>CM038674.1:58253309-58853309 GCA_021605145.1 Aegilops bicornis | reverse complement strand
TATCCTATTATTGGACCGACATCCAAACCGGTTGTAAATATCCCGTGCTACCGTCTTCCACAGGTTGCACCCAGTAACCAAAAGCTCCCTGTAATCCATATGAGTGAGTAACAACCACGTACGGATCCAAGCAGTAGCTCTGTAAAACCTGCAAAAAGTTTATATTTTTTTCTGTTAGAGATCATATCATTTCTGCAGTTTCATATAGCCTAAAGTAATGCGTATATTCCTATCCGAATACGTTCCGCAGTAATTGGCTCCACTCTAGTTAGCCATGTCCCAAAAAACATGTCAATGCTAATTGGAGGGTTAATATTAAAGGCTATAAGAATTGTGTGTCAAAGAAGCTTGGCGAGAGGGCAGTCGGTAAAGAGGTGTTGTATGGTTTCATCCTGGTCACAAAAACAGCAACGATAACTACCCACCGACCTACGCTTTACCATATTATCATTGGTTAGAACCACTTCCTTCTGGACAAACCACATGAAGATCTTGATTCTCAACGGAACTGTAATTTTCCAAATATGAATCGATCTCGGGATTGGGCCAGAATCAATTATGTCTAGGTACATAGATTTCACCGTAAAAGCACCATTCCTAGTTAACTTCCAGTCAAACTCGTCTGGCTGATCGGAAAGTTGAATATCCGTCAACCTTCGCACAAGATGTAGCAACGAACTCCAACGTTCCCCACTAGGGACCTGCTGAATTGGATGTTTAAAGGAGAAAATTGTAATACTGTAGCAATGTAAGCCTCCTTACATTGTACAATATTATATAATGTGGGGTATTGCAATGCTAGAGGCATCTCCCTAACCATGTATATCCTCCCAGAATCTGGTTGTTCTACCGTCTCCAATAACAAATTTTGTTTCACGACAAAAGGTATCCTTCATCCTCATTATAGCCCCTTCCAAAACGGGCGGCTCATTAGGTCTTACGGTAACCCAAGCTAAAGACTTAGTTTGTAGCTACTTGTTACACAGAATCTGTGTCCACATACGATCAGTCTCAACTGATAACCTATATAACCATTTGCTAAGTAGGCATTTGTTCTTAATATCCAATTTCTCTATCCCTAAACCTATCTTTGGGTCTGCAAATAATATACCACCTGGTCAATATGTATTTCGTCTTAACTTCATCACATTGCCAGAAAAAACAAGGTCGATAAAAAATGTAACCATTTCCATACCCCTATATGTACTTCAAAGAAAGATAACAAGAACATTGGCATACTAGTTAATACTGAATTTATTAACACGAGCCGACCTCCGTAATACATAAGCTTGTCCTTCCAGCACCTTAGTTTCTTCTCAAACTGATCCTCAATGCATTTCCATTCTTTAGTAGATAGTTCATGATGGTGAATTAGAATTCCTAGGTAACTAAATGGCAAGAGCCCATTTCATAGCCGAACAATTGTCTATATGCATTTTGTTCGACTTTGGCTCTTCCAAAGAAAAACAATCCACTCTTGTGAAAATTAATTTTTAACCCTGACAATTGTTCAAAGAGGAATAGAACTATTTTCATATTTCTAGCCTTTGCGAGGTCATGTTCCATGAATATAATAGTTTCATCAGCGTATTGTAGAATGGAGACCCACCCATCAACTATATGAGGGACGAGAACATCAACTTGACCCTTGTCCTTGGCCCTAGCTACCGATAAGAACTGCCAACATGTTTGCCACTATATTGAACAGAACAGGAGACATCGTATCCCCTTGTCTTAAGCCCTTATAGGTCTGAAAATAATGACTTGTGTCATCATTCTCCTTAATCCCCACGCTACCTTTTTGAGTTAAGGAGTCCACCTGTCTCCTCTAGGTTTCGTCGAACCCCTTCATGTGCATAGCCTGCTGGAGGGCCATTTGACCTTATCGTATGCTTTCTCGAAATCCACCTTGAATATTTCCCCATCTATCTTCTTCAAATGGATTTCGTGAAGAGTTTGGTGCAAGACCACAACCCCCTCTAAGATGTGTTTCCCGATCATGAAAGCAGTCTGACTCGGTTGTACAACCAAATGGGCAATCCACGTCAACCTATTTGTGCTGACTTTAGTAAAGATTTTGAAACTCACATTCAAAAGACAAATCGGCCTGAACTGCTCAATGCACACAACCTCCTCCTTCTTTGGGAACAACGTTATCGTTCCAAAGTTAAGGTGGAAAAGCTGCAGATGACCATTGAAGAAATCATGGAACATCGTCATGCGGTCACCGTTTATAATGTGCCAGTAGTTCTTGTATAATTATACTGGGAACCCATCTGGTCTGGGTGCCTTATTCTTCTTCATTTGTGTTACTGCCTAAAACACCTCTTTCTCGGTGAACGGCGCAGATAAAATCTCATAAGCTGAGGTACATCCCCAATCATGAGCTCGTCGAGCGACACAAAGTTGTCCTCGAGAGGTTCAAAGAGTGTTTTTTATAGTAGTTTGATACGTACAACTTTAGATTCTCATTCCCAACTACCGTACTGCATTCTGCTTGAGCTCGATGTTTTCCTTCTTTCTATGTTCCCATTTGCAATCATGTGGAAAAACTGAGTAATATCATTCCCTCGGATGACTTTTAGCACTTTAGATCTCAGAGCCCATTTCATTTCTTCTTCTCTAAGAAGAGCATGTAATTTCTGTCCGTCCTCATTTTTAACGACCTGCTCGGTCACGTGAAGTAGGTTAGGTTCTGTTTCAGATCTAATACACCAATAACACTACTGGAATCTGGCACTTTGCCATCTGCCGTGGCAGATGGCAAAGGCATGTTCGGCGGATGGCAAAGGCTTTGCCATCTGCCAGCGGATGGCAAACAGTTCGTCTGAAACCCTGCCGGTAAAGGCTTCTTTGCCATCTGCTGGCTGATGGCAAAGAGCCTGTGGCTTTGCCCATCTGCTGGCTGATGGCAAAGAGCCTGTGGCTTTGCCATCTGCTGGCAGATGGCAAAGCCTCTTAACGGGGTTAGGTCCGTTAGAGGTTAACGCCATACTTTGCCATCAGTCAGCAGATGGCAAAGAAGCCCAAATATTACATGTAGATGACACGTGGCCTCTTTGCCATCTGCCAGCTGATGGCAAAGCTCTTTGCCATCTGCCAGCAGATGGCAAAGTGACTATATTGCCCCATTTAATTTTGTTTTTTCTTATATCAATTCATTTTCACAGAAATCAAACACAAATATATTTATATGACCAATATAGCATATTTAACACATATTACCAATAGTCATGAACACATATGTATCGAACACATGTTACCAATAGTAGCAAGTTTCATCCGTACATATACATAGTTACATCAATATTACAGTTTCATCCATAGGTAGCAAGTTTCACAAGGTCAAAACAAAAACTAAATACAAGCACTCCATCAACCCAAGCTTCCGTGATCTTAAGCAAATCTGTAAAATGGGATAGAAGAAAGTTAGAAGAAGAAGACTAGAAGAAGAAGATTATTATGATGCCGCCCACTTAATTTAAGTGGGATTATGTGGGCTGCCACATGCCCACATACTCCATGACAACAAAAACAGCAATTGCAAGCTAGTTGCACTACATAACGTGTCCAGGCTATAAGGGATACAGAAATTGAGCACTGGCCGTTTGGAAATTTTATCAGCCACCGTCTGCAAACTTTGTCTATTGTCACCAACAGCAATTTGTGCTATGTTGCATCCCAGGAAAATTATCTTCTGCCATTCTCATATGCTTGCCTAATTGGTTGTATCTATTAGTTTGGTCTGACAAGCTCTAGTCTGTTATATGATGCTATATTTCTCTAAAAATGCTATGGATCTGAAAAATTTCAGGTACTCTGTTATGGATCTGGTGTGACTCTAATGCTGCTGCACTATTTCAGGTACTCTGTTATGGATCTGGTGTGACTCTAATGCTGCTGCACTATTGTTATCATTGCAGACTATTAATGCATTTATTTCTATGTGAAAATGGTCATGAGTTCTATGTGAAAATGATTATTATTTATTGATAAAGATACTTCTTACTTCCCTGTGAAAATCTAGATCAAAACTCACTTTGAATTAGTCCGTTATGCTTCAGTTAATGAAGGATGTTTGTAGTAAGACAGTGTAAATTGTTACCAGCTCTTATTTCGGACTCTAGAGCTGCTTGTTCCTGGCAAACAACATATTTGTAGGTAATTTTATTTGAACTAGAAACAAAGAAACAAAACCATTTGTTAACTTAAGTATAGATCATTCTTGTCCAGTTTTTTTGTTCTAAAGGCTGTCCAGCGTTGTTAAGGGTTTAACTATGGTTATGTTGGCATAATTAATCGTTCTCCGCATGCTAAAATGACAATTCCCTCTTGACCAGGTCGTTCCCATTTGTTGACGTAATTAACTATGGTCGTTCCCATGTGTTTGGCCAATCTGAATAGCAGAACAAAAACATAACGCTCTAAACCTTTAGATTCAGTATGTGGATCCATGCAAGTTTGGTCACTGGCATACAATAATATGATGATAAGCTTTCTTGTTTTATTTTCAGCTTGTGCTAGAGGCATGCCGCTGGCACCGGTGGGCCCTCACTGATCTTATACAAGCCATTTGAGGATATGTCGTGGTAAGTGAGCAAATGGAATGGATGGATCCATCATTTTGCCATCCTGATGCTTCTCGAGGGTTTCCTTTTTGTTGACCAGTTCAACCAATCCATCATCTTGGAGTGCTGGTGCTTTCTGATTTCCACTTTTTTTCTAATGAGAAGTTTTAGTGGGAATACTAATACGTTCTGGTCACCAAATTTTCTTAACTAGGCCTGAGAAATGAAGGTTCAGTTTATCACAAACAATATAAATATGTATTAGCTTACTATCTTGGCACATGAGCTATTTTCAGTCAATGCGCCGAGAGTCCACTTGGAACTTGAGAGGCACTCGTTCTTCTTCTTACTCTCCATGAGCCCCTTATACTACTGCTATGGTTTATGTGCCTACTTTTAACTCCCTGGACTGAATTTGGGCGGCTTTGCTTTAGTTGATCTGATACTGTGGGTGGGATCTACAGAACAACCTTGACATGTGTCTGCAATCAGTCCACATTCTGCAAACTCGCACAACTTTATGTGCCAACTTTTAACTCCCTGGACTGAATTTGGGCGGCTTTGTTTTAGCTGATCTGATTGTGGGTGGGATCTACAGAACAACCTTGACATGTGTCTGCAATCAGTCCACATTCTGCACAACTCCCACAACTTGAACACCAATCTCTTTGTCCTTCAAGTAAGTCTACGCACCCCAAATTGCTTATTTCAAAGTGTAGAGGGTAGTTTGCAACTGAATGACTCAGTTTGTCTTGTGATTGCGTCATGTGTAATTTTAAATCCACTACTACCAGCACTTGTCGCTGTAACTGTGGCTCACTGGTTGTATTAGGAAATGCTCTGCTAATGTTTGTTGGGGAACTCATGACCAGTTTCTAACCATTAAATTGACCCAGTCATGTATGGAGGGCAACGTCGCCAGGTACCTCAGCTACCAGGTACATTTTTGTTTCAGTAGTAATTAGCTCACATGCTATTGCACAAAAACGGTTTCTAAAATGCACTTTACAATATTGCTGGCCTATGTGTTAACACTAAATTGCTTGTGTATATATGTGTCATGGTTTCCTTTTTTATCCATGGTTATGTAGCTCTTAATCATGAAACTCTGGAGATATTGCGAAAGAGGTTGTGCTTTCTTAATGAATGCTGATTTAATAGGCTATAAAATAAGCTACTTGGTTGTAGGATCTCTATTTCAGATGGTCAATGACTTCATTGTTGATAAAACTGCAAGCACAGGAACATAGTTCTATATAGTATCATGTGAGCCTATTATAACTTATATAGAAACATAGTTCTATATAGTACCATGTATTGGTCGAATATGTGTAAATCCACATATGCGCTTTGAATAGCTTGAGCTGATTCCACTTTCTTGACAATTTTTTTGTGAAAAAATTTCAGGTACTTAGCCAAATGGTGTACATGGACGTGATGACTTTGCAGCATTTATGGACCAACCAACTTGTAATCATTTGGTGTTTCAGTTATTTTGGAGCTTGCATTTTGTGCATGTGGATACAGACTTGTGTGTTCTGGACCATGTAGTTGAAGTCTCTCATACCAACAAAATACCAAGCGAGATTAATGCATATATTTTATGGCTCTCAGTTTTGAAATAAACACGGTTTATAGCGATGAAGAAACAAAAGGTATTAGCTCTATTACCTCACACAACCATTCGAAGTAATCACCAGGAGACGAAAGAACATATCAGGCTGTAGGAGTTAACATGACCTCCGTTGCATTGTTCATACGCACTCAATTCTGAAAAACAAAACATAAGCTTCAGTAGCAAACAAATAGAATCCTAAAACCATGTATATATATACAGAGAAAAGAAAGTTAGGAACGCAAACTGTCCTATTACTCCCATGTGTGAAGAGCCAAAGCTATTTTCAAGCAGTATTATAAGGTAGCTCTAGATTTTAATCCATAGCAATCAAATTAACTACTACAGAAAAACTAAGAACAATAAACCTGAACTATTGCATGAACGAAAAAGCAGTTATGATGATCTCCTTCAACACCTAAATTGCAAAAAGCTAGTCGGTCTACTCAACTTGTTATTTTTTACTGGAACTAAATAATAGAAAAAAGAAATCAGATGAATTACATATATTAACACTGCCCTGCCAGCCTTATTGGATTTTTACCAAACTCTTTGCAGGCACAGAGAAACAAAAACAGGGGATTGCAAGAAAGGGAGAGAGAAAACTCGGGAAGAGGAGTATGATTGTGTACGTGAAGCTGAATTGCGATAAAGTGGACGTTTGGAGAAGAGGCAGAGGAGGACGAGCAGCTGGACATCCTCCATGACGAAGCAGGGCCGGACTGCTCCTTCTCTCGTGGCCGACCTCCTCCCTCTCCCTCCAAACCACCGCGACGGACAGCTGGCCCCGCTGCTTCTTGTCCCCGACGTTGGCCTCTCCCTACTCCTGGCTCGCTGCTCGTCCCCACGCCGCCGGTCTCCCCTGCACCTCCACCAACCTTGAAGACCCCGCTTCCCTACCTCACCCATATGATTATCTTGACAATATATAATATAACATGATTAAGTGAGAAGTCTCATAAGGATGGCAACAACAAATTATAGAAGTCTTACACAAAAGAGGCCACATTACAAGTAGCACAACAAGTTTAGAAGTCTGATAAACACTAAATCAGATTATAAGTAGCAACATGCATACATAATATCCATCAAGACCCATTTTTTTAATCCAACATCAACAGACCAGCCCTCTCACGCAACAGGTGGGGAGAAGGCAGGGGATCTCAGTGAGAGATGCATCGCGTGAGAGGGACGGGTTCACAGAGGCATGGAGGAAGAGGTCTGGCCGGATGGGGCGGAGGCGGAGAGAAAGGAGACCGGTGGATGGCCGGAGATGCAGGCCGACCGGGGAGATGGGGGCGGGTGCCGGGGGTGCTGCAGGGGAGATGTGGAGAGGGGGGAGGCCGTTGCTGGCCGGAGAAGGAAAGGAGGGGGAGGGGCGAGGCCGGGGCTCACCTGCGCCGCCGCGTGCCGCCGCTTCTCCACCTCGTCCCGCGCGAGCCCTTTTCGCTTCTGGGGCGGTGGAGGAGTAGGCGCTGGCCGCCATCTCCGCCTGGCCCCTGCCTCGCCGGACAGGCGGTGGAGGAGTAGGCGCCCGGGCAGGTCTTGCGGCTCGGGGTGGGCGACGTCGGGGAGGTGCTGCGGCTCGGTGTGATGAGGACGACGGCGTGAAGGCGCCGTAGACGGAGGGGATCGAGGCGGAGTGAGGCGGCATCGTCGCCGATGGTGCTGTGGCTCGGCGTGATGGGGGCGACGGCGTGAAGGCGTGGCGGACGGAGGGGATTGGGGCGGAGCGGGGCGAGCGGGGGATGGGCTCGATCCAGCCTCTAACGTCGGTGTGCGGGGAGGGCGGCGAGCGGGGAGGAGGCCGTTGCGCCCTGAGTGCGGCCGCGGCGGCGGACGTGGCGGCGGCGAGCGTGCGCGAGCTGGAGAGGGATGGGATAGGGTTTGGGTGGTTGGGCTGCCCGGGGGGTGGGGGTTCTTTTTCTTTCTTTCTCTTTTTTTGTTTAGATAAATGGGATGGATGGATGGATGGATGCCATGTGATCAATCCATGACACAAACATTTCAACCAATGAGAACAAAAATAACCCCACAGTTTTTTTTACCTGGAAAAAATTTACCCCATCTCTTTGCCATCTGCCAGCAGACGGCAAAGAATCTTTGCCATCTGCCAGCAGATGGCAAAGAATCTTTGCCGTCTGCTGGCAGATGGCAAAGAGGTGGGGCTGGTACGCCGTTACACTTTTGACGGGCACAGGATTTGCCAACCTCTTTGCCATCTGCTGGCAGATGGCAAAGATTATTTGCCATCCACTAGCAGATGGCAAAGAATTGGCTGATGGCAACCATGTTCTTTGCCATCTGTCAGTTCTTTGCCATCTGTTTTTTATAAGCAGATGGCAAAGACGTTCTTTGCCATCAGCTGGCAGATGGCAAAGAGCTGGCTGATGGAAAATTCCCAGTTTCCAGTAGTGTAAGTTGAATAATACTATTTTTTTCTCGCTTGTAGATCCCTCTCTCATTTCTGCCCCAACCCCTCAAGAATTGTCGCAAGTGTCTAATCTTATTCTGCCATCTTTTGACGCTCGACTGCCTACCAGTATCCTTGGACCATTCTCTTACAATGAGATCTAAGAAATCCCCCCTCTCGAACCAAGTTAGATCGAAAGAGAAGGCGTTCTTATTGCCCATGTGGGTCGCTTCACCTGAATCGACCAACAATGGTATATGGTCAGAGATTGCCCTTTGTAACGCCTGCACCGCTACAAGTGGGAACTTTTGTTCCCCTTCGACATTGGTAAGAACTCGGTCCAACTTCTTATATGTTGGATTAGGCAGCTGCTCGTTAATGCCACGTGAATTGTGTACTAGTAAGGTCAATCTCCCTCAGATTAACACTCTCGATGATCGTATTAAACATAAATGAACATCTTCCATCGAAGATGTCATTGTTCTTTTCTTCTGTTCTCCTAATTATATTAAAATCCTCTCCGACTAGGCTCGGTAACCTTTCATCCCCACAGACCGTTACAAGGTCAGCTAGGAAATCAGGTTTAAACTCGGGTTGAGCTGCTCCACAAACAACTGTTACTTGTGAGCTGAGTTGGGATTTTCCTTATAGAGGAGGGGAGATGTATAATTTTTCATAATGTTATCAAGGAGTTTTGTAGCTTCTCCCAATGTAATTTCCATAAAAGTGCTACCTGCAGCAGATTCTAGAAGATTTCTAGAAATAAAGTTTAGCCCCGCATAGAAATTTCGTATAATCACCCATAAGCTTAAACCATGAGTGGGACAAGTTCTAACCATTAATTTCATTCTCTCCGATGATTGTGCAAATTGTTCATGCTCAAGTTACTTAAAACTCATAATTTGATTTCTAAGAGAAATAATCTTAGCGGGAGGAAAATACTTGGCAATAAAAGCAGCATTAATGAATCAATACTATTTCGAGGCAAGAATGAAAATGAAATTTTAGCACGATCTCATAGTGAGAACGGAAATAATTTCAACTTAACAGTATCGTTATCCATATCTTTTTCCGTTTGCATATAACATAATTCAACGAAAGTATTAAGATGGGATGCATCATCTTCATTAGGACTTCCAGAAAATTGTTCTTTCATAACAAGATTTAGCAAAGCAGCATTAACATCACATGACTCCCACTAGTGGAGGGAGGAGCAATTGGAATACAAATAAAATCATTATTATTATTAGTATTAGAAAAATCACACAACTTGGTGCTTTCTTGAGATATAGCGACAAAGCAAACTAATCAGCAAGCAAACATTTTTTTGTGTTTTTGTAATTTTTATGAGAAGTGGGGGAGATGAAAATGAGAGGCAAAGGAAAATAAAAGTAGAGGAAGTAAATGATAGTTTGTCTAAAGGTACTTGATAGGTTTTGATGATGTCTCCCTGCAATGGCACCAGAAATTCTTCGTGCTACTTGTGAGCTGCGTTTGGATTTTCCCTGAAGAGGAGGAGAGATGCAGTACAATAGATATAAGTATTTCACTCGATGAGAACCAAGGTTTATCAAACCAATAGGAGAATCACGCAAAGCCTCGTGAACAGCACCTGCACACAAAAAGCAAATACTTGCACCCAACACCGAAAGAGGGTTATTAATCCACTTGAACTCGTTACTTGCAAGGATCAAATCTTGTAGTGGTAGATAGAAAAATTGCAAAACAAAATAAAAGAAATATAAAATTGCAGCAAAGGAATTTAGGTTCTTTATATATGATTAAAGTAGACCCGGAGGCCATAGTTTTCAGTAGAGGCTTCTCCCTCGAACACATAACATGCGGTGGGTGAACAAATTACTATTAGGCAATTGATAGAAAAGCGCATAGTTATACGATATTCAAGGCAATGATCATGTATATAGGCACCATGTCCGAGACAAGTAGACCGACTCCTGCCTGCATCTACTGATATTACTCCACCCATCGACCGCTATCCAACATGCATCTAGGGTATTAAGTTAACAAAAACAGTGTAACGCCATAAGCAAGATGACATGATGTAGAAAAGGTAAACTCAATCAATATGAGTGAACCCCATCTTTTTATCCTTAATGGCAACGGTACAAATACGTGTCATGTCCCTTCCTGTCACTGGGATAGAGCACCGCAAGATTGAACCATCACAAAGCACTCTCCCACTGAAGATAAATCAATCTAGTTGGTCAAACCAAACGGATAGATCAGAGAGAAATACAAAGTTATAAAATCATGCATAATAAAGTTCAGAAAAGACTCAATTACTTCTCATGAATTTTCAGATCATAAACCCACAATTCATCGGGTCCCAACAAACACACCACAAAAGAATATTACATCGAATAGAACTGCAAGAACATCAAAGAGAACATGGTACTAAAGATCAAAGAGAGAGAAGAAGCCATCTAGCTACTAGCTATGGACCTGTAGGTCTGTGGTAAACTACTCAGGCATCATCAGAGGGCAGCACCGATGATCTAGAAGCCCTTTGTGATCGCTTCCCCCTCTGGCAGAGTACCAGAAAAGGCCTTCAGATGGGGTCGCAGAAGAACAGAAAGTTTGCAGTAATGGAAAAAGAGTTTCGGGTGGCTCTCTGTTTGTTTGGGAATTTTTATGAATTTCTAGAGGCGGAATTATGTCAAGAGGTGTTATGGGGGTCCAACAAGCTCAAGGGGCGCACCCTACGAGATTGTCACGCCCGCATGTGTGCATCTCACCACATCCGGGACCAGCTCAATATCCACCACACTGACAAGCATCCAAGCTACACCGGGTGCGCGAGTGAAAGGCATGTCAGCACGCTCAGACTTGCCAATGAGTGACCCAAGACTCCAGGTAACCAGAAAATCATTCAGAGGCTTCAGCGGTGCCCCCGGAAAATGAACCCAGATCTGGGAAAGAGGTGTTCCCTATGGCTCCTTCTGCTTCCAAGCATCAAATTCCATAATACAATTGCTGCGAGGCACCCTGCACATACCGAACTTAAGCCGTCAATTTAAATCCTCTCGAGATGGGAAATCAACCTTATAGACCTGATCCTCAAGTTTGACAAGAGCACACTAGAAATTGCCCGGGGCTAGCTCTCGAAGCTGCGGCACAACTTGCGCCTCCATCATCGGTCCATGTGTCACTTTGACCACACCCGTAATCAAACTCTTCGCTGTAGGTGCAAGCGAAATAATGCCTGGTGACTAAAAAAACATAATTTCGGGGAAAGAAACCCCATAGATCGTGACCATCGGCTTTGGTCCCAGAAGAAGGGGGCACTCCCCTAAACCATGCTTCGGTCTAAGGCATAAATCTCATAGCTCTAATGTGGAATCGGCCACAAAATGTCCCTGCTCTCCGCAATAGTTACAATTCAATTTATCTTTCTTCTGTGCCCACGTCGTAGCTCTTTCGCCATCAGACTTGTCAAATGCTCTGTCATTGCTAGTCCTGAACCTTCACGCATCTGGCTTGTAACAAGAACCTTCACAGCAGCGAGAGACCGCACAATGTCCATGGCAGCACCTGACAATGCCGGTGTGGGTACTGCAACAGCCGCCTCCGAAGAAGCCTCCGGATCCATCGAAGTTGCGGCCTCAGAGGTTTATGCCGGTGGTGGAGGTGTACGAGTCGAAGGTGGCCGCCTGCCACCCCCTACCTCCGCGGTGACTGTAATTGGGGCAGGAAGCCCCTTCCACGAAGTTGCCCGGAGGACCATAGAAGCCTCGGCCAGCCCCGCCGTCATTCTGCCAAGCATACCCGTGCTCTCCACCCGCCGAGGACGAGCCGCGGTGCTGACCCCCACCCCACCCCCGTCGCATTATAGCCGTCGTCACCCCAGTGTCCACGGGAGGATTGCGCCGCCGTCCGAGGGACCATAGAACTCCTGGCCCGAGCCGAAGTCGCGACTACAACCACCTCCTTGAGCAGCGGCGCTCATGGCCGACGCCCGCCAGTCCCTAGCAGGTGGTGCGGGCCGCTGTGAACTATCGATTCTAGGCGGCGGCGGCTGCCCGTTCCCGTGGCTGGCCATGGTTACCGCCGCAACCGCAGGTGCCGACGAGATCCTAGTAGTGTGCCACTGCCTTAGCGAAGAAAACCAGGGCGAGAATTATGTTGAACCCTAGAGACCGGATGTGCATGAGAATGCACATGATCCAATGCATTCGCATGCAACGTCACTAGGACAACACCCACTAGGCCGACGGCCTGGGCTGCATACTAGGCCATATACCCAGTATCAGTAGAGCCCAAGACTGCGATTGCTGCCTCTAACCCACATTGGATCTCCTCAGTCCAGACAACCACTCGCGCTGGCGGCTGCACCGCCGCGCGGCCCTTCTTCTTATTTTTTTCTAGTAACCATCATCCGAGAATCCAGTAATACACAATCTGAGAACATAATTTGTGGGAGACTTACCTTGGGAATCGGCGCTTTCCAAGCCCGCCGCGCGGCCCTTCTTTTTATTTTTTTCTAGTAACCATCATCCAAGAATCCAGTAATACACAATCTGAGAACATAATTTGTGGGAGACTTACCTTGGGAATCGGCGCTTTCCAAGCCTTGATCATCGACGCCAACGACCTTCCAAGTGTGCCACGGTGAGGTCCCGTCACCTTGCCGTCCTCCCTGTGACCACCGCAACACACCTCCGGCGTCGACGATGACACGGACAGCTGCGACACGATCTGCAGTGTCACGGCGGCCTTGAAGTCACGCACTAAGTCTTCGACCTCGTCCGCCTCCGCGAAAACCCAGAAATGGCCCCCGATCTGCCGGAGATCGGGCTCGGGATTTGGATCCACCGCCGCCAATCGAGAAACCATTCCCTTCAATTTTGCTGCCGGAGACGTCGTACTAGGATCCACGATATCTATCGGATCGGACTCACGCTGCCGCTCCTACGCGATTGGACAACCAATAAAGATCACGAAAACGTCGATCACTATGTGTCCGCTCTCCAGCACACCCTCATCTCCCCACAGGTACTGCCCCGCGAGAATGTCCTCCTCTAGATCTCTCACCGTAATCCACCGTGACGGAGGGTGAAGATTGAGGATTCCCCCATGGTGATCTCCCGTTCCCCCGACGATGGAGAACAAGGCCTTCCACCGCATCGGCTCAACCAGCTCTGGTACTATAGGCACATAATGAGTGGCACCGAGGAGCCGTCACCCTCCGGTGGCGGAGGCGTAATCGCCCCATTCACCCGGTCCGTCATCAACAAACCGTCTGTGAAGGCCACGTGGCAGGGAACTGTAACGAGTCTTGTTTTCCAGAGGTCCTGATGGTTGTGGAGGCCAACCAACGCCACTCACATTGAACTAGCCAACATAGGACTTCTAATCTCAAGACATGCACTCACTCTGGTGTAGTTTTAGAGAACCAACAAACATATCCCCTTGCTCAAGGAGAGGCACCAGCATCCTGAAAGACAGTAAACATAGGAGAGAGACAACAATGAAGACACCATTAACAAACCAACCAGGTAAAGAGTTCACAAATTGCATGGTCCGGGGAAGCCCAATGGGCACGACCTAATATAACTTGAAAGAAACATAGACACATGACAACGATTTTTTGAAGATTTGCCAGACTAGAGTTCCTACACAAGATTCATCATCTTATTTTATAACCGCCTGAAAGCCAGACACATGTTGAACATTGTTTGCGCCTTCAGAGATAAATACACCCCATCATGGGTGGGATCACACGGGGCTATGCTCTTTTTGCTTCGATTGCTACTACTTAGGACCACAGGCCGCGATCTGCTGCTCCAGCTGAATCAAAAGAACAACAGAGTAATGATTACAACATGCCTAAGGCACTGCGCATAATGTTTGTCAAGTCACAAGGATTCACAAATCAGCAATGTTACAACGTGGTCGGTATCTTATTCCGGCCCTTCGCCAAGCTTATTTTACGTTGAGAAACAAATAAATTATATGGCTTAAAACTACCCAATATAGCTAAAGAAATGTGTTGACGAAAATTGAGGCAAAAGCATTTCAAATACTTAAGAAACCAAACAGTATAACAAGATAAATATCAATAGCAAAAAGAATGAGATCCCATTTTTCATTTTTATCTTGAAATTAAACATTACATGACCGATTTGTAGAGCATGACACTAGTCAGAAGTTGGAAGTCAAAAGCCAACATAGGCACATAAGGGGCTACCTGCATCATGGTCTGGAACTTGTCGCGCACATCGCAGAACTCATCCGTAAGAAGAGCCAACGCCATGAGGCACCTGGAATAATGCAAAAAAACCACATTGTCAAATTCTGAAGAGAATAAATAAGCAAACTGAACTGACATGGTTCGAAAATCGTAAGCCTGTGCATGGAAAAAATACCTCGAGCCATCTCAGACTTAGTCATGCTATAAATGTAAGTCTAGAACTAACAAGTACCAAGAGAATAATCAAAGAGGCATATTCAGATAATGAACCGAGTTCTACCATCACATGGTTGCAAATAAAGTGAACGCTAGTCCTTGTAAAAATAATAAGGTTGATATGGACATAGTATAGTGGTATAAAAGAGAAAATTAGCCCGCAGGTTTACATACAGAATGTGAAGAATGCAGAGTGTGGAGAATAATTATTGTGCATTTTATATAGTAAGCTACCAAGTGAATAATTATTGTGCAACATATATAATAAAGTACTTAGTATACTGACCCTTCTTTGCTTCTTGCCTCAATGAACTGATGGAAGTGCATGCAGGAGAGGTTCACTTTCTTAGCACCAACACTGATACATGCCAAAAAGAGCAAGATCAGAACACTAGAATTTTCTCAAACTTGTTAAACGCTATGGCTGTAAAAATAATGTTCTCAAAGAGCCATTTGTCTAATGTTTGTCAGCACAATAAATTGTTTGATCAACCAGAAAAATAAATAATAGTAGCCTTAAATGCAATCGTACATGTAGTACCTGATATATTTACAGCACGTTAAAGTTTCACTTGTCGAACAATAACATTTGCGTGACTATCGATGATTTACTTACAAAAAAAGGACAACTAAATTCGTCTTTTCTAATTACAGCTATGCGATAGTGCGAACGACACGAGCCGCATACCCATAAAGTACACACCCCGTGCCAACTCATCCGAATAAAAACAACATCAATAAAGTGGACAAGCTAGAAAATGACCATTGGCATTACGGACAATAGCCGCTCATTGATACAATAATAAATGTTTACAGAACAATAAGTTTTTATTGCCAGTCTAGAAAATTGCCATTAGCTAAAAAAATAGCACTAGAAATGTCCTCAAGACGTCAGAGTATTCCTTGAAGAGCTATAGCATCGCTGTGGCACGAATAGTGATAATTCCATGTGTAACACAACTGAACTCAGATCTTATCCTTTTGTGTATCCAACAGCGGCAAACCATACCACGCCGACACATCCGAACATAAATGTGGACACACCAGAAAACTACCATGCGCTGACGCATGGATATCTGCACTTCCATTACATGATACACAAGCAAACTCGACACTTCTACCTATGACTACATGACAACTTAAATGACAACATAAACTGCTTGCCCAAGACAAACACATCTAAATCAAACTGACATCGATGCGGCGGAGAACGAACATACAGTAGTTATAAATGGGCGGGAGAAAGACAAGGGCTTATCATCATCACCTGCAGCTGTAGCCCTTGAGCTGATGCACCAGGTCGTCGACCTTTTTGAAATCTACCACGGTCTGGTTCCTGCGAATCACAAAGCAGACCAGATGAAATCAGTACCAAAGATGAGATGATGAAAGCAGATGGAGAGAGGAGGGATTGGGGGCGGACAGCAGGCCGGCGATGCCGTTGAGGATGCTGTTGGCGTCGTCGATGAAGAGGTTGATGACCTCGGCGACCAAGCTTGGGGCTGGGCTGCCATCCTCGTCCACCGACTGCAGTACTGGAAATACTGGCCCACCGTACCCTACATGAATCACATCACATCACGAGAAGGCACAGCTAGACCGTCAGCCCACAAGCACACCGGATCTAGATGGGGATGGACTCACCGTGGCGAACATTGAAGTGACATGGTTGTTCAGTCGGGCCTGGCTGGCGGCCGACATGGCGAGAGGTCGGGGCGGGGGTGGGAGAGCAGGTGGCGAAGGGATCCGATGGAAGTTGTGGTGCCGGCGGCGGAGTGGTCGAGGGAGAGTTGGAGGGGGTTTGAGGTCGACGGAGCCCCTTATATATCTGGAAGCACGAGGCTCTGCCCGCAGAGATGTTTGGCTGAGAATGCCACCATTAACAATACAGGCACGGCTGGGAGCCATTAACTAGCTACAAGGTGGACGACGCCGGATGCAGCCAGATCGGCTCTTCCGCGGAAACTTTTGGCGGCGAGTGCTACGTTACCTCTGCTGCTTGGCATGCATGATCGAAGCGGCATGCGTGCGGTGCATGAATGGAGCTACAGGTTGAGGAGGCCAGCTGCATCCAGATGATCGATGTGGAGATGGAGTAGTGCATCTTCTTTGGATGGTTCTGTCGCGAGGCTGCGCCATGTCCTCCGGCTGCGATGGTCTGGTTCTGGTGCGTGCCTGGACCCTGCGTGGGTGCGTTTTGTTAGGTTTAAGATTGATCCTATAAGCGGCCTGTCCGAACGAAGATGCAACCAGGCCTGGACGGGAGGATTTCTCCTAAAAAAGGAGTCATGAGTGGCCGAATGAAGGTGCCACGATTGACACTACAGGCATGGCTCTCCATGGAAGCTTTTGGCCATGAAAGCAACGAGCGGGCATGCAGTGCATCTGTGCATGAATGCAGCTACAGGTTGAGGAGGCCAGCTGCATCCAGATGATAATAGCGATGTGCAGATGGAGTAGGCTTCTTTGGATGGTTCTGTCCCGATGGTGGACGCGGATTTTTAGAGCTTAGACTCATGGACACCTTCTATCCATACCATTCAATATAGCTTTGGAATATGTGCTAGACAAATAACTTACTGCATGAAATTTTCTCTTTTTTGTTGCTTTCAAATAAAACAACATATGAACTTCTAACTTTGCAAGATAGCAAAGCATTCTTACTACAATGAGAAAAAACTTACAGATTTTTTGACCAACATAAATATACAAAATGAGATTTTCTTTATAAAAAATGTTATTTTTAGTACTTATGATGCACGAAAAAATATGATAGTTTTTTTCCACATTCTAGTTAGAATGTTTTGTTGCGCAGCAAAGTGTGAAGTTCATATGTTGTTTTATTTGGTACTCCCTCCGTCCCAAAATATAAGACGTTTTTTAGACTTAGTCTATGTCAAAAAAACGTCTTATATTTTGGGACGGAGGGAGTAGAAACAAAAAAGAGAAAAAAATTGCACGAATCGTGATGCACAGATGGATAGCTAGATAAGGGGGTGCACCTGAGCCTAAGCTCTACATAATATTTTCCTCCCGATGGTCTTGTTTTTACATACTTTTGTGTGTGAACTGGTGTCTGGTTCTCGTGCGTCCCTGGCCCCTGCGTGGCAAGCACGTTTTGTTAGGTTTAAGCTTGATCCTATGAGCGGCCTTGCATCTGTGGGTGACGGGAGGATTTTTCAACAAAAACAAAGCTCACGAGAGGCATGGATTGAATCCGCCACCGAATCTACACTGAGTGAATCCTAGTGAGGTAGCTAGCAGATTCTGTTATGATAGTGTGGTGCCGCTCGGTTTTCGCACCATGGTGGATGTCTCAATTGCAAGGGGATCAGCTGTGTATTTTTGTTATGATATATAATAATGGCAAGGGGATTAGCCTGGTTCAAAAAGCTCCAGCATGTTGGAACCGCAACCCTCTAGCTACTCTCTTCTCACTCGAACGAAGGTGAAAGAAGAAGAACAAAGGACACGAGAAATTTTCCGGCCGGCGCACGAACGCTGCCACGGGCGCACGAACGCTCAAATCTTTTTCCTCTTTACACTGTCTACATCGTTACAACACCGGCGGGACTACAAGCAATACAGGAGAGGGGTCTTATACCCCGGTGCCCACACACCCAACGCCCACTAACAGCACGCACCACACCGGCCACTACCACATGAGCCAGCCACTGACAAGCTAACTACATGTACGCCCACGCACAGCATGCATTGACTAACGGCCACACAATCCATACCGTGTGTGCGTGCATGCAGCTGTCTGTTGCCAGCTCCCGCGGACGGCTAGGCCAAGACCAACCGGCCGTGATCAAGATTATTGTTTACAATTTCCCTTCTAATCTTGACACGGCTGGCTGTCGACGTCTCCGCGCACCGCTTCGACGTGCCGTGTGCTTGCCGTTGTTGGAGTTGATGCAGCTCGCGTCGTTGTCGTTGTTACCTGGCGCACCCGACTTGGTGCACCGTGCTCCGTCATGACTCCGACGACACATGCCGAGCTCCTTCTCCGCCGGCGACACACGTCAGGCGTCCCCCTGCGCCCCGCATGTCCCGCACGCACCCTACGCGTCAGACGAGCCCAACCGCATCAGTGCGTCTTGCACGTCCCGCGCGCGCCCGACGAGCCCGACCACAGCAGTGCGTCCCGCACGTCCCGCGCGCACCCGATACGCCCGACGAGCCCGACCACAGCAGTGCGTCCCGCAAGTCCCGCGCGCACCCCACGCGCCTGACGAGCCCGACCGCACCAGACGCTCACTGCGTGCCGCCTCCGCGTCCGCCATGGCAGCCGCCAGCGACAAACGCCGGAAGGATGTAGCCGAACTCGAGCACGGACTCGAGCACAACGGCGCCATACGCCTCCTCCCGATGTCAACCGCACGCTCGTACGCGCGCCCGCGGTCCCGACGCGCCCGACGCGTCCACCGCGCACCCATAACACGCACCGGTCGCGCCCGGCTCGCCGCCGCGGCTTATTGCCCTGCACCGCTGCAGCCTCAACCGCAGCGCAGCACCTCCATGTCGCCACGCCGCGCCACCGTAGCCTCTGCGCCACCACGCAGGTCCTCCGCGGCTCCGTGCCACGCGCCTCCACGGTTGTCGCGCGGAGCCGCCGCGACCTCTGCGCCACCACGCAGGTCCTCCGCGGCCTCCTCGTCTCGCGACCATCGTGCTCTTCGCGCGCCGCGACATCACGCCGCATAGCCGCGGACTCGCCGCTGCGTCGCCGTCGCCATGCGCCGCCACGCGCGCCGCAGCCGATGCCTCTATGTCGGCCGCGCACGCCGCATCCGCCGCAGACGCCACCGTGCGCCACGGCCGCCCTGGAACCTTGTGGCTCTTAATACCAATTGTTGGGACAAACCCCGGACCAGCTCTCTCTCTCTCTCACTCGCACATACGAAGGTGGAAGAAGCAGCACACGATATTCCGACGCACAAACGCCTCCGCCGCACGAACGGCGCCTCAGCCGCACGAACGGCCAAATCTTTACTGGGTACATACCCGGGCTTGGCACATACCGCCACCCACACACGAAGGACTACTGGAGATTACATCTCTCCTAGCTACTCTCCCTTATACACAACACCAATACATGGCTTATATAGCCGGACTCACACCAGGCGTTAGCCTCACGCACGCACTACCAGCATCATAACCGGGCACTAACCCATGCGCCAACTGACTAGCTACATGCACGAAATGACCCACGACGCGGCTAACTAACTAACCTGCTAACTACGTGCGTGCCCTTACACACAAGACCCGGTCGGGCTAGCTAACAACTAACCAACGCACACACCACGCCACTCTCGCCAACAGCCGCTGCGAGCGCACACCTGCACACACACAGATCGCAAGGACACACCCTTGTGCCCACCGAGGACCAGACATGGCGCGCTGACGCCGGTCACCACCGCATGGGCACGGGCATGGCTTATTGTTGGTATAGCTCCCGTCTTTGTCGTCGTTGTAGCTCGTCGTCGTCATCGCCACGGCTGCAGACTCCACCTGGCGCACTGACGCTGGTCGCCATCGACTCCGGCACTGCCATTACAACGTACACGGGGTCTTATACCCAGGGACGCCGCCGGGAACGCACCCACGTCCCAGCCCACGTCGAGCGCCCGTCGCGCCCACTCTGCCCGCCCCTCCGACATGCACGCACACGTCTGGGCGCGGCGAGCCCGCGGTGGACCAGCTCAACGTGCACACCCCCGCTCGCCAACGGCCACCTTACACCACAGCAGCAGGATGAGCATCCAATCAAGGCTATGACCAGGGGTGGAGCTCTGTAGGGGCCGACCTGGGCCATGGCCCGCCCAGGAATTTGGCCAAATATTTTTACCTATGTGTCTACCTAACCTAACCCACGTACGCACATGCACAACATCCCCTGCTCTCCTTGTCTCATGCATGCACCGCAGGAAATAGTCATATCGTCCAAGAATCCCATCCTTTCAGCATGTAGCAGCGCACGACGGCCATGGACAGGGAGCACCGGCCCTGGAGCGCGCCGCCCGCCATCTCGCGGGGTAACCACCGCAGTGCTGCCCGCCGAGATCTCGCCTCACCATGTCATGCTACCTCCCAACCATTCCTGCGGCTGTTCTGCTCCAAGCCTCCAACTCCATTCCAAGGCTCCAACACGGCAACATGTCAAGCAGGGACTGAGAGTAAAAGGCCTAATGTGCTCTACGATTTGATTGACGGGTTACTTCTTTTGTTCATTACCCTTTTAGTTTCTAGACAGCGGGTTGAACGTGTATTTTCTAGTATGAAGGCCATTAAGACGAGATTAGGCAATAAGATGGAAGATGAAAATCTTGCTAATAACCTGTTAGTTTACGTAGAGGGTGGAATCCAAAAGAACTACAACCACAAAGATGTCATCGCATATGTTAGAAGCAAAAAGGACCAGAGAGTTGATTTTAGAAGAAAAAAAGGATAGGAGTAGTAACCTAACAGTTTTCATGGTTGAACTGACTTTTTGGAATAGAAACATTTACATATATACACATATGTGCTCTCTCCATCTTGTAACATGTGCTCATGATTTTTTTTTTTAAAGTTCTACTCTTCTTCAATGTGGCCTGCCCAACTCTTTCTTTCAAGCTCCATCACTCGCTATGACCACATGTTCCGTGCTCCACTGGCCGGCCATGATGGCATCTCCCTAAAACCTGGAGATCAGTGTCATGTGTTTCAGATGAACAAGTTTAGTGGTAGCTCATGGAGCATCATCACCAATCAACAAATTTAGCTAGCAGCAATAATTGGTTATCCCAAGAAATTAGAGCCAGCGGATGGGAGAAGTAGAAGCTCAGCAGAGAGCCTGGGGTAATCCCCCCTTAAAAAAGGCACAGCGGCGCCCAGCCAATAGCCTAGTTCTTCGATGCCTACACTTACACGAGAACGGCTCTTATGTCGGACCCAGCTATCTACTGTGAACTTCGAGTTGGGCTTTGTTGTCGCTTGGGATGAATGGGCCAGTCTTAGGCTTCTCGTGAAATGCCTCATGCAGTAGTTCGTGTGACATTCCCTCCCTTTAGATTTGGCTTGACCCCAAGCCAATGCTCGAGGGGACCATGCCTTCAGAGGAATCACGTCTTCCCAGGTTGCAAGTGATGCCAGAATGCCGGACCAGTAGATTAGGCTTGCTCTACTTAGAGATAACCCCAATACACCGTGCATCGATCAGGGATGGTTGTTGAGAGCTGGAACTTAAGGAGGACAACATCGAGAATCGGCAGCTCCGGATGCATGGTAGTGGATGGCGGCATACCAGCTTGTAGTTGCGGAGACATGTTTGACTGGGTGAATACGAGATTGTTCAGGCAAGTCCATTTTGTATGCCAACACGTCCACGTGATGCAATACCTAAAAGGGACAAAATTGCGGAAAGCTAACTTGTGGTTAGCGTGCGACGCGACGAGTGACCGTGAAGGAAATATGCCCTAGAGGCAATAATAAAGTTATTATTTATTTCCTTATTTCATGATAAATGTTTATTATTCATGCTAGAATTGTATTAACCGGAAACATGATACATGTGTGAATACATAGACAAACAGAGTGTCACTAGTATGCCTCTACTTGACTAGCTCGTTGATCAAAGATGGTTATGTTTCCTAGCCATAGACATGAGTTGTCATTTGATTAATGGGATCACATCATTAGGAGAATGATGTGATTGACTTGACCCATTCCGTTAGCTTAGCACTTGATCGCTTAGTATGTTGCTATTGCTTTCTTCATGACTTATACATGTTCCTATGACTATGAGATTATGCAACTCTCATTTGCGGACGAACACTTTGTGTGCTACCAAACATCACAACGTAACTGGGTGATTATAAAGGTGCTCTACAGGTGTCTCCGAAGGTACTTGTTGAGTTGGCTGATGTCTACTACGCAACCTTCTCCTTGTAGACGTTGTTGGGCCTGCAAGTGCACAGGTTTGTAGGACAGTAGCAAATTTCGCTGAAGTGGATGACCTATGGTTTATCAATCCGTAGGAGGCGTAGGATGAAGATGGTCTCTCTCAAGCAACCCTGCAACCAAATAACCAAGAGTCTCTTGTGTCCCCAACACACCCAATACAATGGTAAACTGTATAGGTGCACTAGTTCGGCGAAGAGATGGTGATACAAGTGCAATATGGATAGTAGATATAGGTTTTTGTAATCTGAAATAATAAAAACAGCAAGGTAACAAGTGATAAACGTGAGCGTAAACGGTATTGCAATGATAGGAAACAAGGCCTAGGGTTCATACTTTCACTAGTGCAAGTTCTCTCAACAATAATAACATAATTGGATCACATAACTATTCCTTAACATGCAACAAAGAGTCACTCCAAAGACACTAATAGTGGAGAACAAACGAAGAGATTATGGTAGGGTACGAAACCACCTCAAAGTTATTCTTTCCAATCAATCCGTTGGGCTATTCCTATAAGTGCCACAAACAGCCCTAGAGTTCGTACTAGAATAACACCTTAAGATACAAATCAACCAAAACCCTAATGTCACCTAGATACTCCATTGTCACCTCAAGTATCCGTGGGCATGATTATACGATATGCATCACACAATCTCAGATTCTTCTATTCAACCAACACATAGAAACTCAAAGAGTGCCCCAAAGTTTCTGCCGGAGAATCACGACGAAAATGTGTGCCAACCCCTATGCATAGGTTCATGGCGGAACCCGCAAGTTGGTCACCAAAACATACATCAAGTGGCACGTGATATCCCATTGTCACCACAGATACGCATCGGTAAGACATACATCAAGTGTTCTCAAATCTTTAAAGATTCAATCCGATAAGATTACTTCAAGGGGAAAACTCAATTCATTACAAGAGAGTAGAGGGGGAGAAGAAACATAAGATCCAACTATAATATAAAAGCTGGCGATACATCAAGATCGTGCCAAATCAAGAACACGAGAGAGAGATCAAACACATAGCAACTGGTACATACCCTCAGCCCCGAGGTTGAACTACTCCCTCCTCGTCATGGAGAGCGCCGGGATGATGAAGATGGCCACCGGTGATGGGTTCCCCCCTCCGGCAGGGTGCCGGAATAGGGTCCCGATTGGTTTTTGGTGGCTACAGAGGCTTGCGGCGGCAGAACTCCCGATCTATCTTCTGTTCTGGAAGTTTTACGATACGTAGGTATATATGGGTGAAAGGAGTACGTCGGTGGACCGAAGGGGGGCCACGAGGTAGGGGGCGCGCCCCCGGGGGGTGGGCGCACCCCCCACCCTCGTGAGCACCTCCCTTCTTTCCTGCCGTGCACTCCAAGTCCATCGGGTGGGTTTCCTTCCAAAAATAACTTCTCCAGCTTGATTTCGTTCCGTTTGACTCCGTTTGATATTCCTTTTCCTCGAAATACTGAAATAGGCATAAAACAACAAATCTGGGTTGGGCCTCCGGTTAATAGTTTAGTCCCAAAAGTAATATAAAAGTGGAAAATAAAGCCCAATATTGCCCAAAACAGTAGATAATTTAGCATGGAGCAATCAAAATTTATAGATACGTTGGAGACATATCAAGCATCCCCAAGCTTAATTCCTACTCGTCCTCGAGCAGGTAAATGATAAAAAAAGATATTTTTTTATGTGGAGTGCTACTTGGCATAATTTCAATGTAAATCTTCTTACTTGTGATATGAATATTCAGATCCGAAAGATTCAAGACAAAAGTTCATATTAACATAAAAATAATAATACTTCAAGCATATTAGCAAAGTAATCATGTCTTCTCAAAATAGCATGGCAAAGAAAGTTCATCCCTACAAAATCATATAGTTAGGCTATGCTTCATTTTCGTCACACAAAGATGTTCCCAACTTCTATACCCCCGATGACAAGCCAAGCAATTGTTTCATACTTAAATAATCTCAAACTTTTTCAACCTTCACGCAATACATGAGCGTGAGCCATGGATATAGCACTATGGGTGGAATAGAATATGATGATGGGGATTGTGTGGAGAAGACAAAGGGGAAAGTCTCACGTTGACGAGGATAATCAACGGGCTATGGAGATGCCCATCAATTGATGTCAACATGAGGAGTAGGGATTTCCATGCAACGCATGCACTAGAGCTATGAATGCTCAACAAAAGAAAACTAGTGGGTGTGCATCCAACTTGCTTGCTCATGAAGACCTAGGGCATTTGAGGAAGCCCATCGTAGGAATATACAAGCCAAGTTATATAATGAAAAATTCCCACTAGTATAAGAAGACAACTTATGAGACTCGCTATATGAAGAACACGGTGCTACTTTGAAGCACAACATATGAGACTCACTACATGAAGAACAAGGTGCTACTTTGAAGCACAAGTGTGGAAAAAGAGATAGTAGCATTGCCCTTTTTTTGGGCCTTTCTTCTTTTTTCTTTTTGGCCTTTCACTTTTTTTGGGCAATGCTCTAATAATGATGATCATCACACTTCTATTGATTACAATATAAGAATTACAACTTGAAATTAGAACAAGATATGACTCTATATGAATGCCCCCGGCGGTGTACCGGGATGGTGCAATGAATAAAGAGTGACATGTATGAAAAATAATGCATGGTGGCTTTGCTACAAATACGATGTCAACTACATTATCATGCAATGGCAATATGACAAAAGTAAAGTATGTCATGATGATGAACGGAACGGTGGAAAGTTGCATGGCAATATATCTCGGAATGGCTATGGAAATGCCATAATAGGTAGGTATGGTGGCTGTTTTGAGGAAGATATAGGGATTTTTATGTGTGATAGAGCGTATCGTATCACGGGATTTGGATGCACCGCCAAGTTTGCACCAACTCTCAAGGTGAGAAAGGGCAATGCACGGCATCAAGAGGCTAGCAAAGGCGGACAGGTAAAAGTGCGTATAATCCATGGACTCAACATTAGTCAAAAGAACTCATATACTTATTGCAAAAATTTAGAAGTCATAGAAAATCAAGTACTACGCGCATGCTCCTATGGGGATAGATTGGTAGGAAAAGACCATCGCTCGTCCCCGACCGCCACTCATAAGGATGCACAAGCCAGGTACACTTCATGTTTCAAATTTGTTACACAACTTTAACCATACGTGAATGCTACGGGACTTGCTAAATTCAACACAAGCATTCTTTAAATTCATAATCACCAAACTAGCATGACTTTAATATCACTACCTCCATATCTCAAAACAATTATCAAGTATCAAACTTCTCTTAGTATTCAACACACTCATAAGAATTCTTACAGATCTTGTATGCTTAGCATACTAGGATTACTTAAGCATACTACCATGCTATTTAAGACTCTCAAAATGATATAAGTGAAGCATGAGAGTTCATCTATTTCTTCAAAATAAAACCACCACCGTGCTCTAAAAGATATAAGTGAAGCACTAGAGCAAATGACAAACTACTCCGAAAGATATAAGTGAAGATCAATGAGTAGTCGAATAATTATGCAATTATGTGAAGACTCTCCCATTTAATAATTTCAGATATTGGTATTGTATCCAAACAGCAAGCAAAATAAAATAAAACTACATTGCAAGGATAGCACAACTAAGGTGAAGAAGCAAAAACTTAGGTTCAACCGATACTAACTGATAGTTGTTGAAGAAGAAAAGTGGGATGCCTACTGGGCATCCCCAAGCTTAGATGCTTGAGACTTCTTGAAATATTATCTTGGGGTGCCTTGGGCATCCCCAAGCTTGAACTTTTGTGTCTCCTTAATTCCTCTCATATCATGGTTTCTCTTTTTATCAAAAGCTTCATTCACAACAAACTCAACAAGAACTCGTGAGATAGGTTAGTATAAACCAATGCAAAACCATATCATTTTCTACTGTAAAAAATCACTAAAATTATTATTCAACATTGCATACTAAATGCCTCTGCATATTTAATACTCCTATCCTCAAATAGAATCATTAAACAAGCAAACATATGCAAACAATGCAAACATAACAGCAATCTGTCAAAACAGTATAGTCTGTAAAGAATGCAAGAGTATCAATACTTCCCTAACTCCAAAAATTATGAAATAAAATTCCCACTGTAATAAATTTATCAGAGCTCAATATGCAAAAAGATTCAACATTATAGCGCTCTCTGACTTTTCTAGGGAATTTTTGCAACAGCGGTAAACTTTCTGTTTTCAAACAGAAACATGTATACTAGCAAAATAAGCATGGCAAAGGCTATCCTTGACTTTTTTATTAAAAACAAAGATGAAAAACATTATTATAAATAACAGGAAGCAAATACTAACAAAATAAAATGACGCTCCAAGCAAAACACATATCATGTGGTGAATAAAAATATAGCTCCAAGTAAAGTTACCGATGAACGAAGACGAAAGAGGGGATGCCTTCCGGGGCATCCCCAAGCTTAGGCTCTTGGTTGTCCTTTAATATTTCCTTGGGGTTCCTTGGGAATTCCCAAGATTAGGCTCTTGCCTCTCCTTATTCCATAGTCCATCGAATCTTTACCCAAAACTTGAAAACTTTACAACACAAAACGTAATAGAAAACTCGTGAAGTCTGCTAGCGAAAGAAAAGAAAACACCACTTCAAGGTACTGTAATGAAATCATTGTTTACTTATATTGGTGTTAAACCTACAGTATTACAACTTCTCTATGGTTTATAAACTATTTTACTAGCCATAGAGTCATCAAAATAAGCAAACAACACAATGGAAACATAATCTGTCAAAACAGAACAGTCTGTAGTAATCTGTAACTAACGCAAACTTCTGGAACTCCAAAATTCTAAAATAAATTGGTGGACCTGAGTAATTTTTCTAGTAATCACCTGCAAAATAATTAACTACATCTCGCCCTCCAGTAAAAAGTTAAAGCTAATCTCGTGAGCGCTAAAGTTTCTGTTTTCTATAGCATGATCATAAAGACTTCACCCAAGTCTTCCCAAAGGTTCTACTTGGCACAAACACACGAAACCACATCTAAACAGAAGCTAGATTGATTATTTATTCCTAAACAGAACCAAAAAGCAAGAAACTAAAATAAAATTGGGTTGCCTCCCAACAAGCGCTAACGTTTAATGCCCCTAGCTAGGCATGGTGATTTCAATGATGCTCACATAAAAGATAAGAATTGAAACATAAAGAGAGCATCATGAAGAATATGAATAGCACATTTAAGTCTACCCCACTTCCTATGCATAGGGATTTTGTGAGCAAACAACTTATGGGAACAAGAATCAACTTGTATAGGAAGGCAAAACTAGCATAACTTCAAAACTTTAAGCACATAGAGAGGAAACTTGGTATTATTGCCATTCCTACAAGCGTATATTCCTCCCTCATAATAATTTTTAGTAGCATCATGAGTGAATTCAAAAATATAACCAGCACCTAAAGCATTCTTTTCACGATCTACTAGCATAGAAATTTTATTACTATCCACATAAGCGAAATTCTTCTCATTCGGAATAGTGGGAGCAAATTCAACAAAATAACTATCATGTGATTGAAAATTAAGATCAAGATGACAAGTTTCATGGTTATCATTATTCTTTAAAGCATACGTGTCATCACAATAATCATCATAGATAGGAAACATGCTTTCATCATAGTAAATTTGCTCATTAAAGCTTGGGGGACAAAAATATCATCTTCATCAAACATAGCTTCCCCAAGCTTGTGGCTTTGCATATAATTAGCATCATGGATATTGAAGGAATTCATACTAACAACATTGCAATCATGCTCATCATTCAAAGATTTAGTGCCAAATATTTTAATGCACTCTTCTTCTAACACTTTGGCACAATTTTCCTTTTCAACATATTCATGAAAGATTTTAAAAAGACGCGTAAGAGACAAACTTAATTCCATTTTTGGTAGTTTTCTTTTATAAACTAACTAGTGCTAAAACAAGAAACAAAAAGATTCGATTGCAAGATCTAAAGATATACCTTCAAGCACTCACCTCCCCGGCAACGGCGCCAGAAAAGAGTTTGATGTCTACTACGCAACCTTCTCCTTGTAGACGTTGTTGGGCCTGCAAGTGCACAGGTTTGTAGGACAGTAGCAAATTTCCCTCAAGTGGATGACCTAAGGTTTATCAATCCGTAGGAGGCGTAGGATAAAGATGGTCTCTCTCAAGCAACCCTGCAACCAAATAACAAAGAGTCTCTTGTGTCCCCAACACACCCAATACAATGGTAAATTGTATAGGTGCACTAGTTCGGCGAAGAGATGGTGATACAAGTGCAATATGGATGGTAGATATAGGTTTTGTAATATGAAATAATAAAAACAGAAAGGTAACAAGTGATAAACGTGAGCGTAAACGGTATTGCAATGATAGGAAACAAGGCCTAGGGTTCATACTTTCACTAGTGCAAGTTCTCTCAACAATAATAACATAATTGGATCACATAACTATTCCTCAACATTCAACAAAGAGTCACTCCAAAGACACTAATAGTGGAGAACAAACGAAGAGATTATGGTAGGGTACAAAACCACCTCAAAGTTATTCTTTCCAATCAATCCGTTGGGCTATTCCTATAAGTGCCACAAACAGCCCTAGAGTTCATACTAGAATAACACCTTAAGATACGAATCAACCAAAACCCTAATGTCACCTAGATACTCCATTGTCACCTCAAGTATCCGTGGGCATGATAATACGATATGCATCACACAATCTCAGATTCATCTATTCAACCAACACATAGAAACTCAAAGAGTGCCCCAAAGTTTCTACCGAAGAATCACGACGAAAACGTGTGCCAACCCCTATGCATAGGTTCATGGGCGGAACCTGCAAGTTGGTCACCAAAACTTACATCAAGTGGCACATGATATGCCATTGTCACCACAGATACGCACGGCAAGACATACATCAAGTGTTCTCAAATCTTTAAAGACTCAATCCGATAAGATTACTTCAAGGGGAAAACTCAATTCATTACAAGAGAGTAGAGGAGGAGAAGAAACATAAGATCCAACTATAATAGCAAAGCTCGCGATACATCAAGATCGTGCCAAATCAAGAACACGAGAGAGAGAGAGAGAGAGAGAGAGAGAGAGAGAGAGAGAGAGATCAAACACATAGCTACTGGTACATACCCTCAGTCCCGAGGGTGAACTACTCCCTCCTCGTCATGGATAGCGCCGGGATGATGAAGATGGCCAGCGGTGATGGGTTCCCCCTCCGTGGTGCTCGGAACAGGGTCCCGAGAGGTTTTTGGTGGCTACAGAGGCTTGCGGCGGCGGAACTCCTGATCTATCTTCTGTTTTGAAAGTTTTATGATACGTAGGTATATATGGGTGAAAGGAGTACGTCGGTGGACCGAAGGGGGGCCACGAGGCAGGGGGGCACGCCCCAGGGGGGTGGGCGCGCCCCCACCCTCGTGAGCACCTCCCTTCTTTCTTGACGTGCACTCCAAGTCCATCGGGTGGCTTTCCTTCCAAAAATAACTTCTCCAGTTGATTTCGTTCCGCTTGACTCCTTTTGATATTCCTTTTCCTCGAAATACTGAAATAGGCATAAAACAGCAAATCTGGGTTGGGCCTTCGGTTAATAGGTTAGTCCCAAAAGTAATATAAAAGTGGATAATAAAGCCCAATATTGCCCAAAACAGTAGATAATATAGCATGGAGCAATCAAAAAATATAGATACGTTGGAGACGTATCATTGGCGTATTTTGAGATTAGGATTTGTCATGCCGATTGTTGGAGAGGTATCTTCAGGCCCACTCGGTAATACAAATCACTATAAGCCTTGCGAGCATTGTAACTAATGAGTTAATTGCGGGATGATGTATTATGGAATGAGTAAAGAGACTTGCCGGTAACGAGATTGAACTACGTATTGAGATACCGACGATCGAACCTCGGGAGTAACATACCGATGACAAAGGGAACAACGATGTTGTTATGAACATTGATCGATAAATATCTTCACAGAATATGTGGGTGCCAATGTGAGCATCCAGGTTCCGCTATTGGTTATTGACCGGAGAGGTGTCTCAGTCATGTCTACATAGTTCTCGAACCCATAGGATCCGCACGCTTAAAGTTCGGTGACGATTTGTATTATGAGTTTATGTGTTTTGATGTACCGAAGGTAGTTCGGAGTCCCGGATGAGATCGGCAACATGACGATGAGTCTCGAAATGGTCGAGACATAAAGATCGATATATTGGACGACTATATTCGGACATCGGAAAGGTTCCGAGTGATTCGGTATTTTTCGGAGTATCGGGACTTACGGGATTTCGCCGAGGAGTATATGGGCCTTATTGGGCTTTAGGAGAAAGAGAGAGGGAGGCTGCCCCCCAAGGCTTAGTCCGGGTGGACTAGGGGAGGCGGCGCCCTCCTTCCTTCTCTTATCTTTCCTTTCCTTCTCTCCTACTCCTACTACTTGGAAGGGCTCCTAGTTCTACTAGGGAAAGGGGAATCCTACTCCCGGTGGGAGTAGGACTCCCCTAGGGCGCGCCATAGAGAGGGCCGGCCCTCCCCCTCCTCCACTCCTTTATATACGGGGAGGGGGGCACCCCTTGGGGACACAGCAATTGATCATTGATCTTTTAGCCGTGTGCGGTGCCCCCCTCCACCATAATCCACCTCGGTCATATCGTAGCGGTGCTTAGGCGAAGCCCTGCGTCGGTAGCATCATCATCACCGTCATCACGCCGTCGTGCTGACGGAACTCTCCCTCGAAGCTCTGCTGGATCGGAGTTCGTGGGACGTCATCGAGCTGAACGTGTGCTGAACTCGGAGGTGCCGTGCGTTCGGTACTTGGATCAGTCGGATCGTGAAGACGTACGACTACATCAACCGCGTTGTCATAAATCTTCCGCTTTCAGTCTAGAGGGTACGTGCACACACTCTCCCCTCTCGTTGCTATGCATCACCATGATCTTGTGTGTGCGTAGGAAAATTTTGAAATTACTACGTTCCCCAACAGACCAGGCATACAACTAAAAACTTCAAATAAACCCAGTCTGGAACAACAAAATACTCTACCCGAGCGAAAATAGTCAGGCTTGTTCTTCATTAGTTGTCGACCTTGGTTCAGATGTCGTGCAACCGCTAGATCAGCCACTGCCTCGTCAACGATGTAGTGAAGTCCGAATAAGCGAGGCTTGTGCCCGTTGATGGCTTCAAATGGTGTTGATTTAAGGGTGGAGTGGTATGAGATGTTTTACCCAAATTCGGCCATGGTGAGTCAATCATCCCATTTCTTCGGATAATTGTGAACAAAGCAACAAATGCAGAGTTCCAAGCACTAGTTGACTCACTCTATTGTACCATTAGTTCCAAACACATATTTATATCTTCGGATATAATGTTGAACTGAAAATGACATGGTTTTTTTTGCTGCCCTTTCCTTTTTTCAAAAAGGAAGATGACCCCCGGCCTTTGCATAAGGGCGGCACATATAGTCATTTTATTAATTATTCACAAAGTCCTTACAAAGTAATACAAATAAGACTAAAGTCACCTTGTAGGCAACATCTGTCGCTGCTCCTATAAACTTGATGAAAGGGGCTGCACATGGCTGGGGCCGCTACCCAGACCTCACACCCCATCCTAACATCTAAAACCGAAGCCTCAACAAAGCCGAGAAACAGCACATCGGGCCACAAACCGTCCAACGGAGTCTCAGCGGGCACCGCATGCGCATGCTGCAAAGGCCGCCGCCACCGACTCCTGCCGATTCATCTTTAGAGTAGGCACGAACGCATTCACCTTTCCAGGTCTGACGTCAACAATGAAATGACGCAAGACAGGGCCACCTCCCTACGCTCATCCAACCTAAAGCAACTTTCGTTGAGACCCTGCTGCGCCACGCCGTCGAGACTCCGCATCATTGATGTGTCACGTGGAACACACACCACCTCAGAAACGTTCCACTGGTCCCTCGAGTCGATGCACACCTCCAAGAATGATGCCCCCAATGAGGAAATGACACAAACCTTTTCCCTTTATCAAGGAGAGACATCGGCATTCCAAAAGATAGTAAAGAGATCGGAGAGCCAACAACATACACCAAAACCAATTCACCAGTAAAAAACCAACCAGGTAGAGAGTTTAAATATTGTATGGGGCGGCAGCCCAGCGGACACAACCGGGTGTAGAGTTGACAGAGACATTGACACATGACAAAATGTTGTTTGAAGACTTGCGAGACTGGAGTTCTTACCCAAGATTCCTCATGTTATTTCATAATCGCTCTCCAAAGCCATACACCTATTGAACATTGTATACATCTGGAGAGATACATACACCCCGTCATGGGAGGGATCACATGGAGCTACGCTCTTTTCCTTCCATAGCTACTAGTTAGGACCATAGGCTGCGATCTGCTCCTCCAGCTTCATCAAAAGAACAATAGATTAATTATTACGACATTTCTAAGGCACATATTGGTGGCCAAGTCACAAGGTTTCACAAATCATCCATGTTAGTAGGTGGTTGATATCTTATTCCAGTATTTGGCTAAGCTTAATTTACGGTGAGAAACAAAGAAATTATTTTGCTTAGAACTGCCCCATACAGCTTCTGAATCGTGATGACACAGATTAAGACATAAACGTTTTAGATACCTCGGAAACCAAACAGTATATCTAGATAAATATCAACAGCAACAAGAATGAGATCAAGTTCTTTATTTTTTATCTTAAAGGAACCATGTCCGATCTTTAGATTATGATACTAGTAAGAAGTTGGAAGTCAAAGCCAGCATACACACATAGGGGGCTACCTGCATCATAGCGTCGAACTTGCTTCGCACATCACAGAACTCACTCCAAGCAAGAGCCAACGCCATGAGGCACCTGGAATAAATGCATCATACCACGCAGTCAAATTCTAGACGGAGTGATCACGTGAACTGAACTAACAGTGGTTCGGAAATCATAACCCTCTGCTTGGAAAAAGAATTCTAGCCATCTCAGATTTAGTCATGCTATAAACATAAGTCATCAAAAAGTTATACCATCACAAGTTAAAGTAGAATAATCAAAGAGGCATATTTAGATAATGAACTGAGTTATACCATCACAGGGTTGCAAATGAAGTGAAGGAGCAGGTTAATGCTATGAGCTAAATATAGTGTCATCAAAAAAGGAAATCAGTCTTCTGGTTTACAATAATGTAAACAATACAGGGTGTGGATAATAATGATTGTGCAACATATATAATAAGGTACTAAGTACTGGCCTTTCTTTGCTTCTTGGCTCATTGAACCGACGGAATTGCATGCAGGATAGGTTCACTTTCTTAGCACCAACACTGATACATAAAAAGAAGAGGAAGATCAGGACACCAGGAAATTTTCAAGCTTATTAAACGCTATTGCACCATGTTGATCCGCATAACCATACTAGCGATAATAATCACGGTTGTCGAACCAATATATTGTTTGATAAACCCAAAAAATAAATAGCATTAGCTAAATGTGGTAGTAGATCAGTAGTACTGGAGATATTTATAGTACGGTAAAGTTTCACTTGCCGAACCATGAACGGCATGCCCATGACAATCACGTCTGAATCACATGATATGGATGCAACAGAGAAACAATCATATATAAAACAGTTAAAACTGAGCAGGGAAAGAAAGTGTTCATCGTCATTATACCTGTAGCTGCTCCCCCTGAGCTGAGACACGAGGACGTCCACCATGTCGTAGTCCACCACAGGTTGGTTCCTGTGAAACGCAAAGCAGAGAAGACAAGATGGATGAGTACCCGATCAAGCGAGCCGAGATAATTGAAGCAGAGGAAGAGAGGAGGGATTGGAGGCGGACAGCAGGCCGGCGATGTCGTTGAGGATCCTCTTGGTTTCTTTGATGAAGAGGCTGATCATCTCGGCGACATAGCCCGAGGCTGTGGTCTCATTCTTCTCCATCAACTGCAGTTGCTGGAAATAATCGTCCAGCATGCCCTAGATGAATCACATGATGCGAAGGCAAAGATAGACTACTCAGCCAGCCGCCGGAACAACCACACGGCCTAGGTGTACATGTGATGGGACGACGAAGGGATGCACTCACCGTGGCGAACATGGGTGTGACAAGGTTGTCTAGCCGGGCCCTGAGCGCGGCAGCCGCCATTGTTGAGGATGTGCTGGGCCGGATGACCTGCTGATGCGAAGATGTAGTGGTGGTGGGCTGGTGGCGGAGTAGCCAGGGGATGGAAACCTTTATGTGGCCGGACGCACGAGACTCTCCCGCAAAAGCGTTTGGCGGCGAGTGCTACGTTACCTCTACTTGCTTGGCCATTAACGATCGAGGTTGGAGCCTTGGAGACGGCATGCGTGCATGCAGTGCATGAATGCAGCTACAGGTTGAGGATGGCAGCTGCAGCCAGATAGTCTGGAGATGGAGTGTAGGGCGTCTTCTTTGGATGGTTCTGTCGTTCATATGCGATGCTCTTGTTTTACTTTTGTGTGTGTGAACTGTCTAGTTGTCGTGCCTAGCCCCTGCCTGATTTTTCTTTTCTTTTGAGCACCAAAATGCTTTCCGCGTGGCTTTTGTTCGGTTTAAGATTCTCTCAGTGGCCTTGCCAAAGGTGCCACCAGGCCGGTACTTGGGCTGTGGGTCACGGGCTTGGCCTAGCTCACAATACCGAATTATAAGACTAAGAGCATCTCTGCAGAACAGATACCGCAAAATCTGTTAAATTTTGTATCCGCAAAATCATTTGACGGTTTGCTCTAAGATAATTTTGCGCGCAGTTCATCCCCAGCTCGGATAGATACCCCAAATAGTACCTTAAATTTTGAAAACTTAAACTTAAATCATTCTCCTGCTACATAGATAGTCCAGACCTCACCAGAGTTCATCACACACACATGGACAAACTAAAATTAAAAATACAAATCGACTGAGGAACGGCGGAAGCCCACGGCTTCACGTCGAGAAGGAACTCGCACGCCAAGCGGTAGAGGGTCTGGGCGAGCTCGTTGTCCGCCTTCGCCGCGTGGAAGCGTTCAGCGGTGCCCTCTTTGCCAGCCTCCAGCGCCTCACTCGCGCCGTGGTGCACGGTCTCCGCCTCATGGAGGTTCTTCGTTGCTGGCCAGAGTGCCTCGGAGCTCATTGAAGTGCTGCCACACACAGTTGCCGCTGCTGCCGGAGAGGGCGCCGTGGTTTCGTGCCTGTGCCGAGCCACAGCTCGACGGCAGGCCGACTGGAGCTGCTAGACTCTGCGTCGTGCCGGCCGAGTTTGCGCGGCAGCGGCGGCTCCCACGTCCGCGATCTTCCCCCAACAAGATCCACGCTTGAGAGGGAAAAACTGTCCGGATGCGCTCGCCGGAGCTAAGAAAAGAAGATGGTGAAGGGGAAGTGGACTGCGGCGGAGGGGCGCAGATCTATCCGACAAGGGAACCTTAAAACACCCCCATCCCCACACATATAGCGGCGGAAGCGGCAGTTTGCGGGCCGCCCTTATATTTTTTACTGGACGATGGAAATATACCGCTTTTGTTCCGGCCCTTGGAAATGCTAAATTGGCCGAAAATATACGGGCGGGCGGTGGGATAGAGTATCTACTAGAGATGCTCTAACTCATGAGAGGCGTCGATTGATCATGGAGACTATATCTTGCACTAAGAGAGACGGTAGGAAGTCTTACTGAAGGTTGTATAGTAATTGGGTTTGCACATTCTGTTGGGGAACGCAGTAATTTCAAAAAATTTCCTACGCACACGCAAGATCATGGTGATGCATAGAAACGAGAGGGGAGAGTGTAGTCCACGTACCCTCGTAGAACGTAAGCGGAAGTGTTATGACAACGCGGTTGATGTAGTCGTACGTCTTCACGATCCGACCGATCCTAGTACCGAAAGTACGGCACCTCCGCGATCTGCACACATTCGGCTCGGTGACGTCCCACGAACTCTCGATCCAGCTGAGTGTCGAGGGAGAGCTTCGTCAGCACGACGGCATGATGACGGTGATGATGAAGCTACCGGCGCAGGGCTTCGCCTAAGCACTTCAACGATATGACCGAGGTGGATTATTGAAAGTGCAACTATCCCTAGGTGCTTTTGGTAATTCCTAACAACATATAGCTCATTGAGCTAACATTATTCCAAGATAAATATTTCAGGAAAAGCTCAATGAATGGCATGGCATGGATGAGAAAAGTGGACCCCTCAAAATACTAAGGATAAAAGGATTGGCTGAAGCTCAAAGCTCAAGACTCTACATTTTATATTTTAGTGGTCCAAGATCACATTGAGTCTATAGGAAAAGCCAATACTATCAAGGAGGGATGAGGTGTTGCTTAATGAGGTTCTTGCTTCATAGTGCTTAGAGATATGCTCCAAAACTCTCAACTACTTTCCCACATGAACATATGACCTAAACCAAAAGTTAAACTCGGCCCCACCGATTCTTTCTATCCGGCGCCACCGAGTTCAGATGTCATAGCCACTGCCACAAACCCTAGGCAAATCGGTCTCATCGATAGGGATCTCGGTCTCACCAAGATGGCATTGTAATCTCTCTGTTTCCCTTCGTAACGTTTCGGTCCTACCGAGATGAGCGATCGGTCCCACCGAGATTGCAATGTAAACTCTCTGTTTCCTCTTCTTAACATTTCGGTCCCACCGAAATGAGCGAATCAGATCCCACCGAAGTTTACGACCAACTCTCTGGTTAGCTTATTACCAAAATCGGTCCCACCGAGTTTGTGTAATCCGTCTCACCGAGATCACATTATGCCCTAACCCTAACCATATCGGTCCTACCGAGTTGCATGTCGGTCCCACCAAAAATCCTAACGGTCACTAGATTTGCTGAATCGGTCCGACCGAGTTTACCAATTCGGTCCCACCGAGTTTGGCAGGTTGTGTGTAACGGTTAGATTTTGTGTGGAGGCTATATATACCCCTCCGCCTCCTCTTCATTCGTGGACAGAGCCATCAGAATCTAACCTACACTTCCAATACACATTTTTTAGAGAGAACCACCTACCCTTGTGTTGAGACCAAGATATTCCATTCCTACCATATGAATCTTGATCTCTAGCCTTCCCTAAGTTGCTTTCCACTCAAATCTTCTTTCCACCAAATCCAAATCATGTGAGGTAGAGTTGAGTGTTGGGGAGACTATCATTTGAAGCACAAGAGCAAGGAGTTCATCATCAACACACCATTTGTTACTTCTTGGAGAGTGGTGTCTCCTAGATTGGCTAGGTGTCACTTGGGAGCCTCCGACAAGATTGTGGAGTTGAACCAAGGAGTTTGTAAGGGCAAGGAGATCGCCTACTTCGTGAAGATCTACCGCTAGTGAGGCAAGTCCGTCAGGGGCGACGGCCATGGTGGGATAGACAAGGTTGCTTCTTCGTGGACCCTTCGTGGGTGGAGCCCTCCGTGGACTCGCTCAACCATTACCCTTCGTGGGTTGAAGTCTCCATCAACGTGGATGTACGATGGCACCACCTATCGGAACCACGACAAAAACATCCATGTCTCCAATTGCGTTTGAATTCTCCAAACCCTTCCCTTTACATTCTTGCAAGTTGCATGCTTTACTTTCCGCTGCTCATATACTCTTTGCATGCTTGCTTGAATTGTGTTAAGATTGCTTGACTTGTGCTAAGATAGCTAAAATCTGCCAAAGACTAAAATTGGGAAAAGGATAAGTTTTTATTTGGTCAAGTACTCTAACCACACCCCTTCTAGACATACTTTCGATCCTACAAGTGGTATCATAGATTTGGTCTCCATTTGCTTTGATTTCCATAGCTTTTGGTAGTCATAGCCTTGGTTTCACAACCTAGGAGAGCATGGCGTCTAGCGAGGGAAATTATCACCATAGAGGTCCTTACTTTGATGGTACTAATTTTGCTAGTTGGAAGCATAAGATGAAAATGCATATTCTTGGACATAAGATGAAAATTATCACCATAGACCGTCAGCCCACAAGCACACCGGATCTAGATGGGGATGGACTCACCGTGGCGAACATTGAAGTGACATGGTTGTTCACCGGGCCTGGCCTTGGCGGCCGACATGGCGAGAGGTCGGGGGCGGGGGGTGGAGAGCAGGTGGCGAAGGGATCCGATGGAAGTTGTGGTGCCGGGCGGCGGAGTGGTCGAGGGAGAGTTGGAGGGGTTTGAGGTCCATTTGAGCCCCTTATATATCTGGAAGCACGAGGCTCTGCCCGCAGAGATGTTTGGCTGAGAATGCCACCATTAACAATACAGGCACGGCTGGGAGCCATTAACTAGCTACAAGGTGGACGACGCCGGATGCAGCCAGATCGGCTCTTCCGCGGAAACTTTTGGCGGCGAGTGCTACGTTACCTCTGCTGCTTGGCATGCATGATCGAGCGGCATGCGTGCGGTGCATGAATGGAGCTACAGGTTGAGGAGGCCAGCTGCATCCAGATGATCGATGTGGAGATGGAGTAGTGCATCTTCTTTGGATGGTTCTGTCGCGAGGCTGCGCCATGTCCTCCGGCTGCGATGGTCTGGTTCTGGTGCGTGCCTGGACCCTGCGTGGGTGCGTTTTGTTAGGTTTAAGATTGATCCTATAAGCGGCCTGTCCGAACGAAGATGCAACCAGGCCTGGACGGGAGGATTTCTCCTAAAAAAGGAGTCATGAGTGGCCGAATGAAGGTGCCACGATTGACACTACAGGCATGGCTCTCCCGCGGAAGCTTTTGGCCGCGAGCAACGAGCGGGCATGCAGTGCATCTGTGCATGAATGCAGCTACAGGTTGAGGAGGCCAGCTGCATCCAGATGATAATAGCGATGTGCAGATGGAGTAGGCTTCTTTGGATGGTTCTGTCCCGATGGTGGACGCGGATTTTTAGAGCTTAGACTCATGGACACCTTCTATCCATACCATTCAATATAGCTTTGGAATATGTGCTAGACAAATAACTTACTGCATGAAATTTTCTCTTTTTTGTTGCTTTCAAATAAAACAACATATGAACTTCTAACTTTGCAAGATAGCAAAGCATTCTTACTACAATGAGAAAAAACTTACAGATTTTTTGACCAACATAAATATACAAAATGAGATTTTCTTTATAAAAAATGTTATTTTTAGTACTTATGATGCACGAAAAAATATGATAGTTTTTTCCACATTCTAGTTAGAATGTTTTGTTGTACAGCAAAGTGTGAAGTTCATATGTTGTTTTATTATATTTCTCCGTCCCAAAATATAAGACGTTTTTAGACTTAGTCTATGTCAAAAAACGCCTTATATTTTGGGACGGAGGGAGTAGAAACAAAAAGAGAAAAAATTGCATAATCGTGATGATGCACAGATGGATAGCTAGATAAGGGGGTGCACCTGAGCCTAAGCTCTACATAATATTTTCCTCCCGATGGTCTTGTTTTTACATACTTTTGTGTGTGAACTGGTGTCTGGTTCTCGTGCGTCCCTGGCCCCTGCGTGGGCACGTTTTGTTAGGTTTAAGCTTGATCCTATGAGCGGCCTTGCATCTGTGGGTGACGGGAGGATTTTTCAACAAAAACAAAGCTCACGAGAGGCATGGATTGAATCCGCCACCGAATCTACACTGAGTGAATCCTAGTGAGGTAGCTAGCAGATTCTGTTATGATAGTGTGGTGCCGCTCGGTTTTCGCACCATGGTGGATGTCTCAATTGCAAGGGGATCAGCTGTGTATTTTTGTTATGATATATAATAATGGCAAGGGGATTAGCCTGGTTCAAAAAGCTCCAGCATGTTGGAACCGCAACCCTCTAGCTACTCTCTTCTCACTCGAACGAAGGTGAAAGAAGAAGAACAAAGGACACGAGAATTTTCCGGCCGGCGCACGAACGCTGCCACGGGCGCACGAACGCTCAAATCTTTTTCCTCTTTACACTGTCTACATCGTTACAACACCGGCGGGACTACAAGCAATACAGGAGAGGGTCTTATACCCCGGTGCCCACACACCCAACGCCCACTAACAGCACGCACCACACCGGCCACTACCACATGAGCCAGCCACTGACAAGCTAACTACATGTACGCCCACGCACAGCATGCATTGACTAACGGCCACACAATCCATACCGTGTGTGCGTGCATGCAGCTGTCTGTTGCCAGCTCCCGCGGACGGCTAGGCCAAGACCAACCGGCCGTGATCAAGATTATTGCTTACAATTTCCCTTCTAATCTTGACACGGCTGGCTGTCGACGTCTCCGCGCACCGCTTCGACGTGCCGTGTGCTTGCCGTTGTTGGAGTTGATGCAGCTCGCGTCGTTGTCGTTGTTACCTGGCGCACCCGACTTGGTGCACCGTGCTCCGTCATGACTCCGACGACACATGCCGAGCTCCTTCTCCGCCGGCGACACACGTCAGGCGTCCCCCTGCGCCCCGCATGTCCCGCACGCACCCTACGCGTCAGACGAGCCCAACCGCATCAGTGCGTCTCGCACGTCCCGCCAGCTACCGACGCGCCCGACCACAACAGTGTGTCCCGCACGTCCCGCGCGCATCCGACGTGTCCGACGAGCCCGACTGCACCAGTGCGTCCCGCACGTCCCACGCGCGCCCGACGCGTTTGACGAGCCCGACCGCACCAGACGCTCACTGCGCGCTGCCTCTGCGTCCGCCATGGCAGCCGCCAGCGATAAACGCCGGAAGGATGTAGCCGAACTCGAGCACGGACTCGAGCACAACGGCGACATACGCCTCCTCCCAATGTCAAGCGCACGCTCGTACGCGCGCCCGCGGTCCCGACGCGCCCGACGCGTCCACCGCGCACCCATAACACGCACCGGTCGCGCCCGGCTCGCCGCCGCGGCTTATTGCCCTGCACCGCTGCAGCCTCAACCGCAGCGCAGCACCTCCATGCCGCCACGCCGCCACCGTCGCCTCTGCGCCACCACGCAGGTCCTCCGCGGCTCCGTGCCACGCGCCTCCACGGTTGTCGCGCGGAGCCGCCGCGACCTCTGCGCCACCACGCAGGTCCTCCGCGGCCTCCTCGTCTCCGCGACCATCGTGCTCTTCGCGCGCACGACATCACGCCGCATAGCCGCGGACTCGCCGCGCGTCGCCGTCGCCATGCGCTCGCCGCGCGCCGCAGCCGATGCCTCTATGTCGGCCGCGCACGCCGCATCCGCCGCAGACGCCACCGTGCGCCACGGCCGCCCCTGGAACCTTGTGGCTCTTAATACCAATTGTTGGGACAAACCCCGGACCAGCTCTCTCTCTCTCTCTCTCACTCGCACATACGAAGGTGGAAGAAGCAGCACACGATATTCCGACGCACAAACGCCTCCGCCGCACGAACGGCGCCTCAGCCGCACGAACGGCCAAATCTTTACTGGGTACATACCGGGCTTGGCACATACCGCCACCCACACACGAAGGACTACTGGAGATTACATCTCTCCTAGCTACTCTCCCTTATACACAACACCAATACATGGCTTATATAGCCGGACTCACACCAGGCGTTAGCCTCACGCACGCACTACCAGCATCATAACCGGGCACTAACCCATGCGCCAACTGACTAGCTACATGCACGAAATGACCCACGACGCGGCTAACTAACTAACCTGCTAACTACGTGCGTGCCCTTACACACAAGACCCGGTCGGGCTAGCTAACAACCAACCAACGCACACCACGCCACTCTCGCCAACAGCCGCTGCGAGCGCACACCTGCACACACACAGATCGCAAGGACACACCCTTGTGCCCACCGAGGACCAGACATGGCGCGCTGACGCCGGTCACCACCGCATGGGCACGGGCATGGCTTATTGTTGGTATAGCTCCCGTCTTTGTCGTCGTTGTAGCTCTCGTCGTCGTCATCGCCACGGCTGCAGACTCCACCTGGCGCACTGACGCTGGTCGCCATCGACTCCGGGCACTGCCATTACAACGTACACGGGGGTCTTATACCCAGGGACGCGCCGGGAACGCACCCACGTCCCAGCCCACGTCGAGCGCCCGTCGCGCCCACTCTGCCCGCGCCCCCTCCGACATGCACGCACACGTCTGGGCGCGGCGAGCCCGCGGTGGACCAGCTCAACGTGCACACCCCCGCTCGCCAACGGCCACCTTACACCACAGCAGCAGGATGAGCATCCAATCAAGGCTATGACCAGGGGTGGAGCTCTGTAGGGGCCGACCTGGGCCATGGCCCGCCCAGGAATTTGACCAAATATTTTTACCTATGTGTCTACCTAACCTAACCCACGTACGCACATGCACAACATCCCCTGCTCTCCTTGTCTCATGCATGCACCGCAGGAAATAGTCATATCGTCCAAGAATCCCATCCTTTCAGCATGTAGCAGCGCCCGACGGCCATGGACAGGGAGCACCGGCCCTGGGCGCGCCGCCCGCCATCTCATGGGTAACCACCGCAGTGCTGCCCGCCGAGATCTCGCCTCACCATGTCATGCTACCTCCCAACCATTCCTGCGGCTGTTCTGCTCCAAGCCTCCAACTCCATTCCAAGGCTCCAACACGGCAACATGTCAAGCAGGGACTGAGAGTAAAAGGCCTAATGTGCTCTACGATTTGATTGACGGGTTACTTCTTTTGTTCATTACCCTTTTAGTTTCTAGACAGCGGGTTGAACGTGTATTTTCTAGTATGAAGGCCATTAAGACGAGATTAGGCAATAAGATGGAAGATGAAAATCTTGCTAATAACCTGTTAGTTTACGTAGAGGGTGGAATCCAAAAGAACTACAACCACAAAGATGTCATCGCATATGTTAGAAGCAAAAAGGACCAGAGAGTTGATTTTAGAAGAAAAAAGGATAGGAGTAGTAACCTAACAGTTTTCATGGTTGAACTGACTTTTGGAATAGAAACATTTACATATATACACATATGTGCTCTCTCCATCTTGTAACATGTGCTCATGATTTTTTTTTAAAGTTCTACTCTTCTTCAATGTGGCCTGCCCAACTCTTTCTTTCAAGCTCCATCACTCGCTATGACCACATGTTCCGTGCTCCACTGGCCGGCCATGATGGCATCTCCCTAAAACCTGGAGATCAGTGTCATGTGTTTCAGATGAACAAGTTTAGTGGTAGCTCATGGAGCATCATCACCAATCAACAAATTTAGCTAGCAGCAATAATTGGTTATCCCAAGAAATTAGAGCCAGCGGATGGGAGAAGTAGAAGCTCAGCAGAGAGCCTGGGGTAATCCCCCCTTAAAAAGGCACAGCGGCGCCCAGCCAATAGCCTAGTTCTTCGATGCCTACACTTACACGAGAACGGCTCTTATGTCGGACCCAGCTATCTACTGTGAACTTCGAGTTGGGCTTTGTTGTCGCTTGGGATGAATGGGCCAGTCTTAGGCTTCTCGTGAAATGCCTCATGCAGTAGTTCGTGTGACATTCCCCTCCCTTTAGATTTGGCTTGACCCCAAGCCAATGCTCGAGGGGACCATGCCTTCAGAGGAATCACGTCTTCCCAGGTTGCAAGTGATGCCAGAATGCCGGACCAGTAGATTAGGCTTGCTCTACTTAGAGATAACCCCAATACACCGTGCATCGATCAGGGATGGTTGTTGAGAGCTGGAACTTAAGGAGGACAACATCGAGAATCGGCAGCTCCGGATGCATGGTAGTGGATGGCGGCATACCAGCTTGTAGTTGCGGAGACATGTTTGACTGGGTGAATACGAGATTGTTCAGGCAAGTCCATTTTGTATGCCAACACGTCCACGTGATGCAATACCTAAAAGGGACAAAATTGCGGAAAGCTAACTTGTGGTTAGCGTGCGACGCGACGAGTGACCGTGAAGGAAATATGCCCTAGTGGCAATAATAAAGTTATTATTTATTTCCTTATTTCATGATAAATGTTTATTATTCATGCTAGAATTGTATTAACCGGAAACATGATACATGTGTGAATACATAGACAAACAGAGTGTCACTAGTATGCCTCTACTTGACTAGCTCGTTGATCAAAGATGGTTATGTTTCCTAGCCATAGACATGAGTTGTCATTTGATTAACGGGATCACATCATTAGGAGAATGATGTGATTGACTTGACCCATTCCGTTAGCTTAGCACTTGATCGTTTAGTATGTTGCTATTGCTTTTCTTCATGACTTATACATGTTCCTATGACTATGAGATTATGCAACTCTCATTTACCGGACGAACACTTTGTGTGCTACCAAACATCACAACGTAACTGGGTGATTATAAAGGTGCTCTACAGGTGTCTCCGAAGGTACTTGTTGAGTTGGCTGATGTCTACTACGCAACCTTCTCCTTGTAGACGTTGTTGGGCCTGCAAGTGCACAGGTTTGTAGGACAGTAGCAAATTTCGCTGAAGTGGATGACCTATGGTTTATCAATCCGTAGGAGGCGTAGGATGAAGATGGTCTCTCTCAAGCAACCCTGCAACCAAATAACCAAGAGTCTCTTGTGTCCCCAACACACCCAATACAATGGTAAACTGTATAGGTGCACTAGTTCGTGAAGAGATGGTGATACAAGTGCAATATGGATAGTAGATATAGGTTTTTGTAATCTGAAATAATAAAAACAGCAAGGTAACAAGTGATAAAGCGTGAGCGTAAACGGTATTGCAATGATAGGAAACAAGGCCTAGGGTTCATACTTTCACTAGTGCAAGTTCTCTCAACAATAATAACATAATTGGATCACATAACTATTCCTTAACATGCAACAAAGAGTCACTCCAAAGACACTAATAGTGGAGAACAAACGGAAGAGATTATGGTAGGGTACGAAACCACCTCAAAGTTATTCTTTCCAATCAATCCGTTGGGCTATTCCTATAAGTGCCACAAACAGCCCTAGAGTTCGTACTAGAATAACACCTTAAGATACAAATCAACCAAAACCCTAATGTCACCTAGATACTCCATTGTCACCTCAAGTATCCGTGGGCATGATTATACGATATGCATCACACAATCTCAGATTCTTCTATTCAACCAACACATAGAAACTCAAAGAGTGCCCCAAAGTTTCTGCCGGAGAATCACGACGAAAATGTGTGCCAACCCCTATGCATAGGTTCATGGGCGGAACCCGCAAGTTGGTCACCAAAACATACATCAAGTGGCACGTGATATCCCATTGTCACCACAGATACGCACGGTAAGACATACATCAAGTGTTCTCAAATCTTTAAAGATTCAATCCGATAAGATTACTTCAAGGGGAAAACTCAATTCATTACAAGAGAGTAGAGGGGGAGAAGAAACATAAGATCCAACTATAATATAAAAGCTGGCGATACATCAAGATCGTGCCAAATCAAGAACACGAGAGAGAGATATCAAACACATAGGTACTGGTACATACCATCAGCCCCGAGGGTGAACTACTCCCTCCTCGTCATGGATAGCGCCGGGATGATGAAGATGGCCACCGGTGATGGGTTCCCCCTCCGGCAGGGTGCCGCAACAGGGTCCCGAGAGGTTTTTGGTGGCTACAGAGGCTTGCGGCAGCAGAACTCCCGATCTATCTTCTGTTCTGGAAGTTTTACGATAAGTAGGTATATATAGGTGAAAGGAGTACGTCGGTGGACCGAAGGGGGGCCACGAGGTAGGGGGCGCGCCCCAGGGGGGTGGGCGCACCCCCACCCTCGTGAGCACCTCCCTTCTTTCCTGACGTGCACACCAAGTCCATCGGGTGGCTTTCCTTCCAAAAATAACTTCTCCAGTTGATTTCGTTCCGTTTTGACTCCGTTTGATATTCCTTTTCCTCGAAATACTGAAATAGGCATAAAACAACAAATCTGGGTTGGGCCTCCGGTTAATAGTTTAGTCCCAAAAGTAATATAAAAGTGGAAAATAAAGCCCAATATTGCCCAAAACAGTAGATAATTTAGCATGGAGCAATCAAAAATTATAGATACGTTGGAGACATATCAAGCATCCCCAAGCTTAATTCCTACTCGTCCTCGAGCAGGTAAATGATAAAAAAAGATATTTTTTTATGTGGAGTGCTACTTGGCATAATTTCAATGTAAATCTTCTTACTTGTGATATGAATATTCAGATCCGAAGATTCAAGACAAAAGTTCATATTAACATAAAAATAATAATACTTCAAGCATATTAGCAAAGTAATCATGTCTTCTCAAAATAGCATGGCAAAGAAAGTTCATCCCTACAAAATCATATAGTTAGGCTATGCTTCATTTTCACACACAAAGATGTTCCCAACTTCTATACCCCGATGACAAGCCAAGCAATGGTTTCATACTTAAATAATCTCAAACTTTTTCAACCTTCACGCAATACATGAGCGTGAGCCATGGATATAGCACTATGGGTAGAATAGAATATGATGATGGGGATTGTGTGGAGAAGACAAAAAAGGGGAAAGTCTCACGTTGACGAGGATAATCAACGGGCTATGGAGATGCCCATCAATTGATGTCAACATGAGGAGTAGGGATTTCCATGCAACGCATGCACTAGAGCTATGAATGCTCAACAAAAGAAAACTAGTGGGTGTGCATCCAACTTGCTTGCTCATGAAGACCTAGGGCATTTGAGGAAGCCCATCGTAGGAATATACAAGCCAAGTTATATAATGAAAAATTCCCACTAGTATAAGAAGACAACTTATGAGACTCGCTATATGAAGAACACGGTGCTACTTTGAAGCACAACATATGAGACTCACTACATGAAGAACAAGGTGCTACTTTGAAGCACAAGTGTGGAAAAAGAGATAGTAGCATTGCCCTTTTTTTGGGCCTTTCTTCTTTTTTCTTTTTGGCCTTTCACTTTTTTGGGCAATGCTCTAATAATGATGATCATCACACTTCTATTGATTACAATATAAGAATTACAACTTGAAATTAGAACAAGATATGACTCTATATGAATGCCCCGGTGATGTGCGGGATGGTGCAATGAATAAAGAGTGACATGTATGAAAAATAATGCATGGTGGCTTTGCTACAAATACGATGTCAACTACATTATCATGCAATGGCAATATGACAAAAGTAAAGTATGTCATGATGATGAACGGAACGGTGGAAAGTTGCATGGCAATATATCTCGGAATGGCTATGGAAATGCCATAATAGGTAGGTATGGTGGCTGTTTTGAGGAAGATATAGGGAGGTTTATGTGTGATAGAGCGTATCGTATCACGGGATTTGGATGCACCGGCGAAGTTTGCACCAACTCTCAAGGTGAGAAAGGGCAATGCACGGTACCGAAGAGGCTAGCAAAGGCGGACAGGTAAAAGTGCGTATAATCCATGGACTCAACATTAGTCAAAAGAACTCATATACTTATTGCAAAAATTTAGAAGTCATAGAAAATCAAGTACTACGCGCATGCTCCTATGGGGATAGATTGGTAGGAAAAGACCATCGCTCGTCGCCGACCGCCACTCATAAGGATGCACAAGCCAGGTACACTTCATGTTTCAAATTTGTTACACAACTTTAACCATACGTGAATGCTACGGGACTTGCTAAATTCAACACAAGCATTATTTAAATTCATAATCACCAAACTAGCATGACTTTAATATCACTACCTCCATATCTCAAAACAATTATCAAGTATCAAACTTCTCTTAGTATTCAACACACTCATAAGAATTCTTACAGATCTTGTATGCTTAGCATACTAGGATTATAAGCATACTACCATGCTATTTAAGACTCTCAAAATGATATAAGTGAAGCATGAGAGTTCATCTATTTCTTCAAAATAAAACCACCACCGTGCTCTAAAAGATATAAGTGAAGCACTAGAGCAAATGACAAACTACTCCGAAAGATATAAGTGAAGATCAATGAGTAGTCGAATAATTATGCAATTATGTGAAGACTCTCCCATTTAATAATTTCAGATATTGGTATTGTATCCAAACAGCAAGCAAAATAAAATAAAACTACATTGCAAGGATAGCACAACTAAGGTGAAGAAGCAAAAACTTAGGTTCAACCGATACTAACTGATAGTTGTTGAAGAAGAAAAGTGGGATGCCTACCGGGGCATCCCCAAGCTTAGATGCTTGAGACTTCTTGAAATATTATCTTGGGGTGCCTTGGGCATCCCCAAGCTTGAACTTTTGTGTCTCCTTAATTCCTCTCATATCATGGTTTCTCTTTTATCAAAAGCTTCATTCACAACAAACTCAACAAGAACTTCGTGAGATAGGTTAGTATAAACCAATGCAAAACCATATCATTTTCTACTGTAAAAAATCACTAAAATTATTATTCAACATTGCATACTAAATGCCTCTGCATATTTAATACTCCTATCCTCAAATAGAATCATTAAACAAGCAAACATATGCAAACAATGCAAACATAACAGCAATCTGTCAAAACAGTATAGTCTGTAAAGAATGCAAGAGTATCAATACTTCCCTAACTCCAAAAATTATGAAATAAAATTCCCACTGTAATAAATTTATCAGAGCTCAATATGCAAAAAGATTCAACATTATAGCGCTCTCTGACTTTTCTAGGGAATTTTTGCAACAGCGATAAACTTTCTGTTTTCAAACAGAAACATGTATACTAGCAAAATAAGCATGGCAAAGGCTATCCTTGACTTTTTATTAAAAACAAAGATGAAAAACATTATTATAAATAACAGGAAGCAAATACTAACAAAATAAAATGACTCTCCAAGCAAAACACATATCATGTGGTGAATAAAAATATAGCTCCAAGTAAAGTTACCGATGAACGAAGACGAAAGAGGGGATGCCTTCCGGGGCATCCCCAAGCTTAAACTCTTGGTTGTCCTTTAATATTTCCTTGGGGTTCCTTGGGAATTCCCAAGATTAGGCTCTTGCCTCTCCTTATTCCATAGTCCATCGAATCTTTACCCAAAACTTGAAAACTTTACAACACAAAACGTAATAGAAAACTCGTAAGCTCCGTTAGCGAAAGAAAAGAAAACACCACTTCAAGGTACTGTAATGAAATCATTGTTTACTTATATTGGTGTTAAACCTACAGTATTACAACTTCTCTATGGTTTATAAACTATTTTACTAGCCATAGAGTCATCAAAATAAGCAAACAACACAATGGAAACATAATCTGTCAAAAACAGAACAGTCTGTAGTAATCTGTAACTAACGCAAACTTCTGGAACTCCAAAAATTCTAAAATAAATTGGTGGACCTGAGTAATTTTTCTAGTAATCACCTGCAAAAATAATTAACTAAATATCGCTCTCCAGTAAAAAGTTAAAGCTAATCTCGTGAGCGCTAAAGTTTCTGTTTTCTATAGCATGATCATAAAGACTTCACCCAAGTCTTCCCAAAGGTTCTACTTGGCACAAACACACGAAACCACATCTAAACAGAAGCTAGATTGATTATTTATTCCTAAACAGAACCAAAAAGCAAGAAACTAAAATAAAATTGGGTTGCCTCCCAACAAGCGCTAACGTTTAATGCCCCTAGCTAGGCATGGTGATTTCAATGATGCTCACATAAAAGATAAGAATTGAAACATAAAGAGAGCATCATGAAGAATATGAATAGCACATTTAAGTCTACCCCACTTCCTATGCATAGGGATTTTGTGAGCAAACAACTTATGGGAACAAGAATCAACTTGTATAGGAAGGCAAAACTAACATAACTTCAAAACTTTAAGCACATAGAGAGGAAACTTGGTATTATTGCCATTCCTACAAGCGTATATTCCTCCCTCATAATAATTTTTAGTAGCATCATGAGTGAATTCAAAAATATAACCAGCACCTAAAGCATTCTTTTCACGATCTACTAGCATAGAAATTTTATTACTATCCACATAAGCGAAATTCTTCTCATTGAATAGTGGGAGCAAATTCAACAAAATAACTATCATGTGATTGAAAATTAAGATCAAGATGACAAGTTTCATGGTTATCATTATTCTTTAAAGCATACGTGTCATCACAATAATCATCATAGATAGGAAACATGCTTTCATCATAGTAAATTTGCTCATCAAAGCTTGGGGGACAAAAAATATCATCTTCATCAAACATAGCTTCCCCAAGCTTGTGGCTTTGCATATAATTAGCATCATGGATATTGAAGGAATTCATACTAACAACATTGCAATCATGCTCATCATTCAAAGATTTAGTGCCAAATATTTTAATGCACTCTTCTTCTAACACTTTGGCACAATTTTCCTTTTCAACATATTCATGAAAGATTTTAAAAAGACGAAGCGTAAGAGACAAACTTAATTCCATTTTTTGGTAGTTTTCTTTTATAAACTAACTAGTGCTAAAACAAGAAACGAAAAGATTCGATTGCAAGATCTAAAGATATACCTTCAAGCACTCACCTCCCCGGCAACGGCGCCAGAAAAGAGTTTGATGTCTACTACGCAACCTTCTCCTTGTAGACGTTGTTGGGCCTGCAAGTGCACAGGTTTGTAGGACAGTAGCAAATTTCCCTCAAGTGGATGACCTAAGGTTTATCAATCCGTAGGAGGCGTAGGATAAAGATGGTCTCTCTCAAGCAACCCTGCAACCAAATAACAAAGAGTCTCTTGTGTCCCCAACACACCCAATACAATGGTAAATTGTATAGGTGCACTAGTTCGGCGAAGAGATGGTGATACAAGTGCAATATGGATGGTAGATATAGGTTTTTGTAATCTGAAATAATAAAAACAGAAAGGTAACAAGTGATAAACGTGAGCGTAAACGGTATTGCAATGATAGGAAACAAGGCCTAGGGTTCATACTTTCACTAGTGCAAGTTCTCTCAACAATAATAACATAATTGGATCACATAACTATTCCTCAACATTCAACAAAGAGTCACTCCAAAGACACTAATAGTGGAGAACAAACGAAGAGATTATGGTAGGGTACAAAACCACCTCAAAGTTATTCTTTCCAATCAATCCGTTGGGCTATTCCTATAAGTGCCACAAACAGCCCTAGAGTTCATACTAGAATAACACCTTAAGATACGAATCAACCAAAACCCTAATGTCACCTAGATACTCCATTGTCACCTCAAGTATCCGTGGGCATGATAATACGATATGCATCACACAATCTCAGATTCATCTATTCAACCAACACATAGAAACTCAAAGAGTGCCCCAAAGTTTCTACCGAAGAATCACGACGAAAACGTGTGCCAACCCCTATGCATAGGTTCATGGGCGGAACCTGCAAGTTGGTCACCAAAACTTACATCAAGTGGCACATGATATGCCATTGTCACCACAGAATCATACGGCAAGACATACATCAAGTGTTCTCAAATCTTTAAAGACTCAATCCGATAAGATTACTTCAAGGGGAAAACTCAATTCATTACAAGAGAGTAGAGGGGGAGAAGAAACATAAGATCCAACTATAATAGCAAAGCTCGCGATACATCAAGATCGTGCCAAATCAAGAACACGAGAGAGAGAGAGAGAGAGAGAGAGAGAGAGAGAGAGAGAGAGATCAAACACATAGCTACTGGTACATACCCTCAGTCCCGAGGGTGAACTACCCCTCCTGCGTCATGGATAGCGCCGGGATGATGAAGATGGCCACCGGTGATGGGTTCCCCCTCCGGCAGGGTGTCGGAACAGGGTCCCGAGAGGTTTTTGGTGGCTACAGAGGCTTGCGGCGGCGGAACTCCTGATCTATCTTCTGTTTTGAAAGTTTTACGATACGTAGGTATATATGGGTGAAAGGAGTACGTCGGTGGACCGAAGGGGGGCCACGAGGCAGGGGGGCACGCCCCAGGGGGGTGGGCGCGCCCCCACCCTCGTGAGCACCTCCCTTCTTTCTTGACGTGCACTCCAAGTCCATCGGGTGGCTTTCCTTCCAAAAATAACTTCTCCAGTTGATTTCGTTCCGTTTTGACTCCTTTTGATATTCCTTTTCCTCGAAATACTGAAATAGGCATAAAACAGCAAATCTGGGTTGGGCCTCCGGTTAATAGGTTAGTCCCAAAAGTAATATAAAAGTGGAAAATAAAGCCCAATATTGCCCAAAACAGTAGATAATTTAGCATGGAGCAATCAAAATTATAGATACGTTGGAGGCGTATCATTGGCGTATTGAGATTAGGATTTGTCATGCCGATTGTTGGAGAGGTATCTTGAGGCCCACTCGGTAAGACAAATCACTATAAGCCTTGCGAGCATTGTAACTAATGAGTTAATTGCGGGATGATGTATTATGGAATGAGTAAAGAGACTTGCCGGTAACGAGATTGAACTACGTATTGAGATACCGACGATCGAACCTCGGGAGAGTAACATACCGATGACAAAGGGAACAACGTATGTTGTTATGAACATTGATCGATAAATATCTTCACAGAATATGTGGGTGCCAATGTGAGCATCCAGGTTCCGCTATTGGTTATTGACCGGAGAGGTGTCTCAGTCATGTCTACATAGTTCTCGAACCCATAGGATCCATGCGCTTAAAGTTCGGTGACGATTTGTATTATGAGTTTATGTGTTTTGATGTACCGAAGGTAGTTCGGAGTCCCGGATGAGATCGGCAACATGACGATGAGTCTCGAAATGGTCGAGACATAAAGATCGATATATTGGACGACTATATTCGGACATCGGAAAGGTTCCGAGTGATTCGGGTATTTTTCGGAGTATCGGGGACTTACGGGATTTCGCCGAGGAGTATATGGGCCTTATTGGGCTTTAGGAGAAAGAGAGAGGGGAGGCTGCCCCCCCCCAAGGCTTAGTCCGAATTGGACTAGGGGGAGGGGCGGCGCCCCCTCCTTCCTTCTCTTATCTTTTCCCTTTCCTTCTCTCCTACTCCTACTACTTGGAAGGGCTCCTAGTTCTACTAGGGAAAGGGAATCCTACTCCCGGTGGGAGTAGGACTCCCCTAGGCGCGCCATAGAGAGGCCGCCTCCCCTCCTCCACTCCTTTATATCACGGGAGGGGGCACCCCTTGGGGACACAGCAATTGATCATTGATCTTTTAGCCGTGTGCGGTGCCCCCCTCCACCATAATCCACCTCGGTCATATCGTAGCGGTGCTTAGGCAAAGCCCTGCGTCGGTAGCATCATCATCACCGTCATCAAGCCGTCGTGCTGACGGAACTCTCCCTCGAAGTTCTGCTGAATCGGAGTTCGTGGGACGTCATCGAACTGAACATGTGCTGAACTCGGAGGTGCCGTGCGTTCGGTACTTGGATCAGTCGGATCGTGAAGACGTACGACTACATCAACCGCGTTGTCATAAATCTTCCGCTTTCAGTCTAGAGTGCGTGCACACTCTCCCTCTCGTTGCTATGCATCACCATGATCTTGTGTGTGCGTAGGAAAATTTTGAAATTACTACGTTTCCCAACAGACCAGGCATACAACTAAAAACTTCAAATAAACCCAGTCTGGAACAACAAAATACTCTACCCGAGCGAAAATAGTCAGGCTTGTTCTTCATTAGTTGTCGACCTTGGTTCAGATGTCGTGCAACCGCTAGATCAGCCACTGCCTCGTCAACGATGTAGTGAAGTCCGAATAAGCGAGGCTTGTGCCCGTTGATGGCTTCAAATGGTGTTGATTTAAGGGTGGAGTGGTATGAGGTGTTTTACCCAAATTCGGCCATGGTGAGTCAATCATCCCATTTCTTCGGATAATTGTGAACAAAGCAACAAATGCAGAGTTCCAAGCACTAGTTGACTCACTCTATTGTACCATTAGTTCCAAACACATATTTATATCTTCGGATATAATGTTGAACTGAAAATGACATGGTTTTTTTTGCTGCCCTTTCCTTTTTTCAAAAGGAAGATGACCCCGACCTTTGCATAAGGCGGCACATATAATCATTTTATTAATTATTCACAAAGTCCTTACAAAGTAATACAAATAAGACTAAAGTCACCTTGTAGGCAACATCTGTCGCTGCTCCTATAAACTTGATGAAAGGGGCTGCACATGGCTGGGGCCGCTACCCAGACCTCACACCCCATCCTAACATCTAAAACCGAAGCCTCAACAAAGCCGAGAAACAGCACATCGGGGCCACAAACCGGTCCAACGGAGTCTCAGCGGGCACCGCATGCGCATGCTGCAAAGGCCGCCGCCACCGACTCCTGCCGATTCATCTTTAGAGTAGGCACGAACGCATTCACCTTTCCAGGTCTGACGTCAACAATGAAATGACGCAAGACAGGGCCACCTCCCTCGCTCATCCAACCTAAAGCAACTTTCGTTGAGACCCTGCTGCGCCACGCCCGTCGAGACTCCGCATCATTGATGTGTCACGTGGAACACACACCACCTCAGAAAGCGTTCCACTGGTCCCTCGAGTCGATGCACACCTCCAAGAATGATGCCCCCAATGAGGAAATGACACAAACCTTTTCCCTTTATCAAGGAGAGACATCGGCATTCCAAAAGATAGTAAAGAGATCGGAGAGCCAACAACATACACCAAAACCAATTCACCAGTAAAAAACCAACCAGGTAGAGAGTTTAAATATTGTATGGGGCGGCAGCCCAGCGGACACAACCGGGTGTAGAGTTGACAGAGACATTGACACATGACAAAATGTTTTTTGAAGACTTGCGAGACTGGAGTTCTTACCCAAGATTCCTCATGTTATTTCATAATCGCTCTCCAAAGCCATACACCTATTGAACATTGTATACATCTGGAGAGATACATACACCCCGTCATGGGAGGGATCACATGGAGCTACGCTCTTTTTCCTTCCATAGCTACTAGTTAGGACCATAGGCTGCGATCTGCTCCTCCAGCTTCATCAAAAGAACAATAGATTAATTATTACGACATTTCTAAGGCACATATTGGTGGCCAAGTCACAAGGTTTCACAAATCATCCATGTTAGTAGGTGGTTGATATCTTATTCCAGTATTTGGCTAAGCTTAATTTACGGTGAGAAACAAAGAAATTATTTTGCTTAGAACTGCCCCATACAGCTTCTGAATCGTGATGACACAGATTAAGACATAAACGTTTTAGATACCTCGGAAACCAAACAGTATATCTAGATAAATATCAACAGCAACAAGAATGAGATCAAGTTCTTTATTTTTTATCTTAAAGGAACCATGTCCGATCTTTAGATTATGATACTAGTAAGAAGTTGGAAGTCAAAGCCAGCATACACACATAGGGGGCTACCTGCATCATAGCGTCGAACTTGCTTCGCACATCACAGAACTCACTCCAAGCAAGAGCCAACGCCATGAGGCACCTGGAATAAATGCATCATACCACGCAGTCAAATTCTAGACGGAGTGATCACGTGAACTGAACTAACAGTGGTTCGGAAATCATAACCCTCTGCTTGGAAAAAGAATTCTAGCCATCTCAGATTTAGTCATGCTATAAACATAAGTCATCAAAAAAGTTATACCATCACAAGTTAAAGTAGAATAATCAAAGAGGCATATTTAGATAATGAACTGAGTTATACCATCACAGGGTTGCAAATGAAGTGAAGGAGCAGGTTAATGCTATGAGCTAAATATAGTGTCATCAAAAAGGAAATCAGTCTTCTGGTTTACAATAATGTAAACAATACAGGGTGTGGATAATAATGATTGTGCAACATATATAATAAGGTACTAAGTACTGGCCTTTCTTTGCTTCTTGGCTCATTGAACCGACGGAATTGCATGCAGGATAGGTTCACTTTCTTAGCACCAACACTGATACATAAAAAGAAGAGGAAGATCAGGACACCAGGAAATTTTCAAGCTTATTAAACGCTATTGCACCATGTTGATCCGCATAACCATACTAGCGATAATAATCACGGTTGTCGAACCAATATATTGTTTGATAAACCCAAAAAATAAATAGCATTAGCTAAATGTGGTAGTAGATCAGTAGTACTGGAGATATTTATAGTACGGTAAAGTTTCACTTGCCGAACCATGAGCAACATGCCCATGACAATCACGTCTGAATCACATGATATGGATGCAACAGAGAAACAATCATATATAAAACAGTTAAAACTGAGCAGGGAAAGAAAGTGTTCATCGTCATTATACCTGTAGCTGCTCCCCTGAGCTGAGACACGAGGGCGTCCACCATGTCGTAGTCCACCACAGGTTGGTTCCTGTGAAGCATAAAGCAGAGAAGACAAGATGGATGAGTACCCGATCAAGCGAGCCGAGATAATTGAAGCAGAGGAAGAGAGGAGGGATTGGAGGCGGACAGCAGGCCGGCGATGTCGTTGAGGATCCTCTTGGTTTCTTTGATGAAGAGGCTGATCATCTCGGCGACATAGCCCGAGGCTGTGGTCTCATTCTTCTCCATCAACTGCAGTTGCTGGAAATAATCGTCCAGCATGCCCTAGATGAATCACATGATGCGAAGGCAAAGATAGACTACTCAGCCAGCCGCCGAACAACCACACGGCCTAGGTGTACATGTGATGGGACGACGAAGGATGCACTCACCGTGGCGAACATGGGTGTGACAAGGTTGTCTAGCCGGGCCCTGGAGCGGCAGCCGCCATTGTTGAGGATGTGCTGGGCGGATGACCTGCTGATGCGAAGATGTAGTGGTGGTGGGCTGGTGGCGGAGTAGCCAGGGATGGAAACCTTTATGTGGCGGACGCGACGAGACTCTCCCATAAGCGTTTGGCGGCGAGTGCTACGTTACCTCTACTTGCTTGGCCATTAACGATCGAGGTTGGAGCCTTGGAGACGGCATGCGTGCATGCAGTGCATGAATGCAGCTACAGGTTGAGGATGGCAGCTGCAGCCAGATAGTCTGGAGATGGAGTGTAGGCGTCTTCTTTGGATGGTTCTGTCGTTCATCTGCGATGCTCTTGTTTTACTTTTGTGTGTGTGAACTGTCTGGTTGTCGTGCCTAGCCCCTGCCTGATTTTTCTTTTCTTTTGAGCACCAAAATGCTTTCCGCGTGGCTTTTGTTCGGTTTAAGATTCTCTCAGTGGCCTTGCCAAAGGTGCCACCAGGCCGGTACTTGGGCTGTGGGTCACGGGCTTGGCCTAGCTCACAATACCGAATTATAAGACTAAGAGCATCTCTGCAGAACAGATACCGCATAAAATCTGTTAAATTTTGTATCCATAAAATCATTTGACGGTTTGCTCTAAGATAATTTTGCTTGGCAGTTCATCCCCAGCTCGGATAGATACCCCAAATAGTACCTTAAATTTTGAAAACTTAAACTTAAATCATTCTCCTGCTACATAGATAGTCCAGACCTCACCAGAGTTCATCACACACACATGGACAAACTAAAATTAAAAATACAAATCGACTGAGGAACGGCGGAAGCCCGCGGCTTCACGTCGAGAAGGAACTTCATACGCCAAGCGGTAGAGGGTCTGGGCGAGCTCGTTGTCCGCCGCCCGGCGTGGAAGCGTTCAGCGGTGCCCTCTTTGCCAGCCTCCAGCGCCTCACTCGCGCCGTGGTGCACGGTCTCCGCCTCATGGAGGTTCTTCGTTGCTGGCCAGAGTGCCTCGGAGCTCATTGAAGTGCTGCCACACACAGTTGCCGCTGCTGCCGGAGAGGGCGCCGTGGTTTCGTGCCTGTGCCGAGCCACAGCTCGACGGCAGGCCGACTGGAGCTGCTAGACTCTGCGTCGTGCCGGCCGAGTTTGCGCGGCAGCGGCGGCTCCCACGTCGCGATCTTCCCCAACAAGATCCACGCTTGAGAGGGAAAAACTGTCCGGATCGCCGCCGGAGCTAAGAAAAGAAGATGGTGAAGGGAAGTGGACTGCGGCGGAGGCGCAGATCTATCCGACAAGGAACCTTAAAACACCCCATCCCCACACATATAGCGGCGAGCGGCAGTTTGCGGGCCGCCCTTATATTTTTACTGGACGATGGAAATATACCGCTTTTGTTCCGGCCCTTGGAAATGCTAAATTGGCGAAAATATACTGGTAGGCGGTGGGATAGAGTATCTACTAGAGATGCTCTAACTCATGAGAGGCGTCGATTGATCATGGAGACTATATCTTGCACTAAGAGAGACGGTAGGAAGTCTTACTGAAGGTTGTATAGTAATTGGGTTTGCACATTCTGTTGGGGAACGCAGTAATTTCAAAAAATTTCCTACGCACACGCAAGATCATGGTGATGCATAGAAAGCGAGAGGGAGAGTGTAGTCCACGTACCCTCGTGAGAACGTAAGCGGAAGTGTTATGACAACGCGGTCGCTGTAGTCGTACGTCTTCACGATCCGACCGATCCTAGTACCGAAAGTACGGCACCTCCGCGATCTGCACACATTCGCCTCGGTGACGTCCCACGAACTCTCGATCCAGCTGAGTGTCGAGGGAGAGCTTCGTCAGCACGACGGCATGATGACGGTGATGATGAACCTACCGGCGCATGACTTCGCCTAAGCACTTCAACGATATGACCGAGGTGGATTATTGAAAGTGCAACTATCCCTAGGTGCTTTTGGTAATTCCTAACAACATATAGCTCATTGAGCTAACATTATTCCAAGATAAATATTTCAGGAAAAGCTCAATGAATGGCATGGCATGGATGAGAAAAGTGGACCCCTCAAAATACTAAGGATAAAAGGATTGGCTGAAGCTCAAAGCTCAAGACTCTACATTTTATATTTTAGTGGTCCAAGATCACATTGAGTCTATAGGAAAAGCCAATACTATCAAGGAGGGATGAGGTGTTGCTTAATGAGGTTCTTGCTTCATAGTGCTTAGAGATATGCTCCAAAACTCTCAACTACTTTCCCACATGAACATATGACCTAAACCAAAAGTTAAACTCGGCCCCACCGATTCTTTCTATCCGGCGCCACCGAGTTCAGATGTCATAGCCACTGCCACAAACCCTAGGCAAATCGGTCTCATCGATAGGGATCTCGGTCTCACCAAGATGGCATTGTAATCTCTCTGTTTCCCTTCGTAACGTTTCGGTCCTACCGAGATGAGCGATCGGTCCCACCGAGATTGCAATGTAAACTCTCTGTTTCCTCTTCTTAACATTTCGGTCCCACCGAAATGAGCGAATCGGTCCCACCGAGTTTACCTGACCAACTCTCTGGTTAGCTTATTACCAAAATCGGTCCCACCGAGTTTGTGTAATCCGTCTCACCGAGATCACATTATGCCCTAACCCTAACCATATCGGTCCTACCGAGTTGCATGTCGGTCCCACCAAAAATCCTAACGGTCACTAGATTTGCTGAATCGGTCCGACCGAGTTTACCAATTCGGTCCCACCGAGTTTGGCAGGTTGTGTGTAACGGTTAGATTTTGTGTGGAGGCTATATATACCCCTCCGCCTCCTCTTCATTCGTGGACAGAGCCATCAGAACGAACCTACACTTCCAATACACATTTTTTTAGAGAGAACCACCTACCCTTGTGTTGAGACCAAGATATTCCATTCCTACCATATGAATCTTGATCTCTAGCCTTCCCTAAGTTGCTTTCCACTCAAATCTTCTTTCCACCAAATCCAAATCATGTGAGGTAGAGTTGAGTGTTGGGGAGACTATCATTTGAAGCACAAGAGCAAGGAGTTCATCATCAACACACCATTTGTTACTTCTTGGAGAGTGGTGTCTCCTAGATTGGCTAGGTGTCACTTGGGAGCCTCCGACAAGATTGTGGAGTTGAACCAAGGAGTTTGTAAGGGCAAGGAGATCGCCTACTTGTGAAGATCTACCGCTAGTGAGGCAAGTCCGTCGTGGCGGCAGCCATGGTGGGATAGACAAGGTTGCTTCTTCGTGGACCCTTCGTGGGTGGAGCCCTCCGTGGACTCGCTCAACCATTACCCTTCGTGGGTTGAAGTCTCCATCAACGTGGATGTCACGATGGCACCACCTATCGGAACCACGACAAAAACATCCATGTCTCCAATTGCGTTTGAATTCTCCAAACCCTTCCCTTTACATTCTTGCAAGTTGCATGCTTTACTTTCCGCTGCTCATATACTCTTTGCATGCTTGCTTGAATTGTGTTAAGATTGCTTGACTTGTGCTAAGATAGCTAAAATCTGCCAAAGACTAAAATTGGGAAAAGGATAAGTTTTTATTTGGTCAAGTACTCTAACCACACCCCTTCTAGACATACTTTCGATCCTACAAGTGGTATCATAGATTTGGTCTCCATTTGCTTTGATTTCCATAGCTTTTGGTAGTCATAGCCTTGGTTTCACAACCTAGGAGAGCATGGCGTCTAGCGAGGGAAATTATCACCATAGAGGTCCTTACTTTGATGGTACTAATTTTGCTAGTTGGAAGCATAAGATGAAAATGCATATTCTTGGACATAACCCCGCCGTTGGGCTATTGTGTGTATTGGCTTGCTAGGTGAATTCTTTGATGGGAGAGAACTGAACCGTGAAGCTACCGCGGAAGAGCTGAAGATGTTGCAATACAATGCTCAAGATTGTGATATCCTCTTCAACGGATTGTGCCCCGAAGAATTCAACAAAATCAGCCGTCTTGAGAATGCAAAGGAAATTTGGGATACTTTGATTGATATGCATGAAGGTACCGACTCCGTCAAGGAATCCAAGTTGGATGTGCTTCAAAGTCAACTTGACAAGTTCAAAATGAAGGATGGTGAAGGTGTCGCTGAAATGTACTCTAGGCTTGCTCTTATCACAAATGAGATTGCCCGGCTTAGGAAGTGAAGAGATGACCGACAAATTCATCATCAAGAAGATCCTAAGAGCCTTGGATGGAAAATATGATACCGTGTGCACATTGATCCAAATGATGCCCAATTACAAAGATCTCAAGCCAACGGAAGTCATTGGAAGAATTGTTGGTCATGAGATGTCACTCAAAGATAAGGAGGAACTTCACAACAAGTCAAGTGGTGCTTACAAAGCCTCATGTGAGGCCCCCACATCATCAAGTGAGAAACAAACCTTCAATGAAGAATTGAGCTTAATGGTGAAGAACTTCAACAAATTCTACAAGAGTAGAAGCAAAGAGAGAAGCTCCAAGTCAAGGTCCTACAATGACAAAAGATCTTCTAGTCGAGGCGTAATTGCTACAATTGTGGAAGACCCGGACACTATTCCAATGAGTGTACGGCACCCTACAAAAAAGAGAAGAATCACCTAAAAGGAGAAGTAGAAGAGAAGAATCACCGCCAAGAGAGAGAAGGAGTAGAGATGATCGTTATGAATGAAGAACATCCCAGAGAAGCAAGGATTCGGAAAGGAAGTACAAGTCATCAAGGAGCTATCACTCCGACTCCGACTCCGACAATCACTCCAAGAGAAGCTATCACTCCGACTCCGAATATACTCAAGATAAAGGTGTTTCCGGTCTAGCACTTGTGTCAACCAACTCCTACGACATATTTGATTCACCAAATGAAGGGATTGGAAGATGCTTCATGGACAAAGGTCCAAAGGTAACACATTCCGAGTATGTTGATTTCAATAGTAATGAAGATGACTTGTTAGGTGATGATGATTTACTTGTTGACAACTCTAGTGATGAATACTATGATGAAACGTCAATTAATCATGCTAATCAAGATAAAACAAATGACAATGATAAGGAGAATATTGAGCTACTAACTAAAGAACTAAACACTCTTAAGTTAGCTCATGAAACTATCTTAGAAGATCATCGAGAACTTTTAAGGACTCATGAGAAGTTACGCTTTGAAAAGCTCAACCTTGAGCAAGAGCATGAGTTCTTAAAGGCAATCAATGATGATCATCGTAAGAAAAGTTCTTCTTACATTGCCAAGCGTTTACTCTTATCTACTTACATGCCTCAAGTCAAGTCTAGTAACAAGAACAAGAAGGATTCTTCCTCTAGTAGTAACAATAATCATGCTAAATCCAATGTTGTTACTTCTAGTAGTTCTCTTGATTCCACTAATGATTCTCTTAGCCAAGTTACACTTGAGCAAGAAAATAGCTTATTGAAGGGAATTATAGATAAAGTTGTTTACAAGAGCCTTGCCGGGAGTAATCAATTTGAGGAAATTGTACGCAAGCAAGGAAGGCACCAGAAGAACCAAGGTGTTGGTTTTGAACGCAAGTTCAATGCCAATGGAGTTGAGTGGGAAGAAGATCAATACCCCAAGACAAAGTTTGCTCCTCAACAAGAGAAGTATGATCCTACTTCTTTCAAGGGGACACAAGCCCAAGATGCTCTTCCACCACAAGACCACAAGCAAAAAGGCAAGGACAAGCTTCAAGAAGAGATTGATGCATTTGAAGAAGCTCGAAAGGCCTTGGTCAAATGTGTTCCCAAGACTACGTCAAGTTCTACTTCATCAAGTACGACTACAACTCCAAGGATTCCCATCAAGATGATGTGGATCCCGAAGAAGAAGAACTAGAGAGTTCTTGAGGGTGACTCCACCAACATATTTCACTCATATCATTTTGGCAATAACTAGTGCAATCAACTTCCACATCTTGCACTAGTTCAAGGAGTCACAAACCCTCTTGTTGTTAAGACAAGGGACAAGGTAACCCAATGCTCTCATAGACATCATCTTGTGTGTGCATCACTCTATGTCTATGGATATCCTTGTTTGTTCCTTGTGGGACTAACCCGTGTAGGTATTGAAAGTGCAACTCACTCCAAAGGATTGCTCCAAATGATCTACATCAACGTTGAGCATCCACATCTTCAACACCTACATGAAGTCATCATCGACAAAACCCAAGGTTAGTTCATCCCTCTAAGGGGATCTCACATCTAGGGGAGCTTTACTCTAAGAATTGAGCTAAAGCAACTCTAATGGTGTGAACACATCAATGCATTATGTAAAAGTGGTAACCCCACTTGAGCTTAAACGATGAGTATGACCTATGATCAAATGTTCTCATTTGACTCCTAAGTCAATATACTCATAGAAAGATGGCCTAGTCATCGCCAATTGCTTGCTAGATGCTAGAATTGGTTGTGCATGCTTTGCCACATATTTCATGTGCCATTTTATTGTGCGAGCATGTTGGTTGCATATTTTACTCATTTGAGGACATCCACTTGTTGTTTTGATTGATTGGCTTCTTTTTCCTTTACCAAGTGGATAGAAAAGCATGCCTAAGAACCTTCTCTAGCTATCTATGCTCTTCTCGTCTCAAACTCTATTCATGTTGCATCACAAAATTTGATCAAGTCAGATTCAAACCACTCTGTGTGAGGAGCACTTTCGAGTCCCCGATTTGTCATAGACTTAAACTTCCAAAACTTCTTTGTGCGTTTCGGTCTGACCGATTCTTCCATTTCGGTCATACCGAGATCACTAAGTCGATCAAGGTTTTCAATCTCGGTGCAACTGATTTGAACTTTTCGGTCACACCGAGTTCTTTAATCGCTTGCGATTATGCATCTCGGTGCCACCGAGTTGTTCCACTCGGTCACACCAAGAGGGTCGGGCTATTTATACCCACGGGCAAAACTTTGGAAATTTTCTCCGAACTCTTTCGGCCGCGCTCAGCTCGCTCTGCCTCCAGGGTCTCCGGATCGTCCTCCTCGTCGCCAGCTGCCTCCTGTCGCTGGTCTCCGCCGCCGTCAACGGGAATCATCCCCACCGTTGCCGCCGTAGCGAGTTCATCGCCGAACTAGGGTATGAACTCGAGCATTGTGCTATCCCTATCTGATTCCTAGCACATTGTGTTCGCCATGAATCTTGCCATGATTGAAACTATCTTATCTAGTCAAAACACTCCGTAGATTAGAGATGAATTGAAAATCTAGGGTTAGGTTTCTGCCGAAACCATCTCAGACCAACCGAGTTGTAGAACTTGGTACCACCGATTCGGATAAGTCCATTGCACATGTAATTCTCGATCCGACCGAGAATTGCAAATCGGTGTGACCGAGTTCAGGACTTTGTGAAACCCTAGCAGTCTAGGTGCCACCGAACTGTGACTCGGTCTGACCAAGTTCACTAGTTTAGGTTCCGAAAGCTGCTTCGGTATCACCGAGTTTACAAATTGGTAGATCCGAAATGCTTTCTGTGGAAAACTAAAACTAAGTTTTTTACTCATTCTTTTGCAAAAGCCTCTGTATTTTGTGATGCACATCCACTCTATCTCATCTATATCTACTCACAGGGTCTGTTGTCAGTTTTTGCAATATGTCTAATCAAAGAGACAATCAGAACAAGTCAGAGGAGCAGGTTCACATGAGTGAGGGCAGTAGTCCCTCTAGCAGCTATGATGAGGGTAGCAGGAGCACACCCAGCAACTTAACCAAGGCAGCCACGAGGACCAGAAAGAAGAGAACTTCAGATTCTGAGGATGAAGACTATGTGGCTGTTGAGGATGAGGCCATTTCCAAGAAGAAGGTGCTCAAGAAGGAGTATGGCACAGCTGCTTCCACTAAGCCTGTTATGAAGAGCAAAGCACCTGCCAAAAGGATTCCCATGTCTAAAGCCAGAACCTCCAATCAAGCATCTTTGGAAGCTGAACCCAAAGAGGCTGCTGCAAAAGGGAAGAAGAGGAAGGAAAGGGTCAAGAAGACCATGGCCAGGGTTGTTGGAAAGCCTTCCATGATGGAAGAGGAAGAGGAAGAGGTTGCTGCACCAAAGCACCTAAAGCTCGAAGCTTATGGGTGATGCCATCAGGTCAGGGCTGCTTCATCAAAGCCCAAAGAAGCACCCAAGGCTGCCTCCAAGCCCAAGACTGCACTCCAAGAGGAGTACCAGGAACATCCCAAATGCTTTGAGAAGAACAAGGCCCCAAAGTGCTAAACTGCTTGAAGAATAAGATGATGAGTCACATGTCTTGAGAAAATTGAAGCCTAAAATTCGAGATCATAATGATGCCCATCCTGTAGCTGATAACATGAAGATCAGAAAGGATTCAGGATTGAGACTATGGAGAGAGTCGGATCCATATGCCAACCGGAGGAGAACTGCTGTAGACTACAGGTTCCACACAAAGGAACAACAGGATTTCTATGAGACAGTGCTGCTGGACAAGAAGCCAATAGTGTGTAACATGAGATGGGTGAATTGGGAATACATTAAGGAGAATGAACAACACTATCCTGGTTTGTATGACAGCTTCAGTGCTTGTGGAGTGGCAGACTTTGTTGGGCAGAAGCTCACAAAGTGGAATGATGAGCTAATAATGCAATTCTAATCCACAGCACACTTCTATCCAGATGGCAGGATAGTATGGATGTCTGAAGGTACTAGGTACCAATCATCAATTGAAGAATGGGCTAATCTGATGAATACACCTAAGAAGGAAGAGGATGACTTGGATGTCTATGCCAAGAAGAAGATGGATCACAACTCTATGGCACATATGTACAAGGAGATCCCAGATGCTGCTATCGAAACACACAACCTTGGACCAGTACATTACCTTCTGTCAGGACTGCCAACCATCAACTGGATCCTCAGGCACACTCTTTTGCCCAAGTCAGGTGATCACAACATGATTAGAGGCCATGCAATAAATCTATTACACTTATTTGATGTGCCACAAAAGTTCAATGTCATGAGGCTTATAGTTGAAACTATCAAGAGGACAGTTGCTGACCAAAAGAGAAGTTGTGGGTATGCCTCACAGATCCAGTAGCTGATTAACTCTAAGATGGGCACTGGCACATACTTGTTGGACAAGGATCATATGCCTATCTATCCAGATTTTCAGGACAACCAAGTGGTTATGAATGAAGATGAATCATCTTCTATGCAAGCTCAAGCAAAGAAGGAGAAGGCAAGGATCGAGAAGGTTGCCAAGATGCCAACTATGGAAGAGGCATCTCAAGATTTCCTGAAGAGCAAACAGGATCAGCTTGGCTACTTTATTGCATCCACTCTTAGGATTGAGAAGGGACTGGCCACCCTGACTCGAAACCAGGAGAGCTGGAGAGGATCATGGAGCGAAGTCCTATGACTTGGATGTGAAGGTTCTTGAGATCCATTCTGTTATTGAGCAACTCCAGGATGATATGCAGGAGAGGAAGGGCAAGACAACCACTGAGGAATTTGCCAGAGTGCCTAGAGCTCAGAGGTCAGCTGCAGTGCCAGTTACAGACACCAGAGCAACTACATCTGCACCAGCTACAGCTTCAGTGCCACCAGCTCCAGCACCCACTCCACCAGCTCCAGCTACTTCAACTGATGCCTTTGTCCTTGGAGTTCTATCTACACCACCACCTGAAGATCAAGCCTGAGAGATGATTTAGTGCTATGCATTTTCTATGAACTTTTTGGTAACTTGTTGCCAAAGGGGGAGAAAAATGTATAGATCATAGGCTTCGAGAGAGAGTGTTGCTTTTTATTCTCTCTTGCTTTGGTGGTTGAACTTTATTTGCTTGATTGAGATACCTTCTGTCTGTGTGATACTTGGATGATCATGTGTTTGATCATATGCTACATTAATGCTTGTTGGATGACATTATCCTTTTATCTCTATATGATCATTCACTTTGCTTGGTGATGAGTGCATGTATTCTATTGTTATCATTTTGAGCGCTCCACCAAGATGTATGTAACATGGAAGAGTAACCCATGAGCCTAACTCTTTGTGCATTTGCAGTCCAAAGAAAATCTTAAACTATGGACAAATTTAGGGGGAGCTCTTGCTTATCACATACTTCTCAAAGCGACAATGTTTTTCACTCTTATTATCATTTGTCGAAGCTTTGATCTATATGTTGTCATCAATTACCAAAAAAGGGGAGATTGAAAGTGCAACTATCCCTAGGTGGTTTTGGTAATTCCTAACAACATATAGCTCATTGAGCTAACATTATTCCAAGATAAATATTTCAGGAAAAGCTCAATGAATGGCATGGCATGGATGAGAAAAGTGGACCCCTCAAAATACTAAGGATAGAAGGATTGGCTCAAGCTCAAAGCTCAAGACTCGACATTTTATATTTTAGTGATCCAAGATCACATTCAGTCTATAGGAAAAGCCAATACTATCAAGGAGGGATGAGGTGTTTCTTAATGAGGTTCTTGCTTCATAGTGCTTAGTGATATGCTCCAAACCCTCAACTACTTTCCCACATCCACATATGACCTAAACCAAAAGTCAAACTCGGCCCCACCGATTCTTTCTATCCGGCGCCATCGAGTTCAGATGTCATAGCCACTACCACAAACCCTAGGCAAATCGGTCTCACCTATAGGTATCTCGGTCTCACCGAGATGGGATTGTAGTCTCTCTGTTTCCCTTCGTAACGTTTCGGTCCTATCGAGATGAGCGATCGGTCCCACCGAGATTGCAATGTAAACTCTCTGTTTCCTTTTCATAACATTTCGGTCCCACCGAAATGAGTGAATCGGTCCCACCGAGTTTACCTGACCAACTCTCTGGTTAGCTTATTACCAAAATCCGTCCCACCGAGTTTGTGTAATCGGTCTCACCGAGATTACGTTATGCCCTAACCCTAACCATATCGGCCCTACCGAGTTGCATGTCGGTCCCACCGAAAATCCTAACGGTCACTAGATTTGCTGAATCGGTCCGACCGAGTTTAACAATTCGGTCCCATCGAGTTTGGCAGGTTGTGTGTAACGGTTAGATTTTGTGTGGAGGCTATATATACCCCTCCACCTCCTCTTCATTCGTGGAGAGAGCCATCAAAACGAACCTACACTTCCATTACACATTTTCTGAGAGAGAACCACCTACCCTTGTGTTGAGACAAAGATATTCCATTCCTACCATATGAATCTTGATCTCTAGCCTTCCCCAAGTTGCTTTCCACTCAAATCTTCTTTCCACCAAATCCAAATCCTGTGAGAGAGAGTTGAGTGTTGGGGAGACTATCATTTGAAGCACAAGAGCAAGGAGTTCATCATCAACACACCATTTGTTACTTCTTGGAGAGTGGTGTCTCCTAGATTGGCTAGGTGTCACTTGGGAGCCTCCGACAAGATTGTGGAGTTGAACCAAGGAGTTTGTAAGGGCAAGGAGATCGCCTACTTCGTGAAGATCTACCTCTAGTGAGGCAAGTCCTTCGTGGGCTACGGCCATGGTGGGATAGACAAGGTTGCTTCTTCGTGGACCCTTCATGGGTGGAGCCCTCCGTGGACTCGTGCAACCGTTACTCTTCGTGGGTTGAAGTCTCCATCAACGTGGATGTACGATAGCACCACCTATCGGAACAACGACAAAAACATCCGTGTCTCCAATTGCGTTTGAATTCTCCAAACCCTTCCCTTTACATTCTTGCAAGTTGCATGCTTTACATTCCGCTGCTCATATACTCTTTGCATGCTTGCTTGAATTGTGTTAAGATTGCTTGACTTGTGCTAAGATAGCTAAAATCTGCCAAAGACTAGAACCACTTTTCCACACTCGCTATACTAACTTTATTGCTTCTTTACCTAAACATCCCCTAGCTTTTACTTACGTGCTCTTTATATTCTGGCAAAACTATCCAAAAACACCTACAAAGTACTTCTAGTTTTATAATTGTTCTAGGCAAAGCGAACGTCAAGCGTGCAATTGATCCCCTATAGAACTTGTATCGGTGGTCGATAGAACTTGAGGGAATATTTGTTCTACCTTTAGCTCCTCGTTGGGTTCGACACTCTTACTTATCGAAAGAGGCTACAATTGATCCCCTATACTTGTGGGTTATGAAGACCTTTTTCTGGCGCCGTCGCCGGGGAGTTATAGCGTGGGGTGAATATTCTCGTGTGTGCTTGTTTGCTTTAGCACTAAGTAATTTTTATTTGCTGTCCTAAGTTGTTTTCTATCTTTAGTAATGGGTAGGAAATGCAAAATACCAAAAAATTAGTGGTACCTACTGAACCAATGGTTGAATAACCACTCAAAATCTATCACACTCCTGAAGCTTTTTACTTGGATCATCTTCGATCCCTATGTGCTCGTGCTGAAACCCCAACTAGCTTAGTTGAGGGTAAATATTTAGATGAGCATGCTTGTTATGTGCGACACCGCATATCTGAAAAAGGGAAACTTTTACTGGATCAAATTCATCGTTTGGAATGCTATGCTTGGAATTTATGTGAAATTTATGATTTTACTTGTTGTTCTGAAGACCCTAAGAAACACCTTCCCAACCAATGTTTGTTTAGTGATAATGGAATCGTATCTTCATATGCTAAGGGTGTTTATAATTACTATGATGTTCAACAAATTGGAGAATTTGTTGCGTTTAAGGGTTCTTATGAAATTACTTCTTTGATTGGAAAGTATGATGCTACTCTTTACAAATCTGAAAAAATTTCCATACTTAAATATTGTTATGATAATTATGCTTCTAATGCCTATGTTAAACCATATATTGAGGACTCCTCCGCTGTCCAAGAAGAGATTAATATTTTGCAGGAGACTATGGAAGAAGAAATTGATGAAACTGTGAGCTCATTGGATGAAAAAGATGAGGAGGAGAGCGAAGAACAAAAGGAGGAAGAGCGGATTGATCACCCATGCCCACCTTCTAATGAGAGTAACTCTTCAACTCATACATTGTTTAACTTCCCTTCGTGCTTACTGAAGGATGATTGCTATGATGATTGTTATGATCCCGTTGATTCTCTTGAAATATCCCTTTTTGATGATGCTTGCTATGCTTGTGGCCAAGATGCCAATATGAATTATGCTTATGGAGATGAACTTGCTATAGTTCCTTATGTTAAACATGAAATTGTTGCTATTGCACCCATGCATGATAGTCCTATTATCTTTTTGAATTCTCCCGACTACACTATATCGGAGAAGTTTGCCCTTATTAAGGATTATATTGATGGGTTGCCTTTTACCGCCACACATGATGATTTTGATAGATATAATATGCATGTGGTTTCTGCTCATACTTGCAATTATTATGAGAGAGGAACTGTATCTCCACTATGTTTCTCACACGATAAAATTGCAAGAAACTGCTTATGCTATGTATTGGCCTTTACTTGATGTGCATGAATTGTTCTTTTATGACATGCTGATGCATAGGAAGAGAGTTAGACTTCGTCTTTGCTTGATATATGTTACTTTGTGCTCACTACTAAATCACAAATCATTGTTGATTCAAATTGGCTTTGATGTACCTTGGGATCCAGGTGGATTCATTACTTGAGCACTATATGCCTAGCTTAATGGGTTTAAAGAAAGCGCTGCCAGGGAGACAACCCAGAAGTTTTAGAGAGTCATTTATTTCTGTTGAGTGCTTTTATAAAGTTTAAAAACAAAAAAATAAAGAGGGGAACCCAAAACTTTTCAAAAAGAAAAGCAAAAGTGAGAAAGACGAGCATTGTTAAAGTGGGAGCTAGCCTTGAACTTTGTTCATGCTCACGGAAACTTTGTGAATCTTGATTACAGAAACTTTTCAACAAAAATAATTATCCCTTGTACAATTCCATTGTATTATAAAAATAATGTGCCAAGGTTTGCCTTTAGGATGTTTACAATGCTTGTTGGTTTGTGCGGTGCAGGACAGAAACTTTGGCTGTAGTGCGAGATTCTACATTTTTTACTGGAATTTCAAACGGTTCTGATTCTTTTTGCACTGTCTGTCTATGCAAATTTTTTATTTTTCCTAATTTTGGTAGAATTTTTGGAGTATAAGAGGTATGGTGAATGTTCAGATTATTACAGACTGTTCTGTTTTAGACATATTCTGTTTTTGATGCATAGTTTGCTTGTTTTGATGAAACAATCAATTCCTATCAGTGAATTAAGCCATGTAAAAGTTATATTACAGTATCTACAATGCAAAAAAAATATGAATTGGTTTGCAACAGTACTTAGAGTAGTGATTTGCTTTATTATACTAACGGATCTTACCGAGTTTTCTGTTGAAGTTTTGTGTGGATGGAGTGTTCGAAGATCGAGGAGGTCTCGATGTGAGGAGCAGGAGGAGAGACAAGAGCTCAAGATTGGGGATGCCCAAGGCACCCCAAGTAAATATTCAAGGAGACTCAAGCTTCTAAGCTTGGGGATGCCCCGGAAGGCATCCCTTATTTCTTCAACAAGTATCGGTACGTTTTCGGATTCGTTTTATTCATGTGATATGTGCAAATCTTGGAGCATCCTTTGCATTTAGTTTTCACTTTTATTTTATGTACCATGCTGGTATGAGATAGTCCTTGGTTGATTTATAGAATGCTCATTGCAGTTCACTTATTTTTTTTGAGTATGGCTTTATAAAGTGCTTCATGTGCTTCACTTATATCATTTGAAGTTTGGATTGCTTATTTTTCTTCACATAGAAAACCGCCATTTGTAGAATGCTCTTTTGCTTCACTTATATTTGTTAGAGCGTGGGCATATATTTTGTAGAAAGAATTAAACTCTCTTGCTTCACTTATATCTATTTAGAGAGATGACAGGAATTGGTCATTCACATGGTTAGTCATAAAATCCTACATAAAACTTGTAGATCACTGAATATGATATGTTTGATTCCTTGCAATAGTTTTGCGATATGAAGGTGGTGATATTAGAGTCGTGCTAGTTGAGTAATTGTGAAATTGAGAAATACTTGTGTTGAGGTTTGGAAGTCCCGTAGCATGCACGTATGGTAAACGTTGTGTGACAAATTTGAAGCATGGGGTGTTCTTTGAGTGCTTTCCTTATGAGTGGCGGTCGGGGACGAGTGATGGTCATTTCCTACCACTCTATCCCCCTAGGGGCATGCGTAGTAGTACTTTGCTTCGAGGGCTAATAAACTTTCGCAATAAGTATATGAGTTCTTTATGACTAATGTGAGTCCATGGATTATACGCACTCTCACCCTTCCATCATTGATAGCCTCTTGATGCAGTGCATTGCCCTTTCTCACCTCGAGAGTTGGTGCAAATTTCGCGGTGCATCCAAACCCCGTGATACGATCGCTCTATCACACATAAGCCTCATTATATCTTCCTCAAAATAGCCACCATACCTACCTATCATGGCATTTCCATAGCCATTCCGAGATATATTGTCATGCAACTTCCATCATCATCATATACATGACCTGAGCATTTATTGTCATATTGCTTTGCATGATCGTAAGATAGCTAGCATGATGTTTTCATGGCTTGTCCATTTTTTTATGTCATTGCTATGCTAGATCATTGCACATCCCGGTACACCACCGGAGGCATTCATATAGAGTCATACTTTGTTCTAGAAATTGATTTGTAATATTGAGTTGTAAGTAAATAAAAGTGTGATGATCATCATTATTAGAACATTGTCCCATGTGAGGTTATCAAAATAAAAGAGGCCAAAGAAGCCTAAATAAAAAAGAGGCCAAAGAAGCCCACAAAAAAAGAGAGAAGAAATAAAAATAAAAAAACAAAAAACAAAAAAATGAGAGAAAAAGAGAGAAGGGACAATGTTACTATCCTTTTACCACACTTGTGCTTCAGAATAGCCCCATGTTCTGCATATAGAGAGTCTCTTGAGTTATCACTTTCATATACTAGTGGGAATTTTCATTATAGAACTTGGCTTGTATATTCCGATGATGAGCTTCCTCAAATGCCCGAGGTCTTCATGAGCAAGCAAGTTGGATGCACACCCACTTAGTTTTCAGTTTAAGCTTTCATACACTTATAGCTCTTAGTGCATCCGTTGCATGGCAATCCCTGCTCCTTGCATTGACATCAATTGATGGGCATCTCCATAGCCCGTTGATTAGCCGCATCGATGTGAGACTTTCTCCCTTTTTTGTCTTCTCACACAACATCCATCATCATATTCTATTTCACCCATAGTGCTATATCCATGGCTTGCGCTCATGTATTACATGAGGGTTGAAAAGGCTGAAGCGCATTAAAAAGTATGAACCAATTGCTCGGCTTGTCATCGGGGTTGTGCATGATGGGAGCATTTTGTGTGACGAAAAAGAAGCATGGCCAAACTGTATGATTTTGTAGGGATAAGCTTTCTTTGGCTATGTTATTTTGATAAGACATAATTGCTTGGTTAGTATGCTTGAAGTATTATTGTCTTAATGTCAAATGATAGACTATTGCTTAGAATCACTCGTGTCTTAATATTCATTCCATGATTAGATTACATGATCAAGATTATGCTAGGTAGCATTCCACATCAAAAATTATCTTTTTATCATTTACCTACTCAGGGCGAGCAGGAATTAAGCTTGGAGATGTTGATACGTATCCGTCGTATCAATAATTTTTTATTGTTCCATGCTAATATTCTACAACTTTTACATACTTTTGGCAACTTTTAATACTATTTTTGGGACTAACATATAGATCTAGTGCCCAGTACCAGTTCTTGTTTGTTGCATGTTTTTTTGTTTCGCAGAAAATCCATATCAAACGGAGTCCAAACGGAATAAAAACTGACAGAGTTTTGTTTTGGAATATTTGTGAATTTTGGGATGTGGAATCAACGCGAGACGATGCCCGAGGGGGCCACGAGGCAGGGGGGCGCGCCCCTGACCCTCGTGGGCACCCGGTAAGGCATTTACTGCTCTTCTCTGGCCGCAAGAAAGCTAATTTTCGGAGAAAAATCTGGTGACGTTTCAATCCAATCGGAGTTACGGATCTCCTGTTATAAAAGAAACGGTGAAAGGGCAAAATCCAGAGCGCAGAAACAGAGAGAGAGACAGAGAGACAGATCCAATCTCGGAGGGGCTCTCGCCCCTCCCATGCCATGGAAGCCAAGGACCAGAGGGGAAACCCTTCTCCCATCTAGGGAGAAGGTCAAGGAAGAAGAAGAAGAAGGGGGCCCTCTCCCCCTCTCTTCCGGTGGCGCCGGAACGCCGCCGGGGCCATCATCATCACCGCGATCTTCACCAACACCTCTGCCATCTTCACCAAGATCTCCATCACCTTCCCCCTCTATCTACATCGGTCTACTCTCCCGCAGCCCGTTCTATCCTCTACTTGAACATGGTGCTTTATGCTTCATATTATTATCCAATGATGTGTTTCCATCCTATGATGTCTGAGTAGATTTTTGTTGTCCTATCGGTGATTGGTGAATTGCTATGATTAGTTTAATTTTCTTGTGGTTATGTTACTGTCCTTTCGTGCCCATCATATGAGCTGCCGTGGATCACACCATAGGGTTAGTTGTATGTTGATAGGACTATATATTGGAGGGCAAGAGTGACAGAAGCTTCAACCTAGCATAGAAATTGATGCATGCAGGATTGAAGGGGGACCAATATATCTTAATGCTATGGTTGGGTTTAAACTTAATGAACGTTAGTAGTTGCAGGTGCTTGCTAATAGTTCCAATCATAAGTGCATAGAATTCCAAGTCAGGGATGACATGCTAGCAGTGGCCTCTCCCACATAAAAACCTGCTATCAGTCTAGTAAAGTAGTCAATTGCTTAGGGACAATTTCGCAACTCCTACCACCACTTTTCCACACTCTCTATACTAACTTTATTGCTTCCTTACCTAAACAACCCCTAGGTTTTACTTACGTGCTCTTTATATTATGGCAAACCTATCCAAAAACACCTACAAAGTACTTCTAGTTTTATACTTGTTCTAGGTAAAGCGAACGTCAAGCATGCGTAGATTTGTATCGGTGGTCGATAGAACTTGAGGGAATATTTGTTATAGCTTTAGCTCCTCGTTGGGTTTGGCACTCTTACTTATCGAAAGAGGCTACAATTGATCCCCTATACTTGTGGGTTATCATGCACCAACTGACAGCTCCACCGTTCAATATAAATATGTATCTGGTTTGTGACTTAGAGTCATCCGGATCAGTGTCAAAGCTTGCATCGATGTAACCATTTACGACGAGCTCTTTGTCACCTCCATAAACGAGAAACATATCCTTAGTCCTTTTCAGGTATTTCAGGATGTTCTTGACCGCTGTTCGGTGATCCACTCTTGTATTACTTTGGTACCTCCCTGCTAAACTAATAGCAAGGCACACATCAGGTCTGGTACATAGCATTGCGTACATGATAGAACCTATGGCTGAAGCATAGGGAATGACCTTCATTTTCTCTCTATCTTCTGCAGTGGTCGGGCATTGAGTCTGACTCAACTTCACACCTTGTAACACAGGCAAGAACCCTTTCTTTGCTTGATCCATTTTTAACTTCTTCAAAACTTTATCAAGGTATGTGCTTTGTGAAAGTCCAATTAAGCGTCTTGATCTATCTCTATAGATCTTGATGCCTAATATATAAGCAGCTTCACCAAGGTCTTTCATTGAAAAGCTCTTATTCAAGTATCTTTTATGCTATCCAGTAATTCTATATCATTTTCAATCAACAATATGTCATCCACATATAATATTAAAAATGCTACAGAGCTCCCACTCACTTTCTTGTAAATACAGGCTTCTCCAAAAGTCTATATAAAACCATATGCTTTTATCACACTATCAAAACGTTTATTCTAACTCCGAGATGCTTGCACCAGTCCATAAATGGATCGCTGGAGCTTGCACACTTTGTTAGCATCCTTTGGATCGATAAAACCTTCAGGTTGCATCATATACAACTCTTCTTCCAGAAATCCATTCAAGAATGCAGTCTTTACATCCATTTGCCAAATTTCATAATCATAAAATGCAGCAATTGCTAACATGATTTGGAAGGACTTAAGCATCGCTACGGGTGAGAAAGTCTCATCGTATTCAACTCCTTGAACTTGTCGAAAACCTTTCGCAACAAGTCGATCTTTGTGAACAATAAAATTACCGTCAACGTCGGTCTTCTTCTTGAAGATCCATTTATTCTCGATGGCTTGCCAATCATCGGGCAAGTCAACCAAAGCCCACACTTTGTTCTCATACATGGATCCCATCTCAGATTTCATGGCCTCGAGCCATTTTGCGAAATCTGGGCTCATCATCGCTTCCTCATTATTCGTAGGTTCGTCATGGTCAAGTAACATGACCTCCAGAACAGGATTACCGTACCACTCTGGTGCGGATCTTACTCTGGTTGACCTACGAGGTTCGATAGTAACTTGATCTGAAGTTACATGATCATCATCATTAGCTTCCTCACTAATTGGTGTAGGTGTCACAGGAACAGATTTCTGTGATGACCTACTTTCCAATAAGGGAGCAGGTACAGTTACCTCATCAAGTTTTACTTTACTCCCACTCACTTCTTTCGAGAGAAACTCCTTCTCTAGAAATGATCCATTCTTAGCAACAAATGTCTTGCCTTCGGATCTGTGATAGAAGGTGTACCCAACAGTCTCCTTTGGGTATCCTATGAAGACACATTTCTTCGATTTGGGTTCGAGCTTATCAAGTTGAAGCTTTTTCACATAAGCATCGCAGCCCAAACTTTAAGAAATGACAACTTGGATTTCTTGCCAAACCATAGTTCATAAGGTGTCGTCTCAACGTATTTACATGGTGCCCTATTTAACGTGAATGCAGCCGTCTCTAACGCATAACCCCAAAACGATAGCGATAATCAGTAAGAGACATCATAGATCGCACCATATCTAATAAAGTGCGGGTACGACGTTCAGACACGACATTACATTGTGGTGTTCCGGGTGGCGTGATAATTAAAGAGATGGCAGCTAGCTAGCTAGCTAGTACTACTTAATTACTTACCTTGGGTCGAAACCATTTAAGCTTTTGTTTCCATTCTCCGGGTCACTGATGAACCTTGCCCAAGCCCTGCCTCACGACAAAGAAAATGAATAAAGGGGTTATTAAATAGTTCATATCATGAAAAATGACGAACTAAATAGGCCGAGATATATAGTTAATAATGATTGAAATTACCTGTTGTCTATCCCAAACAAGATGTTATGGTCAGTTTTTTTTTGAGTAGTGAGTCCAGTATTTCAACTGTTCCGGTGTCAACTTTAATGATACACAAGACCCAGTGAAATCTGCATGCACACACGTTTACATGTCTTAATTAAGCGGGCATATGTAAAGCAAAAACATGTAGCTAGCTAGTAGGCAAAAACAGAGAATTTGTAGTACAAGACAATGTGACTCACTGGAAGTTGTAAGGAAGTAGTATATTTTCATTGTATTTGAGGCGCTTCAAGAACTCTAGCATGTTGTCCTCTACGTCCTTTTGATAACGTGGATTTAGTTTCCATGTGTATTCATTAACGGTGTTTGGGCCAATGAACCCAATGCCAAAGCGTCCACCTTTCCTCATTTCATATATCTTCATCCTGCATATAATACCACAGAAAAGAGTATAGTGAGGATAATTACAGGTAATGATTGATCAAAAGGATCAGTACAGCTAGCTTGAGACTTAAATTACAGAAAGAAATCACTTACGGACAATAGCAACTGACGATAGATTTGTCGAGTGCGTCTTGATTGTATAACTGAAACAGTTCAGAATACTCAACGGACACAGCTTTCTCATGGAAGTAATGCTCCTCCTTGACATTCACCATGAGGGGCAATCGATCGGAAATCTTGGTAATGTTCATGTACCATTGATGCAATTCATACATTCTCGTTGGGAGGTTCTTGACCTTGTCTGGATGGACCAAAGGTTGGCCCCGGACATATTTCCGTTTTATTTCATCCTCTCTAAGCACGGGCATGGGCTCGATCTCGAGGAGTTGTCCAACAGTGATTTTGAGAACTTCAGCCTGCATTATATGGTCCTCCGTTATTACCACATTGCCCACCTCGAGAACGTAAACTATTTGCCCACAATAATATTGGGCGCCAGCGTCTTCACGTGTTGTTGGCACAACAAGCGAGGGATCGATTGCCGCCTTTGTTCTCCCAGTTGGGGAATGGTTTTCCGCATTTTTGACAGCTGCTTCTTGTTTGCTCGATCCCGAGCTCGCCTCCCACGTAGACGTGCTCGATTTAACTTCCCGATGTGGCGCTCATAGTCTGTGTCAACAGGCTTGGGAGCTGGTGGTTGGGCCATACGAATGAAGTGGTCAATCGTTTCCTCAAAGCACTTTCTCCCTTGGCGGCGGTGGCGGTTTCGGTGCAAAATGGGCTTCCACCTCGGACTTCGATATGGCTGCGATTTCCTCCTCGGACCTGTCATAAGACCTCTGCGGAAGAGGCGTGAGGCTTGGACCATATTTATATCGCTTGCCTCCGCCTGTACTTCCTGTACTACCTCGACTCGTACCGCTACGCACCATAGCTGCGGGGTGTCTCTTCTGTGATTGCTGAGGCGGCGGAGACGCCGGCTGACGGGGCTGAGTTGGACGAGGAGGAGTGGCTGCCTGAAGCTGTGCCGGATTTGGAGGAGGAGTGGCCTGAGGTTGTGCCGGACTTGGAGGAGGAGTGGACGTCTAACGCTGTGGCGGACTTGGAGGAGGAGGAGTGGCCTGACACTTTGCCGGACTTGGAGGAGGAGTGGCCTGACACTTTGCCGGACTTGGTGGACTTGCAGGAGCGGGAGAGTGCTGACTCGGTGGCGGACTTGACGAGGAGTCGGATGACGCAGTGTCGGTGGCCTTCGAAGATGATGCAATCCTTTTTCCATAGGATGATACGATGGTTGGCGTCTCCGAGAAAGCGCTCGTCCTCACCTCCAGGAATGGCAAGCTCTAGCCCCGAATATGGCTGCACCACCTCGTCAACCATGACACGAGCATAGCTCTCTGGAATCGGGATGCAATGGTAGGTTGCTTTGGGGGTAACTGGAAAAGCAACGCCGTCCGCCACCTTCATGGATATGTTCTTCATTTTGACGTGTAGCTTGCAGCTAGTGTTCTCCGTGATGTCATCCACGGGATATCTACCCAGCATTGCATCGTCCGGGGCGGAACCCACGCTGCTTCTCTGCATGGATGGGGCGGTGCTATCCAATGCTGGATCATCCGCTAGCTGCTGCAGCTGCTGAGACCCCCTTTGCTGGCTAAGTGAGTCGATCTGCTCCTGCTGCCGCTGGAATTTTACTGCCAATTCCGCTTGACTTGCTTCTAGGCCTTGAAGGCGTTCATAGTCCCGCTTCCTCTGCTCCTCCTCCATCTTCCTCTTCTTCTCCTCCGCAATCTTCTTTCTCGCACGGGTTCTGTAGTCGGTGTTCTAGTCTGAAAACCCCTCATACCACGGAATAGCGCCCTTGCCTCGTGTTCTTCCCGGGTGTTCAGGATTTCCCAGGGCACGCGTAAGCTCGTCGTTCTCTCTGTGGGCTGGAACACCCCCGATCGTGCCTCTTCTATTGCAACAAGTATCGCATCGTCGGCTCCCTTCAGACTTGCCCTCGTCGAAACATTGCCTGTCTTCGGGTCCAACTCCCCCATGCGCATAGAACCAAGTCCACGACCTGGGGCCAGCTCTTAGTAACCGGAGTGGCACCGCATCCTCCATCTCTTTCTCAGACTTATCCCACTTAGGCATTGCCACCGCATAGCCACCTGGCCCCAGCTTATGGAACTTATCCTTTTTTTCGGCATTCTTCTTGTTTATTCTCGACCGTTCCTTAACTAATTCCGAATCCTTGAATTTCACGAAATCGTCCCAATGAGCACGTTGGTTCTCTAGTGTTCCCTCGAATCTTTGAGTCTTCCTTCCTCCCTTGACGTACTTGTCCCATTCACGATTCATGTGGTTCTTGAATGCAACCGCCATCTTCCTAAGAGCAGCGTCCTTGACTTTCTGCACATCTGCTTCTGTGAAATGATCTGGTAGGGTGAAATGTTCCATGAGAGTATGCCAAAGCAGATCTTTTTAATTCTTGTCGACAAAAGTAACATCTGGCCGTGGAGCAGCGTCCTCTTTGCCTTTTTGTCCTTTGTCTTTTGCTGGCTCTCTCCATTCTTGAAGGGAGATCGGGAGTTGGTCCTTCACAAGAACTCCGCACTGACGAATGAACTTGTCCGCAATCTTCTTAGGCGATAATGGTTCGCCATTAGGTCTGACTGCCTCGATATTGTACTTTACGCCCTCCTTCAACTTTTTGTTCGGGCCTCGTTTCGTCCTTTTGCCTGAAGATTTGCTCAATCCGGATGGCTGAAAGAAAAAAGATCGATTCGTTAATATATCTTCAAGTCATTTAAAACATGTGATGATCACCAGAAACCTGCTTATATAAATATATATACCTCGCCGGTCTTTGTTGTTTCAGGATCAACATGTTCTTCGTCATCGTCATAATCATAGTTACATGACTTCATCAATTCGGTCGTCGCGATCGAATATCATATCACCCTCTCCGGTGTTGTTTAGAAATTCGGAGCCGTCATAATCTTCTTCATTCTGATTATCATCTGGCCCGCATATCATATCGAACATGGTCTGTTCTCCCTCTCTGTCGGAATTGTCTGCCATAGCTTTTCTTTAACTAATTCAAAAGAAATATAAAACAATTTAGTATTCAAATTACATCGTCTCGAATAATAGATATAATCTCGAATACTTCGTCTAGAATAATAGATACAATCTCGAATACATCGTCTCGAATAATATATAATATTGAATAGTACATCACTGGCTAGCTAATTAAAGATCGAATACTACAGAAGAATCTAGGACACTTGCGGTTCCTGCGTCGCGGGCGGTGGACACCCAAAGAGAAGGAACCCTCACAGGATCATAGCTGAAGTGAGATCCCTGAAGATACTGCCAGGTATTGGAGAACCTGCCGCCCTCTAACGCAACCATGTAGCGATGGACGTGCTCGTCCTCCTCCCTGACACGGCGACGTACCTCCTCCGGCGGGGCCGGGTCCCTCCGCACCGAAACTGGCCCACGCGAACGCCACCAAACGAGATCAGGGTCGACGACGGGACCCGGGGCCGGGTTCCTCATCAAGCGGCGCACCCCTCCAGGCAGCACCTCCCAGTGCCAGCCCGGCGGAGCCCAGTCCCGGACATGGGCCGGCTGGACATCGTCGCGGACGGGTCGACGGCGAGGATGCGGCCGGGCATCGTCGAGAACAAATACTAGCTATATGCCCGCAAAAATAATATTTTTTTAATGATTGGATTTTGATAACTAAAATTTCTAACATTTCTACTATTTCAAAAATCTATATACTATTTCATACTAATTAAGCATCTAACACTAAAAACAGAAAAAACAATTTCTATACATCCATTAAAAAACAGAAAAACAACATTATATAAAAAAATTCCGTCCTAATTAAACACTAATTATATCCATCTAACATGCATTCGTACATATATACTAGTGAAAAAACAATAATCTAAAAAATCTAAACTAATTAAACATACAAAATACGTATATACTAATATATACATGCATTCATACATATATACGTGTATGTGTGTGTGTGTTCGTCAGTCTTGTGTGTGTGTGTATGGGCTCGGGGAGGGGCGGCGCCCATGGTGGCCGCCGGGGGCGTGGGAGTGGGGTTAGAGGGGGAGAGCTCACAGCGGGGCGACGGCAACGGCGAGGCGACGGCCGGGGGCAGCGACGGGCCGGGGCATGACGCGCGGGGGCGGCAACGCAGGGACGGCACGACGGGTCGGGCCCGGGCGGCGACGGGACGGGACGGGCGGCGACGGCGACGGGCGGCGACAGGGACGGGGCGGCGACGGGGGCGGCGACGGCGACGGGGGTGGCGACGGGGACGGGGGCGGCGATGGCGACGGGGTCGGTGACGGCGTCGATCGATCAGGGCGGGCGGTTCAATGGGCAAACAGAGGAAGAAACAGAGGGAGAATCAAATTTTTCGAAGTGTTGTATATATAGAAGGCACCTTTAGTACCGGGTCTGTTTTGGCCAGACCAAGCGGCGGGAAGCGACCCCCTTTAGTACCGGGTGGTGGCACAAACTGGTACTAAAGGCCCCCCCTTTAGTACCGGTTTGTGCCACGACCCGGTACTAAAGGGGGTGCGCTGGCGCAGGTGCGGTGCGGCAAGTTTAGTCCCACCTCGCTAGCCGAGGGGCGACCGCACTGGTTTATAAACCCCCGTGCGGTCGCTCTTTCGAGCTCCTCTACAAAGCAGGCCTACTGCGCCTACGTGTTCTTTAATGTCCTGTGGGCCCACTTGGCCTTTGCGGGCCTGCATCCTGGCCCAACAACAGGTTGGGTTTCTAGTCGTATGCAGGCCGCTACGGCCTAGTAGGCGGGCTTTTTTGTTGCGTTATTTATTTTTTTGTTTTTTTGTGTATTTAGAGTTTCTTTGTGAATATTTTTGCTTTAGGTACAAAAAATTACAAACTTTCTGTTAGTGCCCGTAGTTTTCAAATTTGAATAGTTTAAATTTTGAATTATTTGAAATTAGTGTGAATCACTAGTTTGTGAATAATTTAACTTTAAAAATCAGTAAAGGCATGAAAGAATTTGTTTGCACATAAAATTTCTTCGCGTTTCAAATGCCAAAACACATAACTACCCTAACTATTACAGAGATTCCTCTGGGTGTGAAACACGTAAGAAAGTGATGATAGTGAAGCCGATCACATCCCAGATCTTTGGGTGTGAAACTTTTTCTTCAAGGTGTGTGTCCCTTTCTTGCCCGTAACCATGGAAAATCTTCATCATTTAATGGGATGCTCGGGTCGATATTCACTGTGAATGGAGAAATTTCATCAAACTTTTCATAATCTTCTGACTTGTCTGTCTTGTCATCCACTCCCACGATGTTTCTCTTCCCAGAAAGAACTATGTGCCGCTTTGGCTCATCGTACGATGCATTCGCTTCCTTATCTTTTCTTTTTCTTGGCTTGGTAGACATGTCCTTCACATAGAAAACCTGTGCCACATCATTGGCTAGGACGAATGGTTCGTCTGCATACGCAAGATTGTTGAGATCCACTGTTGTCATTCCGCATCATGGGTCTTCCGTTACCCCGCCTCGTGTCATATTGACCCATTTGCACCAAACAAAGGGACCTTTAAACCACGTCAATAGTCAAGTTCCCATATGTCCTGTATATAACCATAATATGTTTCCTTTCCCGTCTTGGTTTCTGCATCAAACGGACACCACTGTTTTGGTTGGTGCTCTTCTTATCTTGGGCGATCGTGTAAAATGTATTACCATTTATCTCGTACCCTTTGAAAGTCATTATATTCGAAGATGGTAAGTGGGACAGCAAGTACATGTCATCTTCAATAGAGGTGTCATGCATGGTACGTGTCTGCAACCAGCTGGCGAAACTCCTGGTTTATTCACGTGTAATCCAGTCATCAGACCGCTCCGGGTGTTTGGAGCGTAGCAAATTCTTGTGTTCATCCATATATGGAGCCACCAAGGCGGAATTCTGTAGAACTGTGTAGTGTGCTTCAGTGAGAGAATGTCCGTCCATACATATTATTTGTTCCCCTCCTAGCGTGCCTTTTCCATCCAGTCTGCCCTTATGCCGCGATTCAGGAACACCAATCGGCTTAAGGTCAGGAATAAAGTCAATACAAAACTCAATGACCTCCTCATTTTGATGGCCCTTGGAGATGCTTCCTTCTGGCCTAGCACGGTTATGAACATATTTCTTTAAGACTCCCATGAACCTCTCAAAGGGGAAAATATTGTGTAGAAATACAGGACCCAAAACATTAATCTCTTCACATAGGTGAACTAGGACGTGCGTCATGATGTTGAAGAAGGATGGTGGGAACACCAACTCGAAACTGACAAGACATTGCACCAAATCATTCTGTAACCTTGGTATGATTTCTGGAGCGATTACCTTCTGAGAGATTGCATTGAGAAATGCACATAGCTTCACAATGGCTAATCGAACGTTTTCCGGTAGAAGCCCCCTATTTGCAACCGGAAGCAGTTGCGTCATAATCACGTGGCAGTCATGAGACTTTAGGTTCTGGAACTTTTTCTCTGCCATGTTTATTATTCCCTTTATATTTGAAGCAGTTGCGTCATAACCGGAAGCCAGACGGTACCTTAATACTGAGCAGGCATTCAAAGAAGATTTCCTTCTCTTCTTTGGTAAGAGCGTAGCTTGCATGACCCTGATATATGCCGTCTTCTCCGTGCATACGTTGTTGGTCCTCCCGTGCCTCAGGTGTATCTTTTGTCTTCCCATACACGCCCAAGAAACCAAGCAGGGTCACGCAAAGATTCTTCGTCACGTGCATCACGTCGATTGCGGAGCGGACCTCTAGGTCTTTCCAATATGGCAGGTCCCAAAATATAGATTTCTTCTTCCACATGGGTGCGCGTCCGTCAACGTCCTTTGGAACAGGTTGTCCGCCAGGACCCTTTCCAAATATCACCTTCAAATCCTTGACCATATCATGTACATCAGCACCAGTACGGTGGCGAGGCTTCGTCCGGTGATCCGCATCACCTTTGAAATGCTTGCCTTTCTTTCTTACGGGATGCCTGCTCGGAAGAAATCGACGATGTCCCAGGTACACATTCTTCATACAACTATTCAAATATATACTGTCGGTATCATCCAAACAGTGCGTGCATCCGCGGTATCCCTTGTTTGTCTGTCACGAAAGGTAATCGAGAGCAGGCCAATCATTGATGGTCACGAACAGCAACGCCTTTAGGTCAAATTCTTCCCCCATGTGCTCATCCCACGCACGTACACATGTTCCATTCCACAGTTGTAAGAGTTCTTCAACTAATGGCCTTAGGTACACATCAATGTCGTTGCCGGGTTGCTTAGGGCCTTGGATGAGCACTGGCATCATAATGAACTTCCGCTTCATGCACAACCAAGGAGGAAGGTTATACAAACATAGAGTCACAGGCCAGGTGCTATGGTTGTTGCTCTGCTCCCCAAAAGGATTAATGCCATCTGCGCTTAGACCAAACCATACGCTCCTTGCGTCATCTCGCAAACTCCTTCCCGTACTTTCTTTCGATTTTTCTCCATCACGACCCGTCACCTGGTACTCTCAACTTTCCGTCTTTCTTATGGTCTTCTTCGTGCCATCGCGACGCCTTGGCATGCTCTTTGTTTTGGAACAACGTTTCAACCGTGGTATTATAGGATAATACCACATCACCTTGGCAGGAATCTTCTTCTGGGCGCCGCCCTCGACATCACCATGCTCATCGCGGCTGATCTTATAGCGCAATGCACCACATACCGGTCATGCGTTCAAATCCTCGTACTCACCGCGGTAGAGGATGCAATCATTAGGGCATGCATGTATCTTCTGCACCTCTAACCCTAGAGGGCAGACAGCCTTCTTTGCTTCGTACGTACTCTCGGGAAATTCGTTGTCCTTTGGAAGCATATCCTTTATCATTACCAGCAACTTTCCAAATCCCTTGTCGATACACCAGTCTCTGCCTTCCATTGCAGCAATTCCAGTGTGGTGCCCAGCTTTTTCTTGTCACCCACGCAATTCGGGTACAACAATTTTTGTGATCCTCTAACATGCGCTGCAACTTCTTCTTCTCCAAATCACTTGCGCAGTTTCTCTTTGCATCGGCAATGGCCCGACCTAGATCATCAACGGGCTCATCTCGATGCCTCTTCTTCAGCTTCTTCCCGCATTGCTGGCCCAGCTTCTTCCGCATTACCGGCTCAGCTTCTTCCCCCATTGTTGTATCATCGTATTCAGGAACCCATGGCCAGGATAGCTGTAAATGTCGTCCTCTTCTTCTTCATTGTCTTCCATCATAACCCCTCTTTCTCCGTGCTTGGTCCAAACATTATAGTGGGGCATGAAACCGGACTCAAACAGGTGGACGTGAATGGTTCTTGACATAGAGTAATTGCGACCATTCTTACAGCCAGCACATGGACAACGCATAAAACCATCCGCCTGCTTGTTTGCCTCAGCCGCAAGAAGAAAAGTATGCACGCCCTCAACGAACTGGGGAGAGCATCGGTCATCGTACATCCATTGCCGGCTCATCTTCATTACACAACACCGAATAGACCAAATTAATACAAGTTCATACATAAAGTTCATACAACACTTAAATGCAACAAACAGATAACTCTCTAGCTAAAGCATTTAAATTCAACAAAAAATGAGATCAAGATCGCAACTAAGGTAACAATTGATCCAACAGCATAATGATACCAAGCCTCACTATCGATGGCATATTTTCTAATCTGTCTAATCTTCAAGCGCATTTTCTCCATCTTGATCTTGTGATCATCGACGACATCGGCAACATGCAACTCCAATTCCATCTTCTCCCCTCAATTCTTTTCAATTTTTCTTTCAAGTACTCGTTTTCTCTTTCAACTAAATTTAACCTCTCGACAATAGGGTCGGTTGGAATTTCCGGTTCACATACCTCCTAGATAAAAATATCTATGTCAACTTGATGGGCATAATTTGTCATAAACACGAAATGCAACAAATAGTTTTAAAAGAGAATATACCACATCCGAATCATAACAAGGACGAGGGCCGACGGGGACGGATATCAAAACCATGGCACTATGTATAACAAACAACGACGGGTAAGATAATTATTATACGAGTAACTATATATCCAAATCACACAAACATCAATTTTTTATATAAAATTTCATGAACAAGAGGCTCACCACAAGGTGGTGCCGGGCTGACGGACGGTGCAGGCGATCGGCCAGTGGTTCTGACAGAGATTTAGAAGGCACTAAGTAAACCACACCTACATATGCAAACTAAGTGTTATTTTGACCTCAAATTGCATATAAATCAAATACTAGCACATATATATATTTCCTCCCAAATTACTAAACTCACAAATTAATAACTATATAAACCAATGCAAGAGCTAATCTAGCAATTATAGATGAAAGGACAAAGTTGCTAACCTTTGTGATCAGTTGAATGGATGGGGGCCTTCAAATCTTGACAAATTTTGGGCAAAATGTGTGATGAGCTCGAGGGGAGAAGAGGAAGAACAGAGAGGAGAGGAGAGAGGAAAGGGGGAAGCACAGAGCGAGCTGGACGAAGGGTTTATATGCAGGAGGACCTATAGTACCGGTTCGTGGCACGAACCGGTACAAAAGGTGCTGGAGGGGGCCCAGAGTGACAACATCCTGCCACCACCCTCATTAGTACCGGTTCGTGGCACGAACCGGTGCTAAAGGCTAGCCGTTGGAACCGGCACTAATGTATACATTTGTGCCGGCTCTAATACAAACCGGCACTAATGTGCTTCACGTTTGACCCTTTTTCTACTAGTGCATGTGCTGGTTGTAAGAATGATCAGAATTACTATAAGTCCGATCAACAACAGTCGCGTCGTCACTAGTGTCCACGACATTCCCGGTGTGACTGCGGGAGGGAACTGAGGAGAGACAAGAAAGACACCAGAAGGTGATGCGGTCACCCATCAAAGGCGCAGGTAATGATGGTGAAGAGGAAATGCGACAGAAGCACGAAACATCAAATTTAGCCGCAATCATCTACTTCACTCCAACTACAATTGAGGGGGCGATGATAGAATACATATATGTGTATGTCTTGAGATAGAATAGTATTCTAGAGACCATTTTCTATTCCAAGTCGTAGGCTTCTTGCCCTCCAGGTTTTGTACCATAAAAGAGCTCTCATATACACCCCACAAATTCTTGAGTGCTAAGATGAATGTAAGAACATTTCTATATTATTTACGTCCAACCAATGAAAGTATATACTCCCTAAGTCCCATAATATAATATCGTTTTGCAAGAACTGAAGGGGTATTGGAACCCTAGCCGCAGCCAGGGGAGGCCAATCTTCCAATGTTGTCCTCGGTCGACGGTAGTGAGGGGGGTCTGTCGGATCCACGCATGTCGGATCCATGATGATGACGGAGCTGAATAAAGATTCTATGGATCCTTCCCTGACAAGGTCATCGGTCCTACGGTTGGGGATGGATTTGGAAACCACATGTGTCCTTGATCTCCGCCGCTTCGACGATGTTTGCTCCAGTGTCCGCATGGAGGTTGGGAGGTAGTCCAGGAGCTGATGCAGATTGTGGTGTGCATCGATGACATCTGGAAGACTGAACATGTGCTGGGGTTCGTGGTTTGTGGATCACAGGTATGGTTTCCTCCTCCGGCGTCCTAGACAAGGTGGGATGCCAGATCTGGTGTTCGATAGCTTATACGAGGTGTTGCCACGGTCTGATTTGTTCAATGAAAGGGCTTCACTTTTAGTCAGCCATTTTGGAGGTCCACAAAGCTGCATATCAGCGATGGAGGCGCGTCGAACTCGTGTGAGAAGGTGATCCGTCATTCTTTTCTTCAGTAGCTGCTGTGGTGATGCCGGAGGTAGATGACGGACGTTGGTGTCAATATCAGAGATGTTCTGTTATCTTTTTAGTTTTGTCATGTCGGTCTTTACGTGACTTGTACTTTGATCTTTATGTTATGAATGAGACATGTTTCGCGAAAAAGAAATGTTCACGCGCAGGGGTATTTCCTAGTGCAAAGAACTAAAGCGGAGGCGATGGGCGGCGATGGGCCGAAGGCCGGCGAGGAGCCGGTCATAGCTCCGGGGATAGCACCACGACGTTCTCACGCACGTCTTCTGCGGCAGCGCCACACTGCAGAGCAACAAGCGTTAGAGCCGTCGTATCCTCGGATGGCACCTCAGGGGAGTCGGCCTGCCTAGCTGCATCAATGACGTCAGCGAGACCACTGGAGGTAGCGGACAGGACGAACTTGCTCGCACGCGCACGAATCACCTTGGTTGTCATGTCCAGGAAGGCATGCTCAGGAAAAGAATTGGCGGAGGGTTTTCCTGCGAGACGAATGCTACGACGGAGGCCCAGGGTTGAATTGGCGGCGCGCTTGTCATGAGCCCAGTCGTGACGCGCCACCACCTCGTGAGTGTCCTCATGTTCAGCAAGTTCCTCCGAAGGAGGAGCCGGGGCGTTAGTCAGAGGGGTGGAACAGTGGAGAGGAATTTGTCAGATAGGGGGGTTCTGGCATGTCCATAGCAGCACGGGGGTCGACCTCGGGCTCGTCAACGTCCAGTGCAACAAAGGAGTTGGAGACGAAGAACTCTACAGTGACGTCTACCACATAGCCTTAGTCATCATCGCTGCAGATGTCTTCGATCTCGTCATCCAGGCCATGGAACGGCACGTGCTCCTTGGCGAACTGTAGTGGCGAGGGAGAAGGAAGCGACATGAAGTCATTGTGGTGGCACTCCATTGCAGGGCCAGAGTTGGGTCGTGTTGTTTTCCCACACCTCATGGATGTGCTGGGCGAGCTTGCGTCGCGTATCGCTGTCGTCTTGATCGCCATCAAGCGGGATGGTGAAACCATCAATGAGGGCCATGTCTTGATCATGTTCAGGCGCACGTCGACGACTTGGTTGAGGGGAGACGCAGGATGCAACGGTCTGGGAGGTTAACGCCGGAGTTCACTTGGAGAAAGGCTTCCATTGTGGAGAAGTCTCTGGCAAGGAGGGGGCGGCGATTGATGAAGCAGATAAGCCCAAGGCGGTCGAAGACGAAGTTAGCACCTTGGTGGTGCCATAGCTCCAGTGGGTAGCCGGACGCATCGACCTAAATGAGGCTAGTAGTCGATCAGTTATCCGCGTCCTACGGGCGTGAAGCTCGCCGTGGACCCCCAAGGTAGTAGATGGGTAAGAGGTTGAGCGCCTTCGCACCGCGAGGTGGTTGTCGAAGAGCAGGCGGCGTGTCCAGCATGGCGGTGTTGACGTGGGCGAGCGCAAAGAGGCTGACATCATGGACGAGGCCGTGGGGGACGAAATGTCCGGGACGGGCACGGGCTGGTTGCCTGCTTATGCCCCACCGGGGAAGCGTCGCCACATGGGCCACCATGCAGGCACTCCGTTATTGCACCACCGCACAACAATCTTAAATAACAGGCTTGCAGTATCTTATATCTTATATCTTATATTTATTAATTGGAGGCATCATACGAGACATCGTGTTAATCCTGAAAATTAAGTAATTTTAACCGTTCGATTAATATATGATTCATCTATAGCCATTGGATGAACTATGAAACCAGCTCTCCAATCCCCACGTACATGAGTCCTCCATCCCTTGGCTTCTCTCCGTTTCCCAACAAAAAATAACTGAGCACCTAGATCTGATCTATACACAAGAGTCATCCCCACGTAAGAGTCCTTCTCTTGCTTTCTATCTGTTTCCCCCAAAACAAAAACTAAGCGCCTAGATCTGATGTATACACAAGAGGAGTCATCCCCACGTAAGAGTCCTCTTGGTTTCTATCTGTTTCCCAAAAAAAAAAACTGAGTCGCTAGATCTGATGTATACACAAGACGAGCCCTCCCCAGGTACGAGAGTCCTCCTCCTCCCCTTGGTTTCTCTTTGCTTCCCCAAAAAACTGAGCGCATAAATCTCATCTCCTCCCGTTCATCTCTATTTGTTTCTCTGGAGAAAGAACTCGGAGTCATCTCCAAATTTGAGGTACGTAAGAGGGGTCTTACCCTTCATCTCTCTCTATTTCCCTCAAATAAAAAATTTGAGCATCGTCCTCATTGATATGACTACTAAACCAGCGAGCTACATCCGACTGAATCAACCAGTGCGCGATGATAAAGCTGCATCTGCCTCCACAAGGCCTCTCTGATGCATCATACAGACTTTACGGCTCTAGGGCTCCATAGCAAGCAGCAGCAATGGCCGAAGTATCCACCATCCAGGTCAAATTTGCGCATCATGTTGTTGGCCGGATCCCTGTACTCCGCACCACAATAACTTTCACTGATCTCATGTAAGCAACACTATTTTGTTTTATGTCTGATACATGGGCTGATTCGATCCAGAAAAGTTGAGATCTCTAATTCTTCTAGGGTCGATGGAATTTAGCTGTAAGAGCATTGGTTGTGCAGAAATACTGTATAGACCTCTAGGATTTCGGTTGATGTAAAAGCAATATTTTTTCTATCTGGTACATGTCATTGCTAGCATAGTTTATTTTGAGCTCTTATCAGTGATGCATCACAGTTCAAAGTATTATTAGATATTGAGTGACATGGTACACTTATTCTTCTCAAACAAAAAAAATATTGTCCAGTTGTTGGATATTTTGTAAGTTCCTAACTACTTTAGATCTTTTTAGATAATTTTTTGGGGCTTGCTCTGGAGATCACTGCTGATGAATTAGTTTATCTCATCATGGTGGCATGTAGGCTGTACTATGCTAGCATGAGGCCTCAATTATTGATGTACGAAAGCATTGGTTTAAGAATAATCAGCATCGTCATAGTATGAACCACTCCCAATTTCTCATATTCACCAAGTTCATAACCAGTACATTGATATAATTAAAATGTCTATGTCGACATCTCACGTAAATCATGTTCACAGTTTCCATAACTATAACATGGAATACCAAGGTAGCTCATGGTGTAAGAAAATTTTGGGTGTCTTGATCTGCCGTTGAACATGGCTTTGCGTGATTGTAATGAATCTGTTTATCTATCTATGAAGTTCTTCGCATTCATAAAAATAAATAACAACTAATTACCAGTACATGTCGAGGAAATCGTATTTGCACCACTCTGAGTGTTTTGTTTCTTTCCATTTGAAAAAATATGGATGTCTATTTGAGGTTATTTTTAAGATTAGGTATTTGACATGCAACCCAGCATTGATCGATGAACCGTTTTTAGTTCTACATAGTCACATTCAGGGTTAAAAAATTGGATTGTTTATATACCTTCCAGTTCATGAAGGTACCATCTGCTCTCTTATTTTGCTTGAAGAAGGTAACGACACCTTTGTAAATGAACATGTAATCTAATTTAGATCTTCTTTTGCATGCGCCACTGTTGGCTTCTAATGGCATGTCATGAACAGAGACATGCCTGAGTACCTGTCGCAAACTACAGGTGCCAACCCAAGGTTAGTTTATCGATGGCTTTTGAATATATGCAGAGGTGATTCACTTTTTAGACCACCTTAATTGGGTGCTTAAAGCATGAGATATTTCATATAACCATATGATGGCACTTCATGTACATACCTTTACTGGCTCCAAGAAAAATATAATTATTTAGCAAAATAATGTAGTTTGTTAGAATATTCTTACTAATTTGTATTACAATGATGGGTCCATCTTATAATATATTTGGGTGGACGGACATTACATCTTGCCTATTGCTTACATATTGCCACTAGCTTCAATGCAAACTACCTATTAGATACGTGCACATTTGAAGTGATTATTTTATTATATTTGCACATGATTGGTCAATGTTGGAAAATAGTCTCTATATTCTCTAACTGGTCTCGGCCATGCATGTCATTGTAACTGACTTATATATGCTTCCACATAATTCATCTACCAGATACAGCTGAAGCAAATCTATGAAAGTTAACCTTCATATTAACTTTTCTACAGTATATGTTCTTTAGAGAAGTTCACAAGCAATTCTCATTATTTAATACAAAATAATAATATTTACATGTATAAAATTGAGTAATAGCATGTTGGAGTTTGAGAGAATAGGTCATGTTTTAAGTTCCCTAAATGTCTTCACGTCAATTTTTTGTACTTCGTTATTCCTTAAGCTGCTGGTGCTTGACATGAACTTATGCAACAACTCTTATAGTTGTCGTTTAGTCGCTATCACGGCCACACATGTGCGTTCTAAGGAAAATTCCTATGGTATGATCTACAATATTTAATTTAAACATTCATCCATACAATATGCATTGGGACAGTGTCGCAGTCCTAAAGAACCCTAGCCCGTGCAAGTGCACGGGTTATCGACTAGTTTAAAATAATATTTCAGGACAAGATAAATACAGTGGTTAACATGAGAATGTGTACAAGGCTAGGTATCTTCCGCCTCTTGCTTCATATACATGATGGTTTATGCTTTGCAGGCCTTATTATTAGTTTTGCACTAATAGTTCTGATAGGTCAGAAAACACTACAACGAACTGCGATGTCCGTGGACTATACGAATCATCTAAAGGAAAAAAGACACTATGTCACATCTAGATGTGAGATAATATCTCACATCTAACTATAATGACATGTGTTTTTTAATCATGTTCCACCTCCCGCCTTTGTCGTTGTTTGTTGTCTTGGGCTGGCAAGACCAACTAAAAAAGATAAGAGAAAAACTAGTCCATTTATTTGTCCCGTCGGGGTTGAAGCCTACGCTGGCTGCCCGGCCGCTGGCAAAGCTAGCCACCAAAAGTAAACTAGGTTCTCATGTTGTTCTTAATTTGACTTATACAAGGACGTCTCATGGTGCATGCATGCACCTTGAAAAGGTAAGAAGAAGCAAAGCCAACACGTATCCTTCAGTTTTTTTCTTTTTCTTAGTATCTTCCAACTTTACACAAGGTCAATCCTCTTAACCCATTCGCGGACATGAAAAATGTTTGTGTATTTATTTATTTTCACAAGTTTGAAAACTGTTTGAGAATTAAAATAATATATTTGAAAAATATTCATCAATTTAGGAAAAATGTTTGTGAATCTAAAAAGTGTTCATGCACTCTAAGAATGGTCATGAAATTGGAAAAAATATTAAAGATATAAAAAATATTTGAAAACTGAAAAAATGTGCGTAGATGCAATAATAATCTTGAATTTTAAATGTTTTTCTGATTTTGTAAATTTTCATGAATTTCAAAAAATGGTCATGATTTTTTTTGTCAATTTAGAAAAAATACATTGGGCAAAAAAGCATGTCTGGGTGTAGTTGGACTTGGAACTGAACAAAAATGGGTTGGACCCAGTTGCGTGTCTACGGCAGACTTGCAGCTGGGATAAAGAAAGGCGACCCCCCAGTTGCATCTTGGGGATGGAGTTGCAACTGTGACAAAAAGGGTCGGAGCCCGTAGTTGCGTGTCGAGGATGGACTTGCAACTGGGATAAAAATGGGTTGGCCCCCAGTCGCGCATCAAGGATGGGCTTGCATCTGGGGGAAAAGCAAGTCCCCCAATTGCATGTCGGAGGTGTAGGTGCAACTACGGTAAAATTGGTCGTCGACATCCCCCTCTCGGCTGCGTGTCGAGGGTGGACTTGCAACTGGGACAAAAATGAATAGAGCCTAGTTGTGTATCGAGGATGGACTTGCAACTAGGACAAAAAAGGGTCGGCCCTCAAAGTTGCATGTAGAGGCTGCACTTGCAATTGCGACGAAAAAATGGGTCGGGCCCAGATGCATGTCGGTGGTGGACTTGCAACTGGGACAAAAGGGTCAGGCTCCCATCCCTAATTTGCAAATCGGGATGGACTTGCAACTAGGAAAAATGGGGGCGGTTGTATGTCGGGGTGGAGGTGCAACTAAGGCAACAATGAGTAGACCTCTAGATACGTATCAAGTGTGCAACTAGGATAGAAAAAGCATGCCCCAATTTCATGTTGGGGATGTTGTTGCAATTGCGACAATGTTAAGGATCGGGCGGGACCCAGTTTCACATCAAGGGTGGACTTGCAACCCGGACAACAACACAAAATTATGATATCATTTGTGAGTCAAGGGTGGACTTGCAACTGGGACAATAACAAATTTTAAAGCCCAGTAGCAAGTTGAGAGTGGACATGCAACTGGGATGAAAAACAAAAACACATGCCCAATTGCGATTCGAGGGTGGACTTGCAACTAGGACAACTACGAGACCAATTGCGAGTCGAGGGTGGACATGCAACTGGGATAACTATGAAACTACGAGCCCAGTTGCAAGTCAAGGGCCGACTTGCAACTGGGATGAAACAAACTACCGACCTAATTGCGAGTAAAGGGTGGACCTACAACCAGGATGGAAAACAAAACACATGCCGAGTTGTGAGGGAGTCAAGGGTGGACCTACAACCGGCATGCAAAACTAAACACATGCTGAGTTGCGAGTAAATGATGGGCTTGAAACTGAGATGAAACAAACTATGGGCCTAGTTGCAATGGGGACAACTACACAAAACTATGATACGAGTTGCAAGCCGATGGTGGACTAGCAACTAGGACAACTACACAAAACTATTTTATATGTTACAAGTCGCGAGGGTGGACTTGCAACTAAGACAACTACGAAACTATGAGCCTAATTGCAAGTCAAGTATCGACTTGCAATTGGAATGAAACAAACTATGGGCCCACTTGTGAGTCAAAAGGGTGGACTTGGAACCGGATGAAGAACAAAACACAACCTCTAGTTGTGAGCCGAGGTGGACATGCAACTCGAACAACTATGAGCCCAGTTACGAATCGATGGCGGACTTGCAACTAGGACAACTACGTACTATGAGCCCAGTTATGAGTCAAGTGTCAAATTGAAACTAGGATAAAAACTATAGGTCCGATTCTTGAGTCAGGTCTGGTATCTGCAAACGGGATGAAATAATAAAACACAGATGCCGAGTTGCGAGTCAAGGGTGGGCTTGGAACTGGGATGAAACAAACTACGGGCCTAATTGCGAATCGAGGGTGTACTTGCAACTAGGATAACTTCACAAAACTACGATACAGGATGCGAGTCGAGGGTGTGCTTGCAATGGCGACAAGTACACAAGACTAAGATATGAGTTACGAGTCGAGGTTGTACTTGCAACTAGGACAACTACAAACTACGCGCCCAGTTGCGAGTTGAAGGTGAACTTGAGATTGGGATGGAAAATAAACTACATGCCAAGTTGCGAGTCAAGGATGGACTTGCAACTGGAATGAAACAAATTATGGACCTGAATGCGAGACAAGTGTGAACTTGTAACTGGGACAACTACACAAAACTAAAAAGGGAAAAAATAAAATAGAAAAACAAAACAAATGAAATATAAAAAATCAAAATAGAAAATTGAACCATAGCTCAACGACTTGACTGCTCTCCATTACACCCCTGCTCTGCTCCGCCGTGTTTCTCCATTGTCACCCCAACTTCCACTGCCACCATGGCCACCTAGCCATGCGACCCCCTCCCACTCCTCCCTCCGGGTACTGCCATCATGGAAGCTCACGGAAACCGCTGTCACGATCCTACCACTACCTTGGCGGCGAAACTCTTGTCCAATCGGGATTGGGCCATCATCTCCCTCGCTCCGCCTCCGGATCCTAACCAGTTCGACACGGACGCCATGCTCATTCGTCACTATCTTGACCATGAGCGTGGCTTCCGCATTGCTGATATCTCAAGGTGCGGCATGGGAGCTGCTCTCGTCCGCTTCCAGCACGCCTGCGACATCGACACTGCTATCGCCAACAGTCCCTACTTCGTAGGTGACACGACACTACGTGTTATCCGCCAGGACAGAGGTATAAACTACCGTGACTGCACCTTCTCCCATGATGTTTGGATTATGATGGTCAATTACCCTCTTGAGGCATGGAGACCAGACAAAGTTCGAGAATCTGTCAGTGGGTTTGCTAAGTTCTTAATTTGGAATAGAAATTATCCAATAGGGCTCGTATCTTGGTCAATATTAGGGTGCCAGATCTTTTGGAAATCCCAATCAGTCATGTCATATGTGAAAGCTTAGATTATTATGGTCATGGTAAGTCTTGGACTAGTGCAGTTTATATTTTGCAATCTGAACTCCTTGGTGCTATGGATGGTGATGAAGACCCAATCCCTCCTGATGGTGTTTTGCACCCTATGCCTCATGCTCCATTTGGTGCTATTTGGCACGACGCAGACTTTGTTAACAATGAAAACCCGCATGCTGCTCCAGCCCACCATGCTCCTGCTGATGATCAAGAGGACAATCTTATGGTCTACACGCCACCCCAAGACCCAGAGATTGCCCATCAGGATCAACCACTCCAACCTGCAATTGAAGATGCTGATGCTTTTTTTTGCTCTGCATGACATGATGTCAAAATTTATCACCTCTGCACCTGTTGTTCTTGAAATGCTCGATGGCGCTACTGTGGTCAGTACCCGATTCCATATGATCAATGTAGATGATGCCCATGGACCTGTGAAGAAATGTCTGCAACAGTTGTTACGGAAACCCCACCTGAACCTGTTATCTCCACTGTCACGATAACTGAAGAGCTGGACTTCGCCGGAGGTTCTATTGTTCCTCTGTCTTGTAGCACCGGACCTGACTTGTCACCTGCTATGCTAGATTTCATTGCCAGCAACCCAAACTCTCCGATTGCTGAACCGCCCCTTGAGCTATCTAAGGATCCACCTGCTGCTCCTGCTATCTCCTCCATCCATGCGGTCAACAAAAGGAAGAAAGCCAATGTGCCTCTTGATGTCAATGATCTGCGCCGCAGCCGCCGCCTTGCTGGTCTAAGTGTTGGTTTCAAGAACGAAGCTGCTGCAAACAAGGCCAAATACATCAACAACTGCAAGAAGAATCTGAACACTGAATTTGATCATGAGGTCAGAGACCCAACTGCTCCACCACCACCTAAAATTCCACTTGGAACAATTCAAACTCTCGCAACCAAGCAATGCCTGATCCCTCCTGAGGAGGTTTCTGAAGAGAAGCTGATGGCCAATGTGGACCATGAATGAAGATCTTAGATGCTCTTTTGGTCTTGTTATAACAAGATCGGTGCTGGTTTCTCGCCATGTGTTTACTTCTAGACTATGTTATCTGTTTTTATTATGAACACAGGTTGTAAGGATTTAGACTCCATATTATGTGTTTGGAGTGGAACATCATACTCTATTTATATTATGCTTCAAGTGGTCTGAATGGTAAGTGGAGTTTGTACCTGCTGTTTCTTAGCATTATGATTTGTCAGTTCACCTGGTTGTCACATTTCAACACTTCCTATGATTTATGCAATGTTTTTTTGGATTTGATTAAGTCTATCCAATATAAGCACTATCTTAGTACTTTGATCAATGAGTAAAAACTGGAATATACTGAATTGGAATGTCAGAAGGATAAACTCCCAAACTAGATGGGATGATATTAGAGCCAAAATTGATGAAAGCAACCCTGGCATCATTTGCTTACAAGAAACTAAGAGAGATTATTTCGATCAAGCACACCTCAGAAACTTTTCATCTAGAAGATACAACCAATTTGCCTATACAGCCTCTGTTGGCCTCTCTGGAGGAATTATCACTATTTGAAATGGCAGTCTTTTTTCAGGCTCTGTTGTCAGCCAAACATCCTACCAAATTACTGTGAAGTTATCATGCAATCTATCTGGTAACATTTTTTACATCAGCAACATATATGGACCCTTCCACAATGATGACAAAACTGAATTCTTTGACTGGCTGAGCAATATAGATGCCTCTCAGATGGATCACTGGATATTAGTTGGTGATTTCAACTTAGTAAGAAGCCCACATGACAGAAACATACCTGGAGGGGACACCAATAATATGCGTATGTTTAATAGCTTACTACAGCAACAGGATCTTGTGGAAATCCCAATCAAGGATAGGAACTTCACCTGGTCTAATATGCAGGACTCACCTCTATTCGAAAAGCTAGACTGGATTTTTACTTCTGCAACCTGGACCCTGACATTTCCAAATACTTTGGCACACCCACTTGCCAGAGTCACATCAGATCATATTCCTATTCACATTCAGATTGGCAGTGATATTCCAAAGTCCTCTATATTCAGATTTGAAAATTATTGGTTTGAATTTGGTGGGTTCTATGAGACTGTTATTTAATGTTGGAACAAAATCAACAGTTGACAAACTCTGCCAAGGATACTGCTGCCAGGTTCAAATGTCTCGGAATGGGTTTAAAAAAATGGAGCAAAAACCTAACCAAGCTCAACACCAACATATATGCATGTAACTATGTTCTATCTATGATTGATGGCATTGAGGATCAAAGAAATCTGAGCACTATTGAAGCAAACTTCAGAAATATTCTTAAGGGTCACATAGCCAAGCTTTTGGAAGTCAAAAGAATATATTGGAAATCCAGGTTTAAGATGAGGAGTATACAGCTTGATGATGAAAATACTGAATTTTTTCATGCCATGGCTACCCAAAGTTATAGGAAGAATTACATAACTACCTTACAGGATGAAGATGGGAATCCTTTCCAAAATCATGATCACAAGGCTGCTATTGTTTGGAAAACATACAAAGATAGGTTTGGAAAAGCTATAACCCTCCTATGCTATTCAATCTTGAGGAAATTATTCAGCCTAAACATCTATCTGAGCTTGATGCTCCTTTTTCCATGGATGAAATCGACCAGGTTATTAAAGATATCCACTCTGACAGAGCACCAGGGCCTGATGGTTTCAATGGCTTATTCCTAAAGAAATGTTGGAATATCATCAAACAAGATATTTACACTATGATCTGGGATTCTTTTGAAAGGATCATTGACATACAGAGTATTAACACTGCTTTCATTACTCTCATTCCAAAGATTGCAAACCCTATTGACATGAATGATTTCAGGCCCATTTCCCTGGTCAGCCTTCCTCTCAAAATTATCACAAAGATTATGGCCAATAGAGCTCAGAAAATCGTTACCTCTATCATTCATCAAAATCAATATGGTTTCATAAAAGGAAGAAATATCCAAGACTGTTTGGGATTTGCGTTTGAATATATTCATCTATGTCATCAATCTAGAAATCCTATCATTATCCACAAACTTGACTTTGAGAAAGCATTTGATAAGATTGAATACAATGCAATTATTGCCATGTTGAAAGCTAAGGGATTTGGTCCAAGATGGATAAATTGGGTAAACAATATACTCAAAACTGCATCAACATCTATCCTTTTAAATGGTGTTGCTAGGAAAAAAAAATTATATGTAAAAGAGGAGTCAAGCAAGGAGATCCTCACTCTCCACTTCTATATATTATTGTTGCTGATCTACTTCAGTCTATTACTAATGCTGCCTGGGCAAATTGTGAACTCACTCTCCCCACTAATCAGGCATATGGTCTTGATTACCCTATTATTCAATATGCTGATGATACACTATTGATCATGCCTGCTGATGAAGATCAACTCAGCCATCTCAAATACCTTCTTAATCTCTTCAGTATGTCCACTGGGCTATTTGTTAATTACATCAAATCATCCATGATCCCAATTAATATGGACCAGCAATCAATCAACAACCTTGCTAACTCTTTTGGATGTAGAGTTGAAAACCTCCCCTTCACCTATCTTGGGCTTCCTATGGGCACCACCAAGCCCTCTGTTCATGACCTCATCCCAGTTATATCTAGGATTGATTGGAGACTATCAGGTGTTGCCAGGTTCATGAACCATTCTGGTAGGCTCACTTATGTCAACTGTGTTGTTGCTTCCATGCTAATATTTTCCATGTGCTCCCATAAAGTCCATGTTACCATTCTGAATCATGTGGATAAATCAAGCAGGAATTTCCATTGGTATGGAAATGAAATCAATAAAGGTGGCAAATGTCTGGCCAGCTGGGAAATGATATGCAACCCAAACTGCAAGGAGGACTTGGGGTTTTGAATCTAAGAGAACTAAATAAAGCTCTCCTTATAAAGCACCTGTTCAAGTTCTATAACAAAGTTGATGTCCCATGGGTAAAATTAATTTGGGAAGCTCACTATCACAATAATGATGTCCCTCATTACAACAGAAGCAAAGGATCTTTTTGGTGTAAAGATCGCATGAAAATGTTTGAACTTTTCAGAGAAATGACTACTTGTGACATCAAATCTGGTTGCATTAATTTGCTATGGGATGACAACTGGAATGGTGATATTAGGAAAATTAAGTACCCTGAGCTTCACTCCTTTACCCAAAAGGAATATCAGTCAAAGAAGCCAAGGATCTGGATAATCTTTACAGCATGTTTCAAGTTCCACTATCCATACAAGCACACCAGCAATTCCATTTATTATCAGGGGAACTAAACAATATCAGAAACACAGATGATAAGGACACATGGATTTTCAAATGGGGTAACAATAAGAACATTATAAAGAAGATCTATGGATACCTTATGAATGGTGAGGATGCTGCTGCCACTTTTAAATGCATTTGGAAATCATGTTGTCTTCCAAGACACAAGTTTTTCTGTTGGTTAATGCTAAATGACAGAATAAATATATGTGATCTTTTGATCAGAAAAAGCATGCATCTGGATTCCACTGTATGTGTTCTATGCGACATGACTCATCTTCTATTCACATGTCCATTTAGTCAGGGATTTTGGTGGAACATTGGTTTTGAATGGAATTCGGATCTGGAGATCAACAATATGATTATTGATGCTAAACACAGATATAAAATTGACCACTTCATGGAAATCATGATTCTTGGATGCTGGAGCATATGGAACCAAAGAAATGGGATAATTTTTGAAGGGATACCTTGCTCAATAAATGATTGCAAGAATGATTTTGTCAGATATTTCAAAATGACCATGCTAAGGGCTAAGCCCACTCTAAAAGAGGGCATGTCCTCTTGGATAGACAATATTTAATTTTCCAATAATTTCCTTGCTACTTTCCCTCTAGATAGTACCTACTTGGTTGTCCCCCCAACAACCGTTTATTCATGTAATTTGATATTCTTAAATATAAATGAAAAATGACTCACAGTAGGGGATTTGCCCTACTGTTCTTTGGTAATAAAAACAAGAAATGATTGGGAAAAAATGCTTGCCCCTGATTCTTCCAATGGATACTCTCCACACGGATACAGACATAAAGGACCAGCACATTCCAGGCTCAGGCGCGGACTAATTCACACGCAGACGTAATGCAACCAACAGGCCACACGCTCACACAAACATCAAAAGGAAATCACGCACAGCGGTCAATCATAAAATTTGCATGAAAATTACAACTCTAGATCATGTGGTGAGAAATGTAGACATGAACTATATCAGATCTAGATGTGACTTAGCAAGTCTAAAAGAAATAATTCCATGAATTTAAAACAAAAATGAAAAAGAGAAAATAAAATCAAAAAAGAAAAAGAAAACAAAAAAGCAAAAAACAGAAAAAAAAATAGAGAAAAGAAGGCAAGTGACGGGCGCTAGACCCTTATTTTATGGGTAGAGCTCGCCAACACCAAATCAATGAGAAGTCAAAATTGGAGTGAGAAGATAGAGATGAAGCGAGTGAATTAAGAATAAAAAAGGACAAAAGCATTCTGCCTCTCACTAGTAGAGAACGCAAAAAAAAAAGAACATCCCAAAAAGACACAGGGACAACCGGCCAAAGGACAATCGATGAAAGCGGCACGCATACAAGGCCGGACAAAACAAAACGGTTACGACACGGGAAGCAACGACTGATGCTAATCAAGCTTGGCACGAAAAACAAGCAACAATAGATCAGATGGTACTAGACTTAGATGTGAGATAATATATCACATCTAGATGTGAAATAGCAAATCTGAAAAGACAAACCTTGTTGGATCATCCATGAGCACAGGAAATATGGGAGGCTGGCAAGATGGCTCCAACGGCTCCTCTATGGAGCAGCGACAAAGGAGGTGATGGCGTGGGCATTGCGGGCGCGGTGGTTTCCGACCAGCGGTACGCGTCGGAGCGGAAGCTGGTCCAGGGGGGCGCGGCGTCGGCGTGCCCTACGTCCAAGGAGGGGCCGCGGCACGCCTCGGAGGGCGCCGGCGGCTGGTCCGGCAGCCGCTTTTGGGCTCTGGCGGGGGAGGACTCGGAAGACGAGGCTGATGGTGCTGTGGCGGCAGGTGGTCCGGTCCCGTGCTCGGTGGCCGATTTCATGGCCATGGCGGAGGAGCTCGGGGGCTCGCTCCAGGCTGGCCGGCGGCGGGCATTCGCGCCAGGAGGTCGTGGCCCTCGCCGGCGCGGATCTCAGGCCGGGCCCTCGCGCGCTGCTCAGGCGATGACCTCGCGGAAGGGGCTAGCTGTCCTTGCGGTCCCGGATTAGGAGGTGGGCCTCCTGCTTCGTGCCGCTTCGCAGTGCCCTAGGAGGGGGTTGCGCCCGCGGCGGCGGTGCTGGTGGCGCCGGCGGCGTCGGGGCAGTCCTGCGCTAGGGTTGAGGATCCGGAGGAGGTTGGTCAGGTTGGCCTTGGGGCCTCCAAGGGTGCGCGACCCATTTCCGGCTTGAGTCAGGCCCACGTGGTGGAGACCATCCTGGGTTCGGCGGTGCCAGGGACGACCCGTGTCGTTTCGCAGGAAATCTGGCCCGCCTGGCCCAAGCCCAGTGGAGCGGGTACTTATGTGGCTCTGGATGCGCAAAGGAACCCTATATCCGTCGCTAGGGTTTTCAGCCACCATTTCGGAGGTGCGTCGTTTCGGCCGTTCCGCTCGCGGCGGAGCGTAGCCGCAAGCGCGAGCCTCGTGCGCAGGCCAAGGCGCATGGCGCGGAGCGTGATAGCGAGGCTGGTGTCTGGGGCGCCGCCGCCGGCATGGTGCCTGAAGGAGCAGGAGCGCCAGAAGCGGAAGAAGGAAGAGTACAAGAGGAAGGGGCTCGAGCTCAAGCGTCTAGAGGAGATGCCACAGTTCCAGGGCGACCGGATCAGCGACCCCTACGCTGCGGAGAAGAAGAAGAAGTTCAAGCCGGTGGTGACGTCTGGATCCAAGCCGTCGCCCTTGCTGCCTGCGGGGTCATCCAAGGGCACGGCGACCGAGCCCATTCCGGTAGAGGAGGCGAACGACATGGAGTGTTTCAAGTGCGGTCGTGCACGGCACTTTGAGAGCACCTACAAGTTCAAGCCAATCTGCATCCTCTGCTCCGGCCAACTGCCCTTCCCGTGGCAAGTGTTGGGGAACGTTACAGAAAATAAATAATTTCTACGGTTTCACCAAGATCCATCTATGAGTTCATCTAAGCAACGAGTAATAGGAGAGAGATGCATCTACATACCACTTCTAGATCGTGTGCGGAAGCGTTCAAGAGAACGGGGATGATGGAGTCGTACTCACCGTGATTCAAATCATCGATGACCAAGTGTCGAACGGACAGCACCTCCGCGTTCAACACACGTACGGAACGGACGACGTCTCCTCCTTCTTGATCCAGCAAGGGGGAAGTAGAGGTTGAGGAAGAAGGCTCCAGCAGCAGCACAACGGCGTGATGATGGTGGAGAGGCAGTACTCCGACAGGGCTTCGCCAAGCACTCAACGGAGGAGGAGAGGTGTTGGGAGGGGAGGGGCTGCGCCTTGGATCAGGTATTCAGCCCTCCCCTCGCCCCTCTATTTATAGGGGAAGGGGGAAGGGGGCCGACACCCTCTAGATGAGATCTAGAGGAGGGGGGCGGCGGCGGAGGGGGCTTGCCCCCAAGCAAAGGCGCCCCACTAGGTTCCCCCAACCCTAGGCGCATGGGCCCACGGGGGGGGGGGCGCCCAGCCTCCAGGGGCTGGTTCCCTGCCCCTTGCGGCCCATGAGGCCCTCCGAGAGGCCTCCACTATTGGTCACTGAAAGGTCATAGTTTTTCATTTGTGACCTTTTTGTGACCAAAAACATAAGGTCAAAAGCTGACAGTCGTAAACTGACTATAGCGACCTTCTCTGTGAGAAGGTCGTGGACGTTTACGACCAAAACAGAAGGTCGTTGAAGCTATGACCTTTTGTTTTGGTCACTGGCTGTCTGCCTAGGCCACGTCGGATCCGACGTGGCAAGCTGACGTGGCAAAATTGCGACCAATTCAAAAGGTCACAGGTAAGATTCAGCCCGGTCCGATTCATTGTTTTACGTGGGCCGAGCCCAATAATTCGGCCTTTTTGTTCCATAAGCTTCGTTCAGTGTTTTTGGGCCTTAGCCTTTCTACGGTCCATTTCTTTTTTGGGTCTCATCTATTTTTCTTTTGGGCCTCGGCCTTTTTTCAGTCAATTTCCTTAATTTTCAGCCTTTCCTGTGAATATTATTTGGTAAATGGCCTTTCTGATGCCAAATACTACTAGGTCCCACTTCTCAGGTTCTAATTAACAACGGCCCAGGTTTCAACTTCCACAATTTGAAACAATTATTTCAATGAGAACAGTAAACAAGTGAAAATTATCAAAACACATGCCAATGAGCCAAAATACTACAAATATACTTCTGAGGTTGTCCCAGGTTAGAGCTCTTGTAATAGCACAATCTTTACAACATTCATTTCACCAAGATACTATGATACTACAAATATACTTCTGACTTCTTCTTCCAGGCTAGAGCTCTTGTAAATGTTCGTAGAGGCTGAACGAAGCAGCATCACCTTGTTGAGCAGCAGATCATCAGCATCATCCCAGGTTGGATCAGCTCAGCAGAGCATCCCTGGTCGTCGCCATGACTTGAGCAGCAACATCTCAGGTTGATAACCAGATCCTGTAGTGAGCAGCAGCAGCTGATCCAGCATTACTGCAATAGCAACAGCAGATCCGATTAGCAACAGTACAACATATAATATCAGCAACATTAACTACTCCAAATCAACAGATTCAACGTGTGCATGCCAGTATAAAGCTGCATCTTGATGCTTTTCATTGCTGATCAAGAGATTGTAATATTTTAATAATCCACTGCATGCGCCACATAGCTACTCCTACCTAGGTAGCTATACGTAGGTGTACTAGCAGCCAGCCCAAAGGTGAGTTGATCAGTAATTCAACATACACTAGCTAGCCAGCAAGCTACTGCTATGTCCTGTCCTAGCAGCAGCAACGACTTTTGTTTGTCATGTGTGTAAAGAAATGCATGCATTTCCAGTAAATATAAATGTATGCATGCTGCCATTGGCCTGGACCACACTAGAAGAAAAATGCTCGCAGAGACCAGCAGATAGATCGACCTAGGTGTGCGCTTCTTTCCAGTTGCCAATTCTAACTAACATCGACTTGCAAGCTTTACCTACGTGGTCACCATGCAGTAATGGCATGCGCACGAAAAGGAAGAGAAGAAACCGAGCAAATAGTTTCATGTCAAAGGATCGACATGCCAGAAGAGGTCAGGCCACCGAGGTACAGGTACTCCCTGCGCTTGGTGATGATGGCGGCGTCGGAGAAGCACCCTAAAGCGATGGCGGTTCTGACAAACCCTGTCATGCGGATGCTGGTCGCACAAGAATAGCAAGTATGAGAAACGAATGTGAGCATTGAGCAGCAACAAACTAGAACTGTAGGTACATAAATAGCAAGTTATTATCCAAGTAACAAAACAATCAGTCATATCAATTTTGTAGAACTGTAGGTACACAAATTCAGAACCACCAACAAAAATGAAGGCCCAAAAAGTCCATGCTCAAGCCCAAAGTTCAATAACAATAACCCAGACACAGGGTCCAAACCCCACCGCGAAGGGCCCAGGTACAAACTGTCAATATAGGTAGCATCAGTTAAAAGACTATAATTGCTAGCGGCCCATCCAAACAGCAGACAATGTTGGAAAAAGGAAGGTCTCAGGAGAACAATAGACTAATCCAGAAGCAGAATTTGGCACCTACACAACCTAACTAATAGTGCTTGCAAGAACAACGCAATGATGGATAAGGACATATAATCAGCAGATATCCAATAATCCAATCACAGGCATTCACAAACAGTACATGTCACACTCCCATGACATATGGTTTTGTTACTCTCTACAACACAGGGACATTTACAGCAACAACAAAAGCAAATTCGTGTTTACCTTGGGTCAAAGTCTATGGGGAGCTCAATCAGAGGTCCAACCGAAGCCATATCCAGGAGGGCTCACATAGCTCTTTACGCTGTATCAGAATTAACACATATTTTAGATGACGAAAATAGAATCCTGCACACACCAGTAATAATTGACATCTGACTAGCAACGGAAAACAGATTCAGGCACAAGCAATTTTATAGCAGGATGAAAAATCTATGTGCAAAATTCATGAATGAAATTATAGTAGTAGCAAAAAGGACCCTCACAGACATTTGTAATAGTACGCAAAGGTAAATAGAGTTCCCAGCAGACAATGTATTCCAGTTATTAAACAAATCCTCACCAAGATAATCAGTACAGTGGTGAACCAAACACAGTAATAATCCAAAGCTGATACTAATAAGCAGCAGGAACCTCCCTACTTTTGTGATATAAAACTAATATCGGACCAATATTGTACCAAGTTGTACATAATCAGTGATGTACAACATGGGAATGGCCAACAGTTAGTTGTTAAAAACAGTCAACAACCTTTTAGTTAACTATAAGAGGGCTTGTAGGCTTTCCAAACAATTAATTGACAGAACCCAAAATTGTATAACAAGATCACGTTTTTATTATATGACAAAAAGTTAACTAAAGCCAACAAAACAGTAAGGATCAGTACAATATTAACGTTGACACGTTTACATATTGTGGTTGTGGAGATCGACATCATCAAGGAGCAGGGGTTAATAATGGACAGGTTTAATCTAGACATGTACTAGTTAAATCAGCTTGATTAGCGTCCAAGCTCTATACTGCTTACCACTCACTCATACTCAGCGGCACCTACTTACCAGTCCTAAATTGACAAGAGAATGCAGTGATGCTCATATTTCCGGCTTTGGCATAGCAAAAGGCAAACTGAATAAAAATGACTTAGTTCGCCCACTTGAATAAGAATAGCAAGTCATGAAACCACTGGCGCCAACACATAGATAAAGTGTATAGAAATGGTAGCTAGAAACTGACCCAGTACCACGTGAATGATATTTATAGATGATTCATGAAACGAATATTGCCCCCTGAATAGTTATTAACAGGACTTAAAAGTGTATAAGAATTCACCTTCTCATTACTCCCTCCGTCCCATAATGTAAGACATTTTTGCAAGCAATGTTAGCTTGCACAAACGTCTTATATTGTGGGATGGAGGGAGTATGTGACAAGAAGGTAACTAACGCCAACAGAGCAACAAGGACCAGTGCAATATTAACAATGACACATTTTATATCCCGTGGAGATAGACACCATCAAGAAACAGGGGTTAGTTAATAATGGACAGGTTTCAACTAGTTAAATCAGCGTCCGAACTCTATACTGGGTTCCACTTGGACGGTGTTGGCGCCAGCCGGCGGTGCTTGGTCCAGCAGGGGCAGCAGCAACACAGGCAGAGGCACCAGCCGCTGGCGTAGGCGGCGACGATGACCTGGTTGATGAACACCAGGAACACCCCCAGGATGCCGAGACCCGTCGCCGGCGGGCTCCGGTACACGCAGTTCGTCCCGTTGTACTGCACGGACTAACATAGACTCAGTTAGCACAGATCTATCGAATTGATGAAAAGATAATTGTGATGTTCGGTCTTGGATCCATGCCTTGGAGCTGTAGTTGTTGGCGACGAAGCCGAGGGTGACCGCGACGGAGCCCAGAAAGCCCAGGACCATGCACACCAGCACCGCGTCTTTCTCCATGTTGCCCCTTCTCCTTTTTCTTCTGGATGAACTATCAGTAGTTAGAATCGCATTGGACTGTTTACATAGATGTATAAAAACAGGGTCTTATAAATGTGCAAAAGGACTTAAAAACAAAGTCACATTGGCTATTTAGAGTCTTGTAAAGCATTTAGTTACCTTGAAGAACTAGGCAGCTGGTTACTTGGTCCATTAATTTAGTTGGGATGGTGCCAATGCCATGGGCCTACACTAGAGGAAATCATGGATACGAAGTTAGTATTAGTATGGTGGTGCTTGACCCCCCAGAAAAAATGGAATTGGTAATTAACACAACCAGGTGGCGTGCTTCGAGGACGGATGTTCAGGCATTTACCTCCGTGGGCGTGGAGCTCCTGCTGAAGCCTGTAGCAGTCGAGCTAGTCGACCGTGTCGTCGGCGTGGTAGAGCAGCTGCTTGAGGGCTGCGAGGGATCTGGCCACCGACCTGTTTCGGGCCGCCCTGTCGTTCACGGCAGAGACGACCCCGTTGACTTGCTCGATCTCGTCCCTCAGCCCCTCCACCTCGCCGGAGGGCCCTGCTTGGCGAATCCACCCGTCCAGCTTGCCGAGGCTCGGAAGAATGGTCTGAAGCAGCCATTGAATCGCCGCCTGCACAGAACTGGTGTTGTCTACCGCCTCCATTCCGTCGGCAGATCCCGATGGCAGCGGACGGCGAGGGAAGAAGACGAAGGCGAGAGGGGGGAGCACTAGCCCGCTTATATGGTCGGAGGAGCCTGAGCGGAGGCCCCTCATACTCCTCCACGGCCGCGGTGGTGGTGTTGGCGGCGCAAGGGAGGGGAAGGGAGAGAGGAGGGCGTGGGGGGAGGCCATGGACGGCAGGGAGCTCCGCGGGGAGGGAGGTGGCGGCCGCGATCTGGAAGGGAGGACGTGGCGGCTGCGATGTGGAAGGGACGAGCGTGAATCCGACCGCGGCCATGGGAGAGAAGGGGAAGGGAGGGGTTGTCGGTGACCGGGGTTGGGGGAGAGGATGGAGGACGGCGGCGGCGGCTGGGTGGTTGGGATTGAGAGAAGGTGCGAGAGGGTTGGGGGTGGCGGCTGTGGGATGAGAGAGGGAGAGTGGATTGGGGGAGAGGAGTGGATCGGGGAAGTTAGGGTTTGGGTGAGAGGGTGAGGGTGAGGGCTGCCGTTGGATCCGAAGCATCCGACGGTGGTTGATGCATGATTCGTGATAAGCCTATGGACCAATCAGAGCGCACCAAATGATTTGAAGATTTTTGACCATATAAATTGGTCATGATTGATTACATACAAATTTTTCATTTCATTTTTTAATGCTCAAAATGAGTTTTTTGTGTAAGACCTATCAAATATTTGTTCAAATGATGTCATATTTTTTACAAGTTTACATCTTAAATTGGCAAACAACACTGACAAAGGGAGTTTTTATTTCTTTTGCATGAAAAAACAATTTTCCATTTTTCGAGTGCCCGAAATGAGGTTTTTCTGTGAAGAACCTACCAAATAATTATTGCAAAATTGCACCAAATAATTTTTCTAAAATACTAGCCCATATTTAATGCACAATTGACCAAATGGTTGGGTGTAAAAAGTTTTGATCCACCTCTGGTGAAAAAGACAAATTTCTGCCGATTCAGCTGGAAGCGGGTCAAATTTGAACTGCAGCTACCTCATAGTTTTCTCTTTATTTTTTCAAAAAATCATTTATAGATACATAAGTATCTATTTAATCAGAGGAACACCAAAAAAATTCCAAGATTTATCCACTAGATAGGAACGGTCATTCCCGCCGTTTTGACCGCATTTTGAAACAGGCATAAAAAATTCAAAAAAATCAAAAAATTGGAAAACCTTTGCATTGTGTCATTATTTGTGACAAAGTTTCCAGAAAAAATAATAAACTTGTAATACGGTAATTATTTTAAAAAGTGTTCTAAAAAATGAGCTATCATGCGTGAAGATTCATGGCTTTCAAGCCAAATGATCAATCTTATGGCCACATTCATGGCATAGTTTGTTTAAATGATCTCATATTTTGCACAAGGGTGCATCTTGGAATTCCAAGCAATGTTGCCTAAGGAAGTTTTCATTTTCTTTGCACGGAAAATTCATTTTTCATTTTCCGAGTGCCCAAAAGGAGGTTTTTTTGTGAAGGAACTACCAAATAATTGTTGAAAAATTGGACCAAATCATTTTTATAAAATACTAGACCATATATAATGCACAATTGACAAAATGGTTGACTGAAAAAAGTTTTGATCTACCTCTGGTGAAAAAGACAAATTGCCGTCGATTCGATTGGAAGCAGGTTAAATTTGAACTGTAGCTGCCTCATAGTTTGCTCTTTATTTTCTCAAAAAATCATTTCTAGGTTCATAAGTATCTATTTAATCAGAGAAACACCAAAAAATTCCAAGATTCAATCACTAGCTAGGAACGGTCAAGCCCGCCGTTTTGACCGCATTTTGAAACGGGCATAAAAATTCAAAAAAAATCAAAAAATTGGAAAACCTTCGCATTGTGTCATTATATGTGACCAATTTTCCAGGAAAAATAATAAACTTGTAATACGGTAATTCTTTTAAAAAAATATTCTCAGAAATGAGCTATCATGCGCGAAGATTCATGGCTTCCAAGCTAAATGATCAATCTTATGGCCACATTCATGGCATTGTTTGTTTAAATGATCTCATATTGTGCACAAGGGTGCATCTTGGAATTCGAAACAATGTTGCCTAAGGAAATTTTCATTTTCTTTGCACGGAAATTTCATTTTTCATTTTCCGAGTGCCCAAAAGGAGGTTTTTTTGTGAAGGAACTACCAAATAATTGTTGCAAAATTGGACCAAATCATTTTTATAAAATAATAGGCCATATATAATGCACAATTGACAAAATGCTTGGGTGAAAAAAGTTTTGATCTACCTCTGGTGAAAAAGACAAATTGCCGTCGATTCAGCTGGAAATGGGTCAAATTTGAACTGTAGTTGCCTCATAGTTTGCTCTTTATTTTTTCCAAAAATCATTTGTAGGTACATAAGTATCTATTTAATCATAGAAACACCAAAAAATTCCAAGATTCAACCACTAGCTAGGAACGGTCAAGCCCGCCGTTTTGACCGCATTTTGAAACGGGCATAAAAAATTCAAAAAAATCAAAAAATTGGAAAACCTTCGCATTGTGTCATTATATGTGACCAAGTTTCCAGGAAAAATAATAAACTTGTAATATGGTAATTATTTTAAAAAAGTGTTCTTAGAAATGAGCTATCATGCGTGAAGATTCATGGCTTTCAAGCCAAATGATCAATCTTATGGCCACATTCATGTCATAGTTTGTTCAAATGATCTCATATTGTGCACGAGGGTGCATCTTGGAATTCCAAACAATGTTGCCTAAGGAAGTTTTCATTTTTCTTTGCACGGAAAATTCATTTTTCATTTTCCGAGTGCCCAAAAGGAGGGTTTTTGTGAAGGAACTACCAAATAATTGTTGCAAAATTGGACCTAATCAATTTTATAAAATACTAGGCCATATATAATGCACAATTGACAAAATGGTTGGGTGTCAAAATTTTTGATCCACCTCTGGTGAAAGAGACAAATTCCCGTCGATTCAGGTGGAAGCGGGTCAAATTTGAACTACAGCTGCCTCATAGTTTGCTCTTTATTTTTCCAAAAATCATTTCTAGGTAAATAAGTATCTATTTAATCAGAAATACATGGTTTTATGGCGAGACATGGAGGTTTGGACGGTGGCCGAGGGCCCCAACTCTAGAGCGCGTAAGCTCGCATGCCCGCCTCGTGGTCACCGCGTGACCGTGGCGTTGCCATGTGTTCTGGGCGGCCTAGGCATGTCTAGTGGGTTGGGCACTCTCCAGGTAGGTGCTAGGAAGAAAATCACAACATAAGATTCTCACGAGGAGACCGATCGATGCTCAAACATGAATAAGCAGCCAAGTGTTTGATTTGCATGCACGGAAATGCACATGGCTAATGGGAGTGAGTTTTGGCTGAGGATGATCAGTTGCTAAGAAGACCGTCTTCACAAATTTTCACCTCAAAAGGAGGAGCCTAGGTGGTACTTGCTTTACAAACTACCACACTGGACATAAATACGAATGTTGAAGTTGGGCTCAAAATAATGAATGGATTGAGCTGGCATTTGGTGGAGAATGGTTATTTGGGCATAGGAAAGCACTGTAGAAAATGGATACCATTTGGACATGCCAAAGTGGTACTTCCTTCACAAAGTGCTGCTCTGAACATAATAGGAAAATGAATATTTTCTAATTATTTTTGAACTATGCAAGGAATGTTTTTACATATTTGTGAAGATATGACCCAAAGAATTTATGAGATTTTTTGGGAATTTTGGGAATGATAAATATAGGTTGCTTCACAACCTAGGGCAAAAACTGCCACATGGACATGACACATAGGCAAAACTGATGAGGTGGCGCCTAGTCATAGCAACCCACCACAATTTACAAGGCTATGACCATCTATATTGGTTGTTAACAACTAGAAATAAGGCAGCGGACTAGCGCTGTTTGCTTTATGACCTTTTCGTGTAAGGAAATTACGACCTTTTTGACCAAAATGGTCGCAATGGTTTACGGTTTGGAGCCCCTCGAACAACTTTTGACCAATTGGTCTGAAATGGTCATAGATCTATGACCAATTCTTCCAGGGTCACTGACAGAAGGTCACTAGTTGACATATTTCTTGTAGTGAACCTCTCCGGTGGCCCCGGTACAATACCGATGTGCCCCCAAAACTTCCCATATATAAATCTTCACCTCCGGACCATTCCAGAACTCCTCGTGACGTCCGAGATCTTATCCGGGACTCCAAACAACATTCGGTAATCACATACAAGTCTACCTAATAACCCTAGCGTCACCGAACCTTAAGTGTGTAGACCCTACGGGTTCGGGAGACATGCAGACATGACCGAGATGGCTCTCCGGTCAATAACCAACAACGGGATCTGGATACCCATGTTGGCTCCCACATACTCCTCGATGATTTCATCGGATGAACCACGATGTCGAGGATTCAAGCAACCCATATACTATTCCCTTTGTCAGACGGTATGTTACTTGCCCGAGATTCGATCGTCGGTATCCCAATACCTCGTTAAATCTCGTTACCGGCAAGTCACATTACTCGTAACGTAAAGCATTAAACCGAGACCAGACACTTGGTCACATTGAGCTCATTATGATGATGCACTACCGAGTGGGCCCAGTGATACCTCTCCGTAATACGGAGTGACAAATCCCAGTCTCGATCCGTGTCAACCCACCAGACACTTTCGGAGATACCTGTAGTGCACCTTTATAGTCACCCGGTTACGTTGTGACGTTTGGTACACCCAAAGCACTTCTACGGTATCCGGGAGTTACACGATCTCATGGTCTAAGGAAGAGATACTTGACATTGGAAAAGCTCTAGCAAAAGGAACTACACGATCTTGTGCTATGCTTAGGATTGGGTATTGTCCATCACATCATTCTCCTAATGATGTGATCCCGTCATCAATGACATCCAATGTCCATAGTCAGGAAACCATGACTATCTATTGAACAACGAGCTAGTCAACTAGAGGCTCACTAGGGACATATTGTGGTCTATGTATTCACACGTGTATTACGATTTCCGGACAATACAATTATAGCATGAATAAAAGACAATTATCACGAACAAGGAAATATAATAATAATCCTTTTATTATTGCCTCTAGGGCATATTTCCAAAAGCAAGCCCCTCCCGCTTCAGACCATGGGGCTGCCATCCTAGGCAGGTGTTTCTTCTGCCTGCAGTTCCTGGAAATGATGTTGATCAGCAGTGCGGGTTTGGGGTCAACGCTGCCATCCTCACAGTGGACCCGGGCTTGCTCTCGAAAGAGCTCCTTGAGGTGGAGCTGCCTCACCTTTTTGAAGGCGCGTGGGATTGGCAGGTGGATCAGATCGACGCCGATCGCTTCTCGGTGGTCTTCCCAGATCCGCCCATGTTGCGCATGGCGACTCAAAACGGCAAGTTGTTCGTCTCGATCAACTACATCACATCGCTCATCCGTGATGCCGTGGCCGATGTGCCCAAAGGGGACACCATGCCAGAAGTGGGTTAAGCTGTGGGGCATTCCTCCCAAGCACCGCATGTTGGAAAGTCTGATGGCGGGGATGACGATGTTGGGCAGGCCACTGGTGGTGGATGAACTGTCCCTGATCCGCTCTGGCCCAGTTCGGATGCGCTTCGCTTGCCGCAAGCCAGAGAAAATGCGGGGTTCAGTCCAGATCTGGTTCAACTGGAAGGGTTTCCTCATCAAGCTTGAGTCGGAGCTCGATCCACCTTGTCGAGGGGCTCCGGCTCTGCCCCGTCCCCCCTCCAAACAATGACAAGGGCCCGGACAACGGCAACAAGGATAAGACCCATGACAAGGGGCACGACAAGGACCATGAGGAGAGCATGGACGACGACTCCATCGACACTTCAGCATGGAAGAAGCTCGGCATCCAGGGCGAGGGCTCTCCGACTGCTCTAACTCGTCAAGCTTTCATCTCGGTTTCGGCGGCAGCGATGGAAGTGGAGGTGGCGAATCAGTATGGCTCTAACTTGGGGATGGTGACCCCCCCCCCCCCTCGGCGGCCCTGCTCGACAAGGGAATGACGGCGTCATGCGACATTGGCGTGCTCGCTGGGAGTGCACGCCGATGGTGCTGTCTGCAAGCACCCTCCTCCCCTCCCCGGCCGGGTCGCCGGCCTCGGGAGGGCACGGTGTCAGCAAGAGCGGCTCCTCGTGGCAAGCCAAGAATCTTGCGGGGTGCAAAGTCATCACGTATGGCATCAGGCCCATGGAGCAGCTTGGCGCGCCACCAACTCCCCGTCAGATGGTGATGGCGCTCGCCTCCCCCCTCGCGTAGCCCATTGGAGACGTTCTGCTCCAGGAGGCCACCCAGGCGGCGCCGATCTCGCAGGCCTAATAAAACTTACGCAAAGTGTCTCTGCTTTGGGTGTGTGTGCAAGGCAAGTGATTATAACAAGTGTCTCAGCTTCGGGTGTTTGTTGGGTGAGCGAGAATGCCAGAGGGAGAAGTGCAGACCATCAATAGCGACCACCATATTGTATTGATGACTACCTTGAAATAATGTCATGCATGTTAATTGTCTGTAGAAAATTCTTATTTTCTTTGGCCTGGGAAGTGTTGTAACATTCTTGAATGTCCTATGATGCTCGCCCTTCTGCCTTGCTGTTTGCTTTGCCAGTTTTCCTCCAGTACTTTGTCACATGCATCTTTCTATTGAGTTGTTATCTAATAAATTGTGAACGAAAATAGATAACTTGATTATTTTTTATAGGAAAGAAGGTCAAGCTCCTAATAAGATAAAAAAGTCACATGATAGGTTGTTTGATGACTCTTGAATTACCAGTTTCACACCATATGGAATGTTTAGATAACAAATGTGGCAATCGGTATATTTAAATAGCTGGTTTAATTTATGATATTACACCTTTTAATTTGTAATAAAGATAAAAAATTAAAATGGTTGTGTGCAATGTGCTTTTTCTACTGGTTGCTTATTCGGTCTTTTTTTATAGAAGGAAACAAAAGAAGTGTTTTTTTGTCTATTTGAGATTGCTTTTACCACTCTTGCCGGGTGGTAAGAAGGAGAGCGATTTAACATTCGAGCATGGGCACGCTTGGACAAGTGGCGAGAAAGCAACGAACATGGGCATGAACTCAAAAGTACTATCGAGTGGGCTTAGCACTTGACGCCACCGCTGTATGCGTGGGCGTGCTAGCCATAGCGTTGTAGAGGTGCACCAATTTCGTGTTTTGACCCTTTTTGCAAACAATATCAAGATCTAACCCGTTCGAAAAAATTTCGGATTTGACCCTTTTGTTACCGCCAGAGCCTGGCGGTAGGGGTTAGACAGGCTACCGCCAGATTCCCAAAGCGGTAGGGTGTGACGGAGGAGGATGGCGGCCGTCACTGCGCGCTGGCGTGGATAAGTACCTTACCGCCAGACAACTTGGCGGTAAGCTGTCTAACACTACCGCCAGGGGCTCCGGCGGTAAGGTGTGGCAGGGTTTTGCCGTGTATGCCTTCAGAACGAGATATGCAAGCGCCACAGCGTGAGTTCATCCTACCGCCAGGGCTCACAGCGGTAGGCTGTCTGACCCTACCGCCAGGGAGCCTGGCGGTAGGGTCCTGTGTTTCGTGTAAAGTTTTGTAGACATAAGAAGTTTGATCACATCCAAATAGTGTGATCACAATTTCATAGACATCCAAATAGTTTGATCACAATTTCATAGAAATATGCAAGGGCCCTGAACACAAGAACCAATAATAAGCACAATTTCATAGACATAAGCATAATTAGTTTTGCCATTACGGATTAAGAAACAAGTACCAAATAACATAGTTTGATCACAATTTCATAGACATAAACATAACATAGTTTGATCACAATTTCATAGACATAAACATAACATAGTTTGATCACATCCAAATAGTTTCACGAAGCCAACATAGGTAGCAATCAAACATGACGATCATCAGCAGCCACACGCATATATAGTTTAGATGATATCGATGACGATCATCATCTTCAAGCCTTGACGGTTGGTCTTCCTGATAGTAATAAGGATGGCCTGTCCAACATGAAGATTCTTGTCAATGAGGAAGCTCTTCCACCCATCTGTGCTTAAATTTGTGCGACCGTCCGTGTCCACACCGTACGCACAAGTAGTGACGGGGCCCCTTGCGGTAAGGCATATTCCAGCATAGCCTTCTTCATCAGCCTCGATGCCACAACTCTCAGATAGGCTCCTTGGTAATTTCTGAATAAGAAAAACATATCAATTAATAAGTATGGATTATCTAAATATTAAAAATTCCTTGGATTTTACACTAATAACATACCATGTCATGTCGATCGATCATGGTAGTTGTCAGACGGGTCACGAATGGCGCCCCGATCAACTCAGCACGTGGCAGAAAGTTGTCCCATAGGTTGCACACCTCCTGTTCGCTCAGCCTCACTCTTTGAGCACAGATGGTTTCCTCAAGTGGGTCTTCATAGTCATCATCCTCATCAAGTGGTGGTGGTGGCGCCATGTTCCTTATATAAGCATTGATTGGATAAAGTTAATTAAGCAAATATCACATATGGAGATATATAGCAAAACAAATATCTACAATATTCACACAAGAAATCATCACATATGGCTATAAGAAAGACCAAACCTAGGGTTCATCTAGGTTCTAAGGTTCATCATATCAACTAGAGAGGGTACCTCGTATGGCTATAAGAAAGACTAAACCTAGGGTTCATACATTTGCAACTATATGAAATAGAAATACACACATTTTCACACTATGCATTAACCACCTACCAATTTTGCAAAACATCCATCTTCACAAATTTGCAATACATTAACCATCTACGAATTTTGGTATGCCTTTATCCTCACAATCTTGCATTCAACATACAGAAAGATTTCTTATAAAATTCATATATACATAACAAAACAAAATGGACCAACATATATGCATTCACCAACATATCCTCACATATCTTGCAATTGTTTCACCCACACATCCTCACCTAGGTCTACTACTAAATCATATACTCCTAAACAACTAAAACATCATAAAAAAATCAACACCAAAACCTAGGTTGCACCTAGTGCCAAAAATAACTATAAAAATAAAAAACCATTGCGAAAACTGATTGGAGGGAATGGAGGAGCTTACCGGCCTCTTCGATTTGCCCCAAAGATCCGCGAAAATGGTGGAGGGAAGAGGGAGATCGAGGGAGGGGATCGAGAGGAGGAGAGAGGCGGCGCTCGACTCTGTTCAAGTCGAGGGGAGGAGGAAGAACGGGCTGGTGGGTGGGGTAGGGCCCGCCCGCAGCATCACTTGCCTCTTCGGTACCTACCGCCACCAGCTCGGGCGGTAGGCCACCGAACCCTACCGCCTCAGACTGTGGCGGTAGGCCCTTTTCCCCGTCAGTACGCGCCGACGGCCGTCAGTCGCCGTTAGAGGGCCTACCGCCACTGATGATGGCGGTAGGACGTGCAAACCTACCGCCGGCCCTCCTGGCGGTAGTCAAAAGGGTCAGATCCCGAAATAGTTTCAGACAGGGGTCAGATCTCGAATTTCTTTGCAAAAAGGGTCAAAACACGAAATTTTGCCTAGAGGTGCAACACGTGCACGGCCATGCACGTGGGCGCCAAGTATAAAGGAGGGCATGTGCATCTCCGACGCCTTGTCATCGGTGACAAGGTGCTCCAGCGTGACGGTGAACACCAACTCGGCGATGATAGCGCTCATCATGCTCCCCACTAAACATGGCGCGGAAGTGGACGGTGACATGGCAGTCAAACCCGAACAACGTGTCAAGTTTTTAGTCAAAATTGTATCCACGTCAGACGAAAACCACTTAAAGTGGTAGAGGGACCAAACTTATCTGGTTTGAGAAGTTGAAGGATTGAAGTTATTTGGTTTGAGAAACTTAGGGACTAACTTTTGCTGGTTTTGAAGTCGAAGGACAATTTCTATACTTAGAAGAGAGTTGAGAAACGAAAAATATATTTTTTGTATTTTAAAAGATAACTAAGAATCTAGTTAGGTATGGACTCTTAGTGAGGTTCTACATAAAAAAACTAGGTGCAAAAAGGAACTGAAATGACCAAATGAGAATAGCCATAGAGTTATCGCATTTATGGTTGCTGTAACTAGTGAAGACTGTCCACACAAGATATTTAATATAGTTAATTGGATATAAATGTTCATGTGGCCACATACTTGGCAGTTTGCAGTTGGCACATAATTTATACACCATTGCCTATATATTGTGTGTTTTCTCCTCATTGTCTAATAGTAATTTTGATCGGCTTCTGTCGACCTGTTCAACTCCTACACCAGTTGCCGGCACAAAGAATGCAAGAAAATGATCAAGAAATTAGTTTAAGAATAGGAGACATCAGAAAAGAAATACTTCGTAATTAATTAACACACTGTAATGCACAGTTTATTGCAAGGGTATGACTGCATGAGGTAATAACCATGGCTAACATTTTAGGTTATGTTGTGTAGTGTCCTGGGTGATCTTAGAGGGTATAAACTTTGACTTCGGCAAGGCCTTTGACATCTTCGGCTTCCACAGCAGCAGTCTACAGATGATGCACACGGTGCAGCATTGCTTCAGGCTGTCGAACAGGACCGGCATGTAATGGCATCATGCATGACACTTGGCTGGTGGGGACGAACAAGTAAGAGCTGGCATACATCCTAACTGTATCTCTCCTTCTGATAGCAAATAGAATGCAAAAAATAAATAAATTGTGTGATAGCAAATAGAATGCACATGTTTTTTGGGCAACAAGAGCGCATGTTAGGCCCGGGGTGTGTGTTGCTATATGTGTGTGCGTGTCATGTGGGATCAAAAGCATCGATTAGTAACATTAAACAAATACTATCTCCCTATCAAGCACACAACAAATCCATTATTGCCTTGCTTGTTCTCCAAATTCTCTTGGTTTCATGATTTCTGTATCTACTTAATTGATGTGAGGAATGCTACAGGTACTACACAGCAGGCTTGGTATAATGAAACAACTCAATATTGCAACATCTTTTCTCAACGAAGAGATCATCCTCTCTCTACAGGTGCAACCTTCTTCTCTGCCCACACATCCTATGCTGGCATTGCATAATCTCTGATCCCTAGTTCATTTGTCGCTTTTGCAAACATCTTTGGGAACCCTCGCTCCTCGGCTTGTTCCACTAAATAATTGCTCGAGCCTTAGTCCATCTACAATCCCATTGTGAACATGGCCGATTGCATCATGGTCTCCACTTCCCCCATATGTTGTATATATTTTTTTTGTCTCTTGTGTGTGTGTCTTGGTGATTTCTTCAAATTAATTGCTCAAGAATGATTATCTCAAAAGGGAAAGAAAGGGAACCATACAAACAAAGACAGAACTGAGAGAGGGATGAATACATTCAAAATTTGAACATCCATTTGGAAAGCACATGTTTTTTTCAGGATGCTTCTGTTTGAATTCGAGGAAACAGACAAATATATAGATGACCCTAGCATGCAATGACGCTGCCAAATTGCACATGCCATCACACATTTTAAGAAAATGAAGCCGAACGAATGTGAACAATAACGCGGTCCCGGTGTGTAAACTCAAAAATTCAGCATTGGCATTTCCAAGCCTCACCAATGCACAGATCTTGCAGGGCCGGACAGAGCAAGACACACTGCAGCACTGTCGTTGTCGCGGTTCATGTATGAACAACTCTTTGGAGTTCAGAATGTTCGGTTTACATCATCTGTTCCCGATTATCCCTCCATGTGCACGCTTTTCGCCTAGAATCAGGTTAACATTAACCCCGATGAAGCCCGACGCAACACTATATTGTCCGGTCCACATTGCTGATAGGACATGGCCCATGGGGCCCATGGCACTTCGTCCACCACACCATTCTGGCCGGTCAAAGGAGGCTAACCGTTTGGGATAGCTCGGTGGCATAAGAATTTGAAGACGTTTCATGGGAGCTAACGTTGCAGGAACAAACAATCTACATGAACACATGAAGACATGGAGTTTGCTGTTCCACGCATCTTCTTGTGACCGGCTACAACACTTTTTGCCGACTTTGGAGCTTGGCATATGGTGCTACTTGTCGTCCCTAAGGTAGAGTTGGTAGACACTTTAGTGTTCATGAGTCATCAAGAACTGGTAAAGTTCAGCAACAACCTAGAAGCAGACCAGTTCAGAAACTAGTTCACGGGCCATAATATGGTTGGTGAATCATAGCAAAAAGGTGACGTGACATCACTAGTGTAACAACTCATGCAGGAGTAATGGTGTCCTGCAACAAAATGAAAGGGAGCATCGTCAATAGTAATTTTGGGAAGAACTGAGGGTATATGTGTACCAATGTGAATTATGTTGATGCAGCACTTGACCCCATCCTGTCATGACCGTGCATACCCCTACTCTAGTAATATAATATATTCATCCAGACCTTCATACATATGATCTCCATTCAAGCCATCCAATTCCTCCTCCTTTGTCTTCTATCGCACGGCGAGTCTCCTTGTATTGAAGCACATGCTTGACTTCAACTGATATAGCTAGCTGCAATACCCTTTCTTCGTCCCCTCATTTGCATATCGATCTCCAACCTGAGTGCTTCTATCATCATCGAATAATCTTCTCACAACGTAAAGTGGGTAATTCAGGGCATTGGGGCACCAGGGTGACACGGTATTTAAACAAAGGGAAGTTCTCTTTATTATCTAGGCATGAGAGGTACAGGGAATTAAAGAGTCGCTTGGGATGTTAAGTCTTCTAGTAGAAGGGAGACCGCATGTTACAGTGTGACATGCTTCATGCGTTGTGACATGGAGTGTAGCCACTTAACACGAGATGGTGGAACAGGTATGAAGGGTGCACGTGCTAAGCTCAAGAGAGTAAGATGGCTAATTTATCGCTATATACAAGCTGGTGGTACTTTGGATGCCTTCTCCAATCTTGTTGCCAGTTGAAAGCATGTATTGTTTTGCTTAATTTGCTGATCAAGGAAAAATGGTTGAAAACCAAAAAAAATTTGTTATGTGCTTTCAGCATTAGTGGTTGCTTGTTGAATTAATGCGTGAGTCATTTAAGACCCCACAAAAATTGACATGAATATAAAACTCCAAAATAAAATAAACTATATTCGCACAATGTATTCTCTTTTCCTTAGTTATTTGATAAACAGAATAAAAGTAAATACATGATGGGTTTTAACTTTATTATATTTCTTCTTCCGGGGGTCGAGTATGGGCTGGTGGCGTTAGTTTTTTTTTGGTTTTCTCTTTTATTCGTGTGACTGTGTGGGTTGGGGATGCGGGGTCGAACTATGCCTATGCCGTTTTTAGGTGATACTTACAATTTCGTAGCCGGTCCCAAGCCCGGAAAAGTAGGAGGGGCCACCCTATGTTCATAGAGGTGAAAGTGTTTTGTTAACTCGGCCATTTTATACTAGAAATGATGAAACATTGTATTAACAAGGAAGAAAAATGCCTCCAAAATTCAAGTCAAAGAGGATTCATGATTGGGCCGCAGCTCTAAATAAATCAAGTACTGACGCAAACTCATTTTATTTGGTGATTACACTCACCATTTGAGCATTTTTTTATAATTTCTTTCTTTGATTATTCAACATATATTTTCTCCAGATATTAATTCATATTTCTGTTCAATGGCCTGGATTGTGTAGGTGCCATGTGACCAGCTCAATTGCAACCTTGAAATATTGGAAATTGGATCCCCGTGTGCAGAGTTGCATGTACGACGAAATTAGGGGAACTGAGGGCAACACTAAAATTTGGAGGCTGAAATTTGTTACAATTTGGATCCCTGTGTGCAGTGTTGAAATATTGGAAGTTGGATCCCGTGTGCGGTGTTGCATGTATGACGAAATTTGTTCTGCTGATCTGTAGTGCAACCCTCTTATAGTTGTTAGCTTGCTCAGAGAATGTCATTGAAGTTTGAATGTTGAGCTGTATAAGTAGAAAAGTTGTATATTTTGGTGAAGTTACTTCTCCTAAGGAGATACTGCTAATCATACATGTATTTTGCAACCAATATGAGTAATAATGAGCATAAAGTTGCCTCAAGGCCCTCCAATAGATTCAAGTTCTGATTTGTTGCGGCTGGTCTTTTTGTCATTGGCCCCCCCATAGATTCTTGTCATTTTATCGTAATTGCTCGGAGTTGGTCCTTGCATCAGAAACAATCACACCAGTGGCGGAGCTTGACAAGAATGCACATTACTGTACATATTTTGATCTATTTGCCGGATGCACTGGTTTTAGCTGTCCTTTGTGCTGTCTCCCTTGACATAACGAGAGTCATGATCAGATATAACTTTCCATGTCATCTGTGGGCAGTGGAAGCTGTGGTAGTAATCTTGAGACCGTTTATGGTACAACTGAGTAAATATTAGCCATCCATTCAGCCGATTCAAAGGCATGGATTTATCAATACTACCAGAGAATCAGGATAGTATTTTCTAGTAAAAGGGCAAAACTGGACAGAGGTGGGAAACAAATCCCACACACGCCGAGGGTATGTTCGGTATTCAGGAGATGTAACAGAAAATTTCTAGTTCTCTATCGCTCTCTTCCGCATGCAGTGCCGAGCTTGTGCTATGGTTACCCGGCCGCCGCATTTCATCGTGTTGCCTGCCACTGGGTCACCGGGAAGCTGCAGAGGAGAGAAAGAGTTGCACGCTGGTTCTTCGGGATAACAGCTATGGCTGCCGGCGGCGGCCATGGGGTTATGACTTTGCACCCTAATATTAAGGTTCTCGTATTTGGTCCATACATACAGACCCCAATTCAGCTTGTGCAGTTCATGTTTTTTCTTGGCCCTTATCGCCATAACCAGGCTGCTATAATCGCCCCTGAGGAAGCTAAGGAAGCCATGGTCCAGAAATTCAGTATCGTGCCTCAATTATGTCAACCGGCGTACAAATATTTAGATAGTACTGAATTAGTTCACTCCCTCGTCTCCATTACCGATTCTCTTCTCGACGAGGGAATATAGAAAGACCGACGTGGGCAGTGTAAGTTGTCTATGCAGGGCGGAACGTCAAGAGGGAAAGGGCCACCGCCGGCAGAAGAGGATACACGAGGCGAGAGAGAAAAACAGGATACCTGAGTGATTATTCACGATCACGTCTCATAATGCTAACTGGACCAAATTACCCTTGAGTAAGTAAAAATAAAATCAAAATTTGGTAATCACAATACCCAAAAAGCCCATGCAATCAACGACTGATCTGATCCTATACTACTCCCCACTGGCAGTAGTAAAATGTACCGTGAAATCTCTCATACTCTTGACCTTCAAATGTTTTCTTCTGGGTCATGGGAGTTCAGTTATTTTTGTAACTGAGATTAATCGTATTTTCTCTGGTTCATCTGCAGCATGGGGAGAGCGGTTTTTTGTAGCACGAGCTACACGGCACCTCTTATCATAACCATCTATTGTGTGCCCAGCTGCATGCGGATATGTGCACAGATTCACAAATGATCAACTGTCGCAGACGCTCAATTCTTGATGGGCCTAGTAGGGGCACTGTACATGACATGATGTGACGTCGTTGGTTTGTCAGACTTGACCTGCCGCATGCTTTTGTTCACAAGCCCACAAACGACGTGTGTCAGACTCGTGGTGTTTTCATCACGCAAATACTCGGCGGAGATACTCTCGTCTCCTCCTCCTTCCTATTCCCGTCTTCCATGTTTGATGAACAAGCTTCATACGCCATGGATCTGGAGCCGAAGAGCTTGCTCCTTGCAACAAGAACTCAGGTAAAAACAATCCCGCTGTGGAAGAGCCCAACCTCACCAGCATGGATGTTGGCGAACAAGTCAACAAGTCCACCACTGCTTCTCTCTCCAACTGAAAAATTCTGGCAGCACCTCTCTGTCTTATACACAAGATTATTTCTCTTTAAATGGTTTAAATACCAGGAAATAAATATCCTACAAAAACTAGTCCCTCATGACTTGTCTCTCTCACCATCACCTCTCTCTCTCATACGGTTTCTCTCTGTCCACTTTCTCTCTTAATTCCCAGGGAAATAAGTCCTAAAGTCTGTCCAGTGTGTATTTCTTTTTGTCAAACATGCCACGCGTAGAACAGATTGTGTAAAATGGTCCTAAACTGGAATCCCTGCATGTTTACTACTCCCTCCGCCCCATAATGTAAGACGTTTTTTGACACTACATTAGTGTTAAAAAGCGTCTTACATTATGGAACGGAGGGAGTACTTGTTTAAAACAAATTCAATGCGGAAGTTAACCCAGGCCACCCGTCCACGAGGGCACATGCACTACTGTGCCCTTCACGTGTATACAGTAGACTGATGTTGACTACACTACGCAGGCTGCAGTTGCAGGGACCTATACCTAGACTGAAAACCGTGTGCATGCAGAGTTGCAACTGGCTCTGCAATTGCCTAGTACGTTAATTACTCTGACACAGTGGCTTTGGGCGCTGCCAGCTACACGATTCATAACTGAAGGAGGAAGAGAAGCTATGGGATTCAGCACACTTTCCATTAGCTCTGTGGCCGTCAGTATATACAGATTACAGAGGCATCGTGTGCCACTACCAGGGGCGATCGTGGGCAGCCATCGTGCCCACTACTCACGCACACGCACTGACCTGAGGTCGTGCTACATACACAGTCCGTACGCAGTATTCTACGTATACGCTAACCCCCCCCCGCCCCCCCCCCCCCCTAGTCTTGACGTCGGCCGGAGCGACGCAAAGACTGGCCCTGAACTGAAGAAAAACGTCCGTGGACAAGCCTTTGGTCATGACATCGGCGAGTTGCTGCGTGGTGGGGATGTGAACAACTCTGAACTGGCCCAGCGCCACACGCTCCCGAACGAAGTGGATGTCGAGCTCCACGTGCTTCGTGCGCCGGTGATGCAATCGGGTTCGCAGAGAGGTCGCAGGCGGAGACATTGTCGCAGTAGACCACGGTCGCCGTGCGGACGGGGAGGAGGAGCTCGCCAAGGAGCTGACGAAGCCAGACGCACTCGGCCACAGCATTGGCAACGCCGCGATATTCTGCTTCTGCGCTGGAGCGCGACACCGTGGCCTGGCGTTTGGACGACCAGGAGATGAGGGCGTCGCCGAGGTAGATGCAGAAGCCAGACGTCGACCGGCGGGTGTCGGGGCAACCCGCCCAGTCAGCGTCAGTGTAGGCGCGGAGATCCAGCGTCGGAGAAGCACGGAGATGCAGACCGTGGGCGGGCGCCCATGACGTAGCGCAACACGCGCTTGATGAGAGCACGGTGACACTCGCGCGGGTCGTGCATGTGCAAGCAGACTTGTTTCACAGCAAAGGCGAGCTCGGGCCTGGTGATGGTGAGGTACTGCAGAGCCCCGGCGAGGCTGCGGTACTCGGAGGGATCGGTGACGCGTGACCCGTCAGCCTGAGGAAGCTTGCCCTTCGTGTCGATCGGAGTGGGCGAGGGCTTGCACGTGTCCATTCCCGCGCGCTCGAGAATCTCCTCAGCGTACTCCTTCTGGCAGAGGAAGAAGCCAGCCGGCGTGCGCGTGACCTGGATGCCGAGGAAGAAGCGCAGGGCACCAAGGTCCTTCATGGCGAACGCGTCGGTGAGCCAATGCACGATGCGATGAAGGAGCGCCGGCGTGGAGGCCGTGAGGACAATGTCGTCGACGTAGAGCAGGAGGAACGCCGCGTCGTTTCCGCTGGTGTAGGTGAACAGAGAGTTGTCGGAGCGCGTTGCGTTGAAGCCGATCGTCCTGACGAAGCCAGCGAAGGTTTGGAACCAGGCGCGTGGAGCTTGTTTAAGCCCATACAACGACTTGTTCAGGCGACAGACGTGGTGCGGCTGGTGCTCGTCGACGAAGCTGGCGGGCTGGAGGCAGTACACTTCCTCAGCAAGTGTCCCATGCAGAAACGCGTTCTTTACATCGAGTTGATGAACTGGCCACTGCCGTGAGGCAGCAATGGTGAGCACGGCCCGAATGGTGGCCGGCTTGACCACCGGAGAGAAGGTCTCGCCGTAGTCGACGCCGGCGCGCTGATGAAACCCGCGGACCATCCATCTCGCTTTGTAACGCTCGAGGGAGCCGTCGGCGCGAAATTTGTGCATGAAGATCCACTTGCCGCTGATCAGGTTGGCACCGGGCGGCCGTGGAACGAGCTCCCAGGTACGGTTGGCGACGAGGGCCGCGTACTCTTCGCGCATGGCGGCGAGCCAGTGCGGGTCCCGAATGGTGACACGCACGGAGCTCGGCACAGGGGAGAGTACGGCGGAGGATGATGCAGTGGCGGCGTCGTAGTATTTGGGGTTCGGCTTGAAGACGCCAGTCTGGGCGCGCGTAAGCACACGCCGCGGTGGGTAGGGCGGAGCTGGTGCAGCAGGCGGTGGACATGCACTGAAAGAAGGTGTTGAGGACGACGAGCTGGAGCCGTGCGATGACGAGGCAACGGCGGAGTTTGAACGGGCAGATCGCGCGCTGGAGTCAGCGAGGCATGATCCGTTCACGGAAGATCCGACGTCCACGTTTGAACGGGCGGATGGCGCGTAGGCAGGAGCGCGTGCGAGGCCGTCCGGGAATAATCCAACGGCCCTGTTTGAACGAGCCAGGCGGCGGGAGCGACGCAGGCGCGATGCCGTCTAGGCTGGATCCGACGGTCTCCGTCGAAGAGGGACGAGGAGCAGACAGAGAGGAGTGTGAATTGGTGATCTGAAGAATTGGTGGCGTGCTAAGGGGCAGAGGCAGAGGGGAAGGGGTGGATGAGACACCGTGGGCGTAGGGGAAGATGTCCTCGTGGAAGTATACATGGCGCGAGGTGATGACGCGTTTGGACGCAAGGTCAAAACAGCGTTAACCGCGGTGATCGGAGGGATATCCGAGGAAGACACAAGCCATGGAGCGTGGGGCGAGTTTATGGCGCGCGGTGGCAGCAGCACTGGGGTAGCAGAGGCAGCCAAAGACACGGAGCAGGCTGTAGTCAGATCCCGAAATAGTTTCAGACAGGGGTCAGATCTCGAATTTCTTTGCAAAAAGGGTTAAAACACGAAATTTTGCCTAGAGGTGCAACACGTGCACGGCCATGCACGTGGGCGCCAAGTATAAAGGAGGGCATGTGCATCTCCGACGCCTTGTCATCGGTGACAAGGTGCTCCAGCGGGACGGTGAACACCAACTCGGCGATGATAGCGCTCATCATGCTCCCCACTAAACATGGCGCGGAAGTGGACGGTGACATGGCAGTCAAACCCGAACAATGTGTCAAGTTTTTAGTCAAAATTGTATCCACGTAAGACGGAAACCACTTAAAGTGGTAGAGGGACCACACTTATCTGGTTTGAGAAGTTGAAGGATTGAAGTTATTTGGTTTGAGAAACTTAGGGACTAACTTTTGCTGGTTTTGAAGTCGAAGGACAATTTCTATACTTAGAAGAGAGTTGAGAAACGAAAAATATATTTTTGTATTTTAAAAGATAACTAAGAATCTAGTTAGCTATGGACTCTTAGTGAGGTTCTACATAAAAAACTAGGTGCAAAAAGGAACTGAAATGACCAAATGAGAATAGCCATAGAGTTATCGCATTTATGGTTGCTGTAACTAGTGAAGACTGTCCACACAAGATATTTAATATAGTTAATTGGATATAAATGTTCATGTGGCCACATACTTGGCAGTTTGCAGTTGGCACATAATTTATACACCATTGCCTATATATTGTGTGTTTTCTCCTCATTGTCTAATAGTAATTTTGATCGGCTTCTGTCGACCTGTTCAACTCCTACACCAGTTGCCGGCACAAAGAATGCAAGAAAATGATCAAGAAATTAGTTTAAGAATAGGAGACATCAGAAAAGAAATACTTCGTAATTAGTTAACACACTGTAATGCACAGTTTATTGCAAGGGTATGACTGCATGAGGTAATAACCATGGCTAACATTTTAGGTTATGTTGTGTAGTGTCCTGGGTGATCTTAGAGGGTATAAACTTTGACTTCGGCAAGGCCTTTGACATCTTCGGCTTCCACAGCAGCAGTCTACAGATGATGCACACGGTGCAGCATTGCTTCAGGCTGTCGAACAGGACCGGCATGTAATGGCATCATGCATGACACTTGGCTGGTGGGGACGAACAAGTAAGAGCTGGCATACATCCTAACTGTATCTCTCCTTCTGATAGCAAATAGAATGCAAAAAATAAATAAATTGTGTGATAGCAAATAGAATGCACATGTTTTTTGGGCAACAAGAGCGCATGTTAGGCCCGGGGTGTGTTGCTATATGTGTGTGCGTGTCATGTGGGATCAAAAGCATCGATTAGTAACATTAAACAAATACTATCTCCCTATCAAGCACACAACAAATCCATTATTGCCTTGCTTGTTCTCCAAATTCTCTTGGTTTCATGATTTCTGTATCTACTTAATTGATGTGAGGAATGCTACAGGTACTACACAGCAGGCTTGGTATAATGAAACAACTCAATATTGCGCAACATCTTTTCTCAACGAAGAGATCATCCTCTCTCTACATGTGCAACCTTCTTCTCTGCCCACACATCCTATGCTGGCATTGCATAATCTCTGATCCCTAGTTCATTTGTCGCTTTTGCAAACATCTTTGGGAACCCTCGCTCCTCGGCTTGTTCCACTAAACAATTGCTCGAGCCTTAGTCCATCTACAATCCCATTGTGAACATGGCCGATTGCATCATGGTCTCCACTTCCCCCGTATGTTGTATATATTTTTTTTGTCTCTTGTGTGTGTGTCTTGGTGATTTCTTCAAATTAATTGCTCAAGAATGATTATCTCAAAAGGGAAAGAAAGGGAACCATACAAACAAAGACAGAACTGAGAGAGGGATGAATACATTCAAAATTTGAACATCCATTTGGAAAGCACATGTTTTTTCAGGATGCTTCTCTTTGAATTCGAGGAAACAGACAAATATATAGATGACCCTAGCATGCAATGACGCTGCCAAATTGCACATGCCATCACACATCTCAAGAAAATGAAGCCGAACGAATGTGAACAATAACGCGGTCCCGGTGTGTAAACTCAAAAATTCAGCATTGGCATTTCCAAGCCTCACCAATGCACAGATCTTGCAGGGCCGGACAGAGCAAGACACACTGCAGCACTGCCGTTGTCGCGGTTCGCAGTATGAACAACTCTTTGGAGTTCAGAATGTTCGGTTTACATCATCTGTTCCCGATTATCCCTCCATGTGCACGCTTTACGCCTAGAATCAGGTTAACATTAACCCCCGATGAAGCCCGACGCAACACTATATTGTCCGGTCCACATTGCTGATAGGACATGACCCATGTGGGGCCCATGGCACTTCGTCCACCACACCATTCTGGCCGGTCAAAGGAGGCTAACCGTTTGGGATAGCTCGGTGGCATAAGAATTTCATGGGAGCTAACGTTGCAGGAACAAACAATCTACATGAACACATGAAGACATGGAGTTTGCTGTTCCACGCATCTTCTTGTGACGGCTACAACACTTTTTGCCGACTTTGGAGCTTGGCATATGGTGCTACTTGTCGTCCCTAAGGTAGAGTTGGTAGACACTTTAGTGTTCATGAGTCATCAAGAACTGGTAAAGTTCAGCAACAACCTAGAAGCAGACCAGTTCAAAAACTAGTTCACGGGCCATAATATGGTTGGTGAATCATAGCAAAAGGTGACGTGACATCACTAGTGTAACAATTCATGCAGGAGTAATGGTGTCCTGCAACAAAATGAAAGGGAGCATCGTCAATAGTAATTTTGGGAAGAACTGAGGGTATATGTGTACCAATGTGAATTATGTTGATGCAGCACTTGACGCCATCCTGTCATGACCGTGCATACCCCTACTCTAGTAATATAATATATTCATCCAGACCTTCATACACATGATCTCCATTCAAGCCATCCACTTCCTCCTCCTTTGTCTTCTATCGCACGGCGAGTCTCCTTGTATTGAAGCACATGCTTGACTTCAACTGATATAGCTAGCTGCAATACCCTTTCTTCGTCCCCTCATTTGCATATCGATCTCCAACCTGAGTGCTTCTATCATCATCGAATAATCTTCTCACAACGTAAAAGTGGGTAATTCAGGGCATTGGGGCACCAGGGTGACACGGGTATTTAAACAAAGGGAAGTTCTCTTTATTATCTAGGCATGAGAGGTACAGGGAATTAAAGAGTCGCTTGGGATGTTAAGTCTTCTAGTAGAAGGGAGACCGCATGTTACAGTGTGACATGCTTCATGCGTTGTGACATGGAGTGTAGCCACTTAACACGAGATGGTGGAACAGGTATGAAGGGTGCACGTGCTAAGCTCAAGAGAGTAAGATGGCTAATTTATCGCTATATACAAGCTGGTGGTACTTTGGATGCCTTCTCCAATCTTGTTGCCAGTTGAAAGCATGTATTGTTTTGCTTAATTTGCTGATCAAGGAAAAATGGTTGAAAACCAAAAAATTTGTTATGTGCTTTCAGCATTAGTGGTTGCTTGTTGAATTAATGCGTGAGTCATTTAAGACCCCACAAAATTGACATGAATATAAAACTCCAAAATAAAATAAACTATATTCGCACAATGTATTCTCTTTTCCTTAGTTATTTGATAAAAAGAATAAAAGTAAATACATGATGGGTTTTAACTTTATTATATTTCTTCTTCCGGGGTCGAGTATGGGCTGGTGGCGTTAGTTTTTTTTTCGTTTTCTCTTTTATTCGTGTGACTATGTGGGTTGGGGATGCGGGGTCGAACTATGCCTATGCCGTTTTTAGGTGATACTTACAATTTCGTAGCCGGTCCCAAGCCCGGAAAAGTAGGAGGGGCCACCCTATGTTCATAGAGGTGAAAGTGTTTTGTTAACTCGGCCATTTTATACTAGAAATGATGAAACATTGTATTAACAAGGAAGAAAAATGCCTCCAAAATTCAAGTCAAAGAGGATTCATGATTGGGCGCAGCTCTAAATAAATCAAGTACTGACGCAAAATCATTTTATTTGGTGATTACACTCACCATTTGAGCATTTTTTTTATAATTTCTTTCTTTGATTATTCAACATATATTTTCTCCAGATATTATTTCATATTTCTGTTCAATGGCCTGGAGTTTGCTCAGTGGCTCTGAAGCCAAAATGTCAACTTGTTTTGTTGTCATCGCCCATCTTCAAGTACTTTTGCTTGATTAGCCATCATGATTTACATTGCTGATCCAGAGAGGAGTCATTTTGCCTGGCCACACCGTATTTATTCATATATGAATGTTATGTTTGGTAAAAGAGATAGACTTTGGGTCTGTTGATTTCTCCAGGTGGCGGCGACCATAATATTTATATAAGTTTGCAACATAAATGATGGTAGTAGCTTGTTATTTGGCAGTGCAGGCGAAGTGACCAGTAAGCATTTCCCAAGCAGACGCTGCCCTTTGTGCCTTCCTTTCTTCCATCCATCCAAGGAACCAGAAAATTCACCCGTCGCTCTATGCCGCATTTAATTTTGCTACTTTATTGTGTAGGTGCCACGTGACCAGCTCAATTGCAACCTTGAAATATTGGAAATTGGATCCCCGTGTGCAGAGTTGCATGTACGACGAAATTAGGGGAACTGAGGGCAACACTAAAATTTGGAGGCTGAAATTTGTTACAATTTGGATCCCTGTGTGCAGTGTTGAAATATTGGAAGTTGGATCCCGTGTGCGGTGTTGCATGTATGACGAAATTTGTTCTGCTGATCTGTAGTGCAACCCCTCTTATAGTTGTTAGCTTGCTCAGAGAATGTCATTGAAGTTTGAATGTTGAGCTGTATAAGTAGAAAAGTTGTATATTTTGGTGAAGTTACTTCTCCTAAGGAGATACTGCTAATCATACATGTATTTTGCAACCAATATGAGTAATAATGAGCATAAAGTTGCCTCAAGGCCCTCCAATAGATTCAAGTTCTGATTTGTTGCGGCTGGTCTTTTTGTCATTGGCCCCCCCATAGATTCTTGTCATTTTATCGTAACTGCTCGGAGTTGGTCCTTGCATCAGAAACAATCACACCAGTGGCGGAGCTTGACAAGAATGCACATTACTGTACACATTTTGATCTATTTGCCGGATGCACTGGTTTTAGCTGTCCTTTGTGCTGTCTCCCTTGACATAACGAGAGTCATGATCAGATATAACTTTCCATGTCATCTGTGGGCAGTGGAAGCTGTGGTAGTAATCTTGAGACCGTTTATGGTACAACCGAGTAAATATTAGCCATCCATTCAGCCGATTCAAAGGCATGGATTTATCAATACTACCAGAGAATCAGGATAGTATTTTCTAGTAAAAGGGCAAAACTGGACAGAGGTGGGAAACAAATCCCGCACACGCGAGGGTATGTTCGGTATTCAGGAGATGTAACAGAAAATTTCTAGTTCTCTATCGCTCTCTTCCGCATGCAGCGCCGAGCTTGTGCTATGGTTACCCGGCCGCCGCATTTCATCGTCTTGCCTGCCACTGGGTCACCGGGAAGCTGCAGAGGAGAGAAAGAGTTGCACGCTGGTTCTTCGGGATAACAGCTATGGCTGCCGGCGGCAGCCATGGGGTTATGACTTTGCACCCTAATATTAAGGTTCTCGTATTTGGTCCATACATACTGACCCCAATTCAGCTTGTGCAGTTCATGTTTTTTCTTGGCCCTTATCGCCATAACCAGGCTGCTATAATCGCCCCTGAGGAAGCTAAGGAAGCCATGGTCCAGAAATTCAGTATCGTGCCTCAATTATGTCAACCGGCGTACAACTATTTAGATAGTACTGAATTAGTTCACTCCCTCTTCTCCATTCCAATATCTTACCGATTCTCTTCTCGACGAGGGAATATAGAAAGACCGACGTGGGCAGTGTAAGTTGTCTATGCAGGGCGGAACGTCAAGAGGGAAAGGGCCACCGTCGGCAGAAGAGGATACACGAGGCGAGAGAGAAAAACAGGATACCTGAGTGATTATTCACGATCACGTCTCATAATGCTAACTGGACCAAATTACCCTTGAGTAAGTAAAAATAAAATCAAAATTTGGTAATCACAATACCCAAAAAGCCCATGCAATCAACGACTGATCTGATCCTATACTACTCCCCACTGGCAGTAGTAAAATGTACCGTGAAATCTCTCATACTCTTGACCTTCAAATGTTTTCTTCTGGGTCATGGGAGTTCAGTTATTTTTGGTAACTGAAATTAATCGTATTTTCTCTGTTTGGTTCATCTGCAACATGGGGAGAGCGGTTTTTTGTAGCACGAGCTACACGGCACCTCTTATCATAACCATCTATTGTGTGCCCAGCTGCATGCGGATATGTGCACAGATTCACAAATGATCAACTGTCGCAGACGCTCAATTCTTGATGGGCCTAGTAGGGGCACTGTACATGACATGATGTGACGTCGTTGGTTTGTCAGACTTGACCTGCCGCATGCTTTTGTTCACAAGCCCACAAACGACGTGTGTCAGACTCGTGGTGTTTTCATCACGCAAATACTCGGCGGAGATACTCGTCTCCTCCTCCTCCTTCCTATTCCTGTCTTCCATGTTTGATGAACAAGCTTCATACGCCATGGATCTGGAGCCGAAGAGCTTGCTCCTTGCAACAAGAACTCAGGTAAAACAATCCCGCTGTGGAAGAGCCCAACCTCACCAGCATGGATGTTGGAGAACAAGTCAACAAGTCCACCACTGCTTCTCTCTCCAACTGAAAAATTCTGGCAGCACCTCTCTGTCTTATACACAAGATTATTTCTCTTTAAATGGTTTAAATACCAGGAAATAAATATCCTACAAAAACTAGTCCCTCATGACTTGTCTCTCTCACCATCACCTCTCTCTCTCTCATACGGTATCTCTCTGTCCACTTTCTCTCTTAATTCCCAGGAAATAAGTCCTAAAGTCTGTCCAGTGTTTATTTCTTTTTGTCAAACATGCCACGCGTAGAACGGATTGTGTAAAATGGTCCTAAACTGGAATCCCTGCATGTTTACTACTCCCTCCGTCCCATAATGTAAGACGTTTTTTGACACTACTTTAGTGTTAAAAAGCGTCTTACATTATGGGACGGAGGGAGTACTTGTGTAAAACAAATTCAATGCGGAAGTTAACCCAGGCCACCCGTCCACGAGGGAACATGCACTACTGTGCCCTTCACGTGTATACAGTAGACTGATGTTGACTACACTACGCAGGCTGCAGTTGCAGGGACCTATACCTAGACTGAAAACCGTGTGCATGCAGAGTTGCAACTGGCTCTGCAATTGCCTAGTACGTTAATTACTCTGACACAGTAGCTTCGGGCGCTGCCAGCTACACGATTCATAACTGAAGGAGGAAGAGAAGCTATGGGATTCAGCACACTTTCCATTAGCTCTGTGGCCGTCAGTATATACAGATTACAGAGGCATCGTGTGCCACTACCAGGACGATCGTGGGCAGTCATCGTGCCCACTACTCACGCACACGCACTGACCAGAGGCCGTGCTACATACACAGTCCGTCGCAGTATTCTACGATACGCTAACACTTCCGGCAGTCTTGGTGTCGGCCGGAGCGACGCAAAGACTGGCCCTGAATCAAGAAAACGTCCGTGGACAAGCCTTTGGTCATGACATCGGCGAAGTTGCTGCGTGGTGGGGATGTGAAGAACTCTGAACTGGCCCAGCGCCACACGCTCCCGAACGAAGTGGATGTCGAGCTCCACGTGCTTGGTGCGCCGGTGATGCACTGGGTTCGCAGAGAGGTAGCAGGCGGAGACATTGTCGCAGTAGACTACGGTCGTCGTGCGGACGGGGAGGAGGAGCTCGCCAAGGAGCTGACGAAGCCAGACACACTCGGCCACAGCATTGACAACGCCGCGATATTCTGCTTCTGCGCTGGAGCGCGACACCGTGGCCTGGCGTTTGGACGACCAGGAGATGAGGGCGTCGCCAAGGTAGATGCAGAAGCCAGACGTCGACCGGCGGGTGTCGGGGCAACCCACCCAGTCAGCGTCAGTGTAGGCGCGGAGATCCAGCGTCGGAGAAGCACGGAGATGCAGACCGTGGGCGGGCGCCCCGCGAACATAGCGCAACACGCGCTTGATGAGAGCACGGTGACACTCGCGCGGGTCGTGCATGTGCAAGCAAACTTGTTGCACAGCATAGGCGAGCTCGGGCCTGGTGATGGTGAGGTACTGCAGACCCCCGGCGAGGCTGCGGTACTCCGAGGGATCGGTGACGCGTGGCCCGTCAGCCTGCGGAAGCTTGCCCTTCGTGTCGATCGGAGTGGGCGAGGGCTTGCACGTGTCCATGCCCGCGCGCTCGAGAATCTCCTCAGCTTACTCCTTCTGGCAAAGGAAGAAGCCAGCCGGCGTGCGCGTGACCTGGATGCCGAGGAAGAAGCGCAGGGCACCAAGGTCCTTCATGGCGAACGCGTCGGTGAGCCGATGCACGATGCGATGAAGGAGCGCCGGCGTGGAGGCCGTGAGGACAATGTCGTCGACGTAGAGCAGGAGGAACGCCGCGTCGTTGCCGCTAGTGTAGGTGAACAGAGAGTTGTCGGAGCGTGTTGCGTTGAAGCGGATCGTCCTGACGAAGCCAGCGAAGGTTTGGAACCAGGCGCGTGGAGCTTGTTTAAGCCCATACAACGACTTGTTCAGGCGACAGACGTGGTGCGGCTGGTGCTCGTCGACGAAGCCGGCGGGTTGGAGGCAGTACACTTCCTCAGCAAGTGTCCCATGCAGAAACGCGTTCTTTACGTCGAGTTGATGAACTGGCCACTGCCGTCAGGCAGCAATGGTGAGCACGGCCCGAATGGTCTCCGGCTTGACCACCGGAGAGAAGGTATCGCCGTAGTCGACGCCGGCGCGCTGATGAAACCCGCGGACCATCCATCTCGCTTTGTAACGCTCGAGGGAGCCGTCGGCGCGAAATTTGTGCTTGAAGATCCACTTGCCGATGATCAGGTTGGCACCGGGCGGCCGTGGAACGAGCTCCCAGGTACGGTTGGCGACGAGGGCCGCGTACTCTTCGCGCATGGCGGCGAGCCAGTGCGGGTCGCGAATGGCGACACGCACGGAGCTCGGCACAGGGGAGAGTACGGCGGAGGATGATGCAGTGTCGGCATCGTAGTATTTGGGGTTCGGCTTGAAGTCGCCAGTCTGGGCGCACGTAAGCACACGCCGCGGTGGGTCGGGTGGAGCTGGTGCAGCAGGCGGTGGACATGCACTGAAAGCAGGTGTTGAGGACGACGAGCTGGAGCCGTGCGATGACGAGGCAACAGCGGAGTTTGAACGGGCAGATCGCGCGCTGGAGTCAGCGAGGCATGATCCGTTCACGGAAGATTCGACGTCCACGTTTGAACGGGCGGATGGCGCGTAGGCAGGAGCGCGTGCGAGGCCGTCCGGGAATAATCCAACAGCCCTGTTTGAACGAGCCAGAGGCGCGGGAGCAGACGCAGGCGCGATGCCGTCCAGGCTGGATCCGACGGTCTCCGTCGAAGAGGGTCGAGGAGCAGGCAGAGAGGAGTGTGAATTGGTGATCTGAAGAATTGGCGGCGTGCTAAGGGGCAGAGGCGGCGGGAAGGGTGGATGAGACACCGTGGCCGTGGGGAAGATGTCCTCGTGGAAGTATACATGGCGCGAGGTGATGACGCGTTTGGACGCAAGGTCAAAACAGCGATAACCGCGGTGATCGGAGGGATATCCGAGGAAGACACAAGCCATGGAGCGTGGGGCGAGTTTATGGCGCGCGGTGGGAGCAGCACTGGGGTAGCAGAGGCAGCCAAAGACACCGAGCAGGCTGTAGTCAGATCCCGAAATAGTTTCAGACAGGGGTCAGATCTCGAATTTCTTTGCAAAAAGGGTCAAAACACGAAATTTTGCCTAGAGGTGCAACACGTGCACGGCCATGCACGTGGGCGCCAAGTATAAAGGAGGGCATGTGCTGTTGGGGAACGTAGTAATTTCAAAAAATTTCCTACGCACACGCAAGATCATGGTGATGCATAGCAACGAGAGGGGAGAGTGTATGTCCACGTACCCTCGTAGACCGTAAGCGGAAGCGTTATAACAACGCTGTTGATGTAGTCGTCGTCTTCACGATCCGACCGATCCAAGTACCGAACGTCACGGCACCTCCGAGTTCTGCACACGCTCAGCTCGATGACGATCCCCGGACTCCGATCCAGAAAGTGTCGGGATGAGTTCCGCCAAGACGACGGCGTGGTGACGATGATGATGCTCCACCGGCGCAGGGCTTCGCCTAAGCTCCGCTGACGATATGACTTCTCCGGCGCAGGGCTTCGCCTAAGCTCCGCGACGATATGACCGAAGTGGAATATGGTGGAGGGGGGCACCGCACACGGCTAAGGAACGATCCGTAGATCAACTTGTGTGTTCTAGGGTGCCCCCCTGCCCCCGTATATAAAGGAGCAAGGGAGGGGTGGCCGGCCTAGGAGGAGGCGCACCAAGGGGGGAGTCCTACTCCCACCGGGAGTAGGATTCCCCTTTCCTAGTCCAACTAGGAAACCTTCCATGTAGTAGGAGTAGGAGAGAAGGAAAGGGAAGGAAAAGGAGAAGGAAGGAAGGCGCCCCTTCCCTAGTCCAATTCGGACCAGACCAAGGGAAGGTGCGGCCACCCTTGAGGCCCTTTTCCTTCTTTCCCGTATGGCCCAATAAGGCCCAATACGTATTCCCGTAACTCTCCGGTACTCCGAAAAATACCCGAATCACTCGGAACCTTTCCGAACTCCGAATATAGTCGTCCAATATATCGATCTTTACGTCTCGGCCATTTCGAGACTCCTCGTCATGTCCCTGATCTCATCCGGGACTCCGAACTCCTTCGGTACATCAAAACTCATAAACTCATAATATAACTGTCATCGAAACCTTAAGCGTGCGGACCCTACGGGTTCGAGAACTATGTAGACATGACCTAGAACTATTCTTGGTCAATAACCAATAGCGGAACCTGGATGCCCATATTGGCTCCTACATATTCTACGAAGATCTTTATCGGTCAAACCGCATAACAACATACATTGTTCCCTTTGTCATCGGTATGTTACTTGCCCGAGATTTGATCGTCGGTATCCAATACCTAGTTCAATCTCGTTGCGGTAAGTCTCTTTACTCGTTCCGTAATACATCATTTCACAACTAACTCATTAGTTGCAATGCTTGCAAGGCTTATGTGATGTGTATTACCGAGAAGGCCCAGAGATACCTCTCCGACAATCGGAGTGACAAAACAAAATACGCCAACCCAACAAGTACCTTTGGAGACACCTGTAGTACTCCTTTATAATCACCCAGTTACGTTGTGACGTTTGGTAGTACCCAAAGTGTTCCTCCGGTAAACGGGAGTTGCATAATCTCATAGTTACAGGAACATGTATAAGTCATGAAGAGAGCAATAGCAACATACTAAACGATCAAGTGCTAGGCTAACGGAATGGGTCATCTCAATCAGATCATTCTCCTAATGATGTGATCCCGTTAATCAAATGACAACTCATGTCTATGGTTAGGAAACATAACCATCTTCGATTAACGAGCTAGTCAAATAGAGGCATACTAGTGACACTCTGTTTGTCTATATATTCACACATGTATTATGTTTCCGGTTAATACAATTCTAGCATGAATAATAAACATTTATCATGATATAAGGAAATAAATAATAACTTTATTATTGCCTCTAGGGCATATTTCCTTCATGTGCATCTCCGACGCCTTGTCATCGGTGACAAGGTGCTCCAGCGTGACGGTGAACACCAACTCGGCGATGATAGCGCTCATCATGCTCCCCACTAAACATGGCGCGGAAGTGGACGGTGACATGGCAGTCAAACCTGAACAATGTGTCAAGTTTTTAGTCAAAATTGTGTCCACGTCAGACGGAAACCACTTAAAGTGGTAGAGGGACCAAACTTATCTGGTTTGAGAAGTTGAAGGATTGAAGTTATTTGGTTTGAGAAACTTAGGGACTAACTTTTGCTGGTTTTGAAGTCGAAGGACAATTTCTATACTTAGAAGAGAGTTGAGAAACGAAAAATATATTTTTTGTATTTTGAAAGATAACTAAGAATCTAGTTAGCTATGGACTCTTAGTGAGGTTCTACATAAAAAAACTAGGTGCAAAAGGAACTGAAATGACCAAATGAGAATAGCCATAGAGTTATCGCATTTATGGTTGCTGTAACTAGTGAAGACTGTCCACACAAGATATTTAATATAGTTAATTGGATATAAATGTTCATGTGGCCACATACTTGGCAGTTTGCAGTTGGCACATAATTTATACACCATTGCCTATATATTGTGTGTTTTCTCCTCATTGTCTAATAGTAATTTTGATCGGCTTCTGTCGACCTGTTCAACTCCTACACCAGTTGCCGGCACAAAGAATGCAAGAAAATGATCAAGAAATTAGTTTAAGAATAGGAGACATCAGAAAAGAAATACTTCGTAATTAGTTAACACACTGTAATGCACAGTTTATTGCAAGGGTATGACTGCATGAGGTAATAACCATGGCTAACATTTTAGGTTATGTTGTGTAGTGTCCTGGGTGATCTTAGAGGGTATAAACTTTGACTTCGCAAGGCCTTTGACATCTTCGGCTTCCACAGCAGCAGTCTACAGATGATGCACACGGTGCAGCATTGCTTCAGGCTGTCGAACAGGACCGGCATGTAATGGCATCATGCATGACACTTGGCTGGTGGGGACGAACAAGTAAGAGCTGGCATACATCCTAACTGTATCTCTCCTTCTGATAGCAAATAGAATGCAAAAAATAAATAAATTGTGTGATAGCAAATAGAATGCACATGTTTTTTGGGCAACAAGAGCGCATGTTAGGCCCGGGGTGTGTGTTGCTATATGTGTGTGCGTGTCATGTGGGATCAAAAGCATCGATTAGTAACATTAAACAAATACTATCTCCCTATCAAGCACACAACAAATCCATTATTGCCTTGCTTGTTCTCCAAATTCTCTTGGTTTCATGATTTCTGTATCTACTTAATTGATGTGAGGAATGCTACAGGTACTACACAGCAGGCTTGGTATAATGAAACAACTCAATATTGCGCAACATCTTTTCTCAACGAAGAGATCATCCTCTCTCTACATGTGCAACCTTCTTCTCTGCCCACACATCCTATGCTGAAATTGCATAATCTCTGATCCCTAGTTCATTTGTCGCTTTTGCAAACATCTTTGGGAACCCTCGCTCCTCGGCTTGTTCCACTAAACAATTGCTCGAGCCTTAGTCCATCTACAATCCCATTGTGAACATGGCCGATTGCATCATGGTCTCCACTTCCCCATATGTTGTATATATTTTTTTTGTCTCTTGTGTGTGTGTCTTGGTGATTTCTTCAAATTAATTGCTCAAGAATGATTATCCCAAAAGGGAAAGAAAGGGAACCATACAAACAAAGACAGAACTGAGAGAGGGATGAATACATTCACAATTTGAACATCCATTTCGAAAGCACATGTTTTTTTCAGGATGCTTCTCTTTGAATTCGAGGAAACAGACAAATATATAGATGACCCTAGCATGCAATGACGCTGCCAAATTGCACATGCCATCACACATCTCAAGAAAATGAAGCCGAACGAATGTGAACAATAACGCTGTCCCGTGTGTAAACTCAAAAATTCAGCATTGGCATTTCCAAGCCTCACCAATGCACAGATCTTGCAGGGCCGGACAGAGCAAGACACACTGCAGCACTGCCGTTGTCGCGGTTCGCAGTATGAACAACTCTTTGGAGTTCAGAATGTTCGGTTTACATCATCTGTTCCCGATTATCCCTCCATGTGCACGCTTTCGCCTAGAATCAGGTTAACATTAACCCCCGATGAAGCCCGACGCAACACTATATTGTCCGGTCCACATTGCTGATAGGACATGACCCATGTGGGGCCCATGGCACTTCGTCCACCACACCATTCTGGCCGGTCAAAGGAGGCTAACCGTTTGGGATAGCGCGGTGGCATAAGAATTTGAAGACGTTTCATGGGAGCTAACGTTGCAGGAACAAACAATCTACATGAACACATGAAGACATGGAGTTTGCTGTTCCACGCATCTTGCGCGGCCGGCTACAACACTTTTTGCCGACTTTGGAGCTTGGCATATGGTGCTACTTGTCGTCCCTAAGGTAGAGTTGGTAGACACTTTAGTGTTCATGAGTCATCAAGAACTGGTAAAGTTCAGCAACAACCTAGAAGCAGACCAGTTCAAAAACTAGTTCACGGGCCATAATATGGTTGGTGAATCATAGCAAAAAGGTGACGTGACATCACTAGTGTAACAACTCATGCAGGAGTAATGGTGTCCTGCAACAAAATGAAAGGGAGCATCGTCAATAGTAATTTTGGGAAGAACTGAGGGTATATGTGTACCAATGTGAATTATGTTGATGCAGCACTTGACTCCATCCTGTCATGACCGTGCATACCCCTACTCTAGTAATATAATATATTCATCCAGACCTTCATACATATGATCTCCATTCAAGCCATCCACTTCCTCTTCCTTTGTCTTCTATCGCACGGCGAGTCTCCTTGTATTGAAGCACATGCTTGACTTCAACTGATATAGCTAGCTGCAATACCCTTTCTTCGTCCCCTCATTTGCATATCGATCTCCAACCTGAGTGCTTCTATCATCATCGAATAATCTTCTCACAACGTAAAGTGGGTAATTCAGGGCATTGGGGCACCAGGGTGACACGGGTATTTAAACAAAGGGAAGTTCTCTTTATTATCTAGGCATGAGAGGTACAGGGAATTAAAGAGTCGCTTGGGATGTTAAGTCTTCTAGTAGAAGGGAGACCGCATGTTACAGTGTGACATGCTTCATGCGTTGTGACATGGAGTGTAGCCACTTAACACGAGATGGTGGAACAGGTATGAAGGGTGCACGTGCTAAGCTCAAGAGAGTAAGATGGCTAATTTATCGCTATATACAAGCTGGTGGTACTTTGGATGCCTTCTCCAATCTTGTTGCCAGTTGAAAGCATGTATTGTTTTGCTTAATTTGCTGATCAAGGAAAAATGGTTGAAAACCAAAAAATTTTGTTATGTGCTTTCAGCATTAGTGGTTGCTTGTTGAATTAATGCGTGAGTCATTTAAGACCCCACAAAATTGACATTAATATAAAACTCCAAAATAAAATAAACTATATTCGCACAATGTATTCTCTTTTCCTTAGTTATTTGATAAACAGAATAAAAGTAAATACATGATGGGTTTTAACTTTATTATATTTCTTCTTCCGGGGGTCGAGTATGGGCTGGTGGCGTTAGTTTTTTTTTTGGTTTCTCGTTTGTTCGGGTGGCGGGGTGGGGTGGGGATGCGGGGTCGAACTATGCCTATGCCGCTTTTAGGTGATACTTACAATTTAAGCCGGTCCCAAGCCCGGAAAAGTAGGAGGGACCACCCTATGTTCATAGAGGTGAAAGTGTTTTGTTAACTCGGCCATTTTATACTAGAAATGATGAAACATTGTATTAACAAGGAAGAAAAATGCCTCCAAAATTCAAGTCAAAGAGGATTCATGATTGGGCCGCAGCTCTAAATAAATCAAGTACTGACGCAAACTCATTTTATTTGGTGATTACACTCACCATTTGAGCATTTTTATAATTTCTTTCTTTGATTATTCAACATATATTTTCTCCAGATATTAATTCATATTTCTGTTCAATGGCCTGGATTGTGTAGGTGCCATGTGACCAGCTCAATTGCAACCTTGAAATATTGGAAATTGGATCCCCGTGTGCAGAGTTGCATGTACGACGAAATTAGGGGAACTGAGGGCAACACTAAAATTTGGAGGCTGAAATTTGTTACAATTTGGATCCCTGTGTGCAGTGTTGAAATATTGGAAGTTGGATCCCCGTGTGCGGTGTTGCATGTATGACGAAATTTGTTCTGCTGATCTGTAGTGCAACCCCTCTTATAGTTGTTAGCTTGCTCAGAGAATGTCATTGAAGTTTGAATGTTGAGCTGTATAAGTAGAAAAGTTGTATATTTTGGTGAAGTTACTTCTCCTAAGGAGATACTGCTAATCATACATGTATTTTGCAACCAATATGAGTAATAATGAGCATAAAGTTGCCTCAAGGCCCTCCAATAGATTCAAGTTCTGATTTGTTGCGGCTGGTCTTTTTGTCATTGGCCCCCATAGATTCTTGTCATTTTATCGTAATTGCTCGGAGTTGGTCCTTGCATCAGAAACAATCACACCAGTGGCGGAGCTTGACAAGAATGCACATTACTGTACATATTTTGATCTATTTGCCGGATGCACTGGTTTTAGCTGTCCTTTGTGCTGTCTCCCTTGACATAACGAGAGTCATGATCAGATATAACTTTCCATGTCATCTGTGGGCAGTGGAAGCTGTGGTAGTAATCTTGAGACCGTTTATGGTACAACTGAGTAAATATTAGCCATCCATTCAGCCGATTCAAAGGCATGGATTTATCAATACTACCAGAGAATCAGGATAGTATTTTCTAGTAAAAGGGCAAAACTGGACAGAGGTGGGAAACAAATCCCACACACGCGAGGGTATGTTCGGTATTCAGGAGATGTAACAGAAAATTTCTAGTTCTCTATCGCTCTCTTCCGCATGCAGTGCCGAGCTTGTGCTATGGTTACCCGGCCGCCGCATTTCATCGTGTTGCCTGCCACTGGGTCACCGAAGCTGCAGAGGAGAGAAAGAGTTGCACGCTGGTTCTTCGATAACAGCTATGGCTGCCGGGCGGCCATGGGGTTATGACTTTGCACCCTAATATTAAGGTTCTCGTATTTGGTCCATACATACAGACCCCAATTCAGCTTGTGCAGTTCATGTTTTTTCTTGGCCCTTATCGCCATAACCAGGCTGCTATAATCGCCCCTGAGGAAGCTAAGGAAGCCATGGTCCAGAAATTCAGTATCGTGCCTCAATTATGTCAACCGCGTACAAATATTTAGATAGTACTGAATTAGTTCACTCCCTCGTATCTATTCCGATATCTTACCGATTCTCTTCTCGACGAGGGAATATAGAAAGACCGACGTGGGCAGTGTAAGTTGTCTATGCAGGGCGGAACGTCAAGAGGGAAAGGGCCACCGCCGGCAGAAGAGGATACACGAGGCGAGAGAAAAACAGGATACCTGAGTGATTATTCACGATCACGTCTCATAATGCTAACTGGACCAAATTACCCTTGAGTAAGTAAAAATAAAATCAAAATTTGGTAATCACAATACCCAAAAAGCCCATGCAATCAACGACTGATCTGATCCTATACTACTCCCCACTGGCAGTAGTAAAATGTACCGTGAAATCTCTCATACTCTTGACCTTCAAATGTTTTCTTCTGGGTCATGGGAGTTCAGTTATTTTTGTAACTGAGATTAATCGTATTTTCTCTGGTTCATCTGCAGCATGGGGAGAGCGGTTTTTTGTAGCACGAGCTACACGGCACCTCTTATCATAACCATCTATTGTGTGCCCAGCTGCATGCGGATATGTGCACAGATTCACAAATGATCAACTGTCGCAGACGCTCAATTCTTGATGGGCCTAGTAGGGGCACTGTACATGACATGATGTGACGTCGTTGGTTTGTCAGACTTGACCTGCCGCATGCTTTTGTTCACAAGCCCACAAACGACGTGTGTCAGACTCGTGGTGTTTTCATCACGCAAATACTCGGCGGAGATACTCTCGTCTCCTCCTCCTTCCTATTCCCGTCTTCCATGTTTGATGAACAAGCTTCATACGCCATGGATCTGGAGCCGAAGAGCTTGCTCCTTGCAACAAGAACTCAGGTAAAAACAATCCCGCTGTGGAAGAGCCCAACCTCACCAGCATGGATGTTGGCGAACAAGTCAACAAGTCCACCACTGCTTCTCTCTCCAACTGAAAAATTCTGGCAGCACCTCTCTGTCTTATACACAAGATTATTTCTCTTTAAATGGTTTAAATACCAGGAAATAAATATCCTACAAAAACTAGTCCCTCATGACTTGTCTCTCTCACCATCACCTCTCTCTCTCTCATACGGTTTCTCTCTGTCCACTTTCTCTCTTAATTCCCAGGGAAATAAGTCCTAAAGTCTGTCCAGTGTGTATTTCTTTTTGTCAAACATGCCACGCGTAGAACAGATTGTGTAAAATGGTCCTAAACTGGAATCCTCAGACATGTTTACTATTCTCCGCCCATAATGTAAGACGTTTTTGACACTACATTAGTGTTAAAAAGCGTCTTACATTATGGAACGGAGGGAGTACTTGTTTAAAACAAATTCAATGCGGAAGTTAACCCAGGCCACCCGTCCACGAGGGCACATGCACTACTGTGCCCTTCACGTGTATACAGTAGACTGATGTTGACTACACTACGCAGGCTGCAGTTGCAGGGACCTATACCTAGACTGAAAACCGTGTGCATGCAGAGTTGCAACTGGCTCTGCAATTGCCTAGTACGTTAATTACTCTGACACAGTGGCTTTGGGCGCTGCCAGCTACACGATTCATAACTGAAGGAGGAAGAGAAGCTATGGGATTCAGCACACTTTCCATTAGCTCTGTGGCGTCAAGATATACAGATTACAGAGGCATCGTGTGCCACTACCAGGGCGATCGTGGGCAGCCATGGTGCCCACTACTCACGCACACGCACTGACCTGAGGTCGTGCTACATACACAGTCCGTACGCAGTATTCTACGTATACGCTAACACCCCCCTGCCCCCCCCCCCCCCTAGTCTTGACGTCGGCCGGAGCGACGCAAAGACTGGCCCTGAATCAAGAACAACGTCCGTGGACAAGCCTTTGGTCATGACATCGGCGAGTTGCTGCGTGGTGGGGATGTGAACAACTCTGAACTGGCCCAGCGCCACACGCTCCCGAACGAAGTGGATGTCGAGCTCCACGTGCTTCGTGCGCCGGTGATGCACTGGGTTCGCAGAGAGGTCGCAGGCGGAGACATTGTCGCAGTAGACCACGGTCGCCGTGCGGACGGGGAGGAGGAGCTCGCCAAGGAGCCGACGGCCGCACGACTCGGCCACAGCATTGGCAACGCCGCGATATTCTGCTTCGCGCTGAGCGCGACACCGTGGCCTGGCGCTTTGGGCGACCAGAGATGAGGGCGCCGCCGAGGTAGATGCAGGCGACGTCGACCGGCGGGTGTCGGGGCAACCCGCCCAGTCAGCGTCAGTGTAGGCGCGGAGATCCAGCGTCGGAGAAGCACGGAGATGCAGACCGTGGGCGGGCGCCCCGCGAACGTAGCGCAACACGCGCTTGATGAGAGCACGGTGACACTCGCGCGGGTCGTGCATGTGCAAGCAGACTTGTTGCACAGCATAGGCGAGCTCGGGCCTGGTGATGGTGAGGTATCGCAGAGCCCGGCGAGGCTGCGGTACTCGGAGGGATCGGTGACGCGTGACCCGTCAGCCTGAGGAAGCTTGCCCTTCGTGTCGATCGGAGTGGGCGAGGGCTTGCACGTGTCCATTCCCGCGCGCTCGAGAATCTCCTCAGCGTACTCCTTCTGGCAGAGGAAGAAGCCAGCCGGCGTGCGCGTGACCTGGATGCCGAGGAAGAAGCGCAGGGCACCAAGGTCCTTCATGGCGAACGCGTCGGTGAGCCGATGCACGATGCGATGAAGGAGCGCCGGCGTGGAGGCCGTGAGGACAATGTCGTCGACGTAGAGCAGGAGGAACGCCACGTCGTTTCCGCTGGTGTAGGTGAACAGAGTTGTCGGAGCGCTGCTATGCGTTGAAGCCGATCGTCTTGACGAAGCCAGCGAAGGTTTGGAACCAGGCGCGTGGAGCTTGTTTAAGACCATACAACGACTTGTTCAGGCGACAGACGTGGTGCGGCTGGTGCTCGTCGACGAAGCCGGCGGGCTGGAGGCAGTACACTTCCTCGCCAAGTGTCCCATGCGTAAACGCGTTCTTTACATCGAGTTGATGAACTGGCCACTGCCGTGAGGCAGCAATGGTGAGCACGGCCCGAATGGTGGCCGGCTTGACCACCGGAGAGAAGGTCTCGCCGTAGTCGACGCCGGCGCGCTGATGAAACCCGCGGACCATCCATCTCGCTTTGTAACGCTCGAGGGAGCCGTCGGCGCGAAATTTGTGCATGAAGATCCACTTGCCGCTGATCAGGTTGGCACCGGGCGGCCGTGGAACGAGCTCCTGTGCACGGTTGGCGATGAGGGCCGCGTACTCTTCACAAGATGGCGGCGAGCCAGCGCGGGTCACGAATGGCGACACGCACGGAGCTCGGCACAGGGGAGAGTACGGCGGAGGATGATGCAGTGGCGGCGTCGTAGTATTTGGGGTTCGGCTTGAAGACGCCAGTCTGGGCGCGCGTAAGCACACGCCGCGGTGGGTCGGGCGGAGCTGGTGCAGCAGGCGGTGGACATGCACTGAAAGAAGGTGTTGAGGACGACGAGCTGGAGCCGTGCGATGACGAGGCAACGGCGGAGTTTGAACGGGCAGATCGCGCGCTGGAGTCAGCGAGGCATGATCCGTTCACGGAAGATCCGACGTCCACGTTTGAAAGGGCGGATGGCGCGTAGGCAGGAGCGCGTGCGAGGCCGTCCGGGAATAATCCAACGGCCCTGTTTGAACGAGCCAGAGGCGCGGGAGCAGACGCAGGCGCGATGCCGTCTAGGCTGGATCCGACGGTCTCCGTCGAAGAGGGACGAGGAGCAGGCAGAGAGGAGTGTGAATTGGTGATCTGAAGAATTGGTGGCGTGCTAAGGGGCAGAGGCAGAGGGGAAGGGGTGGATGAGACACCGTGGGCGTAGGGGAAGATGTCCTCGTGGAAGTATACATGGCGCGAGGTGATGACGCGTTTGGACGCAAGGTCAAAACAGCGATAACCGCGGTGATCGGAGGGATATCCGAGGAAGACACAAGCCATGGAGCGTGGGGCGAGTGTATGGCGCGCGGTGGCAGCAGCACTGGGGTAGCAGAGGCAGCCAAAGACACGGAGCAGGCTGTAGTCAGATCCCGAAATAGTTTCAGACAGGGGTCAGATCTCGAATTTCTTTGCAAAAGGGTTAAAACACGAAATTTTGCCTAGAGGTGCAACACGTGCACGGCCATGCACGTGGGCGCCAAGTATAAAGGAGGGCATGTGCATCTCCGACGCCTTGTCATCGGTGACAAGGTGCTCCAGCGGGACGGTGAACACCAACTCGGCGATGATAGCGCTCATCATGCTCCCCACTAAACATGGCGCGGAAGTGGACGGTGACATGGCAGTCAAACCCGAACAATGTGTCAAGTTTTTAGTCAAAATTGTATCCATCGTAAGACGGAAACCACTTAAAGTGGTAGAGGGACCACACTTATCTGGTTTGAGAAGTTGAAGGATTGAAGTTATTTGGTTTGAGAAACTTAGGGACTAACTTTTGCTGGTTTTGAAGTCGAAGGACAATTTCTATACTTAGAAGAGAGTTGAGAAACGAAAAATATATTTTTTGTATTTTAAAAGATAACTAAGAATCTAGTTAGCTATGGACTCTTAGTGAGGTTCTACATAAAAAAACTAGGTGCAAAAAGGAACTGAAATGACCAAATGAGAATAGCCATAGAGTTATCGCATTTATGGTTGCTGTAACTAGTGAAGACTGTCCACACAAGATATTTAATATAGTTAATTGGATATAAATGTTCATGTGGCCACATACTTGGCAGTTTGCAGTTGGCACATAATTTATACACCATTGCCTATATATTGTGTGTTTTCTCCTCATTGTCTAATAGTAATTTTGATCGGCTTCTGTCGACCTGTTCAACTCCTACACCAGTTGCCGCACAAAGAATGCAAGAAAATGATCAAGAAATTAGTTTAAGAATAGGAGACATCAGAAAAGAAATACTTCAGTAATTAGTTAACACACTGTAATGCACAGTTTATTGCAAGGGTATGACTGCATGAGGTAATAACCATGGCTAACATTTTAGGTTATGTTGTGTAGTGTCCTGGGTGATCTTAGAGGGTATAAACTTTGACTTCGGCAAGGCCTTTGACATCTTCGGCTTCCACAGCAGCAGTCTACAGATGATGCACACGGTGCAGCATTGCTTCAGGCTGTCGAACAGGACCGGCATGTAATGGCATCATGCATGACACTTGGCTGGTGGGGACGAACAAGTAAGAGCTGGCATACATCCTAACTGTATCTCTCCTTCTGATAGCAAATAGAATGCAAAAAATAAATAAATTGTGTGATAGCAAATAGAATGCACATGTTTTTTGGGCAACAAGAGCGCATGTTAGGCCCGGGGTGTGTGTTGCTATATGTGTGTGCGTGTCATGTGGGATCAAAAGCATCGATTAGTAACATTAAACAAATACTATCTCCCTATCAAGCACACAACAAATCCATTATTGCCTTGCTTGTTCTCCAAATTCTCTTGGTTTCATGATTTCTGTATCTACTTAATTGATGTGAGGAATGCTACAGGTACTACACAGCAGGCTTGGTATAATGAAACAACTCAATATTGCGCAACATCTTTTCTCAACGAAGAGATCATCCTCTCTCTACATGTGCAACCTTCTTCTCTGCCCACACATCCTATGCTGGCATTGCATAATCTCTGATCCCTAGTTCATTTGTCGCTTTTGCAAACATCTTTGGGAACCCTCGCTCCTCGGCTTGTTCCACTAAACAATTGCTCGAGCCTTAGTCCATCTACAATCCCATTGTGAACATGGCCGATTGCATCATGGTCTCCACTTCCCCATATGTTGTATATATTTTTTTGTCTCTTGTGTGTGTGTCTTGGTGATTTCTTCAAATTAATTGCTCAAGAATGATTATCTCAAAAGGGAAAGAAAGGGAACCATACAAACAAAGACAGAACTGAGAGAGGGATGAATACATTCAAAATTTGAACATCCATTTGGAAAGCACATGTTTTTTTCAGGATGCTTCTGTTTGAATTCGAGGAAACAGACAAATATATAGATGACCCTAGCATGCAATGACGCTGCCAAATTGCACATGCCATCACACATCTCAAGAAAATGAAGCCGAACGAATGTGAACAATAACGCGGTCCCGTGTGTAAACTCAAAAATTCAGCATTGGCATTTCCAAGCCTCACCAATGCACAGATCTTGCAGGGCGGACAGAGCAAGACACACTGCAGCACTGCCGTTGTCGCGGTTCGCAGTATGAACAACTCTTTGGAGTTCAGAATGTTCGGTTTACATCATCTGTTCCCGATTATCCCTCCATGTGCACGCTTTCGCCTAGAATCAGGTTAACATTAACCCCCGATGAAGCCCGGACGCAACACTATATTGTCCGGTCCACATTGCTGATAGGACATGGCCCATGTGGGGCCCATGGCACTTCGTCCACCACACCATTCTGGCCGGTCAAAGGAGGCTAACCGTTTGGGATAGCTCGGTGGCATAAGAATTTGAAGACGTTTCATGGGAGCTAACGTTGCAGGAACAAACAATCTACATGAACACATGAAGACATGGAGTTTGTTGTTCCACGCATCTTCTTGTGACGGCTACAACACTTTTTGCCGACTTTGGAGCTTGGCATATGGTGCTACTTGTCGTCCCTAAGGTAGAGTTGGTAGACACTTTAGTGTTCATGAGTCATCAAGAACTGGTAAAGTTCAGCAACAACCTAGAAGCAGACCAGTTCAAAAACTAGTTCACGGGCCATAATATGGTTGGTGAATCATAGCAAAAAGGTGACGTGACATCACTAGTGTAACAATTCATGCAGGAGTAATAGTGTCCTGCAACAAAATGAAAGGGAGCATCGTCAATAGTAATTTTGGGAAGAACTGAGGGTATATGTGTACCAATGTGAATTATGTTGATGCAGCACTTGACTCCATCCTGTCATGACCGTGCATACCCCTACTCTAGTAATATAATATATTCATCCAGACCTTCATACACATGATCTCCATTCAAGCCATCCACTTCCTCCTCCTTTGTCTTCTATCGCACGGCGAAGTCTCCTTGTATTGAAGCACATGCTTGACTTCAACTGATATAGCTAGCTGCAATACCCTTTCTTCGTCCCCTCATTTGCATATCGATCTCCAACCTGAGTGCTTCTATCATCATCGAATAATCTTCTCACAACGTAAAGTGGGTAATTCAGGGCATTGGGGCACCAGGGGTGACACGGGTATTTAAACAAAGGGAAGTTCTCTTTATTATCTAGGCATGAGAGGTACAGGGAATTAAAGAGTCGCTTGGGATGTTAAGTCTTCTAGTAGAAGGGAGACCGCATGTTACAGTGTGACATGCTTCATGCGTTGTGACATGGAGTGTAGCCACTTAACACGAGATGGTGGAACAGGTATGAAGGGTGCACGTGCTAAGCTCAAGAGAGTAAGATGGCTAATTTATCGCTATATACAAGCTGGTGGTACTTTGGATGCCTTCTCCAATCTTGTTGCCAGTTGAAAGCATGTATTGTTTTGCTTAATTTGCTGATCAAGGAAAAATGGTTGAAAACCAAAAAAAATTGTTATGTGCTTTCAGCATTAGTGGTTGCTTGTTGAATTAATGCGTGAGTCATTTAAGACCCCACAAAAATTGACATGAATATAAAACTCCAAAATAAAATAAACTATATTCGCACAATGTATTCTCTTTTCCTTAGTTATTTGATAAAAAGAATAAAAGTAAATACATGATGGGTTTTAACTTTATTATATTTCTTCTTCCGGGGTCGAGTATGGGCTGGTGGCGTTAGTTTTTTTTTCGTTTTCTCTTTTATTAGTGTGACTATGTGGGTTGGGGATGCGGGGTCGAACTATGCCTATGCCGTTTTTAGGTGATACTTACAATTTCAGTAGCGGTCCCAAGCCCGGAAAAGTAGGAGGGGCCACCCTATGTTCATAGAGGTGAAAGTGTTTTGTTAACTCGGCCATGTTATACTAGAAATGATGAAACATTGTATTAACAAGGAAGAAAAATGCCTCCAAAATTCAAGTCAAAGAGGATTCATGATTGGGCCGCAGCTCTAAATAAATCAAGTACTGACGCAAACTCATTTTATTTGGTGATTACACTCACCATTTGAGCATTTTTTTTATAATTTCTTTCTTTGATTATTCAACATATATTTTCTCCAGATATTATTTCATATTTCTGTTCAATGGCCTGGAGTTTGCTCAGTGGCTCTGAAGCCAAAATGTCAACTTGTTTTGTTGTCATCGCCCATCTTCAAGTACTTTTGCTTGATTAGCCATCATGATTTACATTGCTGATCCAGAGAGGAGTCATTTTTGCCTGGCCACAACGTATTTATTCATATATGAATGTTATGTTTGGTAAAAGAGATAGACTTTGGGTCTGTTGATTTCTCCAGGTGGCGGCGACCATAATATTTATATAAGTTTGCAACATAAATGATGGTAGTAGCTTGTTATTTGGCAGTGCAGGCGAAGTGACCAGTAAGCATTTCCCAAGCAGACGCTGCCCTTTGTGCCTTCCTTTCTTCCATCCATCCAAGGAACCAGAAAATTCACCCGTCGCTCTATGCCGTACGAATTTTGCTACTTTATTGTGTAGGTGCCACGTGACCAGCTCAATTGCAACCTTGAAATATTGGAAATTGGATCCCCGTGTGCAGAGTTGCATGTACGACGAAATTAGGGGAACTGAGGGCAACACTAAAATTTGGAGGCTGAAATTTGTTACAATTTGGATCCCTGTGTGCAGTGTTGAAATATTGGAAGTTGGATCCCGTGTGCGGTGTTGCATGTATGACGAAATTTGTTCTGCTGATCTGTAGTGCAACCCCTCTTATAGTTGTTAGCTTGCTCAGAGAATGTCATTGAAGTTTGAATGTTGAGCTGTATAAGTAGAAAAGTTGTATATTTTGGTGAAGTTACTTCTCCTAAGGAGATACTGCTAATCATACATGTATTTTGCAACCAATATGAGTAATAATGAGCATAAAGTTGCCTCAAGGCCCTCCAATAGATTCAAGTTCTGATTTGTTGCGGCTGGTCTTTTGTCATTGGCCCCCATAGATTCTTGTCATTTTATCGTAACTGCTCGGAGTTGGTCCTTGCATCAGAAACAATCACACCAGTGGCGGAGCTTGACAAGAATGCACATTACTGTACACATTTTGATCTATTTGCCGGATGCACTAGTTTTAGCTGTCCTTTGTGCTGTCTCCCTTGACATAACGAGAGTCATGATCAGATATAACTTTCCATGTCATCTGTGGGCAGTGGAAGCTGTGGTAGTAATCTTGAGACCGTTTATGGTACAACCGAGTAAATATTAGCCATCCATTCAGCCGATTCAAAGGCATGGATTTATCAATACTACCAGAGAATCAGGATAGTATTTTCTAGTAAAAGGGCAAAACTGGACAGAGGTGGGAAACAAATCCCGCACACGCCGAGGGTATGTTCGGTATTCAGGAGATGTAACAGAAAATTTCTAGTTCTCTATCGCTCTCTTCCGCATGCAGTGCCGAGCTTGTGCTATGGTTACCCGGCCGCCGCATTTCATCGTGTTGCCTGCCACTGGGTCACCGAAGCTGCAGAGGAGAGAAAGAGTTGCACGCTGGTTCTTCGGGATAACAGCTATGGCTGCGGCGGCGGCCATGGGGTTATGACTTTGCACCCTAATATTAAGGTTCTCGTATTTGGTCCATACATACAGACCCCAATTCAGCTTGTGCAGTTCATGTTTTTTCTTGGCCCTTATCGCCATAACCAGGCTGCTATAATCGCCCCTGAGGAAGCTAAGGAAGCCATGGTCCAGAAATTCAGTATCGTGCCTCAATTATGTCAACCGGCGTACAAATATTTAGATAGTACTGAATTAGTTCACTCCCTCGTATCTATTCCGATATCTTACCGATTCTCTTCTCGACGAGGGAATATAGAAAGACCGACGTGGGCAGTGTAAGTTATCTATGCAGGGCGGAACGTCAAGAGGGAAAGGGCACCGCCGGCAGAAGAGGATACACGAGGCGAGAGAGAAAAACAGGATACCTGAGTGATTATTCACGATCACGTCTCATAATGCTAACTGGACCAAATTACCCTTGAGTAAGTAAAAATAAAATCAAAATTTGGTAATCACAATACCCAAAAAGCCCATGCAATCAACGACTGATCTGATCCTATACTACTCCCCACTGGCAGTAGTAAAATGTACCGTGAAATCTCTCATACTCTTGACCTTCAAATGTTTTCTTCTGGGTCATGGGAGTTCAGTTATTTTGGTAACTGAAATTAATCGTATTTTCTCTGTTTGGTTAATCTGCAGCATGGGGAGAGCGGTTTTTTGTAGCACGAGCTACACGGCACCTCTTATCATAACCATCTATTGTGTGCCCAGCTGCATGCGGATATGTGCACAGATTCACAAATGATCAACTTCGCAGACGCTCAATGCTTGATGGGCCTAGTAGGGGCACTGTACATGACATGATGTGACGTCGTTGGTCTGTCAGACTTGACCTGCCGCATGCTTTTGTTCACAAGCCCACAAACGACGTGTGTCAGACTCGTGGTGTTTTCATCACGCAAATACTCGGCGGAGATACTCTCGTCTCCTCCTCCTTCCTATTCCTGTCTTCCATGTTTGATGAACAAGCTTCATACGCCATGGATCTGGAGCCGAAGAGCTTGCTCCTTGCAACAAGAACTCAGGTAAAAACAATCCCGCTGTGGAAGAGCCCAACCTCACCAGCATGGATGTTGGCGAACAAGTCAACAAGTCCACCACTGCTTCTCTCTCCAACTGAAAAATTCTGGCAGCACCTCTCTGTCTTATACACAAGATTATTTCTCTTTAAATGGTTTAAATACCAGGAAATAAATATCCTACAAAAACTAGTCCCTCATGACTTGTCTCTCTCACCATCACCTCTCTCTCTCATACGGTTTCTCTCTGTCCACTTTCTCTCTTAATTCCCAGGGAAATAAGTCCTAAAGTCTGTCCAGTGTGTATTTCTTTTTGTCAAACATGCCACGCGTAGAACGGATTGTGTAAAATGGTCCCAAACTAGAATCCCTGCATGTTTACTACTCCCTCCGTCCCATAATGTAAGACGTTTTTTGACACTACATTAGTGTTAAAAAGCGTCTTACATTATGGGACGAAGGGAGTACTTGTGTAAAACAAATTCAATGCGGAAGTTAACCCAGGCCACCCGTCCACGAGGGAACATGCACTACTGTGCCCTTCACGTGTATACAGTAGACTGATGTTGACTACACTACGCAGGCTGCAGTTGTAGGGACCTATGCCTAGACTGGAAACCGTGTGCATGCAGAGTTGCAACTTGCTCTGCAATTGCCTAGTACGTTAATTACTCTGACACAGTGGCTTTGGGCGCTGCCAGCTACACGATTCATAACTGAAGGAGGAAGAGAAGCTATGGGATTCAGCACACTTTCCATTAGCTCTGTGGCCGTCAGTATATACAGATTACAGAGGCATCGTGTGCCACTACCAGGGGCGATCGTGGGCAGCCATCGTGCCCACTACTCACGCACACGCACTGACCTGAGGTCGTGCTACATACACAGTCCGTACGCAGTATTCTACGTATACGCTAACACCCCCCGCAGTCTTGACGTCGGCCGGAGCGACGCAAAGACTGGCCCTGAACTGAAGAAAAACGTCCGTGGACAAGCCTTTGGTCATGACATCGGCGAGTTGCTGCGTGGTGGGGATGTGAAGAACTCTGAACTGGCCCAGCGCCACACGCTCCCGAACGAAGTGGATGTCGAGCTCCACGTGCTTGGTGCGCCGGTGATGCACTGGGTTCGCAGAGAGGTAGCAGGCGGAGACATTGTCGCAGTAGACCACGGTCGCCGTGCGGACGGGGAGGAGGAGCTCGCCAAGGAGCTGACGAAGCCAGACGCACTCGGCCACAGCATTGGCAATGCCGCGATATTCTGCTTCTGCGCTGGAGTGCGACACCGTGGCCTGGCGTTTGGACGACCAGGAGATGAGGGCGTCGCCGAGGTAGATGCAGAAGCCAGACATCGACCGGCGGGTGTCGGGGCAACCCGCCCAGTCAGCGTCAGTGTAGGCGCGGAGATCCAGCGTCGGAGAAGCACGGAGATGCAGACCGTGGGCGGGCGCCCCGCGAACGTAGCGCAACACGCGCTTGATGAGAGCACGGTGACACTCGCGTGGGTCGTGCATGTGCAAGCAGACTTGTTGCACAACATAGGCGAGCTCGGGCCTGGTGATGGTGAGGTACTGCAGAGCCCCGGCGAGGCTGCGGTACTCCGAGGGATCGGTGACGCGTGGCCCGTCAGCCTGAGGAAGCTTGCCCTTCGTGTCGATCGGAGTGGGCGAGGGCTTGCACGTGTCCATGCCCGCGCGCTCGAGAATCTCCTCAGCGTACTGCTTCTGGCAGAGGAAGAAGCCAACCGCGCGGCGCGCGTGACCTGGATGCCGAGGAAGAAGCGCACGGCACCAAGGTCCTTCATGGCGAACGCGTCGGTGAGCCGATGCACGATGCGATGAAGGAGCGCCGGCGTGGAGGCCGTGAGGACAATGTCGTCGACGTAGAGCAGGAGGAACGCCGCGTCGTTGCCGCTGGTGTAGGTGAACAGAGAGTTGTCGGAGCGCGTTGCGTTGAAGCCGATCGTCTTGACGAAGCCAGCGAAGGTTTGGAACCAGGCGCGTGGAGCTTGTTTAAGACCATACAACGACTTGTTCAGGCGACAGACGTGGTGCGGCTGGTGCTCGTCGACGAAGCCGGCGGGCTGGAGGCAGTACACTTCCTCAGCAAGTGTCCCATGCAGAAACGCGTTCTTTACGTCGAGTTGATGAACCGGCCACTACCGTGAGGCAGCAATGGTGAGCACGGCCCGAATGGTGGCCGGCTTGACCACCGGAGAGAAGGTCTCGCCGTAGTCGACGCCGGCGCGCTGATGAAACCCGCGGACCACCCATCTCGCTTTGTAACGCTCGAGGGAGCCGTCGGCACGAAATTTGTGCTTGAAGATCCACTTGCCGCTGATCAGGTTGGCACCGGGCGGCCGTGGAACGAGCTCCCGTGCACGGTTGGCGGCGAGGGCCGCGTACTCTTGAAGATGGCGGCGAGCCAGTCTTGGTCGCGAATGGCGACACGCACGGAGCTCGCACAGGGAGAGTACGGCGGAGGATGATGCAGTGGCGGTGTCGTAGTATTTGGGGTTCGGCTTGAAGACGCCAATCTGGGCGCGCGTAAGCACACGCCGCGGTGGGTCGGGCGGAGCTGGTGCAGCAGGCGGTGGACATGCACTGGAAGCAGGTGTTGAGGACGACGAGCTGGAGCCGTGCGATGACGAGGCAACGACGGAGTTTGAATGGGCAGATCGCGCGCTGGAGTCAGGGAGGCATGAGCCGTTCACGGAAGATCCGACGTCCACGTCTGAACGGGCGGATGGCGCATAGGCAGGAGCGCGTGCGAGGCCGTCCGGGAATAATCCAACGTCCCTGTTTGAACGAGCCAGAGGCGCGGGAGCAGACGCAGGCGCGATGCCGTCCAGGCTGGATCCGACGGTCTCCGTCGAAGAGGGACGAGGAGCAGGCAGAGAGGAGTGTGAATTGGTGATCTGAAGAATTGGCGGCGTGCTAAGGGGCAGAGGCGGCGGGGAAGGGGTGGATGAGACACTGTGGGCGTAGGGGAAGATGTCCTCGTGGAAGTATACATGGCGCGAGGTGATGACGCGTTTGGACGCAAGGTCAAAACAGCAATAACCGCGGTGATCGGAGGTATATCCGAGGAAGACACAAGCCATGGAGCGTGGGGCGAGTTTATGGCGCGCGGTGGCAGCAGCACTGGGGTAGCAGAGGCAGCCAAAGACACGGAGCAGGCTGTAGTCGGGGGCAACCCCGAGCAAGAGCTCGTGCGGCGTGCGCGGCGAACTGTGATGGCATGGTCGCCTGTTAAGCAGATAAGTGGCAGTGTTCAGAGCCTCTACCCAAAACCGTGGCGGCAAGGATGCGTGAAGAAGGAGCGCGCGCACGCTGTCGTTGAGAGTGCGGAGAGTTCTCTCCGCCTTGCCGTTCTGCTGACTGGTATACGGGCAGGAGAGGCGCAGGACGGTGCCGTGGGAGGCAAGGAGAGCGCGTGCGGCGTGACTGTCGAACTCGCGCCCGTTGTCAGTTTGGACAGAGAAGACAGGCAGCTGAAACTGAGTGCGAGCATAGGCGTAGAAATCGCGCAGGATAGGGAAGACATCTGATTTGTGTTTGAGAGGGAAGGTCCAGACGTAGTGGGTATAATCATCGAGGAGAACTAAGTAAAACTGATACCCAGAAACGCTGGCAACCGGAGAAGTCCATACATCCAAATGCAGCAACTGAAAAGGAAAATATGTACAGCTGGTAGATTCAGAAAATGGTAAGCGCACATGCTTGCCAAGGCGACAGGCGTGGCAAGGATGAGGCGCTGATTTCTTGAAGCTAAAGGGGAAATGACTAGCTATATGCTGGAGCTGAGCAGACCCAGGATGCCCGAGCCGCTGGTGCAGGCGATCTGCGGTGACGACGCCGGCAAAAGGAGGTGCAGTAGGTCGCCGAGCCGCCGCCACAGAGTAAAGGTCACCAGTGGAATCACATCGGAGGATCACCGCCCGAGTTCGAAGGTCCTTGACAGAGAAACCAAATAAGTCAAATTCCACAGAAACGGGATTGTCACGACAAATCTGGCGGACAGAGAGAAGATTTTTGATGAGGGAGGGCGAGACAAGGATGTTGCGCAGCTGGATAGGGGATGTGCTAGTGATGAGCGAGCCAGAGCCAGTGTGCGTAATCGGAAGGTGCTCGCCGCTACCAACAATAATGTGCGAGGAAGAAGAAGAAGGAAGCAAGGTCTGGAGAGTACCGGGCGAATTGGTCATGTGGGCGGCCGCGCCGGAGTCCATGTACCAGTCGGAGCTGCCGGAGGACGACGGTCCCGCCGTGGCGCTGTGAAGCGCAGCCTGGAGGGAGGCCATGTACAGGGGCTGTTGTGGCGCAACAGGGGGCGGTGGAGCGTAGCCGGGTACGTACCCAGCAGGGGCGTAGCCACCGTAGCCATAGCCGCCGGGCAGGGGCGGCGCGGGAGCAGCGTACATGGCCTGTTGAGGCGGAGTTCCAGGGCGAGGACCGAGCACGCCGGTGCCGGGGGCGCGCCAGGGCATGGGCCATGCCTGAACAAGCCCGGTCCAGGAGTTGGTGCCGGGCGCGGGAGCGGGCAAGCCAGAGACACGAGGCGGCGGCTGCGGCGAAGGAGCACCGCCGGTGCCGTTGCCACGGCCACCACGCGCGCGACCAGAGGAGTCAGGCGCCGCGGGGGGCGCTGCTGGGGCCGAGGGAGGTGGTGTGGCGGAGCCACGGCCGGCGACGAGAGCATGGGTGCCCTGGAGATGTGCCGTCTGCTCAGCGGGGTGTTCTTCGAGGAGGAGGAAGGAGCGCGTCTTGAGGAGCGACGGGAGCGGAGACTGCGCGGTGATGTGGGGGATGGCGCCGTGGTACTGGCGGTTGAGGCCGCGCAGCAGGTGAAAAACCTGACGCGGCCCCGTCACCGGCTGGCCAAGGTCACGAAGTTGATTGGCGTACGTCTTCAGCTTGGTGCATTATTGCATGATGGTGAGATCGCCCTGGACGACGGCGTGATATTCAGCGTCGATGTAGACAGCCCGGGCGAGCTGATTGTCGCGGAAGATCCCGTCGATCGCCGTCCAGACGGTGAGCGCGGTGTCGTCCGCCGCCATGACGGCGTCCAGGAGATCGGGAGCGACGGTGGTGTTCAGCCAGTGCACCACAGCATGGTCTGCCATAGCCCAGTCGGGGTCGTCGAAGCGCGGGACGGCCTCGGCGTCGACGTGGTCGCGGAGACCAAACATCCCGATGGCCGTGTCGAAGTGGCGGCGCCACTGGGCGTAGTTGCCGGCCAGCAAGTCAAGAGTGACAGGGACGTGGCGGCGAATGTCGATAGTCTGCAACACCGAGGAGGAGACGACAGTGGTGATCGGGGCGACGGGGCGCACAGCCGGGCGAGCAACTGCAACCGGGGCGGCTGGGAGCAGGGCAGGTGGTGGTGGTGGTTCATCGGCGGCAGGGGCGCCGAGGCCATCGGAAGGGGGAGGATGAGGAGAGCTGGGGCCATCGACCATAGCGGCGGAAGCGGGATCGTCGACCGGAGCCGGAGGAGGAAGCCGGTCGTCGGTATCTGATACTTTGAAGGAGGAAGAGAAGCTATGGGATTCAGCACACTTTCCATTAGCTCTGTGGCCGTCAGTATATACAGATTACAGAGACATCGTGTGCCACTACCAGGGGCGATCGTGGGCAGCCATCGTGCCCACTACTCACACACACGCACTGACCTGAGGTCGTGCTACATACACAGTCCATACGCAGTATTCTACATATACGCTAACAATAACGAAAACAGACGGCTGCGATAGAGGTACCCCGAAGCTTGACCTACGCTGCAACTTCTTGCTGCAGCATTTGCCATTCTGTCCGAGCTATTGATTATGTTATTAGTGGGCCAGGTTTTACATCACACAACATCTCTTTCTTTATTTGTCATGTGCGTTGTGGGTGGTAATCTGTCAGAAATGGATTTTGTTCTTTGTTAGTGTATATAGCAGTAATTGATCCAGCGCTCCACCTGAAACTACTTATACACAGTACTGACATAATAAAGAAAACGTAATGTAAGGAGATATTACGGTATGCCGATTCAGACAGCAAAATGTCCCTATGGATTTGAGTTCAAGTTTCAGTTAGTCAGCAACAGAGGCAAAAGCTGCTGTGTACAAACAGATCAGATAGTGGAAGAGTTGGGGAAAAAAATTGGGTACCGGAGGAAGAGGATAATGCGTTTGCAGATGGAGGAACGCAGGAGGAACACTGGGGATGTTAACGCCAGTCCAGAACCCATCCAAAAACTACATGCTGTCGGCCTCCACAAGATTAGGTGGAAATCTTTCCTTTGAAAGTTCTTTTGTTTATGGTCTTCAAAATGTTCAACACCACGCAGCAAGCCCATGACAGAAACTCCTTCCTCTTCTCCTCAGGTATCAACGCATGAGCCTTCCGCCACCAATTCAGGCAGGACGGAACGAGCGGGCTTTTCGGCCTGCTTGGTGCCCATTCTGGACCGGGCCCGAAATATTCTCAGTCCGGTCCGGTCCGACCGAGCGGACCGAAGGTGCAGGCCGTTCTTCTTCGTCATGGCCACCGCGGCGCTGTTCATAGGAATCAAGTACTCAATCACTCAATTGACACAGGGACAGGGGCAAGAGGTAGAAGAAGACCCAGATCACCCGCTGCCTTCTTTTCCTCTTATTCAGATCTGATATAAAACTGACGAATTGCATATTGGTGCTTGTGGGCTGCGTTGGAATTTTCTCGAAGAAGAAAGGATGAAGCAGTACAGAAGTGATAAGTAAACCAATGTTATAAATCCAGTAGGAGAACCACATAGAACCTCGTTACCAGTATCTGCACACACAAAATTAAATACTTGCACCCAACGCGATCACAGGGGTTGTCTGTCCCCTCGGCGGTTATTTGCAAGGATTAAATCTCGTAGTGATAGATAGATCAAATAATATAGAAAATAAAATAAATTAGAAAAGTGCAGCAAGGTATTTTTTATTTTATAAATGACAAGAGTAGACCCCTGGGCCATTGTTTTCACTAGAGGCTTCTTTCTCGAACACATAGCATGCGGTGGGTAGCAAATTACTATTGGACAATTGATAAAAAAACACATAGTTATGACGATATTCAAGGCAGTGATCATGTATATAGGCATTATGTCAAAGACAAGTAGATCGACTCCTGCCTGCATCTACTACTATTACTCCACCCATCGACCGCTGTCCAGCATGCATCTAGAATATTGAATTAATAAAAAAGGAATAACGCCTTAAGCAAGATGATATATGATGTAGACAAAGTAAATCTAAGCAATATGAATAAACCCCATCCTTAATGGCAACAATATAAATACATGTCGTTTCCCTTTCTGTCACTGGAATGGCGCACCGCAAGATTGAACCCATGCATTACAAAGCACCTCTTCCATTGCAAGATAAATCAACCTAGTTGGTCAAACCAAATGGATAGATGGGAGAGAAATACAAAACTATAACAACCATGCATAAAAGTGTTCAGAGAAGGCTCATTTTAATATTCATAAATAATCTGATCATAAACTCACAATTCACCGGATCCGAACAAACACACGGGAAAGGAACATTACGTCGGATAGAACTCCAAGAACATCGAACAGAACATGGTATTGAAGATCAATGAGAGATAAGAAGACATCTAGATAACTACTCACACATCTTTGGTAGGCAGCAAAGTTTATGTAGAAACCCTCCGTGATCGATTCCCCCATCAGAAGAGTCCCGGAAAAGGTTCCAGATAGTGGTATGAACTGTGATTTTTTCTCACCCATTGCAATGCACGGTTATATAATTGGTAGTATGTACGCCAAAATAAAAGGCCAATCAACTTTTTTTAGGAAAAAGGCTACCGACTAGGTGTGTTCAAAAACATAATAAGAGGCCTCTCCCTCGAAAAAAAGATAAAAAAGATAATAAGAGCCCGATCACACCACCACCAGGTCGCCGATCAGCACATTGTCGCTCCCTAACCAACCAGCGCCGAGCACGTGGATCACCGAGGCCATCCCGAAACCCTTTTCCACCCGAGCGGTCACAAGAAACTGCCTCGGTCCATGTTTCCCCAGCGCCCCCTCATGTATATATAAATGAACTAGGTAATGCCTGTGCGTTGCAACAGGGTCGCCTAATTCTAGTGGTTTAACATTGATCATATACACATGCACATCAAACAGTATTGTCAACTTTTCATTACATCAGTCTTCTTCCTGGACTCACCATTCCATCTCCCCAATCCAAGCATCAATATCTAAATTAACAAACGGCACTTGATGTTGACCTAAAAATAAGAAACATCAAAACGTTTTTTGGACAAGCGATGTTGTACATTTTGATTGACCATTTCATACCTATGTGTTTTTATGTACAAAACAAATCAGATCCTAGGAAGAATAGCATACATCAAGAGTGTCGACACCGTCTTCATCATCCATTTATTTTGTTCTCCTTTGTACTCCTCTCAGAAATATGTGGTATCATTTCCTGCAACACAAAATTACCAATTTTAATCACAACATGTAAAAGCAACAGAAACTAATAATGGGTGCCTGCTACATTGTCTCACACTATCATCATTCCCATCATCTTGGTCTTCAGTCTTCCTCCGAAAACGCTTCTGACCCTTAGAGAATTCACTCGGTGAGCTTACCGTGTGGTTGTCAGTATCATCATCATCATCGGCCTAAAACTTGGAAGTCCTCGGTTTCTTCACAAGCTTTGACTCCTCCCTTTTGAATTTCTGGAAATTCTGCGATAAAGGAAAGCATAGCAGTAAATCATCAAAGGCAAAGTTATAACACTGTCCATAACACACCGGGATTGCTCAATAGACGTGGTGCATCAAAACGTGTGCCCTTGCGGCGTACCTTGGTGTATACAACGGGGCATAAAATTTTAGTACCCACGAGCTCAATTGTGTCAAATACAATTTGTGTACTTCAATACCGAGTAAATGTCAATTCCCATGAATCATGATTGCGACATAAGTAAAGCTTTGCTCATGTGTGTTATACTGAACGAGATGAACAACCAAAAGGAAATTGAGATGAGATTCCCCATGATCACATGACTGACAATTTTTTTTGAAGATGTACTTGACGGACCAAATGTTTTTCCTCGGTGCTCCGTGAATTGTTCGTTTAGTCAAGCTACTCAGGTGTGAGGGAACATCATCGTCTAGGTGCATGTCATGTCCAGTCACAACTCATAAGCGAGCGTTCTCTGGACGCCGTGGCAATATCCAGTCGCGAGCCGGCAATGTCTACACACCATGAATGATCCAGGGGGGTTGGGATTTTGTCGTAAAACAGCAGCGTTCCGTGGGGCAACCCCAGCGCCCGTCGGATGGGAGCGTCTTGTCATGTGGAGTCAGCGTCACCAAACCTTCCTTTATGTTAAATCTTAATAATCATAGTATTGTTTCCTACTTTGAACTTAAATCTATATAAAATAAATCATCAGTGGGACGATTACACACTAAATAAATTGCGGATTACACAGAAGCGTATGGAGTTCATAGAATCGATCACCAGATGACAAGTCACCTACACTAATACATGCATTCAATGTGATCATCCAGTGTCCTTTATACCATTGATTGAAGCAGCCACTGATGGCATCCATGCGTAGGGATCTGAGTCCTCACGTACCTGATCAGAAGGAGGAGAGTATGTAGTACTGCTGCATCCGAGTTGAAGCAACGGCACCGCTCGGCATGCACGATGCTGTGTGGGTCAGGCATGGATGCTGCTCGCTGTTCAGCCTCATGGTATCGTTCCTCTCGCTGTTCGACCTATTGGGATCGCTCCACTCACCTAGATATCGCAATGAAGCTGCCTTTCTCAGCGGACAAGGAAAAACAAACGACATCGAGCGAAAACGCCAAGATCACAATGGGCTGACCTCGTACCTTGTCAGGATATATGTCGAGACGGAACCTCATCGGCGTCGATCACATCGAGGGCGGACGCAACAAAGGCGGGAGGAGTCGGCGGAGGCGGGCCAGAGGCGGCAGGAGGCAAACATGGCGGCGAGGTGCTGCCTGAGGAAGGCGAGCGGCGGCCGAGTAGGCAGGGGGTGGGCTGGGGCTGGCGACGGCGCAAACCCTAGCGCGGGGGCGGGATGGGAGAATTGTGCGAATTGCACGCGCTGCGTGAGGTGAGAGGGATGTGGGCTGGCGCACAGGGCATTGCTCGGCTTGGCCCATGTGCTGGGCCAATAGCTCCTGTGCGACGTTTTTCATGCGAATTGGAAGGAGTGTGATGTAGTTCGAATGAATGGCTGTGATGCGATGTCTTCGAAGCGAACAATAGCTCCAATGCGACATGGCTCTGTTTAACCGTGAAATGAAAAACACGAGGGGTTAGCGATTTGAGTTATGACACGCGGGACCCACCAGTTACTCGCATGCGGGTGGGACCCACAACTTATCCACACAAGCATGCCCGTGATCATCAGCGTGCCCCGACCCGAGCCACCCACGAGCCCGAGCCAGCCCGCCCCCCTCAATTGCTTGCCCTGCCCCTTTCCTTTCCCACCTTCTTCTTCCTCTGCTCCGGCAACGAAGCGCGCCGCCGGCGAGTGATGTCTAGCTCGACTTCGTCCACCCGCCAATCACGGACGCAACACGGTCGACTGCTGTTGACAAGATTCCCCGATTGCCCGCGCATGGAGCCTCTGAAGCGTTTGACTTGTGTGAGGGAAGAAAATGGCAACCGTGGGCGCGAGTTTGTGAAATGTTTGAGCAAGCCACAGCCGGGGCAGGTTAGATCTGTGTTCTTGACCAATCCTATGGTCTAATTTCTCCCGATTTCTTTCTTTTTTCCTCAAATTAGGGCGGTGGATCTGGGTGGTGGATCTAGGATTCATGCGCCGCCGGCCCCCTGTTTTTCAGGTTCTAAAGAAATGTGGGCATTTTGAGTGGCTCGATGACTATGTTGAAAGGTTGAAATTGGAGGATCAACCCCAACCCAAGAGCTCAATTTTGGGGCGGCTTGCCGTGGAACAAGCCCCCAATTTGGCGGATAGAGCCGATCCGATGATGCACAAGCAGAACTGAAGTGTGAATTGAAGAAAATCGGCAAGCAACTAAAGCATCTAATCGATTTGAAGCAGCAAGCAAAAATGATGGCTGGAGCATTTTATGGTTGTGTCATTGCTATGGGTTTATTTTACTTGATGTTCGTCAATCGCTAGAATTTGATAGAGTTTCAGTTAGTTAGTCAGCTAGTTTCAGGGGTGCCCAGTAGCCAGGGATCATTTGTTAGATGAATTTGAATTTGTGTGAAGCAAAACTTGCTTGAATTATTGAAATAATATTCTAAGGGGCCCTATTTAGTGTTCATGCTATGTTTCCTCTGTTTTTGTTCTTCAGTTAACAAAGTACACACCCAAATTCAGTTTCTAATAAAAAAAAACAAAACTGGGCTGCCGAATAGATGTTGGGCCATGAGAAAATGGGCCCTCATAAAATAACCATGCCCAAATAGAGACCATCCCACCCACGTAAGGGCACTAGCCCACCTCTAACTTTGGCAAATAAAATGTTACTTGTTTTTTCTTTAGCCTTTTTCTTGCACTAAATTTTGTGATGGATCATTTTTTGATGCACTAAAACTAATGCATGTCTACGGTTCCATGAACTAAATGAGTTGCATGCTTGCATGTTGTGTCCGAAGTAAATTAGTTTGCATTTCCTAGTTGCACCCATGTCCATAGTGGGTTTGCATGGGGCTCCTAGTTGCATGTCCATGGTTTGGACAATATTTTGAAGATGGTGTGTGTGGTGAGGGGCGCCCGTGTGGTGATTGGGGTGTAGAAACCCGGGCCCGTGGCAACCCATAGCAATACACGAATAATAAGCAAAAACAACCCATAGCAATCCACAAATAACAGCACGAAACACACAATATATATAGTAGCATAACGATTATATAGAAGCATAAAGATTGCAACCCATAGTTCCACGATAGCCTTACAACTCCATGACAGCCTTACAACTTAAAGTACTAATAAAACTTAATAATAGTAGCATAACGATTACAACTTAAAAAAACTAATACGATAGATCTCGCTAGATAGATAGGGGGCACCAAACGCGGGTTCTTCGGGTTCTTCTTCTCCTCCTCCTCTGGGGCCACCTCGCTCCTCCGGGCGCCGCCCTTCACTCCTCCCCGTTGTTGATGGGGTACGGGAGCGTGTGCATAACGCCGTTGTTGGGGAAGATGCCGTTGAAGTCGGTGTAGATATTGTAGGTTGTGAAAGCTATGAACTCACAACCAACCCAATACGCTCGCCCGAGGAGATGGAAAGCATCGAAAGGGTTAGTGAACGTGGCGAGGAGCCCAACCACAATGCCGTTGTGGTTGACCTCCTCAAGATGGTACATCCGAGGAGAGTCGCGGGGGAGGTGGCGGAAGCCGGCCCCAAGGAAGAACTCCGTTAACTCCCTTGCGCCCCTCCACCTTGAGATCACCCAAACCCTAAGGGTTCTCTCTACATACACTCCGTCCGGGTAGAGCCTTTCTAGCACGGTTGGGGGGAAGCGGTAGGTGGGGCCGGTGTACTGCATGGTGGCGGGGTGGCTCGAGGGCTCGATCGGGTTTGCTGGAGAAGAAGGAAGAAGGAGGGCAGAGGAGGCGGATGGGGTGTGGATGAGGAGGGAGAGGAAGACGATAGTGCCCGGCTTAAATAGCCCAAGTGCGACGTGGTTTCACCCCGTAGAATTAATGGGCGGGCGGCGTTTAGTGGGGGGGTGGCACCCCATGAAAGTGTGTACACGAGGGGGTGGCGGCGTTTGGTGGGAGCGTGGGAAACGGGCTGCGATCCTTCTGTGCCACCGGTCGCGGGTCAAGGGGGACGGGCTCACGCACGCGTTTGTGCCGTCGTGGGTCAAGGGGACACGCCTGCCCCGGGTTCTCTGCGTGTGCCGCCCGTGCATTCATGCCCTAGCCCATTCTAGCTAGTGCCTGGCTATAGGGCAGAGTTCGGTCGATGAGAGACGTGACAATAATGGACGCCTTCATTTGCCCATCTTGTAACGGGCAGCACGCCGTTTGAACTGCATCGATACCCACATCGATACCCCATGCCAGTATTGCGTCCTCAAAGAGGAGACGCCATGTACAACACGCCATTCAGTGTTGGCTTTTTGGTTGTCTTCATCGGGCTGCCGCATTGTCATTGTGGCCGGGTGCATGCTTTGATGCGATGATGCATTGGTTCTAATGGTAGGCATGCGACAGCTTACTGCGTCGATAGGGGTGGCGGAGCAGGGCTACGTCGAGGGCATGCATGCAACGCACGGGCGCAGTTCTGCGGGTGGGCATGCATGCTGCGGGTAGGCTCAGGCACGCATGCAATGATGGAAAGGGCACTGCGTAGGCTTGGTCCATGCACCGCGTCAACTCTTGCCGTTGGATTCAAATGAACGGTCCTGATGCCCCAACGAGAGAGGCTGATCCAAACCCCACCGATTCAACCAATCAATGTGTCTCATGCGGATCGATGCACACTGATTCAACCAATCAACGCGTCTCATGCGGATCGATGCACACTGTAGCTAACCCTAGCGCCTGATCTCAACCGTCCATGCACAACGATCGACGGCCCGGTAGTGTTCGGGGTTTTGAGGGGTTTTGAGAGGGGTTTTGAGGGGTTTTGGCTGATTAGGGTTGTGCATAACTAATTCAAAAAAAATCAAAAAATATAAAACTTGCGCACATAGTCTTATTATGTCGTGTAGTAACTAGAAAAAAATATAAAGATGGTGTACATACATTTTTATGAAAAACCTTCACAAAATTGTCATTCCTCGAACAATGTAGTATGGAGTTCAAGGGAGAGAGTAGTGGGCACCCGAGAGAGCAGGTGGGGTTTTGAAAATGAAAAGTGTGAAAACTTCACCAAAACTTCATTTTGGATTGACTAAGAAAGATCTTAACTTACTTTTCTCATTTTTCACGTCTATTAAACTTTGTTTTCTCAAAAAAAAATAGAAAATTAATTCAATAAAAAGTGAGACTTTAGATTTACACTATATAGGTAGAATAGATGTGTAGAAAAATTATTTGGCTGGTTTAGACAAGGTGCCAAAGAAACTTGCTTAAATATGAGGCCGTTTACCCTACCTTTGGAGGTCATTTGAGACACACTTTTCATGACTATGAGTTCAACTTACCAAAAGGGCACGGAATGATCAGCAAGCAAACATAATTTCAGTTGAGGTACTTTAGATAGCATTAAAACATCAATACCCCATCCCTAATTCAAATTTGAGCCCAAATTTGAATTTAAATTTGAATTTTATTTGGCTGGTTTAGACAATGTACCAACAAACAAGTTCAAATAGAAATACGGGGATACATAGTGACTACGAGTACGCATCAAGTTACAAATATTATTACATGCCCCAAATTTTCAAACTGTTCTCAGTTCTACCTCTTCCTACCACATCAGTGCCCTTCTTCGCCTTTAGAACTTCTTTTTTTTGGTTCTACTACACACACAAGTTCACTGATCATCTTGGTTTTCTTCACTGGTCTTTTCAACACCTCGCCAACACCCTCATGATCAGTGTCTTCAGTCTCAATGTTGACAGCAGATTCAGTTTCTTCGGTGTGTACCTCAACTTGGGTTTCTTTAGTCTGAACCTTGACACGCTCAGGTTCAGTTTCAACGTCGAGAGCAGTTTCTTCGGTGTGTACCTCAACATGGGTTTCTTCAGTCTGAATCTCGACACGCTCAGTTTCAGTTTCATCCTCGAGAGCAGTTTCTTCAGTCTGAATGTTGACTGCAGCAGGATTTTCTTCAGTCTGCTCAGGCTCAGGCACACTTCTCTTCTTTCTACCGCCATTGACTCTTGCTTTTTTTGTTGGCCAACACTGTTCAACAACAAGGGGTTGACTTGCTCGCTTCCCCCTAGCCATTGGGAAAATGTTATACATATAGTAATTAGAAAAAAGCACCAAATCAAAACACAGATAAATAAACAAGAACATACTTTGGCTTATCAGGAGTGTAACGGCATTTCACAGATCCCACTCTGTGCCCAAGTTCCTGGCACAACTTGCATCTGTTTTTGTTACCTTTTTGGACCCTTTTTGGCTTTTCATCTTTCTTTCCCTTCTTACTACTCCCACCTTTCTCAAACCATGCCTTGAATCTACTCTGTTTAGGCCTGCCAGCCTTTCTTTTCGTCAAGGGAGGACACATGGAAAGTTCAATGTCCACTTCAGGCCACTGAGACTGATCTGTAAGTGCTGGAATTGGAGTAGCATATGCAGCTTTGAATCTTGCTACTGAATAATATTCATGCAAATATGGGTGCATGTTTATCTTCGGTTGGGAGGCTAAAAAGAGAATGGCATGCTCACATGGTTTACCAGTGTGTTTCCACTTGAGGCAAGTGCAATCATGCAATTCAGTGTTAACAACATGTCTCCTTCCAGTTTTGTTATCTCTAACTTCAGCACCCCAAGGTGAAGATTTTTCAACAGACAAATGTGAACGATTTCTGCTCCTATTGACCACCTATTGTACCACTGCTGGAAGCTTATCACCTTGCAGACAATCACCTATCCTTCTTCTCAATTCCCACAACCGCATGAGCATGATCCTGATTTGGTCAACCATGTCATGCACAGGCAAATCTTTTAACTCCTTCACCTTGTTGTTGAAACTCTCTGCCAAATTGTTGTTGATGTGGTCACACTTGATGGCAGTGTTGAATGCTGACTTGTACCATAACAAAGAATGGTAGGTGTTCATCCATGGACCAAACTCATCACATGCTGCCATTATCTTATCAAGATGATATTTGTGTGTCTGTCTAGTGTAAGATCTTGCTGCTGGCCACATGCACCCAAGTTCTTCTCCTCTAAATTTTTTGATCAAATTCATCCACAAATGACCGAAGCACTCCCTCTGCTCAGCATGTGGGAAAATATTTTTCACTGAATTTTCAAGCCCCTTACATGCATCTGTATGTATAGCCAAAGGTGACACTGGCCCTAGGCATCTTTTCAACTGGATCATGAACCATGTCCATGAAGCCTCTGTTTCTGACTGAAACAAGCCAACCGCAATAGGAAACATCCAGTTGTGTCCATCTAGAGCATTGCATTCTACCAACTGACCATTCCACTTGCCTGTCAAAAATGATGAGTCTATGCTCAAATATGGATGGCACCCTGCTTTGAAACAATCGATGCAAGGCTTCAAAGCAATAAAAACTTGGAGAACTTGACTTCACCTGAGGGTGATACCTCTGTATCTATCTCCACAACACTGCCAGGTGACCTCTTTTCTACCTCTGCTTTGAAGTTGTAAAGCATCCTAAATGTATTTGCCCAATCACCATATAAATTTTTCATTGCCCTTTGTTTTGCCTTCCACATTGTGGTATATTTCAGTTTAATGGGGTACATCTTTTCCAAGTCTACTTTGAGTTTCTTGGCAGTAGTGTTTGGTGTTTTGGCTAAAACTGGGTGATCTTTTCTGCAACCCAAAGTTGTGATGTCATGGTTGATACTGTCTGTGAACTTGTAATACAAGTATGTTGATTGGGGATTTGGTTAACCCTGACAGTACTTCCATCAGGTTGCAGTCTAGAAGATATGTACCACTTGCAAGGCTTCACACTACCATCAAATCCTCTCCACCTCGCATAAAACTTCTTTCTATCAGTCCAAACACTCTTGGCATCAAACTCATGTTTCACTGCATAAGTCTTGAAACACGTCCTAAACTCTTTCATGCTTGGGAACAACTTGCCTACTTCAATGACAGGGTTTTCTTTGTCATACACATGCACCAGCTCATCATCATGTGCATCATCTACTTCATCTGCAGCTCGTTCCATCAATTTTCCATCTACTTCTTCATCAGCATTAGCAGGCAAACTAGATTCGCCCTTCTCCTGCTTATCTCTGTCATCAACTGGAATGCCAAAAAGTTTGGCCATCTCAGTGTCAGGCATTGGTGCAATGACCAAATCAGTAGGCTCATCTAATTCAACTACATTCCAATGAACAGTTGATGCAGTTTCAGTTTCAGTTTCAGTCACATGTCCCTCTTCGGCTATTACTGTAAGTTCAGTACACATGGGAATCAATGGCCTCTGTGTAGCCCAATCATCGTCTACCATCTGCGCAACCAATTGTGATGGCAATTATCCAACCTTCGAAAAAATGTTCAGATCAACGAGCTCAGCAAAAAAATTAGCCCGTTTGCTTGTCCAGCCGTTTTGCCGATCGATTTCTTCAACAATCTGTTCACCATCTTCTATTCTAACATACTCTCCTTTCCAATCATCAAACCACAACAGTGATACTTCTTGCTCTGGACCCCAAACAATATTCTCCCCAATTTTTTCCACCCATTTCTTCACTGCCATCTCTCCCATGTTCTGTAGAACTTGTGGATCAATCTCTGTAAACTCAACCTCCCATTTAACAATTGTGTCTCTCTCAATGTTCTATATGCTACCATCAACTAATTTTCCTTTGACGGAAAGAAATTGACTGTCAATTCGGAGGTCCGAGCGGCAGCATCCCCTCTGTCAGTGCCGGACAGTGTGAGCCCGTGAGAAAGAGCAGACGAGGCCACCCCCTAATTGCATGCAAAATTGGATCGGAGAGGCGCATTACCTATTCGAAGTTGAATCTGGCGGCTCCATCTCAGTATGCCCACGGGCTCCCCTCACAACCTATCGATTCCTCAAGCGAAAACAGAGGAAACGATTTGATATCTACGGGCCCGAGAGAGGAACGGGAAGGTGACTAGGGTTTGAATTCACTCACCATTTTCTGAGGACGAAGGCTCCGCCGCCGTTGAGAACGAGGGCTCCACCGCCGCCACCGAGAACGCAAGATCCGCCGCCATCGGAGAAGAAGGGGGGCAGAGTGGCGGGCCCGGCACGGTCGGGTGGCAGTGCACGGTCAGCTGTTTTGAGAAACAATTAAGTTGGACCCACATGTCCTAACATAAAACGGGCGGGCTTGGTTGACGACCAATTTAACCACATTTAACAGCCATGTCGTGCATGGGCTATTTACCTGCTCAAATGTGTCGCACCATAGCCATTTGCTCGAACAACATCGCACACTTGCCAATTCACCTCAAAAACGTCGCACATGAGCTATTGGCCGCATGTGCTGGGCGATGGACGAAGTGTCTTTTTAGCATACGTCGGGTGGAGCGAGGAGAGTCGACGAAACGTATTCCGCTTCTTTTAGGTAGTAGAGATTCAGTCAAACAGAGAATAGAAAGAACAAGAGAGCCGGCGTTTGATCCGATAATCTCGGCGCATGACCAGCCCCTCGCTACCGTTTCCTTTAACGAGTAGCGATAATAGTGCGCCCATCACATTCTGCTCTTTCCTTTTAGGGCAGTAATAGGGGCCGGTCGACCGGCCCAAACTTTCGGCCGGTTCCCGCGCGGCCATACGATTTAATACACACACACTGTAGGATCGCATCTCTCCTCCAGTCCCGCAACCATCCCCCGATCCAATTTCTTCCCCCAAATCCTCATGGCAGTTGCAGGCCCAGATGCGTAGCGCGGTTGACCCGGCCCAGTCTTCTATTGTGTGTCGCTACAAAACTTCTTCACCGGTCGCACTCAGAGTCTCGGTCCTGGTAGGTCGCCGTGTTCATCGATTGCAGCTCGTCGCCGTCGCATCTTGCCGCAAAAAAAGAGGTCGATGCAACTCTGCATCGAGTATAACAAATGCATCAAAAACAAATGCCGGGTCCAGCAAAATTGGGACATGGTTCCAGCAAAATTGGGACTTGGTTCCAGCACGATGCAACCGCTCGTATGCATCAAAAACAAATGCCGGTGAAGAAAAAAATTCTCAATTCCAGCAAAACAATACATCGGTTCCAGCAAAGAACAAAAATTCAGCAAAAAAAAAGACGTATCACAAAAAACAGGCACCCCCCCCTCTTGCAGCTCCCATAGTCACCGGTTGCAGCTCCCTGTGTCAAACGATGTTGGATGCAGCCCTCCGGCAATGCGTCGACCTTGTAGCACATCCAGGAGCTGGTTCCAGCTATTTGGGGCACTGGGTCCAGCAAAAACGAAGATGCTCAACAAAATCGAATGGGGATGGTAGCAAAAACGAAAGAGGGTTGTAGCAAAACAGATGGGTGGATCCAGCAAAATAAGAACCTGGTTCCAACAAATCCCTTGGTTTCAGAACAAACACGCCGTCGCCGTCGCCGTCGCTGATTGCAGCTTGGCCATGGGGAGAACAGACCTTGGGCCCTTGGCTGTTGTGGCCATGGAGAGGGCGTGCAACCAGCTGCCAGCGAACAAGGAGACGAGCGTGCCCATGGCTGCGGGCTGCCGGCGATCCACACGCGATTCAAACGAGGCGCATCTAGCTGGCAGCGGCCATGGGCGACGAGCGTGTTCGCTATCTGCAGGTGGATGGGGAGGAAGACGCGGCTGCATAGGTACTATGAGTGTCGAATGGATAAGGAAGAGAAGCTGCGGGCCGCGTGCGATGCCCAGGCCCCCACCAGCCACACGTTTTTATCTCGTGTGTACGATACGTGGCTAATCGAGGTGCTTCCATCGATGAAAGATCGAACGACGCGCGAGATTCGGCCGGCCCGCCGGTGGCAAACATTTACCTTCCTTTTATCAAGTTGAATAGAAAACAGAAGGAAAATCCTATTCCCCCAAATCTATATGTGCTAGCTTTGTTTGGGTTGTAACTGCCCCACGATTTTAGGTAACAGTAGCAATCCAATTCAATTAGTACATAGTATAAGTTTACGTAAAGAACATTCTTAGGAATATATCACTGCTAAAAAAGAAGAACAAGAGGAACATGCCTGATCCTATAATCAAGACGCCATCCCATGACTAACTTCACGTCAGATTTGATCCGTTAATCACGGCAAGGCCCGCACACAAAAAATCGTGGGCTCATGCACGCACTACAATACTTGCATGCGATAGAAAAAATGCTAAGGAGCAACACGCGCAGGTTCGTAGCTAACAATGGCGCCCTAGCCGGCGCCGCCACGTCCTGTCGCTTCCATGTGTGCACCACCGTCGATATCGACCATGGAGCGCCCTACACCTCTTCCTGCACTCTCCAGCTACCCCTTGTGCAGTGTTGTGCCGTCATCTACACTGACCACGGCCGGTCCTCTCGGTCCAGCCCGGGCTGGAGCGCGATCGCTCCGCGCCCTGAAATAAGGACCGCCCAGCTGGTCGGTCCGGTCGGTCCGGTCCGCTGGCAGACTGTCAAACGGCGGCTCAGTCAGGGACTGGACCGGCCTGGACCATGTCCACCCTGACCACCAATCCTGCCACAAAATTCCAGACAACGCAAACCACTGGATGAGAACCACACCTGCTTAGCAAATGGTCATTGAATCAGGTGTGCACCCGTCTCCCAAGACCTGATCACAAAGCTTGCACGTCAAATCATTAGGCCATCAACACTCGCTGAAGTCTGTCTACAGTTCTGTTTATGTTTTGCAGGAGATATCATACGAAGAATCTGACCTTGTTGTATGTTTTGAGGCATAAAACTCTGTTTTGGGAAGGTTGGAATGGAGAACTACACGAACCAGTCAGTTCACCCAAAAGCTCAAGCCGATGAGGAAAGATGGGTTATGCATTTACACTTCAACATGCCCCCCTGAGGTGTGGCTCCCTCGGGCCTAAACGTGGACCGAAAGTCGGCTGCAATTTTTAGTTTAAAATTGCGCTAGCCGAATCTTGAACTCAATACCACTTGACTCTGGTATCATGTACAACTGCACGCACCAATCAGTTCACCCAAAAACACAAGCTGACGTGGAAAGATGAGCCGCGCATTTTAAACTTAAATACGGAATTAATACCTAGGATTCATGATGGAGGTCGAAATTGTTCTCTTTTTAGGAGGTCCCTGAACATCCAGGGTACTAGCTCTAGAGGGAAAAGGGTGACCATGTGTTACACCTCCTCCACACCCCTCGAATGCTAGATTTGTTGGTGAAGGGAATTCTTTCTACGTTGTAGTAATTGATTAGTGATTTATTACAGACAAAGAAGATAAAGTGAAAAAAAACTTACAGATTAGATCATCTTAGTTACATAGCCCAAGATCAATTGCCAATCATGAATCCTAGGAAAGGGTGTCTCATGTTGCATGTCCTTATTCCTCGGCGAAACTGAAGAAAAACTACAGTTCCTGCACAACGTCATCCATATCCGATTCACTCATCGCCGCCGCCCTGGGCATTGGCGCAGCGGTCATGTGGTTTTACATTAAATGCATGTGCACCCATAGGAGTTAATGCACCGAAGTTGTGTGCATCCTTCTCTTGCTGTCCGATGTACTCGCCGCCACCTGCGTCATAGGCATGAGCGTGTGCAGGCGCCGGCTACATGCGGACGCAGCTCAACCGGACCCCTTTGCTCATGGGCAGGGTCGGTGAGTGTAGGAGTGCACCGGGGTTGCCATGGTTGACCGACATGATGGCTCCCTCGCTGTTGCCAGAGTCCACGTCAGAGACGTCTCCTGCACTCCCCATCCACGACCTCATGCCTCCATGCGCCGCCGCGACAGTCGTCATGGCCTCCTGCCTCCGCTAGCCCTCGCCACCCGGTCCGGCTCGGTCAAGAAAACAGGATCGCCAGGCTGGTTGGTCCGGTGTGGTCCGGTCTGCCGGCAGTCGGTCCAAACGGCGGCTCGGTCAGGGACCGGATGCCCAAACAATGTCCACCCTAAGTTGGAACGCATAATCAGTTAATCACGCACAAGCGTGGACGACCACCACGTCCAGATCGAGTACAGGTTCTTGGTTATCATCCATTGACGGTGCCGCTCGTCGTAGAAGGCCTCTCGGTCGAACTCAGCCATCTCCCGGCAGAAAATCAGGAGACGGAAGACGTGGATCGAGAGGAAGTTGTGATTTGGACGAGCATCAAAACTGTGAATTATTGGACCAACTGCGTACGTAACATTGGAGACGGGAGGATGAAACGCTCCGGAGAAGAGGAAGGAGACGATTCGTTGTATTGCATCAGACCCCCTTTCCACAGACGATATGGGAACAAAATTAGACAATCATGTTCAACAAACGACCTAAAAAAACAAAGCAAAATCTGGCTGATCGTTGGGGTCAGCGGCAGCCATGCACAGCCATCACGTACGTGTTCAAGCGAGCCGTCTACTCGAAAGCTTATCAATTCGTGTCGGTTCTATTCTATCGCTCCTCTCTCATCCCCTATCTATCTATCTATCTATCTATCTCTGCCTGTTTCCTTTCCTGCCGTTGCTTCCAGTAGCTGCGCAAAGAGGATTGACGCTAATGGATGTGAGCCAAAGCTCACTTACCCAAGATGGCCCGCTGCCTCATGTTCCTTCATGTAGGAACGTCGCTGTCAAGTGAGCATGTCAGTTGCTCCTTTTGATTCAAGGTAAATCCGGACGAATTGTTCCTTTGTTCTCTTCCTGGGTCAATTCTTATTCGCTTCGTTCCCCTCGATAACCCTTGTTGCTCCTCCAAAGCCTACGTATATGAACTGGTGGGACAGAAGGGGAGGTCGAACAAAGAGGAAGAGGGAGATGAGCAATAGCAATGGAGGTCGTGTCGGTACCGCTTGGGCTGAGTCCCAGGTAACACGCAACCCAGTCAAGGCGAGCGAACAATTTAATTGTACGGGAAACTATGAATAACGTATGGAGAACTAAGAAATTAATATTATTAGATTAGATTAGATTACATTAAATAGATAAAGATATCAGGCTTACACTTTATAATATTTTATGTAGATTAAGGGTCATTATTAGAACTTACGCTTCCAATTAATAAGGGCAGAATGGTCTATTCTTGTAATTACTCTAGGCCCGTTTTGGATGTTTGTATTAGAACCTCGAATCATGAATTGTAATTGGTGTACGTGAATATCGTTGTTTGGATGATGTAAAAACCTAATGTAGGTGTAGCATTTTTTATCTGGATATCACATGAATTGGCTAACGGGAACGCGAAAGAATACAACACAGTATTAGCTTCACTTCCACACCCTCCCAAGTGATGCGGAGCTCGGTTGCTCTCTCCGTTTTGTGCTGAATTGCCCCGCACTCTCCCTCGCCATCACCAGCTACTCTTCCTGCTACTCTCTCCCTGCAAGTGACATACTCTCGGTGAAGTCCCACTATTGGGTCCTCGCTGTAGCGTCGAAGGTCCACGCCACCTTCTTATCTTCTTCCTCATGGCGGTCCTTCTTTAATTCCCCGAGGACTCCTCCTGCTCCTCCTCCTCATGGATGGCTCTTCCTGTGCCAACAGAACTAACCTTTGCGCCGCCGGATTTCTGCCCAGAACTTGTGGGGATCTGCCTCTCGACGTGAACTACTGATGACGTGGGATCACAGTGGGGTGGAGGAGCTATCTGCATGCACATGAGGCAGGGAGCTCGCTGCATAGAGCACAAAGCTCTGGTTCCTCTGCGTTCGTTGTGCTTCAGTGACCAGGAGGCGTGTGTGGCGGTGCACATTTTCTTCTTAGGGCGGGTGAGAAGAGAAATGAATATGTGACCAGGGGAGGTCAACTCGGGAGCAAGCAAGCAATTCATTGCTTGCGGTAGAAGAAAGTAAGGGGGGAGATGGGTGAAGAAGGATGGGGATAAGGTAGAGGAGGGCAAAGGGACATGCAGGCCCACTCCACGTGGCGTAAGATGGGAGCGGCTGATTGTTTGCAAAAATCCCGAGGCTCGGACTTAAATAGTTTTCCTTCAATGCAACTCGTTTGATTAATTTTGCTTGAGTATGATAAGTGGGACCAAGCTAGATGGATTAGTACAACGCATGTGCGATCTCCTATATATATCCTTGACATGCATTGTTTTCAACCTTGGCTTCTTGTGGTAGCACTCCATGCATTTTGATATGGGCACATAACTAGCATGTGGGACGGCATGGAGTTGGCCACGAGATGTTGGGCATGCGAGTCTGGGAAAGGAAGTGTCACTTGTCACATCTTATTTCCTGCAAGTCTCTTTAAGATATCTACTGCATGTACGAGATAAGAAGTGTCAGAAGTGAGAGAAGTAGATTCAGCAATGATAGGATACGCCATATCTATTCATCCCTCTTCTCTAGCCCGTGGTTGTGAGGGAGGACTGTCATCATACAAACAATAAATCCATGATGTACAAGGTTTATGTTCTGTGGCATGTTGTTGACAGATAGTACTATGTACCAAGGTTTTGGATCCCGAATGGAACATTCTTCTCGAGGGGGGGCGGTAAACTCGGTTACCACGGTAACCACGAAATTCCGAAGAAATTTAGAGCGAAATTTAAAATTAAAATTTGAATTCAAATTTTTTTTAAGACAAGAATATATAACTTTTGAACACTAAAATTTCGCTGAACAAGTAGTGGCGCAGTGGTAACGCCTCAGCTCCACTGCCACGCACATGCATGTCGTGAGTTCGACCCTTGAACACTCATATTTTTTTGAAATTACAGCATACAGTGTGGCGTGCATTCTTCAAAAATCGAAAATGAAAAAGTGCCGCTGTCAATCCTTGAACACAAGGCTTGCAGTTGCTGGTTCATGCCCCTTGCCAGTAGGCCACGAGTACGCTTATGGTTTTCATAGAGATGTACCTTATTTATAGGCGTCAGGAGTTTAAATTCAAATAATTAAAAATGTTCGAAATTTTTTGCTCGGTATACCCAATTATCGTGGGGAGTTGAAACGCGGTTACCGAGCGGTCACCGAATTTACCGTCCGGTACCCAAAACGGGGCTATGTACAAACTTCTGAAAAGGCCAAAGAAACTGATATCCTGTCCGAAGGCGTTCGGCGAGGGGGTGGACCAAGGCTGCGGTCGCGATGATTGAGGCTGCGATGCTTTTTTGCTATCAAATAACGAAAGAGAGAGATGAATACAGGCGTGTGCGTGAAGACGGCCGGCCAAAGTGTTCGGTCCGCACGCCGAATGCAAGCGTTTTCCTATTTCTTTTCTCCAAGCCAGCAGAAATAACGGTACCCACCACTTGCACGAGAAGGTTGACTTCACACGTAATCATTAGCTTCCACCTACGCATGGTTCAATTTGGAGTAAGCGATGGAAAGTCATGCTTGAAATAGGGCTCAATTAATCTGCCACCAGTGCAAGTAATGCCTTCCTATGTTAGGAAATCACCTGAAAGCATGCTCAGGTCAGGTGGCACATGGACAAATAAAGTTCGCTACTATAATATTTAGAGACATTGTAACTGCGCACTTTTCAAGCCATCTCATGCCATTACACTTTTAGCCGTTGGATCTGTAGTTTCATGCATTTTCGCCGTTTGATTTACTGTGAACCCTGTCTAGGCTTCCTCGCCTCACCATGCACGCTAAAAGTAACAGGCCGGTGCTCCGGTAGCTGTTTTGGCCATCTCTTGTGAAATTGGGCCTCATGGGCTTAATTCTGTGCTGTCTCTTACACACTTTAGAATGTTTTTCCGTGAAAAGGAAAAACGAGCCATCACACGTCCGTCCCTATCGGCCAACTTCCGAACAAGCGCTGCCCTCGCATGGCGGCCAACGCAGGGCACCCCAGCTCCTCAAGGACTCCTCCTTCCCATGAAGGATGTAGGTCGCAACTGTGATAGTGCCAGTACATGCGGTGACCCGGTCGACGCCAGCAACACCGTGGATAGCACACATGAAGTCACGGCTGCAGTTGGGCGTCGATTGAGTCGGCAGCGGCAACAACATGGAGTATGGTCGCTTGTTCTACCTAATTTGTAATTTTTCAGCAAATTTCGGTAATTTTTCGTTCAATTTTCGGCCATTTTCGTTTCAAAATTCAATTTTGCTTTCTTGTTTTTGTCAGGAATTTCCTGATTTTTTTCCTAAAATGCCAATCTCGCCATTTCGTTCAGGATAAAAAGACATAAAACGAAATACAAATCCTTGCTCCGGGCCACGCTATGGGTCGTTCGATGAATCATCCCATGCGGATTTATGTTCGTTCGCCTGTGATTCTGTGGTAAATAAAATTTGCTACAGGCCATTGATTGTAATCGATGTGCACCACTCACCCGTGATAATTGCAGGTCATTTACTATGTTGATTTATCATCCTGCTTTACTATATGGCTCTACGTGCATCCGTATAATCTACCCCGCTGCACCTTCACCTTTTCCCAACTTACTCCCGCAAAGCCTTCTTTGGCAGTCATGGTTGATGCTTTTGGTCCCTAACCCATCTTCCCACTCTATCTATCGGTCCTCATCATACCTCCCCTCTTCCTGCAATTATGCATCCGACTATACTAAATTTTGTACTATTGACGAAGTTTTTCTGTTCCGAAATAAATGCAGGTTATCTAACTTGACAGATTGGAGCTTGGTCCCACTGATGTGGCTGGTTGTGCTGCATTGCATGGTTAAGCACTGCTTACAACTTTAATGTTTTTCTGGGCTGAGCATCATGTTTGAATGACCACATATTGGAATTGCTCAAAGTGCAAATGGTTATAGTGTGAGATAAAAATATTATGAAATCACTAACCCATCTCCCGCACTTCCTGCTACGGTAAGAGTTCACTTACTATAACTATGTCATTTTCACCTCTTTTTATAAAAAGAAGGATAGGTAGTCAAACTTATAATTATGCTTCTGCAGCAATTGTGTTATAAATACACTATGTATTTGTGATTGCTTTATGTTGATATTCCAGATAAATGTAGTTGCTCTAGGATGACGAATTCGAGCTTGGTATTGTTGGTTTTGCTTGGTCGGTTGTGTTGGTTTCTACCTTGCAGCAGTTTTTTTTCCAACCCCCAATGGCTAACGGACATGTTAGTGTAGTATACCATTTTGCCCCAAGTTACCTGTACCTCATGCTATTATGTGTGTATTTCTACCTTTATTCTTACAACATCATGCCACTCACTCTGTGCTAGATCTTGCCCCACCTGGAAGTTACAAAGACTGATACATTGCTCTTGTTGCGTGCCTAACACATATTCACAAGGTTTCTGACCATGCTTATTCATTGATATTTGGGGACCATTGTTCATTCTGTACATGGCTGTTGCTCCATATGATTTCTGAAGAAAAAGATGCACCTGCTGAATGCAGATTGTGACTGATGAAAGTTCCATGTGAAAAGGAAAACTGATCATGAATTCATATGGTTCATGCGATAAAAAAAGTGTAATGCCAAACTTTTGTTGATTTCAATATATATTAATTAGATTGTAGAATAGCATTTAGAAAGATTGATAATGTTGTTTTGTTATCTGACAATGGCTACAAGCTTTTAGGGACATGCTGAACAAATGGTAGAATTTCATATGGAACATAACTCTCGTTTGATTCCATGATAATTTTCTTTTAGGTTTTATATTATTACATTGATGCCGAGGACCTTGTGGTAACCAAATGCTCAGTTGTCCATCTCAAAACAAAAGTTCAGTTTGTTTAGTAGTGTATAGATGACCATGGCCTGAAGGACGATTATTATATTCAGATCATGTCTCTACAGTCAGGTTTCTTACATTTACTTTGCCCGATATTTGAGGTACACAACCCATGTATGCATCAGGATATAAGGTTGTGTTGCTCATGCTGAAACGTTCTAGACGTACTTTTTTGTCAAATAGATCTAGATCAATGTTTCCAAGATCAAATCATATGAATAAAAGGCTTCATTATTCTGGGTTGTAATCCCTAGCATGGTCATTCCGTCAAATTATTGCGTTAAATTAACGGGCGCAGCTACGTGCGCCATCAATGATCTAGTAAGTATGACAAATGCACACTGCATGTTGGGAGCCGGTGTCGCTGTCAAACAGTTGATGCTCAAAAACCATGTTATCGATAAAATCTTCCTTGTTGGCTTTAGTTTAGGGTGATCTATCCATTGGTCTAGTGTCAAATCTTAGTTCTACCATAATTTTCACCAATTCAACTGAGTTGTCGTTCCTGCGATCACAAAATGCTTAGACTATGGAGATGAATGCTTCGGAAAAATGGCAAGAAATTAGTACAGAGGTTGCTCCGGCACAACCCTTTAATTTGTTTTAAAATCCTCATGGAGATCAAGGGTTTTGATTATAACTAATTACTTACTTAATAAGTTTTAAGGGTAAAAATGCCTGCTATCTACTAATGAGATTTGGTAGACTGGTCAGTTAACTACATACCAATAATGCCACCACAAATAACAATCATTAATATGTTTGCTTCTGCAAGCATCGATGGAGCGGAGGATCACATGCTAACACGTGCAGTGTCGAAGAAGCTGATTTCAGACAAACTAGTAGTGGTCAGCTAGCGGTGGTCGTTTTCGTCGCTCATGCATTACTGATATTGACACTACTTTGGCATCACGAACTTAATATGTTTAGAACATAAGATCTCGGTCAATTCCGTTGTTTGGGGGCATCGCACGTTTGTGTGGCAAGGCTTCCAGCCCGTCGGCTACAAGGGTGGTTACGGACATTTCACTCAATGCGCTCTTAAGAAATTTAAATTGCAAATAGCCTACAGATTATAATTCTGATTACTAATTGAGAATCATGCTACTGGAATTTCACTCTATGATGGGTGTCACAAACACTCGTGAAGGCGAAATAAACTCGGCAAAGTCTGTATCAAGAATTCTTCTCGGCAAAGAGTAGTCGGCGTAAACCATGCATTAGTGTATGTCAAATTTGCTTGAAAAACTTGGAAACATGCAAATAGAGATCTAAAGGCTGCTTGGAAGCTTCGGTTCCAGTAGTGATTCTACACTCCCATGTGCCTCCCATGACTAATTCTTCAAAATAATTATCATTTCAAGAAAAACAAACCCTCATCCTTGATTCCCTCAATCCCTAGGTTTACACAATCCTTCTTGCAGAACTCCCCTAAGAGAAGCAACCCACACCAGCTTTGGGATGAGGTTAACCAACACACCATGACCAACTCCATATCCATGCATCCTCGTCACTTCCCACATGTTCCTTTACCCCCCACTACTTACATCACCACAAAAGTAAATGATTGAATATAGACAAAATGTATTAGATGACATTAAGATGAGTGGGGAGAAATTCAGTCCTAAAGGAGCAAGTTCTATATCAGTTATACTGCATCTCAACTGGAAGGGGAATGAAGATAAATAACTCCATGTAGTAGTAATTAGCGCTTAGGTAGATGTTATGATATTTCTAATAGGTAGGAGGAGATGATCATGAGGAGTGAATATATAGATATGATGTTGCAACGCATTTCATAAGGTTATGTATATATATGTTCAATTATCGTCCATGTGTGTGGTACAACTCCATCTAGCTGGGTACGACTTGTCATCCTCGACCAACACATGCAAGCATGATGTATGCAATGTTCTATTTACTTTTCTCATGTTAATTGATGCCATATACTCTTCTACGCATTGTTATTCTTGCAACTATTGTATGGCATGGATGATTTTGATAAGACTTTGTCGGGGAAAGGAAACCCACACAAAATTTTGGTAAACAAAAACACAGGAGAAACAATAAAGCATTTATACAAAGGAAGATACAAGGAAAGAAGAAAATTTACAAAAAATGAAGCTCGAATATATGGAGTAATTCCTTAGCTTGGTTGCCAAAATAAAGATAGCCGCCAAAGTGCATCTATTTTGTATGATCTCGGTAGCTAAATGATTTAATAATAGGAAACATAGATGCTCTAGAACTAGACTGAATGGAAGTACAATTAGAATTTACTTCCTGTTGAGTTGTTTCCCGCTTGTTATTTTTCCTGGTGAGGATGAAGTAAAAATACTAGTGTAGTGATTCCAAGATCAATCAACAGTAATTATAATTAAAAACTATATAAGGTTGCAAGATTGGTGGTTTGTAATAGTACAAAACAGTTGCAACTTGGTTGACACGGGAAAATTAATGTCTTTATGTTCCTTTATTATTTTCTTTATAGTACAAGACAGTTGCAACTTGGTTGATAGTAGGGATTGACTTACAGCTCAGACCCACAGGTCATAGGTACCTCATTGAATATAGCATGTGAGATGTGTAGTGACGTCTCATACTGTATCAGCGCTACTAATGAATTTCCAATTAGCAATGCTTAGCCTGTACGTCACAACTAGATTCGATACCAGCCACATTGAGAGGCAGCGCCACAATGGCAAGCATACTGGCGTCATTCTAGCAGCGTTGAGCATATGTGCGGCTAAAGACGTTTTCCAAAGCACGGTACTAGGCTTTTCAGCACTAGTCGTTGTTTAATCCATTTTGGTTCACGATGGGTTTTGCCCATCGTTATCCCGTAAATTACACTGGGAAAGTAACAGATTACGAATGCAGGTAAAAGTCATGGCATCTTCCAACACGAACATAAGAAAACAGAAGTTGTCGCTGCATTCAATAAGTTTGGTTGATGCTGGGCAGCAAGGTGAGGCTGGGCTAGATGGAGTTGTCCCATGACTGCATGTGTGATAATCCACATCTCATCCATACCCATGTGGCATTCATTGTTGCGTCACTTTCCACTCCTCTTGATTCCTCTTCTCGCCTTGTAGAAATATCCCTCACACCTTAATATATAAGCTATGCAGTATACCTAGCCTTCTTCTCTCTTCTTCCAGATGCATTGTATGCTAATCTTAGTTGAGACATCATCCTGCTATATATACCTTGCTCCAATCCTAGTAAATTCTTTGCCACTAAACTTCATAACCCCCTCTAGCCTGTCTACTAATTCCCTCATATGATCCACTTCTCATGTCATGGTATAAGAGGGAGGGGAGAAGGAAGAGAAGCAAGTGATGGAGCATGTCCATTTAGTTGGTAACGGGGGCGCTAGACATGCTCCTGGAGTACTGCAAATTGAAGAATACTATGAATCAGGTGATTCATAGGCCTTGTGTCTCTACTAGGGAGAATCATTTAGATCAACTAGGCTTGCGAGGCAAAGGGAAGCGTAGACTCACGAAGGTCATTAAATCTAGTACATGCGACCTTAAGCCTTCTATGGAATGTTACCAGGGAGGCGGGTGCAACAAAAAGGGCAACCAGGTGCCTAGCAGATGGTGCGGCGGTGAGTTGTCGATGACACTGTGAGGGGGCCGGCGGAAGCTGCATCAAGGTAGTGGCCGGCGATGCGCCGAGGAGGTATGCAGATCCTGCGACCACGATTGTGGCGAGGTGCCCCACGATGCCGCGACAAGGTATATCGTTGCTTCATCAGTGTAAACGGACGCCGCGATGGGGGCAGCGATGTGCCCGACAATGCTGCGATGTCGAACGTTAGATGATGCAACACAAAGATACTCGGGGATGCTCCAATGGGAGGCAGCTGATCATCAAGTTCGTCGGTACTGCTGCGGACGGGCGCGTTCCGGTGTCGGTGAAGATCCACCAGGTGCTCCCAGCAAGCGACAAGTGGCAAGGGCATAGTCCCCTGCCAGGAGCTCCAGACAGGCAATACGGTCGTCGGCCTATATCCGCAACGTTTCCTCTCCCTACCGGGTCCACTTGATGATGGCGCCGCCCGTTGACGCCTGGCCGTCTTTTGTGCCGACGGGGTTTTTATGCCGACGGCTGTACGGATGCCGTCAGTATATGTGGCTATGCCGACGGCATATCTACGCTGCAATCTGACAAGACTACGCCGTCGAGATCGATGCCGACGGGCCTATGCCGACGACTTCCACCGGCATAGGGGTATACCGATGGTGTACGGCCTATGCTGACCGGTTTATTCTGGTAGTGACTAGAAGACGTGCGGTGAAAGAATGCAGGGATGCAGAGAAGCACGATGTGACTGCTTGGAGCCATCGTATTCGTATCCTAAGGCTGGCGAGCCAACTCGTTTTTCAACAATATCAAATAACTGACATCGAGTGCTTGCATTTTTTCCAGTCTGCATTTCATTGAAATCCTAGTTTTTTAAAAATCCTGCTCTAAATCCCTAATTTCTGCTTTTTGCCTGGAAGGCCTACGCAGCCATTGAGGAAGACTCGAATAAGTATTGAGAGCTAGTCGTGAGAAGTTGTTTTCTGATCGATGTATCATGCATATATAGGTAGCAACGTGCATCAATCATACAGGTTTTATACTTGTCGTCCACGTGATCAAAGCAATTATATGAAATTAAACGGCAGACGTGATGGAGGTAGCTGCTCAACTTATATTTATTTACGTGACCATTGCTACGTGCAAAATCAAGGCGTGCAGCTGGCCTGGCCGAATTCACGCTGACATAATGACGCTCAGCAGTGCAAATATATGATAGGTACGTACGTACATATACTAGCTCGATCGGAAGACTGGATAAGCGAACCCAACGGAGCTCTAAGGCTGGGATAGTGTAATAGCACATACTTTTTTGTAAAGGAACGCCAAGTGCATTCTATTACATAATAGTAATGGGCAAATGGCCCGTCACGTAGTTCAATACAAAATCTGGGAGTTGTCCCAGCCAGGTCTCACACGCATCAACTCCCAGATCAGCTACATACGCAGCTAAAACATGTGATACCTTTTTGTTGGCGAATATGTGCTACCTTGTTACAAGCCCGAGGGCATGATACAACACTACCAACACAAAACCTCACATACAGTTGGAATTTGATGCTTCTAATAATAGCTCCTAAATTCTCTTGATCATAATATTTAGATTTCACTGCCTTCATCAGCTGTGTGGAATCAGTGTCAAACAATACCTTGTCGCATACCATCTGAATAGACATTTTTATAGCGTACAACAAACTGTTGAATAATTAGGCATTTTCCCGTTTAGTTTAATCCAGAAAAATAATGGATAAAACATGAATAGCAATATATTGATGAAACTAGAAACTAGCAACAATTCGTTGAGACTAGTAATGCAATCAAAATCATGAGCAAAATGCATCATATCCATGTCAATTGCTATTAGCAATAAACCAAATGCTAGCCCTAACAGTGAGGATAAGATGGCATACGGAGCAGTAGCAGAAGGTGCAGATGTCCCGATCGTCATGTCGCTGAAGAGGTCGTTGACGTCGTGGAAGAAGTCGTCGTTGGGGAACTCGTCGTCAGTGATGTCGTTGTTCGCAGCCACGATGAACAAGACTCCAGCAGTCGCGTAAGGACACTCCCCAAAAACCTGATCGCCCCTCTCCCGTACCGGATCACAAGAGGCGGGGTTTCGGAGGCCTGCTGTCTCACTTCCCGATGCACGCCAGGAAGAGAGATGGGAAAGAGATAGGCGGCTCAATGCTTTGGAATGAGACGAAAGGTTGTTGTGCCTCTTTGGAACAACAGAGGAGCGGCCTCTTATATACGTGAGAAGAGTTGAAACTGGGCCTTCATTAGTAGAAGAGAAACTGGTGCAATAAACACCTTTAAGCAGACGCACTAAAAACCATTAAGGAGAGAAGAAACGAGCGCACTAAAACTCACACGAAGTGTTCGGTTTCTTCTCCCATTTATGCGTCAATTGTTTCAACTTTCTTCTCGCGTGATAAAGCAGCGCATACACTGGCATTGGTCAGTTTTCCACACAACCTTGTCATGCATGGATGGGCCACATGAGCCTCTGGGATTTAGTTTGAATTATTGACAGAAAATATGAATTATTGTATGGGTTATGCCCAATAATTCCAACACAAACCAAAGCTTCAGCGTGCAGAGCATCTGAGATATGCGCCAGATTGCCCCCCCCTGAAGCCATCGTCATGCCTTGGTCATCTCTGATGATGAATCCCGAGTCGCCGGAGTTGGTGTCCTTGTGAAAAGATGCATCGGTATTAATCTTCAGAAAACCATTTGGCGACTGTGACCATTTTTGGTCAAGCTTATGCTTTTGTCCTCTAGCAGTCTTTTTGTTCTTCATTACATTTTCTACATGGGACTTAATAGAAGAGCACACATCCTCAGGAGAGATAGAGGCTTTGCCCGAGTTTGCCTTATTGCGTACATGCCACGAGTGCCAAAGAAGAAAACATGTTCTCATTTTATCTTCTTCTGCAAGATTAATAATTTTTTCTAGGATGAGCACTAGTACAGCCAGAGCAAGCTAACATGTTATAGATTTAAACTCCACCACACCTCCTTGACGTTCTTGCACACACAAAAAAAGCAATGTCCCTCAACTTGATCAAATCTAAAGCATACAGGACATAGAGTATCTACTTCCATACCTCTGCTTTGTAGCTTCGCACGTACTGGTATGTTGTTTGTAGATAAATGTCATAACTTGTCCTAATCTAGTACCAATTGTAATATATCCTGCTCCAGCTACCGCCGCTCTAATCATAACAGCAAGTACTAGGGGTTTGAGTGCACAAGTGTACAAGAGGACTAATCAATTTATCTGCATTATTAATCAAACCTAGCTACTAACCTACTACTAGTACTAGGGGTTTGAATGCACAAGTGTACAAGAGGAATCAAGGCTATACAAATCAAGCCTTTGCCATTGATTTTCCTTGCCTAGTCCACTTTTCTCTGTGCCAATACTCTGTAAACTTTCCCATTATTGCCTACCGCAAAAGTCATATAATAACTCGGTGGCCCGATTGTATCTCTTTGTTAGCATGGGAGGATTTCAAATTTTGTTCTTATTTACAAAACTCCGACTTCAGAAAAAAAATGAATGTGTTATGAAACACGAGCATTTTTCTAATTTTATGAACAAATTTTGAAAAACTCAAACATTTCCTAAATTGTGAACTTTTTTTAAAAATCACAATTGTTTTTTAATTGAAGCATTTTTTTAACTCCTAACAAAGTTTGGAAACTAGAATTTTTTTAAACTCTTGAACAAATTTAAAAACGGGAATATTTTTTAAATTTGCGAGCAAATTTTGAAAATGGGAAAAATTGGAAACACAAAAGTTTTTGGAATGACGAACATTTCAAATTCCCGATTTTTTTTAAAAATGTTTAAAACACAAACAATTTTTTTAAAACAAGAACATTTGATCAAGCTACCAAATAATTTTAAAAATGTGAGCATTTTTTGAAATTTCGAAACAGTATTTAAAAAACACAAATAGTTTTTCTCAAAGAAAAGGATAAATGAAATTGGAAAAGAAACCGAAAAAAGTAGAGAAAAGCAAAAAAAGAAATAGGAGAAAAATTAAAAAATTAGAAAGAAATAGAAACAAAAAAACACGGTTCAGGAACCTCCTACACAGGTTTGGGTCCGGCATGATGTTAGAGAACCATTGACAAAGTTTGTTAGCATAATTCTTGAAAGGGAAAGACATGTGTTTGTTGTTTCGGTATGAAAAAAATAGAGAGTATAGGTAAGTTCTATGGTGGGTTGGCCATAAATATAAAGAATGTGGTAATGGACAGCATCAACCTAAGGACATGATGTTTAATGATTGGCTATACACCGACCCTCCCTCAGTTACCGTTCTGGTTTTGATGCTAGTCGCAATTCAAATGATGCCTCGGTTACTCCGAGGCCGTGGCAGACAGAGGAAGAGGACGATGGTCTTAAGGATACTGATACAAGCCCTAAAAATGCTAATGACGTGACCATGTTTGATCGTGACAATTCGGCTCCCAAGAGGTTTGCTTTCGATGTTGACGCAACAGGGTAAAATGGTTCGAACCTCCTGCCAAAGCTATCGACGCCCCCTGTTGATCACCGATGGTACTAATGTAGGAGGAGGGTACCTGATGTCACCCATGAGCAGTCATAGTAGTAAGAAACAAAAGTTGGCGAAGATGGAGAGATTTCTGAAGGCCGGGAAATGAAATTCTCCCCCAATTTTATAGAGGGGACCTCCAAACACAGCCCCCGCATCGTCCCAGCTAGGGAGACTCTGGCTGCGCCCAAACCCTTGCCGTCGGGGCATGATCTCATTCTTCCCGTCCCTCTGCTGCCGCTGGAGGACACCGTCGGGTTAATCCCGGAGGCCAACGGAGGTGGCGGGGGACTCCCACTCTCCTGCGTCTTAGGGGTGGTGCTGGGCCCCTAAACATGTGGTGGCATGGCCGATCCAATCTATGTGGCGCCGGGGCGATGGCTGCGGCAGGTGGCGGCGTGGTAGGTGGCTCCCGCCGGGCAGCGGCAGATGCAGCGCCACACATCACTATACCAGGAAGAGGGATGGCTGCGGTCGTCGCGCGCCGCCATCGGCTATCGGATCGGTGGCGGCGGGGTGGATGGACTGGTGGACTGTTCGGCAGCGTCGGGGTGGATGGACTGGTGGACTGTTCGGCGGCGTCTTTAGCCAGATCTGATCTAGCCGGTGCAACCGAGGGTGGTGGCGATCTCCTTCGTCGGAGGTGATCAACCTGAGGGTGGATAGTCAGATCTCGAGATCCGTTATCTAGTCCCGGCTGCGAGGCGGGAAGACACAGTTGCCGGTGAAAACCAAGCCGATGGCAGGCAATGGCGGCATTCTGCGTCGTTACCTTGATGAAGGCATCATCGTGTAACTTCTGTCGACCCACTCATGCTGCTCCAGGGGAAACCCTAGGATCTGCTCTTCCAGATCGGACGATGGCGGCTGCGGTGTCGTTTCTCTCTTGGGAGCATCATTTATGGAGCAGCGCTGGAAGACAGAGGCAGGAGGTGAAGTTGCTTCGTCTTGCACGGTGCTTCGGTGGAGATGTCAAGTCATGCCTGGTCGGGAGGTGCTACGCTATGTCATGCCTTGTCGGCAGGTGAAACACATGACAGATCCTCCAGAATCTTCGGTTCTGGATGGAGAAGCGCAGGGCGGTGGCGCCGTTGGGCACCTTGGTGGCGTCGATGGATGGACAGACTTGCAAGGGTGATGCGGATCTCTCTTCTGAAGATGGATCAGCGGTCCAGAGTGCTCGACGATGACAACCTCCTCATCGAGATCCTCCTCTGCGTTGACCTCCCCACGACCTTGGTATGTGCCGCTCTTGTCTACAACTGCTGGCTACAGCATGCCTCCGACCGCGAGTTCCTCTGTCGTTCCGGAAGTTCCACCGCCCGCCTCATCGGTTTCAACATCCAGGAGGGGCTGGTGCCAACCAGTCCACGCTTCATCTTGATGCTGCTGGCTCAGCACCGGGAATGTGCCGCCGTCATCCGCAGTGCAAAGTTCAGCCTGCAAAGTAACTAGGGCAGCAATGTATGGACATACACAATGGACTGCCGAAATGGCGGTCCTTACCCAACACCTCGATGGAACCACATGGGGACTTAAGGTGCATGTCCCACTGTGCCCTGAGAGAGGCATGAAGAAGATGCCACCCCTTCCAATCCTTGAACCGCATCACGACTATCACTGCGATTGCAGCCCAACCCTCTCCAAAGAAGGAGTCAACGGCTTGTCCTGCTTCCATGTGTCCATGGCGCCTGCATACTATGGAAAGTCAAGGTTAAGAGTTTATATGCTGAAAGATGGTGTGTGATGTATGCATACCTCGGCCGCGGCAAATCTTCCTCCTCCACCTGTGTGAATAAACTCTTTGCTCACCGGGAGTAAAATCTATATGGCAGCTGCCATGAGTGACATTCTCATCTTTGATTTGAAGACCTTTGTAGAAGTGCATGCTCTAGCCAATGTAACCAAAAGACCGATCTGATGGAAGAGACTAGGCAGACGTTATACGTCAACACTCCCCCTCATGTATGGCTCCCTCAGTCCTAAACGTGGACCAAAAGTCGGATGCAATTTAATTGCGCCAGCAGGATCTTGAACTCAAGACCTCTTGGCTCTCATACCATGTAGAAGTGCATACTCTAGCCAACAACCAAAAGATCGATCTGATGGAAGAGACTAGGCAACACATTATACGTCAACAACCTCAAGCTTCTCGGTAATTCAGCTCCCACAACGAGTGGAGTACGGAGAGGAGTATGGTTGGTCGGACACTATGTTGTCACGGGCAGATGATTATTCTACTGTTTATCTCATCAATGCTAAGGAGCTTAAACGTCGAATTTGGCTCCATAAGGGGGACACCATGTTGCTGGTGGATACAATCCGTTTGCTTGACATGTTTGCTAATTTGAGGATGTTAGGTTTCAATGTTGAGGACTATCATAGTTTTCTTCGTCCAAGACGGGTGGGGACAATGCAGAGTTTGTGTTCTTGCAGATATGTCAATGCATATTCTACCTGGATATCAAGTGCGAACACTACATGAAATGCATGACATAACAAAATATGATGGATCTTCTTGTCATATCAATCCTCTTATGATGATCTGGCCTCCCACAATCCTCAAGTAACAAGGATAATCCTGCAAGGTATTACGTTTTGCTTCTAGTTGATATGTGTAGTGCACTTGTCGAGGTTATATAGTTTGATTCCTTAGCAATATTAACAATACTAGTTGTGACATTAGAGAATACTCGACATAAGATGGTTTGAGACCTTTTATGTGTTGATTCCTTTTATATGTTAGGCCAAGCTAATAGTGGGCAATTTGGGTTTATGTGGCATTTCTCGTTTTTTTTTACGGAAATACAAACTGGAGAATGGAAATGTGTCTGCCTGCGAAATGACGACATGTAAAGTGTACCGTGTGCCATTTTGGAGAAACTATAGTACTGGATCAAAGTCATCACTCTGATTTCTTAGCGCACATAATATTTGATGCCATTGCATTTTTGATATTTTGATTCTTCAAGTGGCTAAAGAAAAATTGTGATGCTTAATTTCTCTATCCTTATAATTCCTCTGTTTTCCCTGAACCAGAAATGCCATGTGAGCAAGGATATGAGAAAGCTTTTGGATGTCAGCAACATGGATGCAAATCAAGGAAGAGTAGGAACTCATTTCTCTATGGAAATGTAACCATGATTGTTTGTGACAAGTCTTCATTTTGTGAAGAAAACATCGTATTCTATTGTATCAGTACTGTTTGGTTTGGACTCACATCTTTGTTTCATGTGGTTGCAAGAAAATTACATGTATGGTACTAGCTATGCCCTCTGAGCTGATCTGTCTGTGCTGCAGTCTTTGCTTGCATTATTGTCACCTGTGAACTTGTGGAATCCGTTTCAGTTTCGTTAGTGATGTTGTAGCTCCTCTAAATTACATTGACTACTACCAACCAGCCTATTTTACATGCGCCATAAATGCATCGTTTGTTTGTAGCTAGCTAGGCACTTGTAACATAAATGCAGGATTTTATCTCTCGTACAAACATGTAACCGATGCTTTGGCGAAATGAGGCGAATCTCTCTTCTTTTGCATTGTGTGTCTCATGTCAAGCAAGCCTTTAGCACCGTGTGGCACTCCTATGTGTTTTTATTTTCTTTGTGTAGTAATATACGAAATGTACTGATATTCTTTTTTCCTTGAAAAGCTGAGAAAAGTTTCTGTTTAGCCAGGTGATAAAATCCACTAATGCTTGACGATCTTGTGCACTGAAATCATGGATGGGCTGTTGTCTCTTGCTCTGTTGCTCTGATAACCCAGGTGAGAGTCTCGGCATCTGCATTGTTTTACTTTGGTTCAATTTAATAAAATTGCCGTATGCATCATTCTGATGCAGAGGCCGGGGATATCCTCCTCTAAAAAATAAATGAAAACTCAGATGACAAGCTATCCTCTTTTAAACTGCGAACCATGTTCTGCGTGAGGTTGATTATTCTTATCATCGCAGCAATGCCAGTCTATATTTTGGAACGGATCTTTGTATGTGGTTGTGTACATGCTGAAACATAGCATGCTGCTCAAATGATATGCACCCGTTCAACCAATTGGTAGGGCAGTGAGATGCCTGGCTGGCTTCCAAATTTGTCTTGCTCACACACCCACCCCTTGCTCCCTGCCTACCTCCTGCCCTCAATTCACCCTGTAATTTCCCGGCTGAATAGCTTGCCGCCCTGCTCATTGCTTCAGCTGTTTCCATAACAAGCTACCTAAGTGTCCAGATCCGCTGTGAAACCAGCTCCCCCACGACCACAGATGATCACCTCCAAGTCTTGACTGTACTAGGTCGCCGCTTGCCACCCAGGCAACCACTCCCCCTAACCGCCCGCTCCATGGCTGCCTCCTCGCCACTCTCTTCCTGCATCACTGTGTTCCCCATCGGTTGGCTCTCCTGGCCTCTGCTCACTGAAGCAATCTGTCAATTTCACCACTGAGGTGCACGTGTGTTCAATTGCAGTGCTAAATGATGTAGATAGGCAATCATATAGTGGGTTAGAAACCTAAAAGGGTTGTTAATCAGAGCTCAAAATCTGTCATAATACACCAAACCTTGCTGCAATTTGGGCAATCAGCTATAGCAGATTGAACTCCAGAATCAACAACTTTCTATGTGTCCTGCTGCCCCCCTAATGAGACTATGCCAACCTTGCCCATTAGATTTGGGACATCAATTGCTGAAGTTTTTGTTTCTTTTGGGTCATCTGCAAGCTGAGAAGCTGATCACCAGGACATACAGTGAGCTGATTTTTTTGCTTGGAAATATATTGTTAGTGCTATCTCTATGAATGCCGGGTATAGTCTCTAATCCTAATGTAGTCTCCGCCGGTTAAATTTTGTCCCACCTTCGTCGGTTATTTTTCGTCCCACCTTCGTTGGTTTTTTTTTCGTCATTTTTTTTCGTCTCGCCGATTCGTTTCGTTACTCTACCTGCCCCGTCGATAGCCCAACCGATTTTTCTTGTCGAAGCCCCGCCAGATGAAAAAAACCCGGTGGAGAAAACTACCCAACGCCTCGTAATCCCTAGCCCTCCCGCAATCCCTAGCCTCGCATCTCCGCGGTCATATTCCCCACCTCTCTCTTCCCCGATCAATGGTGCCTCCGTGTGGCGGCGGCGTCAAGCGCCGGCAGCGTCACCTGGATCTCCTCGAGCAAGGGCCCTCCGCGCGCTAGCACCTTCCCCATCGTGCGCGATCTGTCCGCTCCGACGCACGGTGAGCGCGCTGCCGCCGTCTTGTCGCCGACGTCCTGATCCATTGCGCCAGGCGAGATACAGGTAGAGTTAGGGAGCGGCCAAGGTCGCCGCCGAGGAAGATGATTGTCGTCCCTTGGTCGAGGAAGAGCTGACGCGCAGTGCCGCTACAGCTATTGAGGCTGACCGTCGAGTGCGGCCGGATCTGGACATCCGGTGGTGCCGCCCAGGCTGGGGGTGCCCACATCACTACAGAGCAGTCTCCGTCAGTTCATCGTCGCCGCCATCCCCCCATCCAGGAAGGACATGGTCGCTGTTGCTCTACAAGGTAGCCACCTCCTGCTCGTCAATCCAAGCCGGACTGCTCTACATGATCACGTCATCTGGTAAAAGCCGACATCAAACTGTAGCAGGTCCATCACCTTGAATCCCCAAGTACGAGCTAGAAAACAACCTCCGATGAACTCACAACTTTCATAAATTTTGTGTCGACCTAATCTAGGTCCAGTGATTCCGCTGAAGCGCCATCGAGCTCGATGGGATGTCTGACCTGGAGTGCGTCAATTTGTCGAACAAGTTCCACGAGTTTTCGACGCCAAAGAAGGTATCACCTTGGCCGTCCATTTTTGTGCTTATCATCCGTTCAATATAGTAAATTCAGTCGATGCATGGGTAGTTTAGGATATTTGATGTGCTGCTCAAAGCTAGGAAGCAAATAAGCGGGCAATGGTTGCTGAGAATAAGAGGATAGAGCCTTGTGGCGAGATTAGAGGCGTATCTTAGGAGAAGTTGGCAGACGGGAAAAGGAAAAATTGAGACGGTGAGAGACTTCTTGATTTGAAGCCCTGGAAATGTCAGAGTTTTACATGTTTCATACACATGATATGACAATAGCAAAAATAAAAAAGTGGGAGAAAGAACCCGCACCACTGGCTGTAATGGTGAGCACATCTCCTAACTTAATCTATTTAATTTAGTTGGTGTGGGTTGATGGCCTACGACCTTAGTGAAACATACCCAAATTCATACTCTTTAAACTGGTATAACACTGTCGTGCTATCTATGCTCAACTTGTGGTGCATATTTGAAATCAAGAACAACATGGAAAGAGGGACTCCTTTTTAAATTATTAACTGAACTGGTAGTGTTGTTTTTCCCTGTTTTTTTGCTTGTATGAATGATTTCTGACAGTATGTTACATGATCTGATGTGATTTCTGAAACTATGTTACCCGCTCTTATGTGCTTTCTAAATTATTATCTATGAAAGATTTCTCATAGTATGCTACATGCTCTGATGTGATTTATGGGAGTTGTGTTCATCGTTTAACCGATCTATCTTCAGTTCGCTCGAATAGTTTCTTGTTTTGTGGTTACATCTTACATGCATGGTTTGTAGAAGTAAGGGTCCATCTAGCAATCTATTTTCAGTTAGCTAACTAGAAGACAATGGCATTATTATTCTTAATTTCCTATATTAAAAAAGTATGTTGCCATCAACCTACTCAGGTCCTCCCTGTGCACATCTGGTGGTGGCTCCTCCTGCTTCTTCATGTGCATATCTATTGGTGCCTCCTCCTTCCCTCCACAGATCTTTATATTTTGCCATTGCTAAAGGTACATGCTTTCATCCTAGAAGAGCCTGATTGTTCTTTTGATTGCATACATCATTAGCTTGCTAGTTTAATAGTCAAATAGGAAATCAAAATTCTTCCTAAGATCATGGACGGATTTTCTATAGTTTGGTTGCAAACTTAATGAACCGGTTCCTCAACATTCCAGATTGTGATGATAAGGTTCACAGGAGATGCAAGTACGTCTTCTATCCAGAAAGGATAAATTGGTGTCCGATTTGACCACAAGCATATGATCTTTGCTCCACAAGGTTGTACTTTGATAAGGCGTGATGCTCTTTTTTCTGTAAGTTGACGAACTCTGGTGAATGAATTGCATTTTGTTTCCTTTAATGATGACAGTGTACATGAGTATTTGGCTAATTCTTAATGCTTAATTTATGTTCCATCAAAACAGCGAATTTACATACGTCTAATTGATATTTGAACTGATGGTATAAAAGTTTTGATCTCAAAATATTGAAAAGACATGGATTCAACTAGGGAGGAGTAGAGGAAGACCATGCAAATGAGGGATATGTAAGATATGTGTCCTAGCACCTTTCCAGCAAGAATCTAGCAATGGTGACCTGGCATGTATCATCACAAATATACAATGACAAGTGATGTGTATTTGTTCTTCCATTGTTACTGTGGGTTTATTTTAACATATCTCCATACTGATTTGCTACAAGTTAATGATTTTCATTGTTTGGATTTTGTGCAAGTTTTGGTGGGCTGTGAGCTGGATGTGCCATTAGTCATGGTGTCGAGCTTGGATTGAGGAGACGGATAGAAGAAGGTGATTTTTTCGCACTGTGCAATGTACTCCATGACATGAATTGATGATTGTTTCTCCTTGGCCTTGCGCTTGCTTCATCGGTGCCAGGTCAATGCACTTGAGGAGGCGGCAGTAGCACACCTGTGGTCCAAATCTAGGTGAATTATTGTGGCTGATCTAGAGGCCTGATCTAGAGAACGACAGGGCCACAACGTTCGTGCAGCGGTGGCTGGACACACCATCCGGAGGCGCGTAACGGCTGCGCTGGCAGCCGCTTGGAAGGGAAGCGAAGGTCATGGAGGAGGAGGCTATGCATGGCCGAGGAGCAGGTCGTGCGCTGCTGCAGGGACGGGAGCGCCGGCGCCGGCTCCAAGTACACCATCGTCCAAGTTGTGCTTGGGCTTCCCTCCAGCAGGTCCACAGCGTATCTTAGGTCTTGATCGGGCTGACATCGGTTTGGCCACTACACTCGATCATGTGCTCTGCTGACCTCGATGCCCATATTTTCCTAGACCCCATGGCACGAGTACCAACCTCACAGGCTGAACTGTTGGATGTTGGTATTTTGATCTTGCTATGTCAAATTGTACGATGTAATCTATGGATCTGAAGCTATAGCTAGATTGGTGCATACCAATTAATGGATTGGTGCCTTCTGTTTCAGTTTCGAACTTGGATGTGAGCATGTGCATCTATTACTTACCTGTTCGCGCTGCATAGTGCCTGCACCCAAATTTTGGCTAGCCTTAATGGCTTATTTGAATTTTATAATCCTTACTTTCAATACATATCTCAAGAAAACAAGCTGTGTTATGACTTCTGAGGTCAAGCGGAGGTGACTGGATAACTCTAGCAAGCTGTAAAAAAACATGTTTAGGAACTACAAGGTATGTTTTCCACCAAAATCACTTCATTATATCCAGATGCATGACTTTTTGAACAAATGCAGACTATATGACTGCTAAAAAGCAACTTGACAACCAATCTTCAATTAGTTATGAGATACAAATATAGATGCAAACATGTCAAGTCTAATGTGCCATCAAATTCTTTAATTGTGAAATTGTAGGTCCGAATATGTCAAGTCTAATGTGGCATCAAATTCTTATTAATGTTAAGTCTAATCTACAGTTTGATATTACAAATATGTTATACTTTGATTTATTTGCTATCTTACTGTCATATCCGTGTCAAGCACAAGCCGACACCTCTATTTCCGGTGAGGCCAACCATCTAAAATACCTCCTCCATCTTAAATCCATTGATATACTTTTTGATACAGGCTTTTCTTATATAGATATTAGAATTGGGACTATTTGGAAATATCACTTAAATGTTGGACCCTTTCTGTAGTATACATCTTGGCTGGCCTCAACATATAGTTTTTTTCTCAAATTATGGGTTTTCTTCTTCTGTCTGTTCGTGCATGGTTTGCTTTTGGTGATCCGTAATCTCAGTGGTGTTGCTGCTTCTAACTTCTACTGATCCATAACAACTGCGTACTATTTAGTTTGGATAGATCTTTATATATTTCACATTTAGCAGAAGAGTTTAGTATGTGAACAGATGGTACTATTGCAGATTCTTTATCCTTTTCATGTCTGATGGCATGAACTTATCCATAGTAGGTACATGCAAAGGAACTTGACAAGAGAACAATACTCTTTTGAAAAAGGCTAATTTGCTACCTTTAAATATCAGGTCCACACCACACACACACACCATAAAAGACAGGTATTTACATGTATCTTTTGCAGGATTGACAGCACACGATGAGAAGAAGACATGATTTACCTCAGAGCGTGGGGACTACAGAGGATAGCGTCTTCGTGGATTCAGATAAGAATAATATTGTAAGAGGGCAAGGTATCATGTATACAATCAAGCATTGCAAAGGACTAGCTACTGCCTTGTTTATTTTTTTTATGATTGCCCAAAATTTTCTTACTAGAATTTTGAGAAGTTTGGCCATCAGTTCTACTGCTTGGTCATTTTATATATCATGTTGCAGTCTTTGTTTAAATACAAGGTAATATTAATACCATCCATGTAGTTTTGTGTTTGCAGTCCTGTACATGGTGACTAATTTTCATATACATTTTGTTTCATATTATCCATGAATATTTTTTATGCATGTACCCTACAACTGGGTTATTATATGTGTGTGAAGTTTTTTTTCCTTTTCACTTGATTACCATCTTTGGGCTGAGACTTTATAATTATTGCAAGTATGTTGAGAGTGTGTTAGAAACTAAGGGCAATCCTAATTGGATATGTCCAGTTCGACATGGCATTTGCAATTGCAGTATCCGTAGAAGTAAGAAAGGACCGTTCCAACTGGCAATGAGTATTGGAAAGTATAAATACTACATTACATATGGTTTCAGAAGTATAATTACAAGCTCATTGCTCATATGGTTTCTGAAGTACAAAAATCTATACCCTTTGATGTTTGAAGTGGAAATGTATCCATGACTGTTAGTTGTTGTTGTCAATGATTTTTTTTGGAAAAGAATTAATAAATCCATTTTTGTTGAAGAATAACTGGGGGGGGGGGGGTAGTGTTGGGGAACGTAGCAGGAATCAAAAAATTTCTACGCTTCACGAAGATCAATCTATGGAGTTATCTAGCAACGAGGGGAAAAGGAGTGCATCTACTTACCCTTGTAGATCGTGAGCGGAAGCGTTCAAGAGAACGGGGTTGATGGAGTCGTACTCGTCGTGATCCAAATCACCGATGACCAAGTGCCGAACGGACGGCACCTCCGCGTTCAACACACGTACAGTTGGGGAAGACATCTCCTCCTTCTTGATCCAGCACGGGGGAAGGAGAGGTTGATGGAGATCCAGCAGCACGACGGCGTGGTGGTGGATGCAGCGAGGATCTCGGCAGGGCTTCACCAAGCTCTACAGAGAGGAGGAGGTGTTGGAGAGGGAGAGGGAGGCGCCAGGGGCTAGGGTGCGTCTGCCCTCCCTCCCCCCACTATATATAGGGCCCCCTGGGGGGGGGGCGCCGGCCCTAGGAGATGGGATCTCCAAGGGGGGCGGCGGCCAAGGGGGTGGCTTGCCCCCAAGCTAAGGGGGGGCCCACCCCTAGGGTTTCCTGCCTTAGGCGCAGGGGGAGGCCCAAGGGGGGCGCACCCGGTGGCCCCACCCGGTGGACCCCCAGGACCCTTCTGGTGATCCCGGTACAATACCGGTGACCCCCGAAACTTTCCCGATGGCCGAAACTTGACTTCCTATATATAAATCTTTACCTCTGGACCATTCCGGAACTCCTCGTGACGTCCGGGATCTCATCCGGGACTCCGAACAACTTTCGGGTTACTGCATACTAATATCTCTACAACCCTAGCGTCACTGAACCTTAAGTATGTAGACCCTACGGGTTCGGGAGACACGCAGACATGACCGAGACGACTCTCCGGTCAATAACCAACAGCGAGATCTGGATACCCATGTTGGCTCCAACATGCTCCTCGATGATCTCATCGGATGAACCACGATGTCGAGGATTCAATCAATCCCGTATACAATACCCTTTGTCAATCGGTACGTTACTTCCCCGAGACTCGATCGTCGGTATCCCAATACCTCATTCAATCTCGTTACCGGCAAGTCAATTTACTCGTACCGTTATGTATGATCCCGTGACCAAACACTTGGTCACATTGAGCTCATTATGATGATGCATTACCGAGTGGGCCCGGAGATACCTCTCCGTCATACGGAGTGACAAGTACCAGTCTCGATTCGTGCCAACCCAACAGACACTTTCGGAGATACCCGTAGTGCACCTTTATAACCACCCAGTTACGTTGTGACGTTTGACACACCCAAAGCACTCCCTACGGTATCGTGGAGTTGCACAATCTCATGGTCTAAGGAAATGATACTTGACATTTGGAAAAGCTCTAGCAAGCGAACTAGGCGATCTTTGTGCTATGCTTAGGATTGGGTCTTGTCCATCACATCATTCTCCTAATGATGTGATCCCGTTATCAATGACATCCAATGTCCATAGTCAGGAAACCATGACTATCTGTTGATCAACGAGCTAGTCAACTAGAGGCTCACTAGGGACATGTTGTGGTCTATGTATTCACACATGTATTACGATTTCCGGATAACACAATTACAACATGAATAATAGACAATTATCATGAACAAAGAAATATAATAATAACCGTTTTATTATTGCCTCTAGGGCATATTTCCAACAGGTAGCACCCACTAGTAGAAAAAGGGCATATTGTCCCGATTGGTGAACCGGGACTAAAGGCCGCGGCCACGTGGAGCTCCACCTTTAGTCCCGGTTGGTAACACCAACAGGGACTAATGGAAATTTTATGATTTTTTTTTTGAAATTTTTTTTTGAAATTTTTTTTGAAATTTTATTTGAATAATTTTTTATTTTCAAATTTCTGAATTATTTTTACCCCTAATCTCTAATCAGCACCCTCATCACCGCTCAATTTATCCTCTTCTCTAATCACCCTCATCATTCCAAATCACCTAACTTCCCGACGGTCACCCATCCTCTCACTCACCCACCTGAGCACGCTTAACTTCCGGGTTCTATTCTCCCTCGTTTCCAAGTCTGCACTTGTTGTTTTCGACAATAGTAAGATGTCAATCCTATTAACCCTCGTGAATTTTGCTTGAGCATGAATTGACACATTTCACTGTTTGAGTTTCAAACTATTGTTTTCAAAAACAATAATTATTTAGAAAACAATAGTTATTTTGAATAATTAGTTTGACCATGGTTTGACCATAGTTTGACCACAGTTTGACTACAGTTTGACCAGATTTGACCAAAATTCAAAATAACTGAACAAATTATTTAGTAACACTAATATTCTAGAATAATTAGTTTGACCATGGTTTGACCATAGTTTGACCATAGTTTGACCATAGTTTGACCATAGTTTGACCAGATTTGACCAAAATTCAAAATAACTGAACAAATTATTTAGTAACACTAATATTCTAGAATAATTAGTTTGACCATGGTTTGACCATTGTTTGACCACAGTTTGAAATTTTTGATTTTTTCCACTCTAGATATTAAAAGCCCGTAACTTTTTTACATTAGGTTTTGAGGATTTTGAAAATGTTTAACAAGGTTCCCCATATTAAAAGCCCCGTAACTTTTCGAGTAGATGATTTTTCATATAAAAAACTTTTTCATCCGAGTTAGTATGCAAAAGTTATGCCCATATTTACAAATTCCAGAGAGATTTTGCAAATAAAGTCGAAATTCACATTTGCAAATTTTCCCAACAACTAGACCACATATCACATGGGAAACTTATTTTCTTTTATTTTTCTGACATTTCCATCATTTTCTTTTATTTTTTAAAATTGAAAAAGCGATCCGAGGGTAGAGTTTGAAAATGGGACCTTTAGTACCGGTTCGTGCGGGGAACCGGGACTAAAGGTCACAACCCCATTAGTCCCGGGTCGGGCCTCAAACCGTGACTAAAGGTCTACTCTTTAGTCCCGGTTTGAGGCATGAACCGGGACTAATGGGCATCGCACCATTTAGTCCCGGTTTGAGGCACAAACCGGGACTAAAGGGCACAGGTGAACCGGGACTAATGCCTTAGCCGCACGAACCGGGATAAATGCTCACATTAGTCCCGGTTCTGGATTGAACCGGGACTAATGGGCTAAACTGGCCTGGACGAAAGCCCTCTTTTCTATAGTGACCCCACCGGTTGTAATATTACTCACAGGACGATATATTTTCATCGAACTGATAAAAACAGCTAGATAAAGAGCTAAAACAAAAATATGGGGGACTGGTCAGCATGCTAGGTCAGAGCAAAGCGAAAACCCATATAGATGAGTCCCATGGAGTGTGATACATTATGTAGAATAGAATATTTTTGCTCCATGAAACCTTTCCTGGGCTCCATAAATTGTGTTTTTGTGCTCATGCTTGTGCATATTCTATAATTTTGATTCGTTGTTCGGGCATTTGGAGTTCACAGCTATCTAAGTTTCTCTTATGTGTGTTTTTGAAGAATTTGGTACTTTAGAGTCTTTCTATTATATTATCTTTGAATCTACTTAGAATAGATTAGTAGTATGATATAGTGAAGTAATCTAATTCAGTTTCCTTTTTCATTGCAACCACTTAATTTCAATCAGGTTAAAATAAAAAAAATCAAAGACAATTTTTTTTCAGCCATAAGTAGAACACCAGAGCTAATTGATACACCATTTAGAAAATTGATACACTGTTGCAGGAGAGCAGCGCGCATAGCGGTGGTCAAGGGCTTAGGGCCTGTTGACCTCGTCCGTGGCGCTGTTGGTCGGTGAAGGAGGCATGCATGAGGTGGTGCAAGGGCATGCTGGTGACGGAGTCGCGCATCATGAGGTCGGGTGAGTAACGCTTCGAAGGGCTGCCGAGGCTCGGTGACGCGGGATGGGGTTGGCGCGGTGACTCAAGGAGGATGATGTAGTTATGGGGAGGGAGTGATGACATAGGGAATTTGATGGCCCGACGAGACCCTACATCATAATCAAGGAGGACCCTACATCTAAAGGAAGAAGAGCAGTCTATATCATTAGTCTATTGCTGGATTTCTAGAAGAAGGAAAAAGGGAGAAATGGTTGTTTCTGCTACTCTGCATTTGCTTTAAAATTGGTGTGCTTATATCAGGAAGATCTTCGTTGCAAAAGTGATCAAATATAACATTCAACACAAACACATTGGTTTTGTAATTAAATGCCTAAGATCTTATAATTTTTATTTAAATTGTTTGGGTATACAATCAGTTGACATTATTTGGTGTAGCATGATGTTTAACATTTTAGAGTTAGATCCTTTTCAGTAACGAAATAATGATGAACTGTATGATATTAGTTTGATGAGGTTATATAGCAAGGCAATTCTTGTTTGATGAGAATAATGAAAAACCAAGCAGCAAAAGAAGATAAATTTGGAAAGAAGAGATAATTTTTAAACTCGAGGGTGGGGTTGTAAGGAATCCGTGGCACGGGTAAACAAAAACATCTTGGTCGCCATATAGAAAAACATCTTGGTTGCCTCCTCTCTATCTCGTCCCATCTTGTTGCCAGGCAGGGAAGAGAGGAGGGAGAGCCGAGTAGCGTGGTGGCCTCTGGCTGTTGCCCGGGAAAAGGTAAAGGCCGCGGCACGACCGCCCGTCGCAATGCCGCTGTTGCTTGCGTGATTGTTTCCCTCCCTGCACCCCCACGTCCAACTCGATCTTCGGCTGCCCCAAAGCTGTAGATGACCAAGTCTAGCGCCCGCACCCGCCGCCTTCTTGCGAATGGCCAACTGATGGCCGAAGGTGGGGAAGGCTTCGATAGTATGATAGTATGATGTGTGTTAGCTGATTGTCAAGAAAAGATGTTAGTCAGTTGAGTCGGCATTATTCTTGGTTATTTTAGCTCTGTGAGTAGCATCTTAAATTTTTCCAAAAGGCCGTGGCAACGCACGGGCGTTCTACTAGTAGTAATAATGATTGTGTGCTGTTTATCTGTTTGCTTATTTAGTATTTATAGTAGAACTGAGCACTTCCCGTAGGTAGAAACTTATGTACTTGAGGCATCCAGGGGCAACAAACTGTTGTCATACTTCAGATGAAACTGCATTTCTTGGTTGGATGTACGATGCACTCAACAAGTTGTTCTGATACTTCCATTTGCCAAAGGCGCATGACTTATTTCCTGTTTGGCAAACATGGCCATTTATTTTATCACTCATCTGCTGTTGGGATCTATGAAGCATGTGTTTTAACTGATCTGCATCTTCTATTTAAAGCGGTGGTTCCAAAAAATCCATAATCACATCTTTTATGACAGAATGAAGTACCTGGTTTTTGTTATTTGATTTTGTTTCCTACAAGTAAATAGCTTAAGTAATCACGAGGAACTATAATGTCCCTCATATCCATCAGGTGTCATGAAGCTTTAGAGACATGCTTCTAGGGACAGAATGAGATCAGGTTGATTTATGTGAATATATTATCTTAGAGAGGAGCTAATTTTTTTGCTGGTTTATAGAGGAGCGAATTGTTGGTAATGGCATGGTCATTTAGTTTTTTCCAGCTGGACAGCTGCCTTCCGTCTTTAAGTGGCTAGAACCTAGGCCCTGTAAGGAATACACGAGGTAGGAAGGCACCTATATTCGCTGTGTCTTTTTTCTGGCGGGGACTAACCTGCATTTTAAGTAGCCAGCTTTGAGTCTATGATATGATGTAGCATCAGTGAAACATTACTGTATGCGACCTGGATATGTTGATTATTGTACCTTTGTTGTAGGCCAAATTGTGCTTCCACGTCTGCATATCGATACTTGTTATGTCATTTGCAGAACTGAAATATCTTGTTCATCATTGCTAATTTGGTTTAAATGTACCAAAACAACTAGTGGAACAGTTAAATAATGCTTCGTTTATAGAGTTCAATACGGGTAAACAGAATTACAAAAAGGATGCATTTGTCGGATGAAGGTTTGTAGTAGAAAAAGAGTTTTTTTACATAGTGGCACTCCTATTTCCACTGGTCAGAGCTTATCTAGCACGACTCTATCTCCTAGGCTGAGATGATCTCGCAGGAGCAGCAAAAGCTCATTCAAATGCAATCATCCGACGCAGGAGAAATCTTTTGGATCAACATCAGGCAACCCTCACCTGAAGAGCAGACTGCAAGGCAACAGTACAACTAATTACAGACACAGACTATTCCTTCAGGCAAGAGTCTTGTTTAGCCAGTAATCTGTCAAATTCCAAGAGCAGAACGAAATGTCTCACTTGCTGCTTGCTCGAAAAGTTGAAGTTTTACCCCTTCAGAAAAGGAACACAGGAACTTCTGAAAAAACTAAGCCTGCTTTGCTGGTGATCTAAAAACTTACATGATTATCTTCACCTACTCCACTTACAGGCGGCAATGATAGTGGTCAGACTAATGAAAGCTAAGGATGTAGAGCCCAGTTAGGTGACGCTCTGTGTAGGTAGATTGGATAATTTAAGCTTGAAAGAGCAGGGCATCAGTAACAGAAATGCATCACCTACAAACTCGCAGTTTCTTCACTTCTTCACACGCCACTCTTCCTTTGGCAAGCAACAAGCTCCACCAGCATTTTCCTTGCTATTGTCATCACCGTCAACACAAGCAAAAGAACACACCATAATTTCCTACTAGAAACAAAGGTTTGTGACAAAACCATTCTTCCTTACAAACACAGAATTCCATAGTATATGTACTCTGTCTCACCAACGTAGCTTGAAAAGTGGACGAAACTTAGATCATTATCATACTTGGCGTTTGTACTCACTGTGCTACTACCGTCTCAACAGAGATTCATTTGCTCGAACATGTCGGCCTTTGATAGAACATACTTGTTTCATTATCTTAAAAAAGGAGGTTGTTCTTTCTTCTGAGTCTAATAGAACAACAGTTTCTCGTAGATGTTTCTTCCGTTCCTACCATAATCAGTGAGTCGGCCATACAACATAAATATTACCCTTTATGGACACACGGGTAGTCTCTCCTCCTTTTCCGTTAATGCGAGATCGGCTAGACGATTATATGTGTTACCGCATAGGCGGAGTTCCCAACCCACCCTCCAAAAGAAAAAGAGAATGAAAACAAAATGTACACTCAAAAGACAATGAAGACATACGAAACATATGCAACAAACATAATAAAACCATTCATTATTATCATTTTTCTTTGTACAAACATAAGTTTTGTTTTGAGAAAAGCACTTTGTTTCTAAAGAAAATTATCATTTTTTGTTTTTATAAAGTTGCTTTTTACAATTTTTATGATGCTAAAGGAAATACTATTTTCCCATTTTGATTTTCTTGCCACCCACTGATGAACTAAACTCAGGGAATGTTAAGTTACTTTATCTTCCAAGAAGTGGCAACAAGATTGTAGAAGGGTTCAGGAAGGTTCCACTATCCTAGCTAGAACCAGAATAATTACGTCTGAAAGGCAAACCTTGTAATATTTATTGCTTCGTATATATTGAGGGGACATATAAGGATCAATTCTTATAAGTAGGTTACGATTTCGAAGAGGAATTGTTATATACAACCTTATCTTGGGAATTCAGGATCACCATAATAAGTTAAATTGTCTACAAACATGGAGTAGAAAATATGGGACTGAATCACCATAATGTTGTAGTACAGACGCATTGACGTGCTTTACCGAAGGCAGTTGCTTCTTCTAGTAACTCAACAAGCACTACACCACGACAATGCATTCCCTAAAACGTCTGTTGGAAAAAGTCAGTTTCGCCGGCCGACTGTTTGTTGGAAAAACTTCTAGCAGACTGTTGGTCGGTATTACTCACATATAGCAACCAAATGTCGGTCGGGAATGCTAAAATTTATAGCATCAAACCGTTGGTCGATGACAATTGCAGTACTGTCACACAGTCGGTCGGGAAATATTGCCGACCGACTGTGGGTCACGAACTGGGCCGTGCATGCGACTTAGTGCGAAACCCAGGCCGGATTTTCCATGTCGTGCGCCCTCACTGCCCACCTCCTCATTTCCCTAAAAAAACCTCCTCATACACCATTCGTCTCCAAAAAAGTCAACACCACACTACTACCTCTCCCCCTTATCTCTTCCCCATCTCGATCTGAGCGGCGGCAGCGGCGACGACGCTGACGCTCGCATTCGGCGACGCTTCCCCCACTATCTCTATGTCTTCCACCCACCACACCATCACCATCCCCACCTCGGTGTTTTTTTCCCATGGGGTGGTGGTCCTGTGGCGCCTATGCTCACACCCAGCTGCCGCCGGCGGCACTTCCTGTTCTTGCCCAAGCGTTCGTTGAGGCCCCCTCTCGTCTCACTCCCATGGCGCTACCGCCCCAAACCATACCCAGCTCCCTCTCCCCCTCCCATGGTAGCAGATCTGAGCGGGACAAGGTCCTTTCGGTCCTGGTGGTTCAGAACGAGGCAGGTGGCCTCAAGAGACTAGGAGTGTGGTGGCTACCTGGTTGGTGCCCCCATCTCTCTTAGACATCCATGGCGGCAACGACATCCGGAAACTCTCTCTCTCTCTCTCTCTGTGTGTGTGTGCAGATTTTAACTCCAAGCGATGAACCTTCCATAGCCCCAGTCGATGGTGCCCCATCTCTCACCAGATGGATGCTGCTTTGATTCATGGAAATAATTAAGTTCTTGAAGTAGTAAAGTTCAAACCCTAGCTATCGATTACTATTATTGTGTTTATTTATATTGTGTGATTCCTAGCAGACTTAATTGGATAATTTTTTCTTTTTGCAGGGTGAACCGAACTTGAATAGGTTTCGTGGATGTTTGGGCAATTAATCAACTACTAACAAAAACTTAAGGCCACTGAAACTTTAGTAGATTTTGGTGGTTCCAGTTTAAGTATTTATTTTATTGTTTCAGCATTATACATGATTAATGCTTTGATAGTAAGTGTACTGAATACATGATTGCTGTACATGAATCCATGATTATTTTCTTTGGGAGATTTTCTGGAGGTTTTCTGAAGTTGTAAGTGTGTACCTAACCAACTGAATATTATAGATGCATTGGTTACTTTTACTTGACAAGATTGACACTCTGAAGTTTACAGGGTTCCATCGACACGTGGTGTGTCAGCATTTGCCTATTTACCTGAAGGGCCTGCCAAGAGCATTGCCAATATCAGTGTGCTTTGTGCTACAGAAATGGATTTTTAAAAACTTGTAGCACATGGTGTCCTAGGAATCCTGGCTATGTAAATTTCACCTCTCCTATTCAAAGATATGTGGACCTGCTACCTCATTATCAGGTATTTCTATGCATCTATTAATCATATGAACTATACAAACATGGACAAGATACAATTTAGAGGAACTTTGGTAGTTAAACAACCTTACTTTCAAACTGTAATTTCTTTCTTGTGTTATGAATGGAGTGTAGTTTAATCCACATTATTTTAGCTTATTTGAATGACATAAATAAGGTGTGTGTGCAAGTTTAGCAAATATGATGTTTTTTTTGTCATAACATACATGGCATCGGAAGTTGGCATCCTAGGATGTTGTTGGATCTCTTAAGTTGGCTGCTGTTTTTCTTGTAATTTTGCATCAAAATACAGTATTTGTGAATCACCTTTCTTCTGTTTTTGAGAATATACACTTAGACACTAATTAATCAATAATACAGAATGGTATGTTGTGTATGATAAAAAGAACCAGAAGCTGGATAAATTTTGTATAGTCGTAGTTGTATTATCCAGCAGATAATAGCTTCTGTACGCCCATAGCTCACCTAATTCAGTAAAGCAAAGCATAGCAGTCAATAGGCTTTGTATTTGTATAGTCATAGTTGAACTTAGCATTCAAGTTTACTTTGTCACCGTAGCCCTGTGTTGATACTCTGGTAGATTGTTAGCTGTGTTTATAGAATTCTCTTGCGTAAAAGGGTGACAATTCATCCATGACTTGATGTGTTGATCAGTTGACATACTCTCTTTATTTCGTTTTTTATCTTGTGAACAGGGGAAGTGTTGGTTATGCTAGTGTGCATACTCACTTTGGAAGAAATGGTAGTAGGAGAGGTGACCTTCAATTCCTCACCTACAACTATTTTATAACTACTAATTAGAGGTACCGTACGAGCCATTAGGATAAATCTGCACGTACAAATGAATTTGCATCACCTAGAACTTTTTTCACTATCTAATATTCCATAGTAATTATCCATTCTGAGTTAAATCATACATTAATTAGAAGGAACTGAACCATTTGTTAGGGTGAACTATATGCAGCATTGAGCATTCTAATTAATCTTCTGCATTGTTCTCTGTTTCGACAGCTACTGTACTACAGGCTAAAGTGATGGCTTGTATGGTTGATGTAATTTCATCTCAATAAGAATTATTTTCTGCATAGTATATTGGTCCCTGCCTACTTGCTGTAAATGTGTGATATTGATGGACTTTGTTCATGGCTTTGATTATACAATCTAGAATATTTAACCTTTTGAGCCAAATTCAACAGAGCATATCATCCAATACTAAGGATTTCAATTATCATGGTGTATTCAAGTCAAATCTAAATAGTAGTCTGCGTCTGCCTACCTTGGCAAGGATACCGGGTGAATCTACTTTCACGTTGTAGCTTATTTTCTTCTTTACTATTATTTTTGGGGATTTCATTTGTTCTTAATCCTATTTCCATTCTGGGTGAAAATGCGGGAACCTTTTGGAGACATGTACATTTTAAGTGTTTTCCCTTCCTGCCCAAAACAATGTTAAGTGAGCTAAGATAATACTTTTAGGTATTCAGAAAGAGCCAAATCTATAATTGGCTTTCAACTTGATTTATCCAGTGTGAACTACTAGAAATCTATACATCTACTGAAAGAGTCACAGTTACATATATTTAGCTTTTAGCTCACTGTATCCACTATCTTCAAAGTTGTATGTTCATTTTTTGGAAACAAGTGTTGGAATATTGGCTGCTAGTACGTTAACTTAAGTATATCCCCAGGAACACTATATGCTCAACAATCATCTGAAGTAAATGATGCATTTCCTTCCAAATGGATAGAAAAAAAGTTGATTGAGTGTTTCTATGCCACATCCATTGGTACTGCTGGAAGTCGATTGACAGTCTTCATGTACCGATATCCTATTTTTATAGATTAGGTAAGTGTATTCTTCATTTTGTGCTGTTGTGTGTGCGTAGTGCACATGTGAATTCTGGCTGCATTCAATTTCATAGATTAATTAAGCATTTTAATATTTGATATTTGTTTAACTTTTGTAGGAAGCAAGCACAAGGATGGACTCACTATGAACCATGAAGCCAGCGATCCACATCAACTGGATAATTTAGCTTGCATTTTGTATAACTGATGTATCATAGTTGCATCTTTTAGCTGTCCTTGTGTGAACCTGATGTATGGTGTCTTGGCGGTTATGTCTAGAACAGACTGAACTGTATGTACGTGACCTGGTGTCTTGGTGATTATGTCTAGAACAGACTGAAGTGTATGTATGTTACAGTTAGTTAAATGGAATAAAAAATGTTTGGTGCACCTGATGTATGGTGTCTTGTTGACTATCCTTAGAAATGTGAATTATATGTATGTGACAATCAGTAACATATGCTAATTAAAGCTGTGGTTGGCTAAACAATGTCATCAAAAGAAAACACTGTCTAATTGTTGGTCGGCAAAACAAACCCTGTCTTACAGTCGGTCGGGAAAGGCTAATGCAAGCCTCAATAGAATGTTGGTCGGGAAAGGCACACGGCTGCCCCAACAAACCGTTGGTCGGGAAAGGCCCATGGCTACCCCAATAGATTGTTGGTTGGTAAAGGCCTATGGTAGGCCCAATAGATTGTTTGTCGGGAAAGATGCACCATAGCCGGCCAAAAGTCGGTCGGGAAAGGTCTTTCCCCTCTGGACTTTTCCTAACAGACGTGATCGGTCGGCAACACACTTTCCCGACCGACTGTCTGTCAGCGGAAGCTGCATTTCCAACCAACTTGGCTGCCGAGGATGTAGTGTTGTGGTGTAGTGAAGCTTGACGTGGCTCCTCTCTCAGGTTGCTTTTCTTGCTTCACTTTAAATCTCATTGCATGGCAAAGTTTGACCAGTTAGTGGTCAGCTGCTGCATGGCAATAGTTTGACAAATTAGTAGTCAGTTCAAACATATTTTGGGAATTTAGAGCCAGTGATGTGGGAAAATTTTAATTTAAAAGTTGTAAGAACTTGGTTAGCTCACCCGTCGTAGACTTTGGTAATTTCACACTACATGGTGCAAGCATCCAAACAAGGGTTGTCACACATAGGAGTAATGTGACAAAAAACACCAGCTTTGGGGTGACCGTCCCACAGGACTAACAACTTTGAAATTTTGACCGAAAACTACCACATATTTTGTAATTTGTCCCTAAAACTACCATTTTGGTTGATGACCGTTTTAGACGTTTTAAACATGTTTATGATAAGCGTGTAAAACTTGCAGAAAGTGTTCTACCCTCACGAGGAGGGTCACGTTGTATTTATTGATCGTTGGGGCTTAGCCGATAACCTGCATACAAATCTTGGAGCACAAGGTATGGAGAGATTGAGATGAACTTAAACTAGATTACATAATTTATTTCTAAGTCAAACTCTAACTACTTCCTATATGCGCGGGACAGTAGTCTTGAATATCTTCAACACTCACCATTCATCACAACATGGCCAAGTTGATATTAGTTCTGAATTTGTCAAACTCTTTTGTGGGCAATGCTTTTGATGACATCATTATATGTTCCAAACAAAACAAACAATGGACATTTATAGTACTTTAAAGATGACAAGTAGCTCTTCCTTTCTCCGTGCCTCGCAAGCGTACATGCTCTAATTGGTTCTCTCTAGTAGTGACAAGAGCTTAGCCCAAGACCACAAATCCCCTTATTCAGGTGGATGGGGTGCTGGAGCAGCTCACATAACTTGAGGGAGAATGTGCGGGGACACATAGGTATATCCAAATTATCTCAACCTCCCTATTACTTGCTTCTTTCACACATAGGTATATCACAATCCACCAGAAGAATAGTTAAGAAAGTATCAACCAAGCAGGATATGTATATGTAGTTAGGAGGGACAATGCTCAGCTCTCACACATGCATGTATAGTACACTTCCATCAAGCCCGGACTGACCTATCATTGAGATCCTCAACCCATATCAACAAAATTTGCAGCATGCATGCAATGTACTCTTCTATCATGTTGGATGACGACATTACTCCTCCATCCATTACAACACTAGTATTCTGAAAAGGGTAGTAGTATCCAATTCTATTATAATGGTGGTGGTATATGCTTGATTCTTTACACAATTTCTTTCAAGAACCTTAAAAGGGTAGGAGAATCCATTATGTTCTAAGGATAGGATGACCGCCACTTATTAAACCTCTTCGCCCTTTGAGAAATAACACTGAAGCATTATTTTAGATGCTTTTCATAAGTTTATTTTCTGAATGAATACAATTATATTTTTCTTGGGTCATCATCGAGGAGACACGTCCTTAATACATGTGATGCATTAGAGGATGAGTTGCCATGCTCATGTTCTAAATCTGGTTCCAGGCGATGTGTCAGTGGTCTTAAGGAGTTTGGAGGTCCTCTTGCCAATTTCCATGTTGAAGATGACGAAGACTCCTTCCCAAGTGCATCCCACGAGGATGACGATGGCATGATGGCAATGAGATATTCTATGGTCTACGTTAGCATCATCTATTCTGTGAAGTATCAAGTCGATTTCACAAACTGTAGCTTCAACCTGGCATAGATCACAGTATATAGACTTGAATCTTCTATGTTAAGTTAATTATCTTAATTTGGCTGACAAAATGAAACATTACAATAGTAGTTGGAAGAAATATATCATGTGTAGTAGGTAAATCACATTAATTAAGTGAAAGTATTAATGTAGTATCGAAGCCATCATGGTCTTCAAATGTCATCTTATACGTTTGAAGTGGTGCGGGTTTAGTTTCTATTTTCATAAAATATGCGTTGTCGGTGCTTTGTGCCGATCAGTACCTATACATGACTCTTCTGTAGTGGGCTAAGGCATATTAGTAGAAGATTAGATGCAATATATGAATCTTATTTTCCCTATACCTCCCGTTCCTCCAATGATTAAATGTGGATCTCCTCCAAGGAAACAAGGAAATGATGGCAACCGAAGTTTTCCGTTACAATTGTGTAGCTAGGGGTGGATTGGGGTGTTCTTGATTTTTGGCACAAAGAGTGAGGATCCATGGCAGAGTGATCAATATATCATTGATAAATGAAGAGTCCATGATGTGTGTAGCCGTTGAGCCCTCTTATATATTGGCACGCCACAATAAAGCCACTAGCTACTACATAGTGTAAAACCGACCTCGACGCGCTCCTTTGACCTAGCCAGCCGCCCCTCAAAGAAGCTAGGGTACTCTGCCTCCCGCCGGCGCCGGCGCACGTCCGTCCCGTCTCCGGTGGCCTTAGGGCCATGGAGGCGGAGTGGATCTCGCCACTTGCCGGTGGGAGGGCTCCGTTTTTAGATCTTTTTTCGATTTTTGTTAGGGTTTGTATCCTGCTCAGGAAGGCGAGACGGCGGCGGCTCCCTGAAGATGGAATAAAGGTCTCCCCGTCTAGCCCCCGTTCCGGTGATGCGTCCAGCATCATCGGTGGGCGTGGAGTTGTGTCTCCGGCTGATCTGTCCTTGGTGGATTTGCTCGGATCTGTTAAATGCGTTCGTCTTCGTTTGTGTGTCTTCAGGTTGGATCCTTTTAATCTACACTCTTCATCTGCGGCGGTTGCTGTTCTGGTGCGTTGGTTCTATGGGGCCTTAGCACGACGACTTCCCGATTGTCTACTACAACAAGGTTTGCCCTGCTCCGATGAGGGAAGGGCGATGGCAGCGGCGCGCCTTCGGCTTGCTTCAGTGCTTGTAGTCGTCGCTAGGTGGTCTACGGATCTGGATGTAATTTTTATTATTTCTAGTATTCGTTGTACTACCATGATTGAAGATGAATAGATTGAAAGTTTTTCCCGCAAAAAAAAAAGCTACTACATAGTGTAGAGGTTGGAGTGAAATGATGAAGCTAACTTTATTGCTACACGGATGCTACCACTTGTACCTCTCCAATGAGAGATTACTCGTAAACATATCTATGTGTATGAAAAGTTATCAAAGCATTCCGACAATATACACTATCCTCGCATGTGTCATTTTCTCATATTCTACTCTCGTCGAAGTAGATTTTTATTTGATTCACATACCAATTAAGCGTCTATTGTTTTTCATTTGTCTTCTATTCTACTCTTGTTTTAACTAATCATTTTATGTCTATCACCTTTCTTATAGTGGTCATATTGCATGTTCATCGCTGAATAGTAATTCAAGGTTTATTTTGCATCTGATTTTTCCTTCTTGCCATGTGTGTGCACCTAGTACATAGAGTCTATCATAAATACTGCACTCTGTGTCTATCATAAATACTGCACTCTGTGTCAAGCGGATCGAATACAAGTGGCGTAATTGGTGTTACCATGACACAAAGATGTAGAATGACCATGTCCTGCCTGAAATATACATTAGTGGGGAAACGTGCTCAACACGTGCGCCGGTGATTATTCTTATCAAGAACAACACAATATAAGGCTGGATAATGTTCCTGAAGATTTGTGTTACCTAGTCATTATTCTCCCAGAAGCGAAAGTCAGAGCCATCCTCGATCGTCAAAGATTCAAAATGTAAATGGTGTTTGGTTGCCACTATCAAATCTGCCCAAAAATGAGAGTCACTTGGTTTACAAGATGCCCTGGATCACTAGTAGAATATGGGCCTATTGTCCCGGTTGGTAAGGGCCTTTAGTCCCGGTTGGTGAACCGGGACTAAAGGGTCGGTACTAATGCCTCCCCCCTTTAGTCCCGGTTCAATCCAGAACCGGGACTAAAGGCCGCGGCCACGTGGGGCTCCACCTTTAGTCCCGGTTGGTAAAACCAACCGGGACTGATGGAAATTTTACGATTTTTTTTTTTGAAAATTTTTCTTGAAATTTTTTTTTTGAAATTTTTTGAATAATTTTTTATTTTCGAATTTCTGAATTATTTTAACCCCTAATCTCTAATCAACACCCCTCATCAGTGTTCAGTTTATCCTCTTGTCTAATCACCCTCACCATTCCAAATCACCTAACTTCCCGAACGGTCACCCATCCTCCCACTCCCCCAGCCTGAGCACGCTTAACTTCCGGGTTCTATTCTCCCTCGTTTCCAAGTCTGCACTTGTTGTTTTCCTGACAATAGTAAGATGTCAATCCTATTAACCCTCAGGAATTTTGCTCGAGCATGAATTGACACATTTCACTGTTTGAGTTTCAAACTATTGTTTTCAAAAACAATAATTATTTAGAAAAAAATAGTTATTTTGAATAATTAGTTTGACCATGGTTTGACCATAGTTTGACCACATTGTGACCAGATTTGACCAAAATTCAAAATAACTGAACAAATTATTTAGTAACACTAATATTCTAGAATAATTAGTTTGACCATGGTTTGACCATTGTTTGACCATACTTTGACCATAGTTTGACCACAGGTTGACCAGATTTGACCAAAATTCAAAATAACTGAACAAATTATTTAGTAACACTAATATTCTAGAATAATTAGTTTGACCATGGTTTAACCATAGTTTGACCATAGTTAGAAATTTTTGAGGATTTTGAAAATGTTTAACGGGGTTCCTTAGAGCATCTCTAGTGGAACGTGTAAATTTGGACGTGTATATCTCCATATACACGTCCATATACACCTTACTAAATTATACACCTCCCAGTTTTTCAGTGGAACGTGTAAATTTGGACGTGTATATTCCAACGGCTATATTTTCAAACGGCTATATTTCCAACGGCCATATTTCCGATCTATATAAACCACTCCTACCACCTCTTCCACCACACCCAAACAATAACTATATATGGAGCAAATATGTGTAAATACATAGCACTACTACTCCCTAAAAAAACAGAGCACAGAATACTCTATATACTACACTACAGAGCACATCTCCTCCCGACCTCATCCATGCCCGCCGGCCTCCCCCCGCGAGCCCCCAGCCACTCTTCCCCACGCGGCCTCTCTCTCTCCCACGCCGCCCCTCCCTCTCTCTCCCCAGCCCTCCCCATCCCGCCGCCACCAAATCCAAGCATGCCGCCCCATGCCCGGCCCCAATGTGACCCTTGTGTGCCTTGCGCCCAGCCCTGTGTGGCCGACCCCACAACGCCGCCGCCAGATCCATGGGGCGTGCTCAACCCCCGCCCCCGCCCCAAGTCCGCACCTCCTTCCTTCCTTCCTTGACGGATCGGGATGGAGAAATTTACCTTCGAGCGGCTCGGGCCTCGCTGGACGACGAAGCGGGGCGGCCTCCTCCTTCCTTCCTTCCTTTTCCCTCGAGTGGCTCGGGCATGCGCTGGGCGACGAGCGTGGCGGCGTGGTTATTTGCGCCCGGGTAGCGTGGCGTGGCGGCGTGGCTGTTTGGACGACCGTATGCACGCTCCGCTGGGATGAATTTTGAAGCCAGACTAGTCTATATTTGCTATACACTGCCATATAGAGGATCCACTGGAGATGCTCTTATGAAGGGTAAATAGAAATTGGCATATCACGTTATGGTTTTTGCGTAGGTAAGAAACGTTCTTGCTAGAAACCCATAGCAGCCACGTAAAACATGCAAACAACAATTAGAGGACGTCTAACACGTTTTTGCAGGGTATGCTATGTGATGTGATATGGCCAAAAGAATGTGATGAATGATATGTGATGTATGAGATTGATCATGTTCTTGTAATAGGAATCACCACTTGCATGTCGATGAGTATGACAACCGGCAGGAGCCATAGGAGTTGTCTTAATTTATTATATGACCTGCGTGTCAATCAGAACGCCATGTAATTACTTTACATTATTGCTAACTGTTAACCATAGTAGTAGAAGTAATAGTTGGCGAGACAACTTCATGGAGACACGATGATGGAGATCATGATGATGGAGATCATGGTGTCATGCGGTGACGATGATGATCATGGAGCCCGAAGATGGAGATCAAAAGGAGCAAAATGATATTGGCCATATCATGTCACTATTTGATTGCCTGTGATGTTTATCATGTTTATGCATCTTATTTGCTTAGAACGACGGTAGTAAATAAGATGATCCCTCATTAAAATTTCAAGAAAGTGTTCCCCCTAACTCTGCACCGTTGTGAAAGTTCGTTGTTTCGAAGCACCACGTGATGATCGGGTGTGATAGATTCTAACGTTCACATACAACTGGTGTAAGACAGATTTACACACGCGAAACACTTAGGGTTGACTTGACGAGCCTAGCATGTACAGACATGGCCTCGGAACACAAGAGACCGAAAGTTCGAGCATGAGTCGTATGGTAGATACGATCAACATGAAGATGTTCACCGATGATGACTAGTCCATCTCACGTGATGATCGGACACGGCCTAGTTGACTCGGATCATGTAATCACTTAGATGACTAAGAGGGATGTCTATCTTAGTGGGAGTTCATTATATGAACTTAATTATCCTAAACATAGTCAAAAGCCCTTTGCAAATTATATCATAGCTCGCGCTTTAGTTCTACTGTTTTAGATATGTTCCTAGAGAAAATTTAGTTGAAAGTTGATAGTAGCAATTATGCGGACTAGGTCCGTAAACTGAGGATTGTCCTTGTTGCTTCGAAGAAGGCTTATGTCCTTAATGCACCGCTCGGTATGCTGAACCTCGAACGTCGTCTGTGGATGTTGCGAACATCTGACATACACGTTTTGATAACTACGTGATAGTTCAGTAATGTTAAACGGTTTAGAGTTGAGGCACCGAAGACGATTTCGAAACGTCACGAAACATATGAGATGTTTCGAGGGCTGAAATTGGGATTTCAGGCTCGTGCCCACGTCAAGAGGTATAAGACCTCCGACGAGTCTCTTAGCCTGCAAACTAAGGGAGAAAAGCTCAATCGTTGAGCTTGTGCTCAGATTGTCTGAGTACCACAATCACTTGAATCGAGTGGGAGTTAATCTTCCAGATGAGATAGTGATGTTTCTCCAAAGTCATTGCCACCAAGCTGCTAGAGCTTCGTGATGAACTATAACATATCAGGGATAGATATGATGATCCTTGAAATATTCGCGATGTTTGACACCATGAAAGTAGAAATCAAGAAGGAGCATCAATTGTTGATGGTTAGTGAAACCACTAGTTTCAAGAAGGGCAAGGGCAAGAAGGGATACTTCATGAAACGGCAAGTCAGTTGCTGCTCTAGTGAAGAAACCCAAGGTTGGACCCAAACCCGAGACCTAGTGCTTCTGTGATGAGAGGAACGGACACTGAAGCAGAACCACCTTAGATAATTGGTAGATAAGAAGGGAGGCAAGGTCGACAGAAGTATATTGGATATACATTATATTAATGTGTACTTTACTAGTACTCCTAGTAGCACCAGGGTATTAGATACCGGTTCGTTGCTAAGTGTTAGTAACTCGAAATAAAAGCTACGGAATAAATGGAGACTAGCTAAAGGTGAGCTGACGATATGTGTTGGAAGTGTTTCCAAGGTTGATGTGATCAAGCATCGCACGCTCCCTCTACCATCAGGATTGGTGTTAAACCTAAATAATTGTTATTTGGTGTTTGCGTTGAGCATAGACATGATTGGATTATGTTTATCGCAATACGGTTATTCATTTAAGGAGAATAATGGTTACTCTGTTTATTTGAATAATACCTTCAATGGTCTTGCACCTAAAGTGAATGGTTTATTGAATCTCGATCGTAGTGATACACATGTCCATGCCAAAAGATATAAGATAGTAATGATATAGTGCCACCTACTTGTGGCACTGCCATTTGAGTCATATTGGTATAAAACACATGAAGAAGCTCCATGTTGATGCATCTTTGGACTCACTCATTTTGAAAAGATTGAGACATGTGAACCATGTATATTGGTATATACGCATGAAGAAACTCCATGCAGATGGATCGTTTGGACTCACTTGATTTTGAATCACTTGAGACATGCAAATCATACAATATGGGCAAGATGACTGAAAGCCTCGTTTTCATTGAAATGGAACAAGAAAGCAACTTGTTGGAAGTAATACATTTTGATGTGTGCAGTCCAATGAGTGTTGAGGCACGCAGTGGATATCGTTATGTTCTTACTTCACAGATGATTTGAGTAGATGTTGAGTATATTTATTTGATGAAACACAAGTCTGAATTATTGAATGGTTCAAGTAATTTCGGAGTGAAGTTGAAGATCATCGTGACAAGAGGATAAAATGTCTATGATATGATCATAGAGATGAGTGTCTGAGTTACGAGCTTTGGCACGCAATTAAGACATTGTGGAAATTGTTTCACTATTAATACCGCCTGGAACACTATAGTGTGATGGTGTGTCCGAACATCATAGTTGCACCATATTGGATATGGTGCGTACCATGATGTCTCTTATCGAATTACCACTATCGTTCATGGGTTAGGCATTAGAGACAACCACACTCACTTTAATAGGGTACCACGTAATTCCGTTGAGACGACACCGTTTGAACTATGGTTTGGAGAAACCTAAGTTGTCGTTTCTTAAAAGTTTGGGGCTGCGACACTTATGTGAAAAAGTTTCAGGTTGATAAGCTCGAACCCAAAGAGGATAAAATGCATCTTCATAGGACACCCCAAACAGTTGGGTATACCTCCTAATTCAGATCCGAAAGCAATAGGGATTGCTTCTTGAATCAGGTCCTTTCTCGAGGAAAATTTTGTCTCGAAAAGTTGAGTGGGAGGATGGTGGAGACTTGATGAGGTTATTGAACCGTCACTTCAACTAGTGTGTAGCATGGCACAGGAAGTTGTTCCTATGGCGCCTACACCAATTGAAGTAGAAGCTTATGATAGTGATCATGAAACTTCGGATCAAGTCACTACCAAACCTCATAGGTCGACAAGGATGCGTACTACTTCAGAGTGGTACGTACTCCTGTCTTGGAGGTCATGTTGCTAGACAACAATGAACCTACGAGCTATGGAGAAGCGATGGTGGGCCCGGATTCCAGCAAATGGCTCGAGGCCATAAAATCCGAGAGAGGATCCATGTATGAAAACAAAGTGCAGACTTTGGAAGAACTACTTGATGGTCGTAAGGCTATTGGGTACAGATGGATTTTAAAAGGAAGACGAACAATGATGGTATGTATCACCATTAAGAAAGCTCGACTTGTCGTTAAGATGATTTCCGACAAGTTCAAGGAGTTGACTACGGTGAGGCTTTCTCACTCATAGCGATGCTAAGAGTCTGTTGGAATTGGATTAGCAGTTACTGCATTATTTATGAAATCTTGCAGCTTGGATGTCAAAACATTGTTTCCTCGACAATTTTCTTGAGGAAAGGTTGTATGTGATACAACCGTAAAGGTTTTGACAATCCTGAAAGACGCTAACAAGTATGCAAAGCTCCAGCAATCCTTCTAAGGACTGGAGTAAGCATCTCGGAGTTGGAATGTACGCTATGATGTGATGCTCAAAGATTTTGGGTTTATACAAAGTTTATGAGAAACTTGTATTTCCAAAGAAGTGAGTGGGAGCACTATAGAATTTCTTATGAGTATATGTTGTTGACATATTTTTGATCAGAAATGATGTTGAATTTCTGGAAAGCATATAGGGTTATTTGAAAAGTGTTTTTTAATAGAAAACCTGGATTAAGCTGCTTGAACATTGAGCATCAAGATCTATGAGGATAGATCAAAAACCGCTAAATGGTAATTTCAAATGAGCACATACCTTGACATGATCTTGAAGGTGTTCAAGATGGATCAGTCAAAGAAGGAGTTCTTGCATGAGTTGTAAGGTATGAAGTTAAGAGTTAAAGCTCGACCACGGCAGAAGAAAGAGAAAGGACGAAGGTCGTCCCCTATGCTTCAGACGTAGGATCTATAGTATGCTATGCTGTGTACCACACCGGAAGTGTGCCTTGCCATGAGTCAGTCAAGGGGTACAAGAATGATCCAGGAATGGATCATTGGACAGTGGTCAAAATTGTCCTTTGAGTAAATAAGGACATGTTTCTCGATTATGAGGTGATAAAGAGTTCGGCGTAAAGGGTTACGTCGATGCAAGCTTTAACACCTATCCGAGTGACTCTGAGTAGCAAACCGGATACGTATAGTGGAGCAACCATTTGGAATAGCTTCAAGTGGAGCGTGGAAGCAGCATTTACAATATGACCTAGAGATTTGCAAAGTGCATATGGATCTGAATGTTGCAGACCGTTGACTAAAACCTCTCTCACAAGCAAAACATGATCAAACCCGTAACTCATTGAGTCTTAATCACATGATGATGTGAACTAGATTATTGACACTAGTAAACTCTTTGGATGTTGGTCACATGGCGATGTGACCTATGAGTGTTAATCACATGGCGATGTGAACTAGACTATTGACTATAGTGCAAGTGGGAGACTGTTGGAAATATGCCCTAAAGGCAATAATAAATTATTTATTATTATTATGTTTCCTTGTTCATGATAATCGTTTATTATCCATGCTATAATTGTATTGATAGGAAACTCAGATACATGTGTGGGTACATAGACAACACCATGTCCCTAGTAAGCCTCTAGTTGACTAGCTCGTTGATCAATAGATGGTTATGGTTTCCTGACCATGGACATTGGATGTCGTTGATAACGGGATCACATCATTAGGAGAATGATGTGATGGACAAGACCCAATCCTAAGCCTAGCACAAAGATCGTGTAGTTCGTATGCTAAAGCTTTTCTAATGTTAAGTATCATTTCCTTAGACCATGAGATTGTGCAACTCCCAGATACCATAGGAACGCTTTGGGCGTACCAAACATCACAACGTAACTGGGTGGCTATAAAGGTGCACTACGGGTATCTCCGAAAGTGTCTGTTGGGTTGGTACGAATTGAGACTGGGATTTGTCACTCCGTGTGACGGAGAGGTATCTCTGGGCCCACTCGGTAGGACATCATCTTAATGTGCACAATGTGACCAAGGGGTTGATCACGGGATGATGTGTTACAGAACGAGTAAAGAGACTTGCCGGTAATGCGATTGAACAAGGTATCAGCATACCGACGGTCGGATCTCGGGCAAGTACAATACCGCTAGACAAAGCGAATTGCATACAGGATTGCTTGAATCCTTGACATCGTGGTTCATCCGATGAGATCATCACGGAACATGTGGGAGCCAACATGGGTATCCCTATCCCGCTATTGGTTGTTGACCGGAGAACGTCTCGGTCATGTCTGCATGGTTCCCGAACCCGTAGGGTCTACACAATTAAGGTTCGGTGACGCTAGAGTTATTATGGGAAATATTATGTGGTTACCGAAGGTTGTTCGGAGTCCCGGATGAGATCCCGGACATGACTAGGAGCTCCGGAATGGTCCGGGGGTGAAGATCTGTATATTGGACGAAGGGTATTGGAGTCCGGAATTGTTCCGGGGGTACCAGGTGATGACCAGCGTGTCCGAAAGGGGTTTCAGAGGCCCCGGCAAGCTTTGGGGGCCTTATGGGCCAAGGGGAGAGGGCACATCAGCCCACTAAGGTGCTGAGCGCCCCTCCCACCCCATCTCACATAACCTGGAGAGGTGGGGGCGCCACCCCTGGGCAGCCGGCCCTCCCGGCTTGGGGGCAAGTTTCCTAGGAGGTGGGGCGCCAAAACCCATCTAGGGTTTCCCCTATGGCCGCCGCCTCCCCTAGGGAACCCTAGGGCGCCTCCCCCTCCTCCCTTCCCCCTATATATACTGAGAGAGAGAGGGCAGCCGCACCCTTCCCCTGGCGCAGCCCTCTCCCTCCTCCAACACCTCCTCCTCCTCCATAGAGCTTGGCGAAGCCCTGCCGGAGAACCACGAGCTCGATCACCATCATGCCATCGTGCTGTCGGAGTTCTCCCTCAACTACTCCTCTCCCCTTGCTGGATCAAGAAGGAGGAGACGTCCCCGGGCTGTACGTGTGTTGGACGTGGAGGCACCGGTGTTCGGTGCTTAGATCGGAATCAACCGCGATCTGAATCGCTGCGAGTACGGCTCCTTCATCCGCGTTCTTGTAACGCTTCAGCTTAGCGATCTTCAAGGGTATGAAGATGCTCATCCTCTCCCTCTCTTGTTGCTAGAATCTCCATAGATTGATCTTGGTGATGCATAGAAAATTTTGAATTTCTGCTACGTTCCACAACATGTACTTGTGTTTTAGGCACTAACGCAGTGGCCTTGTATGATTAGATATTTGTTTTACTGAAATATAAACTATGAAATGGGAGCATGCACTAGTAGAAAACCGCCCATTTGGCCTGGTTCAAGAGGACCTTTAGCCCCGGTTCAGGAACCGGGAATAAAGCCCAAACCTTTTAGTCCTGGTTCACTTACAAACCGGGACAGATGGGGTTCCACGTGGCCGCTGCGGGGTGCCCAGGCAGGAGGATCTTTAGTCCCGGTTGGTATTAGCAACGGGGACGAATAGGCCTCAGCGCGTCAACAGCTGTCGGGAGCATGGTTTTTTTTGAAAGGGGGGAGGGGGGGGTTAGGGGTTTTGGAGGGTTAATTTAGGGGTTTCATATTGTGTTAGCTAGATAATAGAGAAAAGTGACCTCTCTTTATCTCCGTGCTTGGTCGATGCTACCTACTATACGTATAGAGAGAACTCGACACGCTAGCTAATGATACGTTCATTTTGCGTCAAGCTTTTATATCAATATTTATTGCAATATGGGCTGTTACTACACATTATGTCACAATACTTATGCCTTTTCTCTCTTATTTTACAAGGTTTACATGAAGAGGGAGAATGCCGACAGCTGGATTTTATGTTGGAAAAGGAGCAAAATATTAGAGACCTAATATGCACAACTCCAAAAGTCCTGAAACTCCATGAAAGTCAATTTTGGAATATATTAAAAATATTGGGCGAGGAAAGCACCAGAGGGGGGCCACCCACTGTCCACGAGGGTGGGGGCCACGCCCTACCCCCTTGGGCGTGCCCCTCTGCCTCGTGGGCCACCTGGAAGCCCCCCCCCCCCCCCGATGCCCATCTTTTTTTATAAGGTGTCTTTTTCCCTGAAAAAAATTATAAGCAAGCTTTCGGGACGAAGCGCCGCCATTCGAGGCGGAACCTTGGCAGAACCAATCTAGGGCTCCGGCGTAGCTGTTCTGCCGGGGAAATATCCCTCCGGGAGGGGGAAATCATCACCATCGTCATCACCATCAATCCTCTCATCGGGAGGGGGTCAATCTCTATCAACATTTTCACCAGCACCATCTCCTCTCAAACCCTAGTTCATCTCTTGTATCCGATCTTTGTCTCAAAACCTCATATTGGTACCTGTGGGTTGCTAGTAGTGTTGATTACTCCTTGTAGTTGATGCTAGTTGGTTTATTCGGTGGAAGATCATATGTTAGAATCCTTTATGCATATTAATACCCCTCTGATTGTGAACATGAATGAGTAGTTACGTTTGTTCCTGAGGACATGGGAGAAGTCTTGTTATATGTATTCATGTGAATTTGGTATTCGTTCGATATTTTGATGAGATGTATGTTGTCTTTCCTCTAGTGTTGTTATGTGAACGTCGACTACATGACACTTCGCCATTGTTTGGGCCTAGAGGAAGGCAATGTGAAGTAATAATTAGATGATCGGTTGCTAGAGTGACAGAAGCTTAAACCCTAATTTATGCATTGCTTCATAAGGGGCTGATTTGGATCCATATGTTTCATGCTATGGTTAGGTTTACCTTAATTCTTCTTTCGTAGTTGTGGATGCTTCAGAGGGGTTAATCATAAGTGGGGTGCTTGTCCAAGGAAGGACAGTGCCTAAGCACCGGTCCACCCACATATCAAATTATCAATTTAACGAATGTGAATCATATGAGCATGATGAAAACTAGCTTGACGATAATTCCCATGTGTCCTCGGGAGCGCTTTCCTTTATATAAGAGTTTATCCAGGCTTGTCCTTTGCTAGAAAAAGGATTGGGCCACCTTGCTGCACCTTGTTTACTTTTGTTACTTGTTACCCGTTATTTAATTACCTTATCACAAAACTATCTCATTACCGATAATTTCAGTGCTTGCGGAGAGTACCTTACTGAAAACCGCTTGTCATTTCCTTCTGCTCCTCGTTGAAACCTTCTTACTTATCGAAAGGACTACGACAGATCCCCTATACTTGTGGGTCATCAAGACTCTTTTCTGGCGCCATTGTCGGGGAGTGAAGCGCCTTCGGTAGGTGGAATTTGGTAAGGAAAAATTTATATAGTGTGCTGAAATTTACTTTCACTTGTTATTATGGAAAACAATACTTTGAGGGGCTTGTTAGGGTATCTTAACCCCGACTAGTTGAAAATGTTTACATTGAAATTCCTTACGGTATGATAGAGAAACTGCTAGCTAATCCTTTTACAGGACATGGAACATTACATCCCGATATGCACCTAATCTATGTGGATGAAGTTTGTGGATTATATAAGCTTGCAGGTATGCCCGATGATGTTATCAAGAATAAGGTCTTCCCTTTATCTTTGAAGGAAATGCATTGACATGGTTTAGGCTTTGTGATGATATTGGATCATGGAACTACAACCGATTGAAATTGGAATTTCATCATAAGTTTTATCCTATGCATCTGGTTCATCGTGATCGTAATTATATATATAATTTTTGGCGTCGCGAAGGAGAAAGTATCGTGATGTCTTCTACATAGCCTTCTTCTTATAGACATTGTTGGGCCTCCAAGTGCAGAAATTTGTAGGATAGTAGCAAATTTCCCTCAAGTGGATGACCTAAGGTTTATCAATCCGTGGGAGGCATAGGATGAAGATGGTCTCTCTCAAACAACCCTGCAATCAAATAGCAAAGAGTCTCTTGTGTCCCCAACACACCCAATACAATGGTAAATTTTATAGGTGCACTAGTTCGGCGAAGAGATGGTGATACAAGTGCAATATGGATGATAGATATAAGTTTTTGTAATGTGAAATTAACAAAACAGCAAGGTAACAAGCGGTAAAAGTGAGAGTAAAAGGTATTGTAATGCTTCGTAACAAGGCCTAAGGTTCATACTTTCACTAGTGCAAGTTCTCTCAACAATAATAACATAATTGGATCATATAACTATCCCTCAACATCCAACAAAGAGTCACTCCAAAGTCACTACTAGCGGAGAACAAACGAAGAGATTATTGTAGCGTACGAAACCACCTCCAAGTTATCCTTTCTGATCGATCAATTCAAGAGTCCGTAGTAAAATAACGAGAAGCTATTCTTTCCGTTTGATCTATCCTAGAGTTCGTACTAGAATAACACCTTAAGACACAAATGAACCAAAACCCTAATGTCACCTAGATACCCCAATGTCACCTCAAGCATCTGTGGGTACGATTATACGATATGCATCACACAATCTCAGATTCATCTATTCAACCAACACAAAATACTTCAAAGGGTTCCCCAATGTTTCACAAGGTCAAGAAGAAAACATGTGCCAACCCCTATGGATAAGTTCACAAGGTCACGGAACCCGCAAGTTGATCACCAAAACATACATCAACACTAGTAGAAAAACACCTATTAGTCCCGGTTCGTAAGGGCCTTTAGTCCCGGTTCATGAACCGGGACTAATGGGTCGTTACAAATACCCTCCACCCATTAGTCCCGGTTCAAACACGAACCGAGACAGATTTGCCTCCACGTGGCCGGTCCACCGAGCCCAGTCAGGGGGGCCTTTGGTCCCGGTTGGTGGCACCAACCGGGACCAAAAGTCCATGTTTTTTTAAGAAAAGTGGCTGCTTTAGGGGTTTTGGGGGTTATTTTTAGGTTGTTATTAGCTAGCTAATAGAGAGAAGTGTCCTCTCTTATATCTTCGTCATACGATCATCATCCTCATAGTCATGCATCATCATACATCATACATCATCATATATAATAACAAGTCCTACTAATCATGCATGCATCATCATACAATTTCTACTCGTTATTAATAATAAGTCATACGATCATCATCCTCATAGTCATCGAACCCAACCCTACATAATTGTTCTTAGCACATGATCATCGATGTCGGTAGGACCTAATTAAACACCCTTAAGGTAAAATAGCATAAAACAATATAGACCCTGACTCTCCATTATGAAGAATGGAGATCATCCTATCTCCAATTCTTGCGCTTCGCTTCCTTTTGCTTCCAAGAAGCTCCTTACGACTGTTCGTACATTTTTTCCATTCTTTGATTGTCATGTCTCCACTTCTTTTAGAAATCCGGTATGGACAGTTGAGATTAAGTAGGATGACCTGGATATATGTTCAAAACATGAAGGCTACCATTCTCATACATCAAATGAGGCACACAATCCTCTGGGATTCTCTGTTGACAAACATAGTAATAACCGTAGTTAGCAATGATGTACTAGTTTTAGAAGTATGCAAAAAGATGCACGGATGTCGTAATAGTAAAAAATCTTACCAGGGTATCTCCATGGTAGTTACCGTAGTTCAACACGTGCACTAGTGGCACGTATTGACCATAATGTTGACGAGTTCGATTGTAGACATTGTAATTCTCAAGATCCCTACAAAATGCGATCAGATGATTTTTCTCCTTATAAGTTAATTCGGAGCCATCGGTGTCGTGGGTTTTGTCTACCATCTTCCGCACATTCTTTGAGCAATCAAAATAAGCTGTCAATGGAAATAAGCTGTCAACTATTTTTAAATAAAAAATATAAATTACTTAATAACTATGTTAAGCTCACATGGGGGAAGAATTGGAGGTGTATCCACAAGGACTCAAATCGAAGGTGTCTCTTTCTCGATTGTAGGATCACCAAGATCCATGGTGACAAGCATACCCTCATCAAGACCATACATCTTGCAAAGTGCTTCCCAATTTTTGCAACCAAAATGGGTTACTCTCTCAGCATTGTACAACTTTACATGAAAATCCACAACATGATGGGTACTTAGGATAATTTTTTTGGTTTCAAAACTTTCATGGTCTTAATAACTCATCCTCTCCAAGACATAGCGTCTTGCAAAGCATGGGATAAGCTAGTCGAATTGGAAAAGATGAAAATTTTGTCATGATTAAAATAGTTGAAGTCATGATTAATTACGAAAAAAAACTATTGTAGTCGCTATGCATCAGATGAACATCGAAGCTCTCGTCGAGCTTAATGCTGAAGCGCCGATCTTCGTCCAGCTCAATGAACCTGTCGCAGATACCTCGATTAAATCGTGGCACTAGTCGCACTCCCCCGGGCGGTTTTCGTCATCCGAGTACGACATTTCCGGCCTATATTCATAATTCAAATGAAGGAGAACTTATCCAATATAAGCATTCAATAAGCAAAACCAAATCATAAAATAAGCAAAACCAAATCATAAAATAAAGTAGTATTCAAATTAGCATGCATTCAATAATTATAAGCAAAAGTACATCATCTCTTGGTGTTCGTACATCGTCGAATATTATCACTAATATTGCACCACTAATACAACTAGAACCGTAGCGCCCGACGGGTATCGACGCGGGCGGTGGGCACCCAAAGATAAGGAACCATCACAAGATCATAGCTCAAGTGAGATCCCTGAAGAACCTGCCAGGTATTGTCGAACCTGCCCTCCAATGCAACCATGTAGCGACGGACGTGCTCATCCTCCTCGCTGACACGGTGACGTACCACCTCCGCGGTGTCCGGAAGCCTCGGCACCGTCACTGGCCCACGCGACCGCCACCAAACAAGGATCGGGTCAACAACGGGCTGCCTCCTCACCAACCTACGTCCCCCCAGAAGGTAGCACCTCCCAATACCAGCCCGGCGGAGCCCAGTCTCGAACATGGCCCTGATCAAGCAGGCCTCCACCGCCGAGTCGGCAGCGACGAGGATCTTGGGATAGGCATCGCCGACGTCGATGCGGGAAATACTTCTATATATAGTTAAATAAAGTAGTTTTATTAATTAAATCAACTATGTAGTTCAACTACTATACTAAGCATTTACTATAAATAAATAAAGTAGTACTTACTAAAAACAAAGTAGCACTTACTATAAACTACTTCTATATATAGTTAAATAAAGTAGTTTTAATTAAATCAACTATCTAGTTCAACTATACTAAGCACTTATTACTATAAATAAATAAAGTAGTACTTACTAAAAACAAAGTAGCACTTACTCTATAGTACTTACCAAAAATAAATTAGTATTTTTCTAACTAACTCATATTTTTCTAACTAATTATATTACCAAAAATCTAAATAAAATAGTAATTATATTTTTCTAACTAGCTAGTTCAATTATAGTACTTACTAACACAATCTAAATATCACCAAACATATTATGAACAAATTAATTACACCAAAAAAATCTATTAACAGAAAAAAAATCTAACACAATATGAACAAATTAATTACACCAAAAAAATCTATTAACAGAAAAAATCTAACACAATATGAACAAATTAATTGCACCAAAAAATATATTAACAGAAAAAATCTAACACAATATGAACAAATTAATTACGCCAAAAATCTATTAACAGAAAAAAAATCTAACACAATATGAACAAATTAATTAATATCTAGCTAGTTCATCTAACATTTGACATTAATATCTATAATTTTTCTATCTAATTTATCTAAAGGAAACCGGATCGGAAAATAGACGGGGCCGGCGCCGACGACGGGCCGGGGGCGAACGGGGCGGCGACGTACGGGGCGGAGGCGCGAGACGGCGATGACGGGGATGTCGACGACGGGACGGGGTGTCGACGGGGGCGGCAACGGGCGACGGCGCAGGACGGGGCGGCGACGGGGACGCGGGCGACGATGGGGACGCGGGCGGGGCACGCGGCGTCGGGAGATCGAGGAGGAAGGAGAGATCGAAGTGGGGATGCGGTTCTGAAATTTTCGTTATATAGCAAAGCCTTTAGTCAAGGTTCGTGAGACAAACCGGGACCAATGCCCCACTTTAGTCCCGGTTGGTGCCACCAACCGGGACCAAAGGCCTCTTTTCAGCAGCCCGAAGGGCGGGAAGCAGAGGGCTTTGGTCCCGGTTGGTGCCACCAACCGGGACTAGAGGGTGGGCATTGGTCCGGGTTGGAGCCACAAACCGGGACCAATGACCGTGTGCTGGCACGGTGCGGCACGAAAGTTTAGTCCCACCTCGCTAGCTGAGAGGGGAGCGCAGTGGTTTATAAGCCCCACTGCCGCTCCCCTCTCGAGCTCCTCTCCACTGCAGGCTTACGGGCCTACTAACTACTGCTTTGCCTGATGGTCCTAATGGGCCACCTGCGGGCCTGAATGCTGGCCCATGGTGGTTTTCTATTCATATCCAGGCCGTGGGTGCCCAGTAGGAGGCATTTTTTTCTTTACTTATTTATTTTATGCAGCTGTTTTTTTAGTCCCACCTCGCCAAGCGAGAGGCACTCGCAGCTGTTTATAAACCCTGAGTGCAGAGACGATGAAGAAGAGGCTCAATGCTCACGTTGGTTCGCTTCAAGCCTTGAGGAATAGGGTAGACTGCACGGAGCTATGTGCAATGCAGTTTACACTATTCCAAAAGGCTTGAAGCTTAATTAACTAACATTACGCCTCTTTTTTATTTTTAATGACTTATTACCACACAGAAATAAAAAGAAAAAAATGAATATAGCAGAAAAGAAAAAAAACTATATAAAAACTATTCAGAAATAAATAGAAGAAAAAATAGTAGTGATTAACTTTACAAAAAATGAGCATAGATGCTTATTTTTAATGACTTATTACAATTCAGAAATAAATAGAAGAAAAATAGTTGTGATTAACTTTACTAAAGAAATGAGCATAGATGCTTATTTTTAATGACTTATTACCACAGAAATAAATAGAAAAAATAAATATAGCAGAAAAGAAAAAAACTATATAGACAACTATTCATAAATAAATAGAAGAAAAAATAGTTGTGATTAACTTTACTAAAAAATGAGCATAGATTCTTATTTTTAATGACTTATTACAATTCAGAAATAAATAGAAGAAAAAATAGTTGTGATTAACTTTACTAGAGAAATGAGCATAGATGCTTATTTTTAATGACTTATTACCACACAGAAATAAATAAAAAAAAATAAATATAGCAGAAAAGAAAAAAAAACTATATAGAAAACTATTGACAAATAAATAGAATAAAAAATAGTTGTGATTAACTTTACTAAAAATTGAGCATAGATGCTTATTTTTAATGACTTATTACAATTCAGAAATAAATAGAAGAAAAATAGTTGTGATTAACTTTACTAAAGAAATATAGCATAGATGCTTATTTTTAATGACTTATTACCACACCGAAATAAATAGAAAAATATAAATATAGCAGAAAAGAAAAAAACTATATAGAAAACTATTCAGAAATAAATGGAAGAAAAAATAATAGTGACTAACTTTTCTAAAAAAACTGTATAAAAAACTACACAGAAATGAGCAAAGATGCGCTTATAGAGAAAATTCAACCTAAAGTCATAATAAATATCTACAAACTTCCGAGAAATTAAGTATGAAGTTAGGTTAAATTCCCTTTATAAGGGCATCTATTTTCATTTTGAGAGCAGCTCAACATGGCACAGAGGGAGGGGCTTATAAACCTGTCTGATTCCCTTTCGGTTGGCGAGGTGGGACTAAACTCTGGCCGCAACGAGGACGAACCCTTTAGTCCCGGTTGCTGGCATGAACCGGGACTAATGGGAAGCCTTTGGTCCCGGTTCGTCCCATCAACCGGGACCAATGGTGGTGGGCCAGGAGCGAGGGCCATTGGTCCCGGTTCGTCCCACCAACCGGGACCAATAGGTCCAGACGAACCGGGACCAATGGCCCACGTGGCCCGGCCGGACCTCGGGGCTCACGAAGCGGGTCCAATGCCCCCATTGGTCCCGGTTCTGGATTGAACCGGGACTAATGGGCTGGACCGGCCTGGACCATTGGCCCCTTTTCTACTAGTGCAAGTCAATCAATAGAATTCCCCATTGTCACCACGGGCATCCCACGCAAGACATACATCAAGTGTTCTCAAATCCTTAAAGACTCAATCCAATAAGGTAACTTCAAAGGGAGAACTCAATCCATTACAAGACAGTAGAGGGGGAGAAACATCATAAGATCCAACTATAATAGCAAAGCTCGCGATACATCCATATCGTGCCAAATCAAGAACACAGGAGAGAGAGATCAAACACATAGCTACTTGTACATACCCTTAGCCCCGAGGATAAACTACTCCCTCCTCATCGTGGAAATCGTCAGGATGATGAAGATGGCCATCGAAGAGGGATTTCCCCCTCCGGCAGGGTGCCGGAACGGGCTCCCAGGAGGTTTTTGGTGCTGATCTAGGTTATTTTTTGGAGGTTTCTGTATTTATAGGAATTTTTGGCTTAGGTCTCACGTCAGGGGGGGTCTCCGAGCTGTCCACGAGATACGGGTGCGGGCCCAGGGGGGTAGTGCGCACCACCCACCTTCGTGGGCAGCCCGGGACTCTTCTGGCCCAACTCTTTTACTCCGGGGGCATCTTTTGGTCCATAAAAAATCATCAAAAATTGGCACGTCAATTGGACTCCGTTTGGTATTCCTTTTCTGTAAAACTCAAAAACAAGGAAAAAACAGAAACTGGCACTGGGCTCTAGGTTAATAGGTTAGTCCCAAAAATCTTCTAAAATAGCATATAAATGCATATAAAACATCCTAGATTGATAATATAAAAGCATGGAACAATAAAACATTATAGATACGTTGGAGACGTATCAAGCATCCCAAAGCTTAATTCTTGCTCGTCCTCGAGTAGGTTATGATAAAAATAGATTTTTTTTGATGTGGAATGCTACCAAACATAATTATCAATGTAATTTTCTTTATTGTGGCATGAATGTTATGATCCGAAAGATTCAAGACAAAAGTTTAATATTGACATAAAAATAATAATACTTCAAGCATACTAACAAAGTAATTATGTCTTCTCAAAATAACATGGCCAAAGCAAGCTATCCCTGCAAAATCATATAGTCTGGCTATGCTCTATCTTCATCACACAAAATATTTAAATCATGCACAACCCAAGTTTTACCAAAGCAATTGTTTCATACTTTAGTATTCTCAAACTTCTTCAACTTTCAAGCAATACATGAGCGTGAGCCTTGGACATAGCATTATAGGTGGAATAGAATGGTGTTTGTTGAGAAAAAAAAGGAGAAGATAGTCGCACATCAACTAGGCGTATCAACGGGCTATGGAGATTCCCATCAATAGATATCAATGTGAGTGAGTAGGGATTCCCATGCAACGGATGCACTAGAGCTATAAGTGTATGAAAGCTCAACAAAAGAAACTAAGTGGGTGTGCAACCAACTCGCTTGCTCATGAAGACCTAGGGCATTTTGAGGAAGCCCATCATTGGAATATACAAGCCAAGTTCTATAATGAAAAATTCCCACTAGTATACGAAAGTGACAAAATAGGAGACTCTCTATCATGATGATCATGGTGCTACTTTGAAGCACAAGTGTGGTAAAAGGATAGTTACATTGTCCCTTCTCTCTTTTTCTCTCATTTTTGGTGGGATTCATTGGCCTCTTTTTTTTTGGGCTTCTTTGGCCTCTTTTATTTTTTATAAAGTCCGGAGACTGATCCCAACTTATGAGGGAATCATTGTGTCACATCCCTAGCTCTGGCCTGTCTAGAGCTAGCATCTGTTGTTGCATCATGTTTAAATTTTCTCAGAAACTTGAAATGGGGAAGACAGAACCCCCAGCACCCCTCTAAACCAACTAGGGTTTACAATACAATCATTTCCAATGAACCTGAAATGCCCTTCTAAAATGTTCATCATCTTTGCTTTGGTCTTAAACCTCTGACAAAAATGGTGCACAAATTTGTAGGACATCCTAAGGTCACTGGATTAAATCATATGATATTTGAATTTGGGCATTTAAATGCTAGTAAATATATTAAATGTCCAAATAATCCCAAACTGAAATGTTGACTGTAGGATATATACCCAACAGTGGTCATGGGCAGTTTCATGATTTTTGGGATTGATTTGGTATTTTAATTAAATCCCTAAAGTTATAGAAGAACTAGAAAACAGAAAACAGAAATTCAAGAAAATTCTTTAAACTTCAAAATTCATAGAAATTCAACCATTGCTCAGAATGAAATAAGTTATATATGAAAAATGATCAGAAAAATCCAATCTATCCATCTGCACTTGTTTGATGCATGTTTAAACAACTTAACCTTGTTGTTCAGTGCAAAACATGATAAGGCACTATTTAAATTCATAATTTGAGTTTGGGATTGAACCTTTGGTTCAAAATGACCCAAACCCATCTGGTTGTAGTTGCATTAGGCCAAAACACTCATACTTCCATGTCATGATCATGCATCATACTACACATTGCATTGATTGTGTTCTTTCTGTGTTGCCGGTATTTGTCCCCTCTCGATAGACATTATACCGATGATGAGATCAATGACACCGATTGTCGGTGTCAAAACCGGCGGATCTCGGGTAGGGGGTCTTGAACTGTGCGTCTAGGCGGATGGTAACAGGAGACAAGGGACACAATGTTTTTACCCAGGTTCGGGCCTTCTCGATGAAGGTAAAACCCTAGTCCTGCTTGATTAATATTGATCATATGGGTAGTACAAGAGTATATCTACCACGAGATCAGAGAGGCTAAACCCTAGAAGCTAGCCTATGGTATGATTGTTGTTCGTCCTACGGACTAAAACCCTCTAGTTTATATAGACACCAGAGAGGGCTAGGGTTACACAGTCGGTTACAATGGGAGGAGATCTACATATCCGTATCGCCAAGCTTGCCTTCCACGCCAAGGAAAGTCCCATCCGGACACGGGACGAAGTCTTCAATCTTGTATCTTCATAGTCCAGTTTGGCGGCCAAAGGTCATAGTCTAGCCATCCGGACATCCCCTAATCCAGGACTCCCTCAGTAGCCCCTAAACCAGGCTTCAATGACGACGATTCCGGCGCGCAGTTTGTCTTCGGCATTGCAAGGCGGGTTCCTCCTCCGAATACTTCATAGAAGATTTTGAACACAAGGATAGTGTCCGGCTCTGCAAAATAATTTCCACATACCACCGTAGAGAGAATAACATTTACACAAATCCAATCTACTGACGTATTTCGTAGCGTGACATCACACCACGGCCAAGCCTTTATTCGAATCGTTTTTACTGTCCCACCTCAGCGCACTTGCGAGGCGGTTTCCTTGGCACGTCTTGTTGAAGCAGAGATCATGTCCCCTTATTCCGGGATTCTCATCATTACGGACGTGGGTAACCCAACCGTGCCATTAATTTACGGTGCTTGGGAGATAAGCGAGTTTTACCAGGCTGGTGGGGGCACACAGTTTCGTCCGCCCATATAAGGGGATAAGGATCCACCTTTTCCATCTACGCCTTCTTCCTCCTTTGCTTATCCATTTTCGCGCACTCGAGCTGCAGCACCCAAGTCTGCACATCCCGCCTCAACCTTCTCCAGTCATATCCGGAGCGGCAGGCAAGTGGATGGCCTCCTCCGTCACGGAGGGGCACATCAAAAGGCTGAGGAAGGCCTGATACTTGTCCAATCACATCGGGCACCGGCTCCCTGACAAGGGGCAGCTCATTCCTCACCCACTTCCTCCGCGGACTAGGTTTTCCACTTCACCCATTTGTCCGGGGGCTCATGTTCTACTACGGCCTGGATTTCCATGATCTGGCCCCGAACTTCATCCTCAACATCTCGGCGTTCATTGTCGTGTGCGAGGCCTTCCTCTGCATCCAGCCCCACTTCGGCTTATGGCTAAAGACCTTCAATGTCAAGTCGAAGGTAGTGGGCGGCCGCCAAGCGGAGTGCGGAGGCGCCATGGTGGGCAAGATGCCCAACGTTACATGGATCGAGGGCTCCTTCGTGGAGACCATAAAGGGGTGGCAATCAGGGTGGTTCTACATCACCGAGCTGGGTGACCCTAAATGGGCAGTGGCCCCCGAATTCCGATCTGGCTTCCCTACAAGGCTCACCTCCTGGAAAGAGACGGGCCTGTCGTGGGGTAATTCGGAAGGGCTGACCGGACTCCAAACCTGTGTCCAAAACTTGGTGAACAAGAAGCTCAAGCTCGTCAACGTAGTCCAGGTCTTGCTCATCCGCCGGATTCTCCCGTGGCAACAACGGGCTTACAGCTTGTGGGAGTTTGATCCGGCACTGCACCAAACCCTGAGCAGGCTCTTGGACACTACGTACGAAGATGCCTGGAAGGTGCTGTTCAAGGGAGCCGAGGCCCCCGCATCCGCTACTGAAGATCGCGGATTCAGCGCACAACATCAAGCCAACGCAGTAAGCTATTTTGCCCTTTACGGGACACTTGTTTTTCATAGTTTGACTCTATGCGGGATCTAAACTCCCTTGCCTTTGACAGGACTGGCAGAGGATGTCCGGGCAGATTGGCTGTCCGCTCCCTTGCCGTAAGACTCCAGCGGACGCCCGCTGACGGGTTAGCTGGTTCCGCACCTTACGTGGTGCCGAGAAGAAGGTTAAGAAGAAGGCCACGGAAACTCAAGGAGTTCCGGCGCCAAGTGGTGTCGGACTCATCTTCCGATGACTCGAGGTGGACTCCTCCGTGAAGACGAGGAGGAGGAAGAGAGGTCTCTCCCCGGGGAGAGAAGAAAAGGAAGGCCGCCCAATCGGGGGGCGGAGGGTCCAAGAAGGGAAGGACCCTCCCTCCGGAAAACCCCACCAACGCCGACGACGGCGAAGAAGAGTGGCCACCCAGGGCCAAGCCCCTGGCGAAATCGTAAGTATCCGGATACCAGAATAACTCATGGCGCTTCTTCGTTGCACAGTACCTTCTGACGCCGAATATAATCATGCAGTCCGTCCAAGGCCGGGCTGGACACCTCTCTCCTCGCGCTGCGGATGATGCCGAGGTGGCGTCCCCAAAGGGGCCAGGCCTGGAGGAGGTGGTCATGGAGGCGGCGCCACAAGGCAACCTCCCGGACTCCAGGCGCAAAGGGGATAAAACGCCAAAGGGCTCTAAGTCTGGCCCAGGGCCGGACTCCGCACCGGAACCCTCAGTGGTTCCGGAGTCCGGCAGGCGGCCCCCACGTAAGAAGGGCAAGCCTACAACGCCGGTGACCTCCGTCCAACCGGAGGCACCGGATAATTTGCTGGAGTTGCTTAACGGCGCCTCCATCGACGAGGAGCACCGCACTATTATGAGTGTGGTGATCCAAAATGTTCAGTTCACCAAGAGCGGGCTGACCGAAGCCTGTGCCAGCCTTCTAACAGGCTTTGAGGTATGTATTTAAGATATGTAAAAATATTACCGCATAGACAGTAGCCCCTGATGCTCAGTTTGGTGTTTGGAAAGAAAAGCCGAACTGAGGATCAAAAAGATATACGCAGGAGTCTAACATAAGTGTGTCAATATGGGAATGCAGGCTCTTGGTGACCTCTCCGCCAGACCGATCATGGAGGTCGATGCATTGAAGCGAGCCTCGAGTGGTCCGAGAACGAGCTCGGCCTTGCCAAGAAGCAACTCGAGGACAAGGAAGGTAAGTAATACCTTATGTAAATATATAAAAAGATGTGGTTGCAAAAAAATGACAGGACCAACATGGGTATGCTGGGGCCACGAATGAGGTAGCGACCCTGAAGGAAGCGCTGTCCAAGGCCAAAGAAAATCCGGCCGTGGAGCGTACCCAGCTTGAAAAACATGAGGCACGGGTGGCGGAGGTGCAGCAAGAGCTCCGGGCTCTCGTGGAAAAACACGAGAGTTTGGAGCATGACTCAAAGACTCGAGAGTCCGAGCTCGTCTCGGCGCTTGAGAGCGCCAAATCTGCCATGGGTCGAAACCATTTAAGCTTTTGTTTCCATTCTCCTGGGGTCACGCTGATGAACCTTGCCCAAGCCCCCGCCTACGACAAAGAAAATGAATAAAGGGGTTATTAAATAGTTCATATCATGAAAAATGACAAACTAAACAGGACGAGATATATAGTTAATAATGATTGAAATTACCTGTTGACTATCCCAAACAAGATGTTATAGTCAGTTTTTTCTTTGAGTAGTGAGTCCAGTATTTCAACTGTTCCGGTGTCAACTTTAATGATACACAAGACCCAGTGAAATTTGCATGCACACACGTTTGCATGTCTTAATTAACGGGGCATATGTAAAGCAAAAACATGTAGCTAGCTAGTAGGCAAAAACAGAGAATTTGTAGTACAAGACAGTGTGACTCACTGGAAGTTGTAAGGAAGTAGTATATCTTCATTGTATTTGAGGCGCTTCAAGAACTCTAGCATGTTGTCCTCTTCGTCCTTTTGATAACGTGGATTTAGTTTCCATGTGTATTCATTAACGGTGTTTGGGTCAATGAACCCAATGCCAAAGCGTCCACCTTTTCTCATTTCATATATCTTCATCCTGCATATAATACCACGTAAAAGAATATAGTGAGGATAATTACAGGTAATGATTGATCAAAAGGATCAGTACAGCTAGCTTGAGACTTAAATTATAGAAAGAAATCACTTACAGACAATAGCAACTGACGATAGATTTGTCGAGAGCGTCTTGATTGTATAACTAAAATAGTTCAGAATACTCAACGGACATAGCTTTCTCATGGAAGTAATGCTCCTCCTTGACATTCACCATGAGGGGCAATCGATCAGAAATCTTGGTAATGTTCATGTACCATTGATGCAATTCATACATTCTCATTGGGAGGTTCTTGACCTTGTCTGGATGGACCAAAGGTTGGCCCCGGACATATTTCCGTTTTATTTCATCCTCTCTAAGCACAGGCATGGGCTCGATCTCGAGGAGTTGTCCAACAGTGATTTTGAGAACTTCAGCCTGCATTATATGGTCCTCCGTTATTACCACATTGCCCACCTCGGGAACATAAACTGTTTGCCCACAATAATATTGGGCGCAGCGTCTTTATCACGTGTTGTTGGCACAACAAGCGAGGGGATCGATTGCGCCACTGTTCTCCCAGCTGGGGAATGGTTTTCCAACATTTTTGACAGCTGCTTCTTATGCTTTCGATCCCGAGCTCGCCTCCTTACGTGGGCGTGCTCGATTTAACTTCCTGATGTGGCGCTCATAGTCTGTGTCAACAGGCTTGGGAGCTGGTGGTTGAGCCATACGAATGAAGTGGTCAATCGTTTCCTCAGGCACTTTCTCCCTTGGCGGCGGTGGCGGTTTCGGTGCAAAATGGGCTTCCACCTCGGACTTCGACATGGCTGCGATTTCCTCCTCGGACCTGTCATAAGACCTCTGCGGAAGAGGCGTGAGGCTTGGACTATATTTATATCGCTTGCCTCCGCCTATACTTCCTGTACTACCTCGACTCGTACCGCTACGCACCATAGCTGCGGGGTGTCTCTTCTGCGATTGTTGAGGCGGCGGAGACGCCGGCTGACGGGGCTGAGTTGGACGAGGAGGAGTGGCCGCCTGAAGCTGTGCCGGACTTGGAGGAGGAGTGGCCTGAGGTTGTGCCGGACTTGGAGGAGGAGTGGACGCCCTGACGCCTGTGGCGGACTTGGAGGAGGAGGAGTGGCTGACACTTTGCGGACTTGGAGGAGGAGTGGCCTGACACTTTGCCGGACTTGGTGGACTTGCAGGAGCGGGAGACTGCTGACTCGGTGGCGGACTTGACGAGGAGTCGGATGACGCGTGTCGGTGGCCTTGAAGATGATGCAATCCTTTTTCCATAGGATGATACGATGGTTGGCGTCTGCGAGAAAGCGCTCGTCCTAACCTCCAGGAATGTCAAGCTCTAGCCCCGAATATGGCTGCACCACCTCGTCAACCATGACACTTCTTTTCAGCCTGCTGGGCCTTGCTGCCCCTTGTTGGCTAGCCACCGCAGTTTCGGCCTTCCGCCTCAAGGGCTCCCCCTGCAAAACTCCATTGATATACGGTGGTCAAAGATAAGCACGGAGGGATCATTTCTAAAGTATTGGGACTTCGGTTTCAATTACCTGTGAGGCTGGAAATATTTCGGGGTAATCGGCCGTAATGGCAACCAAGGCATTGCCGATGCTTAGTTGGTAAAATACCCATCGATCAGCTCCACAGATATGTCTGGATCCTCTTGGGAGGCCGGATCGAGGGACCGTTCCGGATCCTCAAGTTGTGGAGGTGGGCTGTTTATATCCTTTACGGCCCGACGCAATTCCTGCGTCAAAATCACAAGATAAGGTACTTAACTATTGGAATATGGAACAGATGGGCATAAACAAGTGTCCACTTACCCAGCTTGGCGGATCGTACATAGAAAATCCACCCTATGGATCGATGCGGAGGAAATCCTCCTCTTCTCCCTTGTATAATGCGGACAAGGCCTTTGTCAGAACAGCAACCGATCCCGGCCCCTTACGGCCGCAGCGGGTGGCGTCATCCTCCCCATTGAAATCCCACATGGGGTGGCCTCTATATTGAAGCGGCAGCACCCCCCGCCTGATGCATATGGCCATGACTCGATCATGGTCAGTCCGAATGAGCCAACAACCTTATTCGCTCATCAGGTAAAGGACGTCCCTGTCATTCTCCCTTTGGGGGCTCCGTGGACGCCAGCTTAGGCGTTTCTTCAAAGGAGCATTACTAAACTCCGGGAGGCTGATCCGAACAAGGGCCGGCAGGGGGACGCCTTCTATATAAAACCATTCCGGAGGCCAGTCTTCGGATGCCTTCTTCGGGGTTCCGGATAGATATCCGGTCGCGGCGATGCGCCATAGTTCGGCTCCGCCCACTTGATATAACGACCCCTCCTGAGAACGGGAGACGAGGCAGAACAGCCTCTTCCACAGCGCGAAATGGGCCTCGATGCCCAAACACAGCTCGCAAAGGGCCACGAAGCCCGCAATATGCAGAATGGAGGCAGGCATAAGGTTGTGCAACTAGAGGCCATAGAACTCTAGGAGCCCTCGGAGAAACGGATGAATTGGAAATCCGAGCCCTCTTATCTAATAAGGGACAAGGCATACCCGCTCTCCTCGGGAGGGACTGGGGACGCTCTCCGCTTGTTTTCCGCCCTTATAGGTGGCGAGTCCGGCTCGAACCAGAACCATGCAGGCTGGGGGAAGAAACCCCTGGGTTGGAGCGTCACTAACTCACTGTGCGGGGCGGAGCATCTCTCCCAATCTCCAGATTGAGGACTAGGAGGGCGAGAGGAGGAGCCGCATCGACTGTCCATGATGGAATGGGTTTCATCGAGATGCACTCCGATGAAAGCTCGCGAAGGGAAGGTGGTGTGATTTGGATCTAGATCCTCGTCTCTTATATAGGCAGCTCATTTGCGCAACTAGGGGGGTAAATGTAAAAATACCCTGGCTTTTCGCATTCATTCAACACGTGGAAGATGGCCATTATTGGGCGTGGAAGCCAAGGAGCGCGATATTTAAAAGAAGCCGGACACTATTCAAACAGGTACACAGGATTTGGAGAAAAACCCGCCTTGCACTGCCGAAGACAATCTGGGCTCCGGACTCGTTGTCATTGAAGCCTGGTTCGGGGGCTACTGAGGGAGTCCCGGATTAGGGGGTGTCCGGATAGCCGGACTATGACCTTTGGCCGAACTCCTGGACTATGAAGATACAAGATTGAAGAATTCGTCCCGTCGTGTGCGAGGCCTTCCTCTGCATCCAGCCCCACTTCGGCTTATGGCTGAAGACCTTCAATGTCAAGTCGAAGGTAGTGGGCGGCCGCCAAGCGGAGTGCGGAGGCGCCATGGTGGGCAAGATGCCCAACGTTACATGGATCGAGGGCTCCTTCGTGGAGACCATAAAGGGGTGGCAATCAGGGTGGTTCTACATCACCGAGCTGCGTGACCCTAAATGGGCAGTTGCCCCCGAATTCCGATCTGGCTTCCCTACAAGGCTCACCTCCTGGAAAGAGACGGGCCTGTCGTGGGGTAATTCGGAAGGGCTGACCGGACTCCAAACCTGTGTCCAAAACTTGGTGAACAAGAAGCTCAAGCTCGTCAACGTAGTCCGTGTCTTGCTCATCCGCCGGATTCTCCCGTGGCAACAACGGGCTTACAGCTTGTGGGAGTTTGATCCGCACTGCACCAAACCCTGAGCAGGCTCTTCGACACTACGTACGAAGATGCCTGGAAGGTGCTGTTCAAGGGAGCCGAGGCCCCCGCATCCGCTACTGAAGATCGCGGATTCAGCGCACAACATCAAGCCAACGCAGTAAGCTATTTTGCCCTTTACGGGACACTTGTTTTTCATAGTTTGACTCTATGCGGGATCTAAACTCCCTTGCCTTTGACAGGACTGGCAGAGGATGTCCGGGCAGATTGGCTGTCCGGCTCCCTTGCCAGAAGACTCCAGCCAGACGCCAGCCCGCTTGACGGCTGCTGGTTCCGGCACCTTACGTGGTGCCGAGAAGAAAAACCAGAAGAAGGCCACGAAACTCGAAGGAGTTCCGGCGCCAGTGGTGTCGGACTCATCTTCCGATGACTCGAGGTGGACTCCTCCCGTGAAGACGAGGAGGAGGAAGAGAGGTCTCTCCCAGCGAGAGAAGAAAAGGAAGGCCGCCCCAACTGGGGGGGCCGGAGGGTCCAAGAAGGGAAGGACCCTCCCTCCGGAAAACCCCACCAACGCCGACGACGGCGAAGAAGAGTGGCCACCCAGGGCCAAGTCCCTGGCGAAATCGTAAGTATCCGGATACCAGAATAACACATGGCGCTTCTTCGTTGCACAGTACCTTCTGACGCCGAATATAATCATGCAGTCCGTCCAAGGCCGGGCTGGAAGCCTCTCTCCTCGCGCTGCGGATGATGCCGAGGTGGCGTCCCCAAAGGGGCCAGGCCTGGAGGAGGTGGTCATGGAGGCGGCGCCGCAAGGCAACCTCCCGGACTCCAGGCGCAAAGGGGATAAAACCCCAAAGGGCTCTAAGTCCGGCCCAGGGCCGGACTCCGCACCGGAACCCTCAGTGGTTCCGGAGTCCGGCAGGCGGCCCCCACGTAAGAAGGGCAAGCCTACAACACCGGTGACCTCCGTCCAACCGGAGGCACCGGATAATTTGCTGGAGTCGCTTAACGGCGCCTCCATCGACGAGGAGCACCGCACTATTATGAGTGTGGTGATCCAAAATGTTCAGTCCGCCAAGAGCGGGCTGACCGAAGCCTGTGCCAGCCTTCTAACAGGCTTTGAGGTATGTATTTAAGGAATGTCAAAATATTACCGCATAGACAGTAGCCCCTGATGCTCAGTTTGGTGTTCGGAAAGAAAAGCCGAACTGAGGATCAAAAAGATATACGCAGGAGTCTAACATAAGTTTGTCAATATGGGAATACAGGCTGCGCTGGTGACCTCTGCCGCACTGACTGCGGAGGTCGATGCATTGAAGCAGAGCCTCGAGCGGTCCGAGAACGAGCTCGGCCTTGCCAAGAAGCAACTCGAGGACAAGGAAGGTAAGTAATACCTTATGTAAGTATATAAAAAGATGTGGTTGCAAAAAAATGACAGGACCAACATGGGTATGCTGGGGCCACCAATGAGGTAGCGACCCTGAAGGAAGCGCTGTCCAAGGCCAAAGAAAATCCGGCCGTGGAGCGTACCCAGCTTGAAAAACATGAGGCACGGGTGGCGGAGGTGCAGCAAGAGCTCCGGGCTCTCGTGGAAAAACACGAGTTTGGAGCTTGACTCAAAGACTCGAGAGTCCGAGCTCGTCTCGGCGCTTGAGAGCGCCAAATCTGCCATGGGTCGAAACCATTTAAGCTTTTGTTTCCATTCTCCTGGGGTCACGCTGATGAACCTTGCCCAAGCCCTGCCCGCCGACAAACAAAATGAATAAAGGGGTTATTAAATAGTTCATATCATGAAAAATGACAAACTAAATATGACGAGATATATAGTTAATAATGATTGAAATTACCTGTTGACTATCCCAAACAAGATGTTATAGTTAGTTTTTTCTTTGAGTAGTGAGTCCAGTATTTCAACTGTTCTGGTGTCAACTTTAATGATACACAAGACCCAGTGAAATTTGCATGCACACACGCTTGCATGTCTTAATTAACGGGCATATGTAAAGCAAAAAATGTAGCTAGCTAGTAGGCAAAAAACAGAGAATTTGTAGTACAAGACAGTGTGACTCACTTTGGAAGTTGTAAGGAAGTAGTATATCTTCATTGTATTTGAGGCGCTTCAAGAACTCTAGCATGTTGTCCTCTCGTCCTTTTGATAACGTGGATTTAGTTTCCATGTGTATTCATTAACGGTGTTTGGGTCAATGAACCCAATGCCAAAGCGTCCACCTTTTCTCATTTCATATATCTTCATCCTGCATATAATACCACAGAAAAGAATATAGTGAGGATAATTACAGGTAATGATTGATCAAAAGGATCAGTACAGCTAGCTTGAGACTTAAATTATAGAAAGAAATCACTTACAAACAATAGCAACTGACGATAGATTTGTCGAGAGCGTCTTGATTGTATAACTCAAACAGTTCAGAATACTCAACGGACATAGCTTTCTCATGGAAGTAATGCTCCTCCTTGACATTCAGCATGAGGGGCAATCGATCAGAAATCTTGGTAATGTTCATGTACCATTGATGCAATTCATACATTCTCGTTGGGAGGTTCTTGACCTTTGTCCGGATGGACCAAAGGTTGGCCCCGGACATATTTCCGCTTTTATTTCATCCTCTCTAAGCACAGGCATGGGCTCGATCTCGAGGAGTTGTCCAACAGTGATTTTGAGAACTTCAGCCTGCATTATATGGTCCTCCGTTATTACCACATTGCCCACCTCAGAACGTAAACTGTTTGCCCACAATAATATTGGCTAGCGTCAGATCACGTGTTGTTGGCACAACAAGCGAGGGATCGATTACGCCTGTTCTCCCATTTGGGAATGGTTTTCCAGCATTTTTGACAGCTGCTTCTTGTTTGCTGATCCCGAGCTCGCCTCCTTACGTAGACGTGCTCGATTTAACTTCCGATGTGGCGCTCATAGTCTGTGTCAACAGGCTTGGGAGCTGGTGGTTGAGCCATACGAATGAAGTGGTCAATCGTTTCCTCGAGCACTTTCTCCCTTGGCGGCGGTGGCGGTTTCGGTGCAAAATGGGCTTCCACCTCGGACTTCGACATGGCTGCGATTTCCTCCTCGGACCTGTCATAAGACCTCTGCGGAAGAGGCGTGAGGCTTGGACTATATTTATATCGCTTGCCTCCGCCCGTACTTCCTGTACTACCTCGACTCGTACCGCTACGCACCATAGCTGCGGGGTGTCTCTTCTGCGATTGCTGAGGCGGCGGAGACGCCGGCTGACGGGCTGAGTTGGACGAGGAGGAGTGGCCGCTGAAGCTGTGCGGACTTGGAGGAGGAGGTGGACGTCTGACGCTGTGGCGGACTTGGAGGAGGAGGAGTGGCCTGACACTTTGCCGGACTTGGAGGAGGAGTGGCCTAACACTTTGCCGGACTTGGTGGACTTGCAGGAGCGGGAGATTGCTGACTCGGTGGCGGACTTCGACGAGGAGTCGGATGACGCGGTGTCGGTGGCCTTCGAGAGATGATGCAATCCTTTTTCCATAGGATGATACGATGGTTGGCGTCTCCGAGAAAGCGCTCGTCCTAACCTCCAGGAATGTCAAGCTCTAGCCCCGAATATGGCTGCACCACCTCGTCAACCATGACACTTCTTTTCAGCCTGCTGGGCCTTGCTGCCCCTTGTTGGCTAGCCACATGATTTGACCTTCCGCCTCAAGGGCTCCCCTGCAAAACTCCATTGATATACGGTGGTCAAAGATAAGCACGGAGGGATCATTTCTAAAGTATTGGGACTTGGTTTCAATTACATGAGGCTGGAAATATTTCGGGGTAATCGGCCGTAATGGCAACCAAGGCATTGCCGATGCTTAGTTGGTAAAATACCCCATCGATCAGCTCCACAGATATGTCTGGATCCTCTTGGGAGGCCGGATCGAGGGACCGTTCCGGATCCTCAAGTTGTGGAGGTGGGCTGTTTATATCCTTTACGGCCCGACGTAATTCCTGCGCCAAAATCACAAGATAAGGTACTTAACTATTGGAATATGGAACAGATGGGCATAAAGAAGTGTCCACTTATCCAGCTTGGGGGATCGTACATAGAAAATCCACCCTATGGATTGATGCGGAGGAAATCCTCCTCTTCTCCCTTGTATAATGCGGACAAGGCCTTTGTCAGAACAGCAACCGATCCCGGCCCCTTACGGCCGCAGCGGGTGGCGTCATCCTCCCCATTGAAATCCCACATGGGGTGGCCTCTATATTGAAGCGGCTGCACCCCCCGCCTGATGCATATGGCCATGACTCCGATCATGGTCAGTCCGGAATGAGCCAACAACCTTATTCGGCTCATCGTAAAGGACGCCCTGTCATTCTCCTTTGGGGGCTCCGTGGGCGCCACTTAGGCGTTTCTTCAAAGGAGCATTACTAAACTCCGGGAGGCTGATCCGAACAAGGTCCGGCAGGGGGACGCCTTCTATATAAAACCATTCCGGAGGCCAGTCTTCGGATGCCTTCTTCGGGGTTCCGGATAGATATCCGGTCGCGGCGATGCGCCATAGTTCGGCTCCGCCCACTTGATATAACGACCCCTCCTGAGAACGGGAGACGAGGCGTAACAGCCTCTTCCACAGTAGCGAAATGGGCCTCGATGCCCAAACACAGCTCGCAAAGGGCCACGAAGCCCGCAATATGCAGAATGGAGGCAGGCATAAGGTTGTGCAACTGGAGGCCATAGAACTCTAGGAGCCCTCGGAGAAACGGATGAATTGGAAATCCGAGCCTCTTATCTAATAAGGGACAAGGCATACCCGCTCTCCTCGGGAGGGACTGGGGACACTCTCCGCTTGTTTTCCGCCCTTATAGGTGGCGAGTCCGGCTCGAACCAGAACCATGCAGGCTGGGGGAAGAAACCCCACAGGTTGGAGCGTCACTAACTCACTGGTCTTGGAGACATCTCTCCCAATCTCCAGATTGAGGACTAGGAGGGCGAGAGGAGGAGCCGCATCGACTGTCCATGATGGAATGGGTTTCTGTCAGATGCACTCCGATGAAAGCTCAGGAAGGGAAGGTGGTGTGATTTGGATCTAGATCCTCGTCTCTTATATAGGCAGCTCATTTGCGCAACTAGGGGGGTAAATGTAAAAATACCCTGGCTTTTCGCATTCATTCAACACGTGGAAGATGGCCATTATTGGGCGTGGAAGCCAAGGAGCACGATATTTAAAAGAAGCCGGACACTATTCAAACAGGTACACAGGATTTGGAGAAGAACCCGCCTTGCAATGCCGAAGACAATCTAGGCTCCGGACTCGTTGTCGTTGAAGCCTGGTTCGGGGGCTACTGAGGGAGTCCCGGATTAGGGGGTGTCCGGATAGCCGGACTATGACCTTTGGCCGAACTCCTGGACTATGAAGATACAAGATTGAAGAATTTGTCCCGTGTCCGGATGGGACTTTCCTTGGCGTGGAAGGAAAGCTTGGCGATACGGATATGTAGATCTCCTACCATTGTAACCGACTCTGTGTAACCCTAACCCTATTCGGTGTCTATATAAACCGGAGGGTTTTAGTCCATAGGACGAACAACAATCATACCATAAGCTAGCTTCTAGGGTTTAGCCTCTCTGATCTCGTGGTAGATCTACTCTTTCTACTACCCATATCATCAATATTAATCAAGCAGGAGTAGGATTTTACCTCCATCGAGAGGGCCCGAACCTGGGTAAAAACATCGTGTCCCTTGTCTCCTGTTACCATCCGCCTAGACACACAGTTCGGGACCCCCTACCCGAGATCCGCCGGTTTTGACACCGACATAGGTGCTTTCATTGAGAGTTCCTGTTTGTCGTCATCTTTAGGTCCGATGGCTCCTCCGATCATCAACGATGATGCACTCCAGGGTGGGACTTTTCTCCCCGGACAGATCTTCGTATTCGGCGGCTTTGCACTGCGGGCCATTTAGCTTGGACATCTGGAGCAGATTGAAAGCTACGCCCCTGGCCATCAGGTCATATTTGGAAGTTTGAACTACACGGCTGACATCCGCGGATACTTGATCTTCGACGGGTTCGAGCCACCAAGCGCCGCCTTTGCATCACGAGGGCATGATCTAGCTCTGCCGCCGAACAGTGTCCTGGAGGCCGCACCAGAGTCCGCGCCGACCTTTGGCTCAGAGCCGACCGTGCCGATCGAGGACGGGTCGCTGGACACCGCCTCGGGGGCTGCAATCTCTACGGCGATCGGGCCGTACATCTACCCCGTCCTTTGCGAAGCTCGTAACTCCAAGGTGCCGGACTCCTCTCCGGACTCCGAGCCTTCCGCGCCCCTGCCAATCGAATCCGATTGGGCGCCGATCATGGAATTCACTGTCGCGGACATCTTTCAGCACTCGCCCTTTGGCGACATTCTGAATTCACTAAAGTCTCTCTCTTTATCAGGAGAGCCCTGGCCGGATTATGGTCCGGAAGGCTGGGATGCGGACGACGAAGAAAATCAAAGCCCACCCATCACCCACTTCGTAGCCACTGTCGATGATTTAACCGACATGCTCAACTTCGACTCCGAAGATATCGACGGTATGGACGATGATGCAGGAGACGACCAGAACCAGCGCCCACGAGCCTTTGGAAGGCCACCTCGTCATACGACATATACATGGTGGACATCCCAAAAGATGGGAATGGCGATGGAACAGCGGAGGATGACCCCTCCAAGAAACAACAAAAACGGTGATTCCGACACGGGAGACAATAACACCCCGGACAGTGCCGAAGACAACCCCCTCCAGCAAAATTCAGCGCAGGAGGATGGAGAAGCCAGCCCTCATGAGAGAGCGGCAGAAAAAGAGGTAGAGGACAAAAATTACATGCCTCTCTCCGAAGATGACGCAAGCCTCGACGACGACGAATCGTCGTGCCCGAGGATACCGTCGAACAAGAGCGTTTCAAACGCAGGCTCATGGCCACGGCAAGCAGCCTCAAGAAAAAGCAGCAACAACTTAGAGCTGACCAAGACTTGCTAGCTGACAGATGGACTGAAGTCCTTGCGGCCGAAGAGTATGAACTCGAGCGCCCCTCCAAGAGCTACCTAGGACGCGGGCTGCTACCCCGATTAGAGGAGGAAGCACCCAAACCTACATCACCAGTCCATGATATGGCTGTCCGGCCACCTCGTGGCCGCGACAGAGAGGCCTCTCGGCCCTCAACTCAAGCCGCACCCCGTCGCCGCTCAAAAAATACAAACGCGCTGGGAAATGTGCCAGACCTGCGAGATATATTGGAGGACAAGGCAAGGCAAACAGGATCGATCTACGGATCGCGTGGGCGCCCCACGACACGTGACGATACCCGTCACGCCGGATATGGCAACTCCTGCCAGGCCGAACACAGTAGACAAAGCTCATTTGAGCTGCGTCGTGATATAGCCCAAGACAGAGGCGCCGCACACCCACTATGCTTCACAGATGAAGTGATGGATCATCAAATCCCTGAGGATTTCAAACCGGTAAACATTGAATCATACGATGGCACAACAGATCCTGCGGTTTGGATCGAGGACTATCTCCTTCACATCCACATGGCCCACGGTGATGATCTACAGGCCATCAAATACCTCCCACTCAAGCTTAAAGGACCAGCCCGGCATTGGATTAACAACTTGCCAGCAGAGTCAATTGGTTGTTGGGAAGACCTGGAAGCCGCATTCCTCGACAATTTCCAGGGCACATATGTGCGACCACCAGACGCCGATGACCTAAGCCTCATAATTCAGCAGCCAGAGGAATCGGCCAGACAATTCTGGAAACGGTTCCTAACCAAGAAATATCAAATTGTCGATTGTCTGCATGCCGAGGCCCTTGCAGCCTTCAAACACAACATCTGCGACAAGTGGCTTGCCCGGCACCTAGGACAGGAAAAGCCGAAATCCATGGCAGCCCTCACAACACTCATGACCCGCTTTTGCGCGGGAGAGGACAGCTGGCTAGCTCGTAGTAACAACATGACCAAGAGCCCTGGTAATTCGGATACCAAGGACAGCAATGGCAGGTCGCATCGCAACAAGCACAAGCGCCGCATTAACGGCGATAATGCTGAGGATACGGCAGTCAATGCCGGATTCAGAGGCTCTAAACCCGGTCAGCGGAAAAAGCCATTTAAAAGAAATACTTCGGGCCCGTCCAATTTGGACCGAATACTCGATCGCTCGTGCCAGATACATGGCACCCCCGAAAAGCCAGCCAATCACACCAACATGGATTGTTGGGTGTTCAAGCAGGCAGGCAAGTTAAATGCCGAAAACAATGACAAGGGGCTGCATAGCGATGACGAGGAGGAGCCCCGGCCACCGAACAATAGAGGACAGAAGGGCTTCCCCCCGCAAGTGCGGACGGTGAACATGATATACGCAACCCACATACCCAAAAGGGAGCGGAAGCATGCACTAAGGGACGTATATGCGATGGAGCCAGTCGCCCCAAAGTTCAACCCATGGTCTTCCTGCCCGATCACTTTTGATCGAAGGGACCACCCCACTAGCATCCACCACGGCGGATTTGCTGCATTGGTTCTAGACCCAGTCATTGACGGATTTCACCTCACTAGAGTCCTAATGGACGACGGCAGCAGCCTAAACCTGCTTTATCAGGATACAGTGCGCAAAATGGGCATAGACCCATCAAGGATTAAACCCACGAAGACGACCTTCAAAGGCGTCATACCAGGTGTAGAGGCCAACTGTACAGGCTCAGTTACACTTGAAGTGGTCTTCGGATCCCCGGATAACTTCCGAAGCGAGGAGTTAATCTTCGATATAGTCCCGTCCGCAGCGGCTATCATGCACTGCTCGGACGAACCGCATTTGCAAAGTTCAATGCGGTGCCGCACTATGCATATCTCAAGCTCAAGATGCCAGGTCCTCGAGAAGTCATTACGGTCAATGGAAACACCGAACGCTCTCTCCGGACGGAGGAGCATCTGGCGGCCCTCGCGCGGAAGTACAAAGCAGCCTCTTAAGGCAATTCTCGTGTCCGGCTGTTAAACGCCCGGACACCGTCAAGCGCGCCCGGAGTAACCTACAACAAGACCGCCTGGCACGTTCCGAGCACGCATAGCAATGCGGCCCAAGCCCAGCCCTCGCGAAATTGTGAAACCAGTACTACGCGTACATAATTACACTTTGGAAATACCATGGGCATAGGGGAAGGGGCACGACCATGGCATGCCCAGAATGCGGCTCAACTGCACCAGAGGCTCCCGATTGTGTCATTCTTTTCTTCTTTCTTTTTACTTTCAGGACTCCGTTCTCAAGAAGCCCTGTCCGGCATTAGAATTTCCGAACACACGATGCAACAGCCAGGGAAGCAGAAAGCTACGTCGAGTGTCCAGGTGGTCTCTGTTACGAGCAATATATCTGTTTTACACACCATCCCGCGGCTTACCCCTAGAGGGAGACATGTTAAAAAGTCTCGTCCCTTGCTTATCGCACTATTTGTATCGTTCTGCTCTTACTGCAGCTCTTTTGAATAAACAATATATAGCTTCTGCCTATTATTGAATTCCCTTTTTTCTATATATATATATATATATATATATATGTTCATTTATGACATTGTGCAACCGTACACTTTGGTACGGGCAATACACCAGGGGCTTAAGTACCCCATAACATGGTGTGATAAGTCCGAACACTTTCACAAGTGCGGCACCCCAAACTTATAGCATTATATGCATCGGCTCCGAATCATGTCTTGGGTCAATAGTTGGGTTTGCCCGGCTCCCATGTTTTGGTACCTTACGTTCCGTTATATCAGCTAAGGTAGCGCTAGGAGAACCACTGCGATTGTGCCCCGGCTGAGCTGGGTTAAGAACCTCAGTGGAGAAACCTAAAACTGACCGTCGATAGGGCGAGAGCCGGTCGCTGTTCAAGAGGTTTTCGAGTCCCTAAAGACTTATGCCGCTTAGAGCGAGGAGTCGGCATTGTCCGGCCTAAGGCGTGGATAGCGCCCCGAACTCGGTCTTTCGAATACTAGGGACTTCGCCGAAATTTAAAATTATAGCATTCTATGGCTAAGTGAGAGTGTTCAAGCATTATAGTCCGGTTGCCTTGTTCGTTGCGTTGAGCGCCTCCCTCAAAGGACCAAAGAATGGGAACAAGAGCGCTCAAGTTTATCACGAACACCCCAGCACTCGTGGCATTGGGGTTGAAGCCGACGACTCGCCATCTCTCAAATTTAATAAACGGCCGCACAAAAGGTAATATTTTAAATTCAAAAGTGTTGCTTCGTGCATATGAACAAGTTTTCAGCGCACAGGATAACGAATGCGAGTCTACACAAAAATTATATCTTTGGAGCATTCATCCGCTATAAGGAAGGCACCCTTCAGGACGCCCTCATAATACATTTCAGGCTTGCGATGCTCCTTCTTCGGTGGTGGTCCGTCCGTCACAAGCTTATCAACGTCCATCTTGCCCCAGTGCACCTTAGCAAGGGCAAGGGCCCTACGGGCACCTTTGATGCAGACGGAGCGCTTGATGACTTCAACCCATGGACAGGCTTCCACCAGCCGCATCACCAGCCCGAAGTAGCTCCCAGGCATGGCTTCCTTAGGCCACAGCCGAACTATGAGGCCTTTTATGGCCTGTTCGGCCACCTTATGGAGCTCGACCAACTGCTTAAACTGGTCGCTTAAGGGCACCGGGTGTCCGGCCTCAGCATACTGAGACCAGAACACCTTCTCCGTCGAGCTTCCCTCCTCAGCTCGGTAGAATGCGGAAGCATCAGCCACACTGCGGCGCAGATCTGCGAATGCTCCTGGATAGCTCCGGATTCGGGTAAGTAACAGATAATTCACTGTCACATGCTTGCTTTGCATATAGAATACCTTAACCGCCGCTATCTTCTTCATCGCCTCAATCTCCTCGAGGGCTTTTTGGGCTTCGGCCTTAGCGGCCTTGGCGCTCTCAAGTGCCGAGGCGAGCTCGGACTCTCAAGTCTTTGAGTCACGCTCCAAACTCTCGTGTTTTTCCACGAGAGCCTGGAGCTCTTGCCACACCTCCGCCACCCGCGCCTCCTGCTTCTCTCGCTCGGTGCGCTCCGTGGTCGCATTGCTTTTGGCCTTGGACACCGCTTCCTTCAGGGTCGCCACCTTGTTCGTGGCCCCTGCATGCAATATTCACATTATTCCCGTCATTTTTTGCAAACACATCTTTTAAATACTCCCATAAGGTATTACTTACCTTCCTTGTCCTCGAGCTGCTTTTTGGCAAGTCCGATCTCGTTCTCGGACCGCTCGGGGCTCTGCTTTAATGCATCAACCTCTGCAGTCAGTGCGGCAGAGGTCAGCAGGCAGCCTGCATTCCCATATTGACATACTTATGTTAGACTCCTGCGTATATCTTTTAGATCCTCAGTTCGGCTGTTTCTTTCCGAACACCAAACTGAGCATCTGGGGCTACTGTCTATGTGGTAATATTTTTACATATCTTAAATGCATACCTCAAAGCCTGTTAGAAGGCTGGCACAGGCTTCAGTCAGCCCGCTCTTGGCGGACTGAACTTTCTGGATCACCGCACTCATAACACTGCGGTGCTCCTCATCGATGAAAGCGCCGTTAAGCGCCTCCATCAAATCATCAGGTTCCTCCGGTTGGACGGAGGTCACCGGCGTCGCAGTCTTGTCCTTCTTACGAAGGGGTCGCCTGTCGGACTCCGGAACCATTGAAGGGTCTGGTACGGAGTCCGGCGCAGGGCCGGACTTGAAGCCCTTCGGGGTTTTATCCACTTTGAGCCCGGGTTTCGTGAGGTTGCCTTGCGGCGCCTCCATGGCCACTTCCTCCTGGCTGGGCCCCTTTTTGGACTCCACCCCGGCGTCATCCGCGGCGGGAGGAGACGAGGCACTCAGAAGTGAGGTGCTATTCACCTCCGACGAATCCAAGGAGCCGCTCGACGAATCGTCGAGCCCGTCCTTGGGCGGGCTGCACGGTTATACTTGGCATTAGAAGATGATGTGCGACAAATGGAACGCCATGAGTTATTCTGGTGTCCGGACACTTCCGATTTTGCCAGGGGCTTGGTCCTTGGTGCCCACCCCTCTTCGCTGTCGTCGGCATTGGTGGTGTAGACCGGAGGAAGGGTCCTTCCCTTGTTGGACCCTCCGGCCTCCCCAGTTGGGGCAGCCTTCCTTTTCTTCTCTCCCCCCGCTGGGGGAGAGGCCTCTTTTTCCTCCTCCTCGTCTTCGCGGGGGGAGTCCGCCTCGGAGTCATCGGACGATGAGTCCGACAGCACCTGGTGCCGGGAACTCCTTTGAGTTCCCGTTGCCTTCTTCTTGGCCTTCTTCTCCGGCACCACGTGAGGTGCCGGAACCAGCAGCCCCGTCAATCGGGCGTCCGCTGGGTCTTCTGGCAAGGGAGCCGGACAGTCAATCTGTTCGGACGTCTTCAGCCAGTCCTGTCAAAGGTGAGGGAGTTTTAGATCCCGCAAAGAGTCAAACTATGAAAAAAGAGTCCCGTAAAGGGTAACATAACTTACCTCGCTGGCTTGATGCAGCGAGCTGAATCCGCGATGTTCGGTAGCGGATGCGGGAGCTTCAGCGCCCTTGAACAGCACCTTCCAGGCATATTCGTACGTAGTGTCGAAGAGCCGGCTCAAGGTTGGGTGCTGTGCCGGATCATACTCCCACAAGTTGAAGGCCCGTTGCTAGCATGGGAGAATCCGGCGGATGAGCATCACCTGGATTACGTTGACAAGTTTGAGATTCTTGTCCACCAGGTTTCGGACGCAGGTTTGGAGTCGGTCACCTCTTCCGAATTACCCCATGTCAGGCCCGTCTCTTTCCATGAGGTGAGCCGTGTAGGGAAGCCAGATCAGAATTCAGGGGCTGCCGCCCATTGAGAGTTGCACGGCTCGGTGATGTAGAACCACCCCGATTGCCACCCCTTTATGGTCTCCACAAAGGAGCCCTCGAGCCATAGGACGTTGGCCATCTTGCCCACCATGGCACCTCCGCACTCCGCTTGGTGGCCGCCCACTACCTTCGGCTTGACATTGAAGGTCTTCAGCCATAAGCCGAAGTGGGGATGGATGCAGAGGAAGGCCTCGTACCTGACGATAAACGCCGAGATGTTGAGGATGAAATTGGGCCAGATCATGGAAATCTAGGCCGTAGTAGAACATGAGCCCCCGGACGAATGGGCGAAGTGGAAACCCTAGTCCGCGGAGGAAGTGGAGGAGGAACACCACCCTCTCATGGGGCCTGTAGGTGGGGATGAGCTGCCCCTTGTTGGGGATCCTATGCGCGATGTCGCCGGACAAGTATCCGGCCTTCTGCAGCTTTTTGATGTGCCCCTCCGTGACGGAGGAGGCCATCCACTTGCCTCCCACTCCGGACATAATTGGAGAAGGTTGAGGTGGCATGTGCGGACTTGGGCGCTGGAGCTCGATTGCGCAGACATGGATAAGCAAAGGAGGAAGAAGGCGTGTGTGAAAAGTGGATCCTTATCCCCTTATATGGACGGACAAAGCTATGCGTCCCCACCGGCCTGATAAAACTCGCTTATCTCCCAAGCGCCGTAATCAATGGCGGTTGGGTTACCACGCCCGTATTGATGAGAATCCCGGAATAAGGGGACACGATCTCTTCTTTGACAAGACGTGCCAAGGAAACCGCCTCGCTAAACGTGCTGAGGTGGGACAGTGAAAACGATTCGAATAAAGGCTTGGCCATGGTGTAAATGTTACGCCATGGAATACGTCAGCAGATTGAACTTGTGTAAATGTTATTCTCTCTACGGTGGTATGTGGAACTTATTTTGCAGAGCCGGACACTATCCTTGTATTCAAAATCTTCTATGAAGTATTCGGAGGAGGAACCCGCCTTGCAATGCCGAAGACAATATGCGCGCCGGACTCGTCATCATTGAAGCCTAGTTCAGGGGCTACTGAGGTAGTCCTGGATTAGGGGGTGTCTGGATGGCCGGACTATAGCCTTTGGCCGGACTCCTGGACTATGAAGATACAAGATTGAAGACTTCGTCCCGTGTCCGGATGGACTTTCCTTGGCGTGGAAGGCAAGCTTGGCGATACGGATATGTAGATCTCCTACCATTGTAACCGACTCTGTGTAACCCTAACCCTATTCGGTGTCTATATAAACCGGAGGGTTTTAGTCCGTAGGACGAAAAAAAATCATACCATAGGCTAGCTTCTAGGGTTTAGCCTCTCTGATCTCGTGGTAGATCTACTCTTGTACTACCCATATCATCAATATTAATCAAGCAGGAGTAGGGTTTTACCTCCATCGAGAGGGCCCGAACCTCGGTAAAAACATCGTGTCCCTTGTTTCCTGTTACCATCCGCCTAGACGCACAGTTCGGGACCCTCTACCCGAGATCCGCCGGTTTTAACACCGACACTCACCATATCATCCCGAGGAGCGATTCATTTATTTTGCCTAATCACAGGTGCCCCTAGAACTTGACTTCGAGTGCTTTGGGTAGCTCTCAGCTCGGTTAAGTAACTCTGCACAAAAGCCCGAAAAGTGAAAGGGCTTTTATATATCTCCTCATGTATAGCTTTGTGCCAAGCTCCCCATATCGTCCGTGAAAGTGATCGTAAACATGATAAAATCCTCCTCATGTGATAACACCTCATGCATGGTGAATAGCCACTGTTTGGCGTCATCATTTACATTCAGACTCAACTGCTCGACAATTTGCTCGTATGATAGTGCCCACGTGCTCCTTGAAACCAAGCCATTGAGCACGGCCTGCCTGCATGTATCCTTAGACCCGCACAAACAACAAGCACTCGTCGTGGACATGTTTCTATGATGAAGAAGGACACTGTGAGTATTCTGCTAATCTCCACATGAACCCTCGATTTTCGAGGGGCTTTTATGTGCCATAAGTCCGCCATCTGGACAATCAGCCTCTGAGTTTGATCGGCCGCCCTGCTCATACAGCCATGATTCTCTCTTGATCTTGGTTCCTTTGTGTCATCTTGTAAGCGGAATGCACAGTGAACATACCCCTTCTATCACTACAGGAATCGGGCACTTTGTCGTCCGCCATGGTAGACGGCAATGGCATGCCTAGCGGACGGCAAAGGCCTTTGCCGTCCATCAGCAGATGGCAACAGGTCCGGCTGAATAGGCTACGGCGAAGGGCTCTTTGTCATGTGCTGGCTGACGGCAAAGATGAAATGGTCTTTGCCATCCGCATCTTTGCCGTCGGCCAGCGGACGGCAAAGGTCCTGGACAGCACACATGGAAGCTTATGGCCGTTAGGGGGTTAACGGTGCGCTTTGCCGTCTGCTGGCGGACGGCAAAGACCATTGCATCTTTGTTGTCGGCCAGCGGACGTCAAAGAGCCTGTATAGCCCCTGTTTTTTTCTTAAATTCATTCAATTTCAACACACAAATTTCACAGCATACATATCCAACACACAAGTTTCATCCATACATATTACAATAGTTTCACATTGTTCTTCCAACACCAATCCATTCATCCATATAACAATTTCCATCCATGCAAGTTCATCGATACAAAATAAAAGTTGAAAGGGAAAAGAAGCACTCCATCCATGCAAGCTTCCGTGAAGTAAATGACATCTGCAAAATGGGAAACAAGAAAGTTAGAAGAAGAAGACTAGAAGAAGAAGTATAAGAAAATGAAGAAGAAGAAGAAGACTAGAAGAAGAAGTAAGCATACTTAGGTAAAATGGAGCTAACCTAGCTAATTATGCCATTTTTGATATAAAGCAGCTAAGTATAGGTCTTTATTGAGCTAACCTAGATAAATAAGCATACTAGAGCTAACTTAGGTCATTTTGGAGAAGAAGAAGAAGAAGAACAAGAAGGTTTTTACCCTTTTCCTTCTAATTCTTCTTCTTTTATTCTTTATTTTTCTTCTCTTTCTTCTTCCATTCGTTGTTTTTCTCCTCTTCCTTGTTTTTCTTCTTCTTATTCCTTATTTGGGTAATTTTGGAGCTTACAAAGGTAATTATGCCATTTTTTAGCTAACTAAGCTTATTATATCAATATGGAGGAAAAAAAGGTAAGTATAGGTCATTTTTGTGCTAACATAAGTAATTATGCCATTTTTTAGCAAACGTAGGTAAAATGGATCATTTTGGAGCTCAGTTAGCTAAAATGGATCATATTGGAGCTAATCTAGGTAAACTTGGTCATTTTGGAGCTAACCTAGATAAAAATGGACCATATTGGAGCTAACCTAGGTTAAATGGGTCATTTTGGAGCTAACTTAACTAATTATGCCATTTTTGAGTTAAATAAGCATAAATATGACATTTTTTACACAAGTAAGCCAAGTGTATGTCATTATTGAGCAAACCTAGGTAACTAAGCATATTAGAGATAACTTAGCATATTAGAGCTAACTTAGGTCATTTCAGAGGAAACAAAGCTAAGTATAGATCATTTTGGAGATGTGACATGCCTGACATAGTTCACTCCTCCTTCTTCTCCTTCTCCTTCATCATCCTGATGCGCCTAAAGCGGCAAGGCAGTGGAGGCAGTGGGATGTAGTCTTCTACCACAATTGGCATGGTCATGTCGCCCGGCTGTGAGATTGCCGGCGCCACCACCATCGCGAGGTCATTCTCAGGCACCACCACCATCGCGAGGCCATCTTCAAGCAGCACCATCGCTAGGTCATCCTCGGCCACCACCATCTCTTGCCCATCGTCAGCCACCACCATCTCTTGCCCATCGTCAGCGACCACCATCGCTAGGTCATCCTCAGCCACCACCATCTCTTGCCCATCGTCAGCCAGCACCTCATCATCCCCACCCTACTCCTCTTCTTCCTCACTCCATTCAGGATCATCCTCGCTGCTGCTTTTGCTGCAGCCAGAGTCGCTGCTGCTCTGGCTATAGCCAGAGTCGTTGTTGCTGCTCACATTGCCTGACCAAATGCAACAATGACCATTAACAATCGATGTGAGACAAAGCCAAATGTAGAGGAAGAATAGGCAGAACGTATTGGCATCATCGTCGTCCTGGTAGCGCATGCGACACATAGTCGTGTTGAACACCTTCACGGTGAGCATGGGTAGTTGTCATACCTAAAGAGAAGGAAATACCCGTGCTGCAGGTCGTAGGCAGTAGAACTGCTCCCAGCCACGACACGGTACATGTGGTCATACCTGATCACCACCTCCACGCCCCAATGCTCAAGGGAGCCCGCTGCCATCCTGTCGCAGCTTCACATTCTTTGTCCAATGGTCGTCCAGCATCTTCATAAAAGTGTCAGGCAGCCTCTGCAGTTTGGGACAAGGAGTGATGTAGCAAACAGCAGAGTTATCGTAATGAGATGGGTGAAGGGGAGATCTCTCCTTTTATATACCTGCCTCCTGGAGGAATTCCCAAGTATGATACTGAAGAACTCTAAAGCATCAAACTCGTACTCTGGTGTGGCAGAGCAGAGCCTGCGGTGGTGGCATCCTCCCATCTCTGATAAGCAGCAGAAGAGACCAATTACTTTAGACATGAAAGAAAACTAAAATGTTGAAAAGCTAAACGAGAACAAATTTCGTATATATAAATGTGGTGACACAAAGGAAATTATCATGAAGTTGTACCACACTACATAATAATTTAGATAAAGCAGCAAGGAATGAACTGTAAGTAGCAAATCATGCTCCATGATTGACTGAACATTCAATACAAACCTAAACTAAAGTTTGGATGAGCTATGGTAATCAATTCTTGCACTACAATATAAGGCTATCTGCTCTAAACCTAAACTAAACCAAACCTAAAGTAAACCTAAACTAAACTTAAAATACAGAAAAAAATAGAAAAAATACAAGAGATCTCACCGGAGTGGAGGAGAGGGGTGTCGGGGCGGCCGGGTGGAGGAGGGGGCGCCGGGGTGGAGGAGTGATGTCTACTACACAACCTTCTTGTAGACGTTGTTGGGCCTCCAAGTGCAGAGGTTTGTAGGACAGTAGTAAATTTCCCTCAAGTGGATGACCTAAGGTTTATCAATCCGTGGGAGGCGTAGGATGAAGATGGTCTTTCTCAGACAACCGTGCAACCAAATAAAAAGAGTCTCTTGTGTCCCCAACACACCCAATACAATGGTAAATTGTATAGGTGCACTAGTTCGGCGAAGAGATGGTGATACAAGTGCAATATGGATAGTAGATGTAGGTTTTTGTAATCTGAAATTATAAAAACAGCAAGGTAACTAATGATAAAAGGAGCGAAAACGGTATTGCAATGCGTTGAAACAAGGCCTAGGGTTCATACTTTCACTAGTGCAAGTTCTACCAACAATAATAACATAATTGGATCATATAACAATCCCTCAACATGAAACAAAGAGTCACTCCAAAGTCACTAATAGCGGAGAACAAACGAAGAGATTATTGTAGGGTATGAAACCACCTCAAAGTTATCCTTTCTGATCGATCTATTCAAGAGTCCGTAGTAAAATAACACAAAGCTATTCTTTCCGTTCGATCTATCCTAGAGTTCGTACTAGAATAACACCTTAAGACACAAATCAACCAAAACCCTAATGTCACCTAGATAACCCAATGTCACCTCAAGTATCCGTGGGTATGATTATACGATATGCATCACACAATCTCAGATTCATCTATTTAATAAACACAAAGAACTTCAAAGAGTGCCCCAAAGTTTCTACCGGAGAGTCAAGACGAAAACATGTGCCAACCCCTATGCATAAGTTCACAAGGTCACTCAACCCGCAAGTTGATCACCAAAACATACATCAATTAGATCACGTGAATATCACATTGTCACCACAGATAAGCACATGCAAAACATACATAAAGTGTTCTCAAATCCTTAAAGACTCAATCCGATAAGATAACTTCAAAGGGAAAACTCAATCCATTACAACAGAGTAGAGGGGGAGAAACATCATAAGATCCAACTATAATAGCAAAGCTCGCGATGCATCAAGATCGTGCCACATCAAGCTATTGAACCTAGCTTTATTAGCTCGGCAGTCATGGTGCCTCCAAAAAGTACCAGACTCTCTGTGCGCACATCTTCTTAAATTTATTTATTAACCAAACAATGATATTCTCAATGCTGAGTTGGGTTCACATACGTATCAAGTGTCGAGATGGCATGGATGTTCAGGATGGCTCACCAGCGAGGTCTCCCTAGGGGGCCCATCATGTAGTAGATGGAGAGGAGAGGAGGTCTCCCTGCCGATCAAGGAATCATAGTTGAGATGGGGGCTGGACCCTGTAATGTCAGGATGGCACACCATCGATCTCGCCCGGTGGACGCATTGATGGAGTAGAGGATATGAGGGGGCTGCCGGGCTATAATAGCATGGAACAATAAAAAATATAGATATTTTGGAGAGACGTATCAACGCTCGGTAAATATTGTGCCACTTCTTTATTTTTCCTTCTTTTTGTGTTTTTGTCTGGCACTCTCTTTTTGTGTCTGATATTTCATAACTAAAGTTTCAAAATGCCATGACTTTTGATGAATTATGTTCTAGGCTAGATTTTTTCAAATCTCAACTTCTAAGCACTGTAAAGTAAAAAAAACATGAGAATGGGGACCTTCCATAACACGAAGAACCGTTTGTATAGGACGTCTCTGCAGCATTGTTAGGATCTCCCAGTGCCCATGGCTTGCCTGCCTACATTCCAGGGGAGTCAGTTCTCTCTCCCTCGACATATATGTTTGATCTTTGTAAGAGAAATCATCAAGGAAAGAATTATTCTCTCCAACTTGCAAGGTCATCAACTACTCTCAAACAACATACTTGAGCAAACAATTGTATTCATTGATGACAATCAGTGTGTGCTATAGCGTTGAACTCTGCAGACTAAACCTCCCCAAGATTGGGCCTCTCTATGAATACATAATGGACTTGTTATCTGCTTTAGAAGAGCATCGGATGAAGTGGAATAGAAGAACAACTAATAGGGATGATCGCCTCTTGGCAAGGTAAGGTTGCCTGGATAATCTACGTTGCATGGATACTTCAGAAAGCACGCGTATCCTGCCGGATACTGCCCCGATACGTATCCCTCGACTTTTTTTATTTTTAAAAAAGAAAACAATGTTTGATACTCCTAGGGTACTTCTGCGTTACGTTTTGGATACTTGAAAGCCCTCGTTTGATGTGAAATCCCCTCTGTAGTAAAGGTACACCTTTTGAAGATTCCCAACATGAGTGTCAGTTCATATCAAAACATGTCTGCCAATGTTCTAGTTCAATTGAAAGGTGAGCAAGAGAGCATCGATGCACTGCTTGGAATATGAAACCTAGGGAAATCCCACTGCCAATTAATGGAAGTGGACCAAGTGTAAGAAAACAAAGGAGGTAATCCTATTGAGTCATGGTTTGACCTAGAAGATCCTTATTTTCTCATATTTTTAATAATTAATATATGTAAATATAAATGTATCCCCGTATCCATGTTTTTGGAAAATTGGCGTATCGGGCGTATCGCCGTATCCAAGTATGTATGCAGCGTAGTGGATAATTTGTGTAAAACTTGGTTTCATGTTTTTCCTCATTGTATTTGTGACGTTGTGGCTGCTAAGGCTGTGGACTAGTTAATAAAGGCATGATTTGAATTCACTTGACATAGATTGGCATAGGTATTCTTCAGCTAATGAGAATGTGATCCTGAAGCCTTTGGAGTATCTTTTTGATAGACGCCTCTATCTGTATGGAAAATTTGCTACTGAAAGTCCCACAAAGTGTCCCTTCCTCCACTTTGGAAGAAAAAAATAGACTTGGATGTGGAGCGTGGTTGTACCGAAATTTTGGCACATATATAAGAAAGTCGGATCAAAATTTGGTGCGTGGTAGAGTTTTTTTTTCTTCAACTAACCATACCCTAGTCGGCGACCAGCATGAGAAGCGATAGCAATCATGGAAGGGATGGCGTACGAGCATCGGCTAGCCATGGCGATGAATAACAACACTTTCTACTGCCATCAAAGACCCGAAGTTTCAGATCAGAACATGGTTCGCAACATGTGAGATCAGCCACTAGAGTAGAACGACGAAGATGGCCACATATTCTCTTGCCTAGTTGGTGATTCAGGGTAGTATAAATAACTTTGTGGACTAGGAGTAGTATGATGTTCCTGCGATCATCGTTGGAGCTGTAATTGGTGACTTAATTAGCCCAGACTTTTCGTACCAATGCAAACATACCTAAGCCCACAGATGCTCTTCACACCGTCTCACCAACCGACAGCTTTGTCATCCCTGGATGTACCTCGCAGACCATCCCCACTGTTTTTTCCCTCCTCCGGCTACTGCTCGTGGTGCCGTCATACTCTTAGAAGAAGGCCACGCTGAAATTTCAGACCGAAAAGACATGTTTAACATGCCCAAATATGGTCATTGGCTACACTCTGGGTACAGCAACCAACAACAAGACTTGCTTATAGAAAACCAAACAGAACATACAGCAAAACATCCAGGTATAGGTTTTACACACAGCCCGTAGGCGGGGCAGCAAGACATCCACGACACATCAGAATATGGACTTCACACTGACATCAACACACGACAACAGTTCTCGTTCGCAGGGTTACGAGCCCAAAGTTCTCACCCGAGAATATTCATCTAAGTTTTACGCGCAGCCTTTAGTGCTAGACACCCTTTGAAAACCGCTACATCTTCGGAGACACATGGAACGCATAATGCAAGGGATTGCATGGGACCATGCTCTTTCCCCTTCACTTGCCGCTACTTAAGAGTTAGGACCACATGCCGCGATCTGCTCTTCGAGCTGCATCAAAAGATGAATAATAGGTCAATGATTAAGAAAAGTACCTTCCAAGAAATGATTCAGATAAGTCTATGGCACATAATGGTGCTCAAGTCACATGGTTTCACTAATCAACCATGTTACAAGATAGCTAGTTTCTTATTTGAGCTACCCTGTGCATCTACCAAACATGACGACAAAATTACCACATAATCATTTAACGGCTAAATGAGACTTTTCGCACCTCAAACTAAGTGCTCCAAATTTAAATGTCAAAAGAATTAGATTAAATATTAAAGATTGTTCCCTTTTCTCTATCTTAATAAGACCAACCTATGGGTTATGAAACTAGTGGGAAGTTGGTATCAAAATCCAACATTAGGCACATAAGGTGCTACCTGCATCATGACCTCCAAGTCATGTCGCACAATATAGAACTCATTCCTAACAAGAGCCAATGACACGAGACACCTGAAATAATGCAAAAATATCACATTGTCAAATTATGAAGAGGTTAACAGAACTCAGATGAAATGGTTCAAAAATTGTAACCCTATATTTCAAAAAATAAAAATCTCTAGCGATATAAGAATTTAGTTGTGCTATAAACAGAAGTCTAGAGCCAATAAATTACAAGAGAAGCATCAAAGGGTATAATATCCAGATAATGAACCGAGTAATATCAACAACGTGATTGCAGATGAAGTGAAAAACCAAATCAGGTTACTTCTTAACAATATTAGATTGGTATGAGCTGAAAATAACGACAAAAAAGACAACATGAGCTGGCAGGTTTACATAGAGACATTGAAAAACGGTGTTGCGAATAATTATTGTGTAACATATGTAATAAGATATTGAGTTCTGACCCGTGCATGTATTTTATGGCATAGAAATTGCCGAAATTCATGCAGGCGAGGTTCACTTGTTGTGCACCAACACTGAAACATGCAAAAAAAATGCAGATCAGGAAATTAGGAACTTATCAAACTTAGTATAAATTGAGACGTCAACTCTATAATATTCTCAAGGAGCCATTTCCTATCATGATTGTCAACTTCATAGATTCTTTGATGAACCCAAAAAAAACACCGTTGCCGTTATGTGCAATAGCAGATCAGTAGTACCAGAAATATTTACAAAATGACAAAGTTTTTCTTGCCGAACCATGAAATTCTCATGAATACCGACAATTCCGCTACACGAGACACTACTAAAATGAGGTCTTCTAATTTTGGATATACTACACCCAAATGATGTCCATGATGTACACACCCTGCATCTGACAAATCTGAATAGAAACAACACCGTTCCAATGGAGAAATAGAAAAAATGGCCATTGGTACTATGTAGAATTGCAGATCATTAATACCGGCCATGCTTATGAAAGGACAATTTTTTTATTCTCGAACAAGAATAATGGCATTGCCCGAAGAACAAACGTTTGCAAAACGACAAAAATTCCCCTCGCCAAGCGATACGATTTGATTAACATTGGAAAGAATACCAACAATTTCGTTACAAGATATATGACTAAACTCAGCTCTTCTACCTATGGCTATACGATGCCTGTAAAACGACGCGAACCTCAATTGTGCGGCTGTGTCGTGAGGTACACACCCCGTGCCGACACATCCATATAAAAAACAACATCGATGTCATGGACAAACTTGAAAAAACACAATTAGAGATACATAGAATAGCAGATCATTAATACCAGAAAAACGACCATTAGTAATACACAGAATAGCAGATCATTAATACGAGGAATATTCCAAAAACAACAACAATTTATCGTCATCATAACATTGATATTAATCGGGATACCGGTAACTCCGTTACACTAAACGCAACTAAACTCGATTCTTCTAATTACGCCTATGGGGCAGTGCAACCGACAAATAAGAATCCTTTGCCCAGTATAATAAACAGATCTGAATCGCACGACATGGACGCAGCGGGAAAACAAATATAGAATTAAAAATAAGCAGGTGGAAGAGAGAGAGAAAGGGTTTATGATGGTCATCACCTGGAGGTGCACCGCATGAGCTGCTGCGTCAGGGCTCCTCCCTGCGATTTCCAGAGCAGATAATTAAGATGAATCAGTACCGAGACAGAGAGCAGAGGGAGAGATGATAGAGGGCGTGGGGGCAGACATCAGGATGTCGATGTCGTCGATGATCTCGGAGGCGTCGTAGATGAAGAGGCGGGAGACCTCGACGGCGGTGCCCTCGTCCCACAGATCCTCGAACGTGTTCTCGTCCACCACACCCTGGATCGACGTCGACCACGCCAAAGCAAATTAAAAGGACAAGTTAGTCGGCTAGCCAGGCGAAAGTCCACAACCACACGACTAGAGGGGAGGGGAAGGGCCTCACATCGGTGTACATGCCGGCGATATGAGCGTTGAGCTGCGCCCTCAGTGCTGCGGCTGCCATGGCAAGGCGAGGAGAGGTCCGGCGGTCCGGGGGACTGAGGGTTGGAGACGGGGGGAATTCGGCTGCGGATGCAGAGTGAACGAGGACGGGAGGAGGAGCGGAGGTTGTATAGCTGGGCTCACGAGGGTCTCTCACGTAGGCGTTTGGCAGCGAGTGCTCTACTAGCTGTACTGCGTCGTCGGCCGGGCGCCATTAGTTAGCTTGGAAACGGCCCGCCTGCGTAATGCGTGCATGCATGCATGGAGCCACCGGTTGTGTGTCCACGTGTTCATGGAAGTGAGCGTCTGTTTCAACTTTAGTCTCTTTTCCTTTCAAAAAAAAAACTTTAGTCCCTCGCAATGTTTATAGGGACGAATAGAAGACCATCCACTCTCCTCTGTCTCACTTAAGTGAATTGGTTTCGAGAACATTCCACCACTTTTGACATTCACAGTTTCACTTTTAACCCGATTCACCGCCTACATGCCCTTTACGCCCAGTCATTCCAAAGTGTACTTGCCCCCCACCCCTCGTCTTAGCGCGGCTGCTGGCACGGAGTTAGCTGGGGTTTCTTCCACTAGTTCTGTCATGATCGCTTTTCGGCGTAAGAGCTTTACAAGGAGCATTAACCTTCTTCACTCACGCGATATTGCTGGACCGGGCTTTCGCCCATTGTCCAAGATTCCCCTATGCTGCCCCCCATGGGAGTCTGGGTCGTGTCTCAGTCCCAGTGTGGCTAATCATTCAAAAAGACCAGCTATGCTTCATTGGCTTGGCCAGCCTTTACCGGACCAACTAACTAATACTCCCTCTGTCCCAAAATTATTGTCTTAGATTTGTCTAGATATGGATGTATTTAACACATCCGTATCTAAATAAATCTAAGACAAGAATATACATCCGTATCTAGACAAATCTAATACGAGAATTTTGGGACGGAGGGAGTACTATGCAGGCTCATCAAACAGCGCTTTGAACATTCTTCAGGATTCGGCCCAAACTATTCGGCAGATTCCCAGGCATTACGCATCCGTTTGTCACTTTGTTCTCAACTATTCCGATTAATTCCAGCAAACGGAGGTTGTTAGGTCAAAGCCGCAGCGCACACCCTGTAGTTTTGAAGCAAGGCAAGAAAACTTTAGCTATGGGGTGACCTAACAAAACATGGCAGTCAACCCCTAGGGATAAAGCATGCTTCACGAGTTTGTGAGCTTCAACATTCAAGCTCCTAAATTCATGGCTAATGATACAATTAGTAAAAGTAGCCTTCCGATCTATGATCTCATGTATGATTGCTCTGTAGATAGCTGCGCTTTTCTGATGTATATCTGCAATGCCACCTTGCAATCTGAAGCCACGTGAATCTTCCTCTCATAAAGATTATCAACAAGCGCAAGTGCCACCCTGATTGCTGAAGATTCGACGGTAGCAAGATATAATATATGTGGGAACACAATGGCTGACACACCTAGAAAATTACATGCTTGATCTCTGCATATAGCTCCCATTGTGCCTCGAGTGCCGCCTGGTCCAACCGCCGAACCCACATTGATCCTCACCATATCATCCAAAGGTGCGATACATTGATTTGGCCTAATCATAGGTGCCCCTGGAACTGGACTTCCAGTGCTTTGGGTAGCTCTCAGCTCGGTTAAGTAACTCTGCACAAAAGCCTGAAAACTGAAAGGACTTTTATATATCTCCTCATGTATAGCTTTGTTCCGAGCTCCCCATATCGTCCGCGAAAGTGATCGTAAGCATGATAAAATCCTCCTCATGCGATAACACCTCATGCATGGTGAATAGCTACTGTTTGGTGTCATCATTTACATTCAGACTCAACCGCTCGACAATTTGCTCGTATGATAGTGCCCACGTGCTCCTTAAAACCAAACCATTCAGCAGCGCCTCCCTGCATGTATCCTTAGACCCGCACAAACAACAAGCACTCGTCGTCCACATGTTTCTATGATGAAGAAGGGCACTGTGAGTATTGTGCTAATCTCCACATGAACACCTTGATTTTCGAGGGGGCTTTTATATGCCATAAGTCTGTCCATCCTGGACAATCAACCTCTGAGTTTGATCGGCCGCCCTGCTCATACAGCCATGATTTTCTACTGATCTTCGTTCACTGTCTCCTCTTGTAAGCGGAAGCCACAGTGAACATACCCCTTCTATCACTACGGGAATCGGGCACATTGTAAATGCGCCATGGCGGATGATGCCTTTGCTGTCAGTCAGCAGGCGGTAAAAGGTCCAGCTGAATAGGCTACGACGAAGGGCTCTATGTCGTCTGCTGGCCGACTGCAAAGATGAAATGGTCTTTGTCGTCCGCATCTTTGCCGTCGACCAGCGGACGTCAAAGGTCCTGGACGGCACACGTGGCAGCTTAGGGCCACTAGGGGGTTAACGGTCCTCTTTACCATCTGCTGGCGGACGGCAAAGACCATTGCATCTTTGCCGTCGGCCAGCGGACGGCAAAGAGCCTGTATAGCCCCTGTTTTTTCTTAAATTCATTCAATTTCAACACACAAATTTCACAGCAGACATATCCAACACACAAGTTTCATCTTATATACATACATAACGAACACATAGTTCCATCCATACATATTACAATAGTTTCACATTGTTCATAACACCTATCCATCCATCCATATAACAAGTTCCATCCATGCAAGTTCATCGATACAAAATAAAATTTGAAAGGAAAAAGAAGCACTCCATGCATGCAAGCTTCCATGAAGTAAATGAAATCTGCAAAATGGGAAACAAGAAAGTTAGAAGAAGAAGACTAGAAGAAGAAGAATAAGAAAATGAAGAAGAAGAAGTAAGCATACTTAGGTAAAATGGAGCTAACCTACCTAAATATAGGTAAAATTGGAGCTAACCTAGGTTAAATGGGTCATTTTGGAGCTAACTTAACTAATTCTGCCATTTTTTAGTTGACTACGCATAAATATGACATTTTTTACACAAGTAAGCCAAGTGTATGTCTTTATTGAGCAAACCTAGGTAACTAAGAATATTAGAGATAACTTAGCATATTAGAGCTACCTTAGTTCATTTCGCAGGAAACAAAGCTAAGTATAGATCATTTTGGAGATCTGACATACCTGACATTGTTCACTCCTCCTTCTTCTCCTTCTCCTTCATCATCCTGATGCGCCTAGAGCAGTGAGGCAGTGGAGGCAGTGGGATGTAGTCTTCTACCATAATTGACATGGTCATGTCGCCCGGCTATGAGATCGCAGGCGCCACCACCATCGCGAGGTCATTCTCAGGAACCACCACCATATCGAGGCCATCTTCAGGTAGCACTATCGCTACGTCATCCTCGGCCACCACCATCTCTTGCCCATCGTCAGCCACCACCATCTCTCGCCCATCGTCAGCGACCACCATCGCTAGGTCATCCTCAGCCACCACCATCTCTTGCCCATCGCCAACCAGAGTCGCTGCTGCTTTGGCTGTAACCAGAGTCGCTGTTGCTGCTCCCATTGCCTGACCAAATGCAACAATGACCATTAACAGTCTATGTGAGACAAAGACAAATATAGAGGAAGAAGAGGCAGAACATACTGGCATCATCGTCCTCCTGTTAGCGCATGCGACACATAGTCGTGTTGAACACCTTCACGGTGAGCATGCGACACATTTATCTAAAGAGAAGGAAATACCCGTGTTGCATGTCGTAGGCACGGTAGAACTGCTCCCAACCATGACACAGGTACAAGTGGTCATACCTGATCACCACCTCCACGCCCCAATGCCTGCGGAGCCCGCTGCCATCCTGTCGCAGCTTCACATTCTTTGGCTGATGGCCATCCAGCATCTTCATAAAAGTGTCAGGCAGCCTCTGTAGTTTGGGACAAGGAGTGATTTAGCAAACAGCAGAGTTATCATAATGAGATGGGTGAAAGGGAGATCTCACCTTTTATATACCTGCCTCCTGGAGGAATTCCCAAGTATGATACTGAAGAACTCAAAAGCATCCAACTCAGACTGGTGTGGCAGAGCGGAGCCAGCGGTGGCGGCCTCCTCCCATCTCTGATAAGCATCAGAAGAGACCAATTACTTTAGACATGAAAGAAAACTGAAATGTTGAAAAGCTAAACGAGAACAAATTTCGTATATATAAATGTGGTGACACAAAGGAAATTATCATGAAGTTGTACCGCACTACATAATAATTGAGATAAAGCAGCAAGGAGTGAACTGTAAGTAGCAAATCATGCTCCATGATTTACTGAACATTCAATACAAACCTAAACTAAAGTTTGGATGAACTATGGTAATCAATTATTGCAGTGCAATATAAGGCTATTTGCTCTGAACCTAAACTAAAGTTAACCTAAAATAAACAAAACCTAAAGTAAACCTAAACTAAACTTAAAATACAGAAACAAAAATAGAAAAAAAATACAATAGGTCTCACCGGAGTAGAGGAGAGGGGTGGCGGGGCGGCCGGGTGGAGGAGGGGGCGCCGGGGCCGCCGGGGTGGACGACTGATGTCTACTACACAACCTTCTTGTAGACGTTGTTGGGCCTCCAAGTGCAGAGGTTTGTAGGACAGTAGTAAATTTCCCTTAAGTGGATGACCTAAGGTTTATCAATCCGTGGGAGATGTAGGATGAAGATGGTCTCTCTCAAACAACCCTGCAACCAAATAAAAAGGGTCACTTGTGTCCCCAACACACCCAATACAATGGTAAATTGTATTGGTGTACTTGTTCGGCGAAGAGATGGTGATACAAGTGCAATATGGATAGTAGATGTAGGTTTTTGTAATCTGAAATTATAAAAACAGCAAGGTAAATAATGATAAAAGTGAGCGAAAACGGTATTGCAATGCGTTGAAACAAGGCCTAGGGTTCATACGTTCACTAGTGCAAGTTCTCTCAACAATAATAACATAATTGGATCATATAACAATCCCTCAACATGCAACAAAGAGTCACCCCAAAGTCACTAATAGCGGAGAACAAACGAAGAGATTATTGTAGGGTACAAAACCACCTCAAAGTTATCCTTTCTGATCGATCTATTCAAGAGTCCGTAGTAAAATAACACGAAGCTATTCTTTCCATTCGATCTATCTTAGAGTTCGTAGTAGAATAATACCTTAAGTCACAAATTAACCAAAACCCTATTGTCACCTAGATACTCCAATGTCACCTCAAGTATCCGTGGGAAATGATTATACGATATGCATCACACAATCTCAGATTCATCTATTCAACCAACACAAAGAACTAAAAAGAGTGCCCCAAAGTTTCTACCGGAGAGTCAAGATGAAAACGTGTGCCAACCCCTATGCATAAGTTCACAAGGCCACTGAACCCGCAAGTTGATCACCAAAACATACATCAAGTAGATCACGTGAACTTCAAAGGGAAAACTCAATCCATTACAAGAGAGTAGAGGGGCAGAAACATCATAAGATCCAACTATAATAGCAAAGCTCGCGATACTTTAAGATCGTGCCATATAAAGAACACGAGAGAGAGAGAGAGATCAAACACATAGCTACTGGTACATACCCTCAGCCCCAATGGTGAACTACTCCCTTCTCGTCATGGAGAGCGCCGGGATGATGAAGATACCGGTGATGGATCCCCCCTCCGGAAGGGTGCCGGAACAGGGTCCCGATTGGTTTTTGGTGGCTACAAAGGGTTGCAGCAGCGGAACTCCCGATCTAGGTTTCTTTTCGGGGGTTTCTGTATTTATAGGAATTTTTGGCGTCGGTGTCACATCGGGCGGTCTCGAGTCGTCCACGAGATAGGGGTGCGCCCGGGGAAGGCGCGCCCTCCACCCTCGTGGGACGGCTCGGGACTCTTCCGCCCAACTCTTTTACTCCGGGGCTTCTTTTGATCCATAAAAATCATCAAAAATTGGCAGGCAATTGGACTCCGTTTGGTATTCCTTTTCTGTAAATCTCAAAACAAGGAAAAGCAGAAACTAGCACTGGGCTCTAGGTTAGTAGGTTAGTCCCAAAGATCATATAAAATAGCATATAAATGCATATAAAACATCTAAGATGGATAATATAATAGCATGGAACAATAAAAAATTATAGATACGTTGGAGACGTATCAAGGAGGGGGCGCCTTGGCGGCCAGGTGGAGGAGCCGGGGCGGCCACGATGGTGGAGGAGAGGGGTGTCGGGGCAACTAGGGTGGAGAAGGGGCGCCCTTGGCCAGGGTGTCGTGGGGCGGCAGCTCGGGCACGGGGTGGGCAGGCGGTCTTGGCGGCACGTCGACGGGGATGGCGCGGGGCGGGGGAGGGGAGGGGTCCCGGGGCTGCGGGGTGGGGCGGGGCGGCGACGGCTCGGGGGCGGGGTGGCCTAGGGCGGCGGCTGCTACCTCTTGAGCACTGCGTTGGTTTTCCCTTGAAGAGGAAAGGGTGATGCAGTAAAGCAGCATAAGTATTTCCCTCAATTTTTGAGAACCAAGGTATCAATCATGTAGGAGGCCACGCGTGAGTCCCTCGCACCTACACAAACAAACAAGAACCTCGCAACCATTGCGATAAAGGGGTTGTCAATCCCTTCATGGTCACTTCTGGCGTGAGATCTGATAGAGATAATAGGATAATATTTTTGGTATTTTTATGATAAAGATGCAAAGTAAAATAAACAGAAATAGAAATAGCAAAGTGTTGGAAGATTAATATGATGGCAAATAGACCCGGGGGCCATAGGTTGCACTAGTGGCTTCTCTCGAGAGCATAAGCATTACGGTGGGTGAACAAATTACTATTGAGCAATTGATAGAATTGAGCATAGTTATGAGAATATCTAGGTATGATCATGCATATAGGCATCACGTCCACGACAAGTAGACCGACTCCTGCCTGCATCTACTACTATTACTCCACACATCGACCGCTATCCAGCATGCATCTAGAGTATTAAGTTCATGAAGAACAGAATAACGCATTAACAAAGATGACATGATGTAGAGGGATAAACTCATGAAATATGATATAAACCCCATCTTTTTATCCTCGATGGCAACAATACAATACATGCCTTGCTGCCCCTACTGTCACTGGGAAAGGACACCGCAAGATTGAACCCAAAGCTAACCACTTCTCCTATTGCAAGAAAGATCAATCTAGTAGGCCAAACCAAAGTGATAATTCGAAGAGACTTGCACAGATAACCAATCATACATAAAAGAATTCAGAGAAGATTCAAATATTGTTCATAGATAATCTTGATCATAAACCCACAATTCATCGGTCTCAACAAACACACGGAAAAGAAGATTACATCGAATAGATCTCCACAAGAGAGGGGAGAACATTGTATTGAGATCCAAAAAGAGAGAAGAAGCCATCTAGCTAATAACTATGGACCCGAAGGTCTGAGGTAAACTACTCACACTTCATCGGAGAGGCCTTGGAGATGATGTAGAGGCCCTCCGTGATCGATGCCCCCTCCGGCGGAGCTCCGGAAAAGGCCCCAAGATGGGATCTCACGGGTACAGAAAGTTGCGGCGGTGGAATTAGGTTTTTTGCTCCGTATCTTGTAGTTTGGGAGTACGTAGGTATATATAGGACGAAGAAGTACGTCGGTGGAGCAAGGAGGGGCCCATGAGGGTGGAGGGCGCTCCTGGGGGGTAGGCGTGCCCCCTACCTCGTGCCCTCCTGGTTGATGTCTTGACGTAGGTTCCAAGTCCTCTGGATCACGTTCGTTCCGAAAATCACGTTCCCGAAGGTTTCATTCCGTTTGCACTCTGTTTGATATTATTTTTTCTGCGAAACTCTGAAACGGGCAAAAACAACAATTCTAGGCTGGGCCTCCGGTTAATAGGTTAGTCCCAAAAATAATATAAAAGTGTATAATAAAGCCTAATAATGTCCAAAACAAAATATAATATAGCATGGAACAATAAAAAATTATAGATACGTTGGAGACGTATCAGCGGCGGGGTGGCGCGTGGTGGTGGCGGCACGGGGGTGGGGTGGCGCGAGGCAGTGGCTGCAGGGGTGGGGTGGCGCAGGCGGTGGCGGCTCGGGGCAGGGTGGCGCGGCGGCGGCGGCTCGAGGCAGGGTGGCGCAGGCGCCCGGCCGGGCGCGGCGAGGCGTCGTTGAATTTTAGTTAGGGCACAGGTCTTTGTCGTACGCTAGCGGACGACAAAGAGCCTTGCTACCAGACATTTGTTTGGTCACTTTCTTTGCCGTCTGCTAGCGGACGGCAAAGAAAATGTTCGTTAAATCGTTGGATTTTAGTTAGGGCACGGTTCTTTGCCGTCTCCTAGCCGACGGCAAAGATGCTATGTCGTCAGCTAGCGGACAACAAAGAGAGGGCTGACGGTAAACATGGGCCGTCGTCAGCTCCTTCTTTGCCATCTGCTGCTTTCTAGCTGAGGGCAAAGAACTTCTTTGCCGTCAGTTAGCGGATGACAAAGATCCGGCTGACGGCAAAGATCCTTATTCCAGTAGTGTATCCGCACTCCAAGCAAAAATTAGATATCTGTCTCATGCAAAGAGGGATCTTCAATATAGTCTCGGCATCAATGGGAATAAGTAATGATTAAATAAGTTGTTCATCCCTTGATGACACAGTGAGATCAGTGTGTTCAGCGACTCTTGTCGGCTGCGGCATTTGTGAAGTTCTCGGCCTCTTTATATGCTCTCTAGTTATCCAGTTTTCTTTCCAAATATCAGGGATTCTCTGTCTCCTGATCTCCTTGTCAAACCATGTGTCATTATGTCTTTCCCATGCAAAATAGCCCGCCATATATGTGATGGATGTGGTCCCAAGGTTGTATCAGAAAGAGAGTTATTTGGATAGTAGACAACTTTTAAGATTAATGAACTCAGAGAACCGGGATGGTCTAGCAAGCGTCAGGCTTTCTTGGCAAGTAGGGCTAGTTTAGAGATCTCAAATAATCGGTCACATCATAACATCCCATGAGACCCAGCATGGCTTCCTTCTCCCATGTTTACTTCCCTGCCAAAATTGTCTGATTGAAGAGGTGACACTCGCGCAACATCCTCGCGGGAAACGGAAGCAGGCCATGGAATATACCAGAATTGCCTATGCCACAGAGTTTATCAAAACCTCTTTACCTGCAGTTCACAAGAGCTTTTCCATCCATCCTCTCAGCTTTTCCGAAACTCTGTCACGTGAGTATTTGAAAGTCCTGTTCTTGGACTGCCCCACATCAGTTGGCATACACAATTTCCTGCCATTGAGTGACTCATTTTAGACGTTCAAAGTATTCTCGACATCTTCCTTGAGAACCCGAGGGCATCCTCTCTATTGCAAGATATAAAGGACTTGTCATAATTTACTCTTCGTCTGGATGCCAAAAAATAATTCTCCAGTAGGTTTGATACTTCAATTGCCCATCATGACTTGACTTAAAAAGCAACATGTTGTCATCTGCAAAAAGTAGATGGTTCACAGCCGAAGCTATTGGTGCCACTTAAGCATGATGAAGAAGAACTTGATTTCAGGAGGCATTAAAGGACCTCTACTGCAATTAAGAAAAGATATGGGGATATTGGATCTCCCTGTCGGATACCTCTGTTGGGTTGTAATTGGTCAAGTATTTCACGATTAAAAAGAACTGATAAAGATACCATCTGAACCATGCCCATAACTATTTGTATCCATGTAGGAGGAAATCCCAATTTCAACGTCGTGGCTTTAGAATAGTCCCACTCCAACCTATTATATGCCTTCCTCATATCGAGCTTCAAAGCATAGTAGCTACTAAGTTTTTCCCTCGCTGCATTTCATGAAATGTAAGCACTCATATGCACTAATAATATTATCTATGATCATTCTTCCAAGGACAAAAGGTGATTGCTCCTCAGATATGATACCAGCGAGAGGCATGCCAACAGAGCGAATTAGAGCATCCTTATCCAGGAAAGAGTGGTTGCACTAGTGAGCTCGATTCGGTGGCACTATGACTCGATTAACAGCTTTGTTCAAGTTTGATTATAGTCAAGTTTAACTTGAATGAAAATGATTCGAGTCATAGAATGCAATAGGGTGCATGATAGTGAGCTAAATGGTCGATGAATCCTAACTTCACCATATAACATTTACTCGACTGTCTACAACATACATATGACATGGAAATGAGCAGAATGCAACAAGTAGCATGCAGGTAATAATTTAAATTCATAAGGCATATAAGTAATCAATATTCAATTGGAACCATTGTCATTGCAATGCCATCTTGGAACTGAATGTTGTGGCTTGCCTTAGTTCAGAGGAGTGTCACGATACTCCTGGTCTTCTCCCACACAATTAGTTTCTTCTAAAAATAAATATGACAAAAAGAAAATGTCACATAAAGCCTTTTCTAATACCATAAATTCTAGACAGCAAGGGATAATCTCAAATTGCACCAACAGAAATTTCAGCTCATGACAAAACTATAGTCAAAAGTTTCAACTCATTTGGACTTTTTGTTTAGAAATCATAGCTAGTCAAAGTTTGGGTCAAAATCTAATTTTAATTGAATTAACAGAAATTCCAGGGAGGGCCACATCGAAGGCGTATTTTGCTAGGGCGCCTCCACTAGAAAATGATTCGGAGGGGAAGAGAGAAGCTTACGAGTAGGGTCCCCGTGTTAGGTTTAGGGGAGAGAGAGAGAGAGAGAGAGAGAGAGAGAGAGAGAGAGAGAGAACAGAGGTGGGCGGCACTATCGCCGATTATCCTCTAGTGAGGAGACCATGGCGGCTGTCGGCGATGGTTGTGATGGGTTCAGAGCAGCGTGGGGAGCACACACGTACCCGTGGCTTGGTCGGAGGTGGACGAACGGCGAGGTTGGCTTCCTCTCCAGAGAAGATGGGCAGTGGAGCTCGTCGGAGTCGGTGTTCCCGATGTTGTTCCAACTGATCAACTGCACCGTCGTGCTCTGGAGATCAACACGAGCTCACCTGAAGAAGTCGTGGAAGCAGAGGAGGGCAGGAGCGAGAGAATGGTCGAGGGGGATCCACGGGCAACTCCGGCGATGATCGGAGGCAGGAGGCCCTCCTGGCCTTGCTCCGCTCGTCGGTGGTCGATTTGTGGCCAGTGGAGGAGTGGTGGATAGTTTGAGCAGCTCGAGAGGGGTCTATTTATAAGAGAGGGAGATGACGAGCACCGGACACCACCGTGAGGAAGCTACCGGAGCTCTGGTGAGGCGTGTGGCTCGGCCACGGGTGGTGAAGTGACTAGAGGGGCACGATGGAGCTGTAGATGCAGGCAGGCAAAGCTGGGGCACATGACGTGGGTCAGGCTACGCACTAACACACATTGTTCCCGCCCGGGCACACCGTGTCCGCGTCCGGCGAGCCGCTTGCTGACGCCGGGAAGGACTTCGAGCTAGCCAGGTGGAAGAAGGAGAGCAAGTGAGGCGGTGCGGGCAAGATGTAGTGTCGCAAGGGTGGCATTTGGGAGGCGGCCGAGGGTCTCGGCGTACAGAGCGCGTGCATCGCATGTCGAACAACTCGATCCCGCATGGTCACTGCATGCAGTGGCATACGCGGGACTTGAGGCCAACAGGCCAAAAACTAGGGTGTCACAGAGAAAGAGTGCATTTTTTACTTCCTCGAGTGTGCAAGGGGAAACTAGCATATCATTCATCTCAATTGTGACCTTGCTTGGGACATTTTTTAGTATTGTATCCATATAACTTACACCCTGAGACGTATACAGAGATTTGTAGAATTCATGGACCATGTTTTTCAACTCCTCGGATCCTCCGCCGTTATGCCAAGTGAATTCTGCAAAGCTTTGGTCATATTTTTCTTCCTCGAGATGCTATCCTGAAGATGGAAAAACTTCAAAGTTTTGTTCCCGAGGCCAACCACTCAGCTCTTGCTCGTTGTTGCCACATCACCTCCTCACGATGGTACATCTCTACTAATTTTTCATTGATTTTTAGCTCGGCGTGAGTGGGGAACCGTCCTGTTTGGATCAGACCAAAGCTTTTCTGATTCTCGCTTTGTTTTGGTCTCCTTGCATACATTGCCAAATGTATCGTTGTTCCAGCGCAAGAGAGGGCTGAAACTTCTTACTCAACTCGTTTGTTCCGAAGGTGGTACCCGATGTAGCCATGTCGTGTTAATCATATCACCCCATTGCTCATGTCCTTCCCTCGTAACCTCGTAAAGAAAGGTCTTGGCCCTTGTGTTTGTTGGGAAACGTAGTAGAAAAAAAAAATGCCCCTACGCACACCCAAGATCAATATGAAGATACATTACGGGTTCAGATCATGATCGGTACCGTCACCGAGTTGCAGCAGAAGAAGAACGTGTCAGTTTAGATCATACTTGGAGTCTCTTCACTAGTAGAAAACAGGGCTTTGGTCCAGGCCGGGTTAGCCCATTAGTCCCGGTTCAGTCATGAATCAGGACTAATGTGAGCATTGGTCCAGGTTCATGCGGCAAAGGCATTAGTCCCGGTTCAAATGAGACCTTTAGTCCCGGTTGATGACACGAACCGGTACTAATGGGGTTTGAGGCATTAGTACCGGTTCGTGGCACGAACCGGTACTAAAGGTCCCATTTTCAAACTGTACCCCCGGATCGCCTTTTCAGTTTTGTAAAAAGCAAAAGAGAATGATAAAAACTTCAAAAATTAAAATCCTTCGAGATGTAGTTATGTTACTACATCACTAGTTAGGAAAATTTAAAAACTTAAATTTCGACATGTTTTGCAAAAAGTGTAGAGAAAATGTAAAACGGCTATAACTTTTGCATACTATGTCAGAAAAAATGGTATAATATATCAAAATGTTCAGCACCAAAATCCGCATCCGATTTTGACTGCCTATGGCCTGTTTGCAAATTTTTAGAATCCTCAAATTCTAAAAGAAAAAAGTTATGCTCAAATTTCAGTTTTTTTAAATTTTTTGTTAAATCTGGTCAAACTATGGTCAAACTACTTATTCAAGAAGTATTATGTTAAGCCTGTAATCCTTTTGCCTGTTAGGATAGTTTTTGTTTTCTTCAGTTAGCTGAATAACCGGCTCTGACTCGTGTGCATGCAGAAGCTGTTTTTCGTTTTCAGTTAGTAGCTAGCTAGATTAGTGCGGCCGTTGTGAGCTCATGGGATAGCATGCAGCGTAGGACTAAGCCTGCACCCACCTCACGCACGACGGGCGATGTGGGATGGCACATCCGGTAGGCTCGGCGGCGTGGAGGGTTTTTCGCTTTCCTAGTTGATGTACAAATAAGCTGAAGATTAATGAGAAAAGCTGCAGAACTGTGCGCAGCACAAAAACTCTCTTGTGTTCTTCGTTCTCTTCTCCTCCTCCGCGGTGATCGCGATCTAGGCCTCGCCGGAGCTCTCGGCTCCAACATATTAGTGTTACTAAATAATTATTCGAGAATATTAGTGTTACTAAATAATTATTTCAGTTTTTTGAATTTTGGTCAAATCTGGTCAAACTGTGGTCAAACTGTGGTCAAACAATGGTCAATCTACTTATTCAAGAAATATTAGTGTTACTAAATAATTATTTCAGTGTTTTTGAATTTTGGTCAAATCTGGTCAAACTATGGTCAAACTGTGGTCAACCTGCTTATTCAAGAAATATTAGTGTTACTAAATAATTATTGTTTTTTAGAACAATAATTTCAAACTCAAACAGTGAAATGTGTGACTTCATGCTCAAGCTAAATTCCTGAGGGTTAATAGGATTGACATCTTACTATTGTCAGGAAAACAACAAGTGCATACTTGGAAACGAGGAAGAATAGAACCCGGAAGTTAAGCGTGCTCAGGCTAGAATAGTGAGATGGGTGACCGTCCGGGAAGATAGATGATTTGGAATGATGAGGGGTGATTAGAGATTGGATGTTAATTGCGCAGTTGTGAGGGTGATTTGAGATTAGAGGTTAAAATAATTCAAAATTTTGAAAATAAAAAAATTTCAAAAAAATTTCAAAAAGAAAAATTTCGAAAAAAAATCATAAAATTTCCTTTAGTACGGGTTGGTGTTACCAACCGGGACTAAAGGTGGACCTCCAGGCAGCCTCCACGTGGAGGCTTTAGTAACGACCCTTGGCCCTTTTTCTACTAGTGCTTGAACCGTCGACGAATGATCCTGCAAACCGCGGACGAACAGTCCCTCAAATTGAAGATCGAAAGCACAGTCTCTCTACTTGGTTGCAAGCGTGCAGCCTTCATGACCTGACAGCCCTTCGCCGTCCAAAACTATTCATCGCCAGAGAATTAGAGGAAGGAGATTAGAACCACACTGGGATTCTACTTATGAGGATTAGAGGATCTAGGTCTAGCTCTGATTAGATAAACTAGGATCAACTAGAACTAGAACTAAAGGGAACTAGAGGAGGCTCCAAACTTGTATATGTCCATAGAGCAAAAAGCCCTGGTATATATACGTTGGAGGGGAGGGAGAGGGCAGCCAAGGAGGGGAAGTCTCTCCTTGGGGCGCTAGCCTTGGGAGGAGGAGTTGGACTCCTCCCCCATTCAAATTCGCCCCCCTCCCCCTCCCACACACACACACAAGGAAGGGCCGCCACTTCCTATTGGGCCAAGTTGGCCCGATGCTCCTTCCCCGGTTTGTCCTGTTAAGGACCGTTGGTATTAAATTTATTATAAAAGCCTTCTAATAAATATTAGACCCTTTTATATATCATTTAACAACCCCAAAAACATTTTACACCTATATATTTTTCATCGGTAATACCCGGTATTAGCCGGCACTCTCCGAAACCCATTAGGTGACCCCGAAACGTTTACGGATATTTATGAAACAATTCCACAAATATATTCTCATCGTTCCCGTCCTAGTAACATTCAGCAGATCGTGATTGCCTTAAGCTTGTGACCCCGTAGGTTCGGTAACTCATGGACATGAACGAAACATGGACGTCCATATCGATCCCTATGAGCACATGAATGATATTCAAGTTAATATTTGGTTATCATGTGATGTTCCCTTTAATTCGCAATATTTCACAAAACCCAGGATACATCGGTGTCCTCCTGAGTCATCACATGCTCACGATATCATTATCCTCGTTACCAGTTTTGTTCTTCTTTCTCGTTGTCATGTTCCGGCATCCCCGTGACGTAGTCACATGTGTTTGGCCAGACGATGATTGTTACCATCCCACCGAGAGGGCCCTAAGAATATCTCTCCATCATCATAGGAGCCAATCCCACTCTCGGGCTATCTAGTCCCTTGTGAAACTTTCTGATGAGTCTGTAAGTTGTCATTATGATCACCATGTTGCAGGTGATGTTTGAGAAACCCCAAAGTCCACCGTACGGTAACAAGTGATTACGATACTCTCTTGGTCCAAGGAGAAAAATCACAAGTTAAAACTCTGTGTTGTTACAATTGATTACAGACTATATAAACTCAATTCATTACACATAAATTTGGGTCGATTCAATATGATCGTTCTTCTAACGTCATACTCTAAATGTTGTTTTAGGACTATTGTTACACTTAGCGATATCCTAAGATCTGGAAAACATGATCACCAACAACACTTGAGCCAGTCTTAGAGGCAAGATTAGGAACCTATTCTTTACCATTTATCATTCCACACGTGCATCTGAGTTTTCCACTGAATCGCCTATTCCAGGATCATAGCAGTTATAGCGTGAAATATAAACTTTTAATTATGAAAATGAAATTATAATAATACAATATTATTGCCTCTAGGGCATACTCCCAATAGTGTTATGTTGTTGCTGCCGATGCAAAGTCCACCAATATCGCGTCATGATCTGAAGTCACGACTGTCAAGTGAGTTTAATCAACAAGTGAAACCTTCGCTGCCAGTCCACAGAAACCAGCACTCGGTCTAAGCGCACCATTGTGAAAGTACCACATGTAACCTTCATCTCAAAGGTCCGGCCTCAGTAACCCAAATCTAGCAGCACGCAGACATCAACCTTGTCTTGAAAAGCTTGGATCCGCACACTGCTACGTTGTCCAACTCCTTCGTGCTCACCCGGATGTAGAACTTCATTGAAATCTCCCAGGCAAAGCCATGGGAGATTGCTGGAATTACTGATGTTTTTAATAGTATCCCATGTTTGGTGCCTCAGGTGGGTTTGAGCTTCACCGTACACTATTGTAACTCTCCAAGGATCAAGGCTTGGTTCAAGAATGGAGGACTCAACATGATATACAGAGTAACCAAGAATATCTATTTTTATTTCATTATTCCAGAAAATGCCAATACCGCCACTTCATCCTTGGCTATCAATCGCATATCCATTATCTTACCCTAATGTTCCTGCTAAAGATTCTACCCTCGAGCCTCTTGTTGGGTTTCTACTATGTAGAGGATGGTAGGGGAAAATTTCCTTGTGAAATCACAAAACTCACTGACTATCGTGGCTCTGCCCGCACCGCAACAATTCCAGCAGAAGACACACATTGGACATGGCGGCACTCCTCTAGGGAGCCTAACAATTTTGCCATTGGTTTTTTTTTGTGTTGCCACCATTCTTAACGGATGCATGGTCATGTTGTGCATGGCATTTGTGGCTATGACACATCTTCCGGACTGGACGCATAGACGTGTGCCAAGAGGGAACATTCCTGTGGACCGACGAGGATGTTGGTTCCTTTGAGTGGGGGTGTATGTGAGAGCCTGGCTTAATAGGCATGATAGACTACTCATATCAATAAGGAATTCCTTCTTCTCTGGGAGTCCATTCAGACAAAACTCCAGTGTTAAGTGCGCTGAGCTTGGAGCAATTTCAGGATGGGTGGCCAATTGGGAAATTAGTCCCAGTGCAAGAGTGAGGACAAAGTGCGCAGGAAAGACTAGTGTTTATCTGTGGGGCCAATCTTTATTCCTCCGGGAGTAATGGCCAGTAACCACGGGTGTGTCCGGGGCATTACATCGAGCTACCAAGCGAAAGATATGTCCCTTTGGGAAGGAGACGGCGAGGACCAGCTTCCTAGCCATGTTGGCGCTGAAGCGCAAGGAGCCAAAGAAGAGATCTTGGTGCAGTGCGGCGACTAGTCTTGAAGGTTGACGAAGCCATCCCAATCCAATCAGATAGACCATGCGAACAACCCGTATCTGACGCTCCAACTGTCGATGTTCTGAGTTTGGCGGTGCCGTCGAGCATCAACAAATTTTTTCGAAGAGGGATGCGAGCGGCGGGTTGAGGTGGAAGCACAAGAGACACACGATCTACCTAGGTTTGGGCCCTCCCCGGAGAGGTAATACCCAACTCCTTCCTGTGGTGGTTGTATTGCTAGACCGCTCACCGGCGATTGGGAAGATCATGGAAGAGGGTTTCTTGGGTTACAAGTTGGTGATGTGGCAACGTCCTAGCAAGAACAAAGGGCTTGGTGGAAACCCTAGATCTAGATGGCTCTAGAATATGTTTGACCCCAGGCCCCTAGCTCGCCATATTTATCTAGTCGGGCTAGGGTTACATGGCTTTGGTTAGACTAAAGGTGGGCTCGTGCCACCACTTGAAGCAGACCATGCCAAGCAACAGCACATCATTTTTTTGCCTTGCCTCTAAAGTAGATGCAGCGTTTTGGCTGGCGCCTGGGCGCGAGTGGCTGACTCAGCCCGCTCGGGGATGACATGGATGATACGTCCATTTTGCATCATGCTTTTATATCGATATTTATTGCTTTATGGGCTGTTATTTCACGTTATGCCACAATACTTATGGCTATTCTCTCTTATTTTACAAGGTTTACATGAAGAGGGAGAATGCGGGCAGCTGGAATTCTGGGCTGGAAAAGGAGCAAATATTGGAGACCTATTCTGTGCAACTCCAAAAGTCCTGAAACTCCACGGAATATCTTAAAATAAATAAAGAAAAATCGTCACCAAAGATGAAGGCCAGGGGGCCCACACCCTGCTCACGAGGGTGGGGGGCGCGCCCCCTACCTCGTGGGCCCCCTGGTGGCTCTCCGATGCCCATCTTCTCCTATATGAAGTCTTTCGATGAAAAAAAAACAGAAGCAACCTTTCGGGACGAGACTCACCGCCACGAGGCGGAACCTTGGCGGAACCAATCTAGGGCTCCGGCGGAGCTTTTCTGCCGGGGACACTTCCCTCCGGGAGGAAATCATCGCCATCATCATCACCAATGCTCCTCTCATCGGGAGAGGGCAATCTCCATCAACATCTTCACCAGCACCATCTCATCTCCAAACCCTAGTTCATCTCTTGTATCCAATTCTTGTCCCCAAGTCCGGGATTGGTGCTAATAGGTTGCTACTAGTGTTGATTACTCCTTGTAGTTGATGCTAGTTGGTTTATTTGGTGGAAGATCATATGTTCCGATCCTTTATGCATATTATTACCCGTATGATTATGAACATGAATATGCTTTGTGAGTAGTTACGTTTGTTCACGAGGACACGGGAGAAGTCTTGCTATTAGTAGTCATGTGAATTTGGTATTCGTTCGATATTTTGATGAGATGTATGTTGTCTAGCCTCTAGTGGTGTTATATGAACGTCGACTACATAACACTTCACCATTATTTGGGCCTAGAGGAAGGCATTGGGAAGTAATAAGTAGATGATGGGTTACTAGTGTGACGAGCTTAAACCCTAGTTTATGCGTTGCTTCGTAAGGGGCTATTTTGGATCCATATGTTTCATGATATGGTTAGGTTTACCTGAATACTTTTGTTGTAGTTGCGGATGCTTGCAATAGAGGTTACACTACTAGAAAAAGGGCTATAGATGGGATTGACACTAATGGCGCACCAGAGAGCTGGTGCGCCATTAGTATATGCTAATGGCGCACCACAATCTGATGCGCCATTAGAGTTTATACTACTAATGGCGCACTTGGCAAAGGTGCGCCATTAGCATCAAAAAAATTTTTTTTAACTAGCGCGCCTGTCCAAACATACTAATGGCGCATCCCGCCCCAGTGCGCCATTAGTAGTTGTAACTACTAATGGCGCACCATTCCGTGGGTGCGCCATTAGTATAGAAATTTTTTTTGAACTAGCGCGCCTATCCAAACATACCAATGGCGCATCCTGACAGGGTGCGCCATTAGTAGTTGTAACTACTAATGGCGCACCAGGCAGTTGGTGCGCCATTAGTATATAAATTTTTTTTTAACTAGCGCGCCTATCCAAACTTACTAATGGCGCATCCTGCCAATGTGCGCCATTAGTAGTTGTAACTACTAATGGCGCACCAGCCTGTTGGTGCGCCATTAGTATAGAAATTCTTTTTTTGAACTAGTGCGCCTATCCAAACATACTAATGGCGCATCCTGCTTAGGTGCGCCATTAGTAGTTGTAACTACTAATGGCGCACCATGCAAGAGGTGCGCCATTAGTAAGTGGGCAGCAACAAGATATTTGGGGCAGCCTCTCCTACCCACACACTCACTTTCTCCCCACTTCATTCTCTCCACCTCCTCCTTGTCTCGGGTGCCTCCTCTTTTCACCTCATTTCCACCATAGATTCATTCAAATTAAGTGGTTAAATTACCTTGGTTTAATAGGTAAGTAAGGGGAAGCTATATTTAGGTTGTTCTCCCTACAACAATGTGCACATGCACTTTTTACGGCCTAGCTAGATCTATGTATGTTCTGGTGTTGCATATGTTTGTGGTGTTGCATATGTGTTTGTGTTTGGAGGTGTACGGTATTTGAAATGCGATAGTTGCCAATATTTTGCGGAATGTTGATTCATTTCCGTTTAGCGAGAATTTTGGCATTAAGCATTCTTTTGGTCCTATTTTTAGGGAAAGTCATGCCAAATTTTTATTTGGTTCTAAAATATCGTTTGCTCTACCCTTGGCGACCATGGTCCCAATACGATGACCGAAGGCATCGTGAATAGGTTTTTGAGGTCCGAAGGCCGAGATGCTTCAAAAGAACGAGATGGAGATAAGATGTCCGTGGCGAAGATGCAAGCTGAAGAGCCTTATTGCGGACCGGATTCCGGCAGGTGCGGGACCACCTGCTGTTGCGTGGTTTCATGGATGGCTATCGGTGGCAAGGTGATGAAGATGACTACGAAGTCGTCCATGCGGGCGGGCAAGAAATGAGGAAGGGCAGCAAGACAACCACCGCGGCTCGGGCGGGCGAGAAGACGAAGAATCCCGGAGATGATCACGGCGTGATGCTGTACACAGTCATCATGTAGAAGATGCAGGACATGATGATGAGGAAGATGCGGAGCAGGCGACGGGCATGATCATGAAGATGATGATGCCGGGCGGAGCGCACGACGCTGGACCATCGATGGGCTGGGTGCAGGACCCTCATATTCAAGAGCTGCTTCTCAAGCAGACGGATAACGCAAGAGCTGCCTCCCGAGAGAAAGCCAAGATGGATCAACTTGAGTTAGACGCGGTTAGTCCATTGTATGAAGGATGCAGGCCCGAGGATACCCGCTGAAAGTAACGCTCATGGCTCACGGAGATGAAGGTAAAACACAAAATGACCGACGCAGTCTTCGACGAGAACATGTCATTCGCACGAGCGTCTTCCCAAGGGGAACAAGTGCCCGACCAGTTTGGAGGAAGCGAAGAAAATCGTGTGTCCTCTCGATTTACCGCCGCGTGAAATACCATGTGTGCATGAACAATTGCATCATTTATCGGGACGAGCACGCGGAGTCTACCATATGTCCGGTGTGCGGCATCACTCGATACAAGAAGAGGAAGAAAGCTCCTCGAAAAGTGGTGTGGTACTTTCCGATCACTCCTCGTCTGCAGCGCTATTTCGCGGACCCTAAGGTAGCAAAGCTCCTGCGTTGGCAGCGGATAGGGAGGAGAAGAAGCGGGAAGATGACGCAAATGATCCGGAGATAGATAAAAAGACAAGATGCTGAGTCACCCTAAGGATGCGAGCCGGTGGCAAGCGTTGAACTTCAAGACTCGGAATTTGGGAACGATCCAAGGAACATCGTCTTTGGGCGCGAGCACCGATGGAGTCAATCCGTTTGGCAGCCGAGAAGCACACATAGCACCTGGCCTGTGTTTGTGTGGATGTACAACCTTCCCCCTGGTTGTGCATGAAGAGGAAGTACATTCACATGAGTATGCTAATTGAAGGGCCGAAACAACCAGGGAACGACATCAATCATGTCTGGGGCTGCTGAAAGAGGAGCTTGACACGCTGTGGAAAACGCCAGCCAATACGTGGGACGCCGCGAGAAAGAATATTTCCCTATGAGAGCCGCACTCCTCACGACGGTGCACGACTATCTCGATTACGGATATCTCGCGGGCAGGTAGTCCACGGATTTTCTGGATGCGTAAGGTGCATGGATGACACAACGTATCGCCAGCTAGATAGAGATCCGGGTCTTGAAAACTGTGTTCATGGGACATCGAAGGTGGCTTCGCGACGATGACCCGTGGAGGAAACGCAAGGATCTGTTCGATGGTGAAACCGAACCCCTAAAACGCCCGTGTACGAGGAGCGGCGAGGAAATAGACAAGCTGTTGAAAAATTGGATAGACTGCCCACTGCCGGGAAAGAAGCAAAAGGCGCCAGAGCCGGGAAAGAAGCGAAAGGCGCCAGACCGCTGCTGAAGGTATGGAAAACGAGGTCTGTTTTCTGGGACTTGCCGTACTGGAAGATCCACCGTGTGCCTCACAGCCTTGATGTCATGCATATCACGAAGAACGTGTGCGAGTCTGCTTGGTACCCTGCTCAACATGCTAGAGAGGACCAAAGATGGGCCGAAAGCAAGGGCAGACTTGAAATCAATGGGCATCAGGCAGGAGCTTCACGCTATATATGATGATGATGATGATGATGATGATGATGATGAGGCAAAGCAGGACACGAAGAAAGTCGTCAAAGGCAAAAGGCCAAGAAGACCGGAAATGACTACCCTCCGCGTGCTTCACTCTAAGTCGAGGAGGAGATCGAGCAGTTTTTCACCTGCCTCCTAGGAGTAAAACTTCCTTCTGATTCTGTGGGAAGATAAGCAGATACCTAGACCCATCGAAGCAGAAGTTCAGTGGAATGAAGTCTCACGACTGTCACGTGTTGATGACGCAGATACTTCCAGTTGCAATCCGTGGGATCATGGACGCGCACGTCCGTGAAACGCTATTTGGCCTATGCAACTTTTTCGACGTCATCTCTCGGAAGTCGATTGGAGTGAGGCAACTCATAAGGCTACAGGAAGTGATCGTGGTGATAATATGCGTGCTTGAGATGTACTTCCAGCCAGCATTCTTCGACGTTATGGTGCATCTGCTGGTCCATATAGTGGAGGATATCATCCAACTCGGGCCGACGTTCCTGCACAGCATGATGCCGTTCGAAAGGATGAATGGTGTCATCAAAGGATACTTTCGCAACATGTCACGTCCAGAAGTAAGCATAGCCGGGGGCTTTCTCGATCAAGAGTGCATCTCCTACTGCACGAATTATCTAGGCATCGAGAACCCGTTGGTCTGCCCGTCAACAGCACCTCGGCGGGCTCGCTGGATGGGGTCACCGTGAGGGTCGCCCTTGAAATGCATGTCGACTTAGAGGGTAGACTCGCCGACTTTGAAAGAGCAAACCTAGTCGCGCTACAACACATAGACGTGGTCGATCCTTGGGTGGTAGAGCACAAAACCTTTATTAAAAAGACGTACAATGACCGAGGCCAACAGAGGACGGACGGAGATACACTCAAAGAGCACAACTCATGTTTCACGCGTTGGTTCAAGCAGAAGCTTACATGCCATTACCCTTTACATGAGGATTCTTCCGGAAGAACAACTCATATTCGCCTTGTCACAGGCTCCGAGCACAACCTGATGACCTATGAGGCATACGATATCAACGGCTACACATTCTACACGAGGCCAAGGACATGAAGAGCGATGGTTATCAGTAACTCCGGGTAACGATGGAATCCTACACCGTAACGACAAGGACAGATACTACGGAAGGATCGAGGAGATCTGGGAGCTGAGCTACTGGAGAGAAGGTCCCGATGTTCCGTGTCGAGATGGGCCAAGAACGTCATAAAAGAAGACCGATATTTCACCACCATGGTTATACCCGAAGCCAAATCCAAGACCCATGGCAAAGCGTCACCGCTAAAAATGAGCCATGGGTACTGGCTTCCCAAGTGGACCAATGCTTCTTCATTACCGACCGCCAAAGCCCAGTCGTGTTGTCGTGAGGAGAGGCAAAAGGAAGATCATCGGAATGGATGGAGTAGCCAATGAGCAAGACTTCGACAAGTACGGCGACCCGAGGATCGAACATGACGACGATGATGAAGTAGCAGCATACACCACAAGAAGAAGCAGGACCACCCTACCTAAAGGACGTCCGTTCCACGGAAGAACTCCATTTGCGAAAAAGAAGGGCAAGAAGATTGTGAACAGATAGCTTGCTAAGATCGATTGTATTTAAATCGTAGCCTTCATTTCTCGATTGTATTTCATGGGTACTTTTTGAACTATATCATGAATATTTTTAAATTTCATGGACACTCGATCTCGATCCCCCTCCATCTCGATCGCTATCCCACCTCGCCAGATCCGGTCCCCCTCGCCGCCGAGCACCCCCCGGTCCACCGGCCGCCGCCGCCGACCCCTCGCACCCTCGATTCCCCTACTCAACCGCCGCCCGCCCGACCCCCGCACCCAGCACCGTCTTATAAAAAAATTAGTATAAAACATCTTTTTAAATTATACTGTCTTATAAAAAATATTACTGTTATTATTTAAACAAGTTTGAACATATTTAAACATAAATAAGTATCAAACAGCTTTTTAAATGCTAAAAAAATTTGTGGAGCACAGGAGTCGAACCAGGACCTCCTGGTGTGAGAACTGCTGCTGACCAATCGACCTAGTAGAGTGGGCTTGACGTGGATAAGTTCCGTAGCACATAACCTGTTGGCTAGTTGAAATAAAAAATACTAATGGCGCACCACGGTGAGGTGCGCCATTAGTGTGAACATGCTAATGGCGCACCACGGTGGTGCGCCATTAGTATTGTGGCCCCCTTCGCCCGATCCCCCTTCGCCCGATCCCCTTCCCTCTCCCCTCGCCAGTTCTCTCCTCTCGATCCACCGCCGCGCCCGCCGCTGCCCTTGCCCTGCCCTCGCCCTCGCCCTCTCCCTCCCTCGCCCTCTCGCCTTCCCTCTCCCTCGCCCGCCTCCCTCGACGCCACCGTCCCGCCACCTCGGCGCTGCCCGCCCGCCTCGGCCGACCCGCCGCTCGGGCCGCCGCCCAGCGCCGCCTCGGCGCGACCCCGCCGCCCGATGCCGCCTCGGCGCGACCCCGCCCGGACGCCGCCCGACTCCGCCTCGGCGCTGCCCGCCGCCCGCCGCCGCCTCGACCCGCCCAGCGCCGCTGCCCCACCTCGACCCCGCCCGTGCACACCACCGTCAGCCGAGCACCACCACCCCGTGAGCTCCCCTCCTCCTCATCCTCCTCCTCCCCCTCCTCCTCCTCCTTCTCATATTGATTCTTCATGCTTCACCATATCTTGTTTTCAATTTGCCTAATCTCTATCAGCCTGGTTACCTGATAATGTTCCTGACATGGACCTACTGCTTGTCTGTCTGCAACTCTGCATGTGACACTAGCACCTTCCTGGAAAAGCCTGTTAAACAAATGATACTTGCACATTCTCGGTTAAATGCAGGTGCTAAAGACTTCTAGATGAATATTTTTCAAGATTAGACTTTGCACTTGCAAACCCCTAACATCTTCTGAGGCCTTGTAGTCCAACAATAGATTTACCAACTTAGAACAGTCAGTTGGTTTTTTGCTGCTGCTGATAGTATGTCCTCCACTCATACACCATGTATTCACCTACTATAAAACCTGTAACAAAATGTTCTCTCAATGACAGATTTCCATATTGAGACCTGATGCTTTTCAAGTATTTACGATGCCAGCCATCTCCCTATGAAATGTTAAATAATCTGAAGTTGTGTGCATGGTTTTTTCTGATCGTGCTTTTTAAGTTTTTACAGTTGCCAGCCATCTCCCTATGAAATGTTAAATAATCTGAAGTTGTGTGCATGGTTCTTTTCTGATCGTGCTTTTCAAGTATTTACAATACCTGCCATCTCCCTATGAAATGTTAAATAGTCTTTAGTTGTGTGCATGGTTCTTTTTCTGATCGTATTCCGTCGAATTGCCATCGTCAGCTAGGACTCAGTAATCTAGTTATGAGTTACTTGATGATGATACCAGGAAAATTTATGAATTCATCAATTTATCTGTTGGTAGATCTGATTCTCTGAAGTGCTTCGTCCTCTGTTTGCCAGTTTAGTTGAGAAAAGATTTGCGGTTGTGGCTCAGACGAGCTTCAGCCTTGTGAGGGCCAACTGAAAGAAAACAATGAGTTGCCAAGTGTCACTTCACTGGATTGCTCTGCATACTGAAACTGCAGTAGCTCTGTTAGATTCCGAGAGTGATATCCGGATTAGGATTTAACAAATATATGCGTCCTTATCTGCCAATTGCTGGTTTGGTCGTTGCTAATGCCTAAAGAAACCGACAATTTAATTCTTGAGCCCTGAAGTGTTAATGTTGTCATTAAGTAGACAAGAAAGCATCGGCTACAATCTTTGAAAATGAGCGTCCATGCATATACCGACTGCCATTTTTAGGATAATGGCAGACTAATTCATGTTTTCAAATATCTTGTCTGATTTAGTTTTCACCATATTTTCTTATATTGATTTAGTTTTGATGATCAATGGCAGAGATACATGGCGACCCAAGTTATATCTATTTTCTCATATTTGTAGAGAAGATTTTCACACGGTAAAAGTTTTTTTTTTTTCAAATATATTTTCAGTTAAAACAGAGTGAAGGTTCAGTTATTTGCTGCCATGGTGGTTTCTTCAATCAAATAATCTTTTCATTCCTGCTTGGCGATTTATTATTTCTAAGAAAAGAGAGAGCTAGGATCTTACTAACAACTCTACTAGATTGTTAAGTTGGGTGGGATGTAAAAGCAAGTCTTCTTCTAAGTGCAATATACTTAGTGCTGCTATATGAGTGTATAAATATTTGTTGCTATATAAATGTGAACAAAATTCGTGCTTGTATATGATATTCTGCCATGAAGCTTCACCAGCTCCTGTGGGTGTGGGATCCATGTGACATGTGACATTGCATCCATGTCCACCTGGGATAATGATTTTGCAGGTACCCGAGAGGCCCTTGAGTTTGCCGGAATGTCGATTAACTTCCGTTCCGGCAAATTGGTACTCCATATGTCCTATTTTCAGCAAAGGTCATGCTGAAATTTTCCGTGAATTTTAGCATGACTTTGCTAAAATAGGACATATGGGGTACTTGTGACTAATGCATGGGCCGGGTATCTTAGTAGTTAATTAAGTAGGATCAACTGCCCGGCGTACTTGTGACTAATGCATGGCTTTTAGGGTGCCTCGGTGTCGATAAAAACCGAAATGATGAAAGCTTAGGCTTTTAGGGTGCCTCGGCGTCGAAAAACCCTCAATGATAAAAGCTTAGATTTTAGGATGCCTCGGTGTCGACAAACCCTAAGTGATGAGACCATGATCTTGTTCCTTGACAATAACCAACTTTTTGACCAAACTTTGTTTCTATTTAGAGAGAAACATGGCCCTAACGATGAGGCCGGGGTTCAAGCGGCAAGGCATTCTGGTAGCTGTCCCAGGAGATGGAGGAACAACCTCACTTGTATGAGGCCGCCGCCTTCCCCACCGATCCTGAGACCACTGATGGTACCGCCGAGGATGACCCCACTGATGCCACCACTGATGGTGCCGCCGAGGATGCCACCACTGATGATGGCGGCGCACGCACAGATGGCAGCCAACCGAAGAGGCAACGGAAGGACTGGCGCCCGATCGTGCTCCGCACCCTCAAGGAGGAAGTTACTGAAGTGGACTCCAACGGGAATCCAACGGCGCCCGAACGAATAGTCAAGGGGTACTCGCTTCAGCTCGGGTGCATTCTCCGGAGTACCGTCTCGATCAACACCGAGAACCTGAGGCATCCTGACCGAGGGAATTTGCGCAACCTCCTCTTCACGAAGCTGCACGAACGATACAAGTTCCCGCTGAATTTGAAAACACAAGCCTCAAAGGGAATAAAGTGAACAATGCTGCCCTCACGAAGATGAGCAAGGCCCTGTCTACTTGGAAAAGCAATGTGAAGAGAATGATCGAAAAAGGTGAGAGTTATCAGAAGATCAAGGAGAAAAATCCTTCGATCACCGAAGATGACTACAACGACTTCAAGATCAATTGCTCGAGCACCGCAAGCTCTCAATCAAGTGAGTGGGGGAAACAAATGCGGGAGCTGAACATAGGGGAACACGCACTCGGTCCCGGCGGTTACAGAGTGGCGGAGCCTATATGGGACAAGGAGGAGGCGGAGCGTGCCGAGCAAGGCCTACCACCCCTCTTCGATACATACGGTGACAAGCAGACCAGGAACTTTGTCAGGGCCGGTACAAGAACGACCGAAAACAAAGGAGCTTACCACGGATCCGAAGACCGGGCAGCTTCAGCTTGTTCTGTAAGGAATACACCCCAGCGTAATTAGCTCCATATGGTTGCATTCTAATTAATGAAGCCGAATTTCTAAATGGTTCACATTCCTTCCGCATGACTGAAAGCGATGGCGCTGGGTCGACTCAGAGCAACCCTTGGGACACCACTCTAAATAGGGGGTTGAATGTAATGAAGAACAAGGATAAGCTCGATGGCCGGCGTCGGCTGGTCGTGTGGCCGGCAAAGGCTTGTCGACAAAATGGGGTCATACTATACCGCTGGTGTGCGGAAGGAGAAAAGACCAGCTCGGAAAGCCGGTAGCGAGAGGTTCAAGAACTCAAGGCACAGGTGGCGCGGATTCCGGAGATTGTCCAAGAGCAAGTGGAACAACGACTCGGGCGACGATCACCGCCCTTGTGCCTACCTTGATCTCGGGGTTGAGTCGTGGATTGCGGGCGGCCAACAGGGCCGCCCGATTCCTAGCTTCACGGCCAGCAACTCGCATAATGCGATGGCGGGGCCATTGGTGCCTCCGGCGAGGCGGCATTGGTGTCTCCGGCCCGGCACGGGAGCTTAATGCACCGGGTGGGCCCGGCCAGCACCTCTGCAGCAAGCGGCCCCTCCGTCAACTGCACGCCCGCCGTTGGCGGTGCCTCTACATTAGCCGAGCTCGACGCCATCATCACGGTAACTAATTAAGCCTCTCTCGGCCGAGGACTTCATCTCCTTGCCTTTGATTGGGCATCCCTGACGCCCTACATGTTTTCGCAGCGCCGCCCGATGTTCCGTGCACTCTCCTCCACTACGTGAACAACGAGTTGGTCGATGTCGCCAAGGGCAAAATCGTTCAACCGGCAACCCTTGTTCCACGGTACCCAGATGCCACCCAACTTGTTTAGGGTTCAACTGGTTCGGGTGCTGCCAGGCTGTGACGACTTGTTACCTCCGAATCGACCCGTCGGGGCCGACGATGATGACGTGATGACCCTCAGCGCCTGCCTGAGCTGGTCCCTGCTTTGGCCGAAGAGCCAGATTCGTTTGGGGGCGGGGGACACCACCCCAAAGACAACACCGCCCGGTCGTGCGGCGCCAAGTCGGCCCCATGGCAAGACCGCCGTAACGGTGCGGACATCCCTATGCCATCGATCCAAACATGCATATGGCACAGGATCGAGCAGCGACGGCGGCGACTATGATACATTTGGCAACGTCGATCGATTACTTTGCCGAGCATGGGTACGATGGCGACTTCATGGGGCCTCCTTCTCAAGAACCAAACCCAACAAAAGACGTGTGCGATCTAGCTCGTACCGCGGAGAAGCCAAGTTGCAACAGGGGCCGTCTAGCGTTCAGCTCTCAGGAGACGCCTCCAGCTGCCGACTTCACCGAGCCTCAGATAGGCGAGGTGCGAAATATTATCAGCCCCAACACACTCAAGAAGGCGGTCTGTGAGAAAAACTTGGTCCCATTACAGGAGAAGAAGAAGGCACGCAAAAGAAAGACTAAGAAGGGTGTGAGCCAGCCGGCACCGAGTACGATCCGTGCTCAGGATGGGCCACCTTCACCGCAGGATATCTAGAGGAGGGTGCATGTGGCGCGTAGGGCGATGCTACCGACAAATATGCTCAATGCTGCAACCGGTGCTATGCGGAGTCTGCATGACAGTGTTCTTTCTTTGGAGAAGCTGCGTCTCAGGGAGAAGGATGTGGCATACCGGTTTTCGCGGCCAAGGTGCCGGAGGGCAAGGGCTTGGTGGATAACTCCATCGGGCGTCTGATCGTCCTGCGTTTTGATGACATCCACGCTTATGTTGAACCTTCATCCGCTGCACTACACCTTTGTTCGGCTATTTTCGCTGAGTATGGAGATGCGGATCATTCGCGACAAGACCCGGACATCGCGATAGTCGACCCCTTCTACATGCGTGCCAAGTTCTTGGGCAGCGCTGGGGACCGCAAGTCGCGAGTTCTTACCTCGAAGGCGTCATTCGCAAACCAAGATAAGGATAACTTCCTCGTGCCTTACTTTCCCGAGTAAGTCCTCCTCAACCGCCCGTAACATATGAATTCTTACATTTCGATCGTTTTCTTTTAACATTCCGTGTTTTCTGCAGTGACACACGTTGCACGCTCATCCTCCTAAGCCCCAAATATTCCATGGCCACGCATTTCGACCCGGACCGTCGATTGAGCGTAGACTACACAAATGTCAAGAAGGTTCTTGATGATGTTCTCCCAGCTCGCCAAATCTGGAGGCACCTTCACCAGGCCTATTCGTAAGTACGGCAAGCACGTGTTCTCCCTGTCTGACGTTCTGCTGCGTCAAGCAGCCGCCTGGCGGTCAGAAGGGTGCCTACTACGCCATCCATCACATGCGGGCAATCGTACGGGACCATCATCAACTTCTTCTACCGAGTAAACTCCAAGATTGGGCCGCGAGCGTGTCGGCAATCCAGGGCGCGGACCTCCGACAAGAATTCTTTCGCATCCGATCGGAGTTTGCGGAAATCATCCATCAAGATGTCGCCGTACCTCGGGGCAGTTCTACCTCAGAAATCAACCGTCCAACAGTGACATCGACACCATGCTACAAATGCAGGATGACAACGCCCGTTCTTTCATGACTCCCACGATAGACGGCGGCTTCATCCACGCTCCGTTCCCTTGAGTCGAGTTGTCTAGTTCTGAAACATCGATTGGGTCATGTTGTAATTAAACTTTAATGAACTTGTAGTATGTCTCTTTGGTTTGAGAGTCGTTCAACTTAGATGTAATCGATGCTATTAATGTCTTGCTTTTCTCTTCCGATCGTTCTGTTGCATACTTATATATTGCTTATGTATTGTCTGTGAATTGGTACTAACGTTTACGTTTGGCTAGTGCATAGCGATGCCGACGTATGTCGTGTACAAGGGTAAGGTTCCCGAGTCTCGATGACTGGGAGGAGTGTCGGAGACAGGTTCACCGATTCAGCGGTAACAGTTACAAAGGGTACACCACTAGGGCCGAGGCCGAATCTAGATACGCCCGCTATCTAGCGGGAGAGGAGGGAGCGTTGGAGGAACCGGATGAAGACGAAGTTTCATCGTGATGATGCTCATCGTGATGACCGCAGCTCTCTTCTATGTGATGGTAGTTTAGATGATCGATATCGACTTGTAATGTGAAGACAAACTCGCTACTCGCGGTCTCGAGACTTGTAATATAATGTTCTATCTTTGTTCGGCCTTTTCAATTCGGAGACTAATATGATGAATTGTATTCGGAGACTAATATGATGAATTGTATTCAAAGACTAATCTTCTATTGTATCTGATGAATCTATTGTTGATGTGTGCTGTCTATATTTTGTCAAATTATACATTTTGTAACCTGTGCAAAAAACAGAAAATAAAAAAAAAAAAAAACCCTAATATTCATACTAATGGCGCATCACATGACGATGCGCCATTAGTATGACAAAGCATACTAATGGCGCATCACTTGTCGCTGCGCCATTAGTATCTCATGGTTACTAATGGCGCATCACCGGGTGGTGCGCCATTAGTATGCCGCGGTTACTAATGGCGCATCCAGAGGTGGTGCGCCATTAGTATGCCAAAGCACCTGGGTATACATGCCCCCTGGGAGGCATACTAATGGCGCACCCTCTCATATACTAATGGCGCACCAGGTGGTGCGCCATTAGTATACCCGATTCTAAGGGCGCACCACCAGGTGCGCCATTAGTAAAAATTACTAATGGCGTGCTATTAATGGCGCACCACAGATGCGCCATTAATAGCCAATTAGGTGCGCCATTAGTAGTGGTTTTTCTAGTAGTGTTAATCATAAGTGGGATGATTGTTCAAGGAAGAACAGCACCCAAGCACCGGTCCACCCACATATCAAATTATCAAAGTACCGAACGCGAATCATATGAATGTGATGAAAACTAGCTTGATGATATTCCCATGTGTCCTCGGGAGCGCTTTTCCTATTATAAGAGTTTGTCCAGGCTTGTCCTTTGCAACAAAAAGGATTGGGCCACCTTTCTGCACTTTATTTACTCTTGTTACTTGTTGCTCGTTGCAATTTACCTTATCACAAAACTATCTGTTACCACTTATTTCTGTACTTGCAGAGAATACCTTGCTGAAAACTGCTTATCATTTCCTTCTGCTCCTCGTTGGGTTCGACACTCTTACTTATCGAATGAACTACGATAGATCCCCTATACTTGTGGGCCATCAAGACTCTTTTCTGGCGCCGTTGCCAGGGAGTGTAGCGCCTTTGGTAAGTGGAATTTGGTAAGGAAAAATTTATATAGTGTGCTGAAATTTTCTGTCACTTGTTACTATGGAAAGTAGTTATTTGAGGGGCTTGTTCGGGGTATCTTCACCCCGTCCAGTAGAGCAAAGAGTTGCTCCTCAACCTACTGAACCTATTTAAAATGAAACTCCTTTTGAAGTTCCTTCGGGTATGATGGAAAACTGCTGGCTAATACTTTTACAGGAGATGGAACAAAGCATCCTGATGAACATCTACTCTATGTGGATGAAGTTTGTGGATTATTTAAGCTTGTAGGTATACCCGATGATGTTGTTAAGAATAAGGTCTTCCCTTTATCTTTGAAGGAAGACGCATTGACATGGTATAGGCTATGTGATGATACGGGATCATGGAACTATAAAAGATTGTAATTGGAATTTCATCAGAAGTATTACCCTATGCATCTTGTTCATCGTGATTGCAATTATATATATAATTTTTGGCCACACGAAGGAGAAAGCATCGCTCAAGCTTGGGGGAGGCGTAAATCAATGTTATATTCAAGCCCCAATCATTAGCTATCAAGAGTGACAATTCTTCAGAATTTTTATGCTCGGCTTTTTGATAACAACCGCACCATGCTCGATACTTCTTGTGTTGGCTCTTTTATGATGAAGACTATTGAATTTAAATGGAATTTATTGGATAGAATTAAACGCAACTCTGAAGATTGGGACCTAGACGAAGGTAAGGAGTCAGGTATGACACCTAAGTTTTATTGTGTTAAATCCTTTATGGATACCGATATTTTCCGTAAGTTTAGCACTAAATATGGACTTGACTCTGAGATAGTAGCTTCTTTCTGTGAATCTTTTGCTACTTATGTTGATCTCCCTAAGGAGAAGTGGTTTAAATATCATCCTCCCATAGAAGTAAAAGTAGTTGCACCTATTAAAGTTGAAGAAAATACTGTCACTTATAATGAGCCTATTGTTCCCACCTCTTATGTTGAGAAACCACCTTTCCCTGTTAGAGTAAAGGATCATGCTAAAGCTTCAACTGTTGTTCGTAAAAGCAATATTAGAACTTATACACCTCCTGAGCAAGTTAAAGTAGAACCTAATATTGCTATTGTTAAAGATCTCTTGTCTGATAATATTGATGGGCATGTTATTCAATTCTATGGTGAAACTGCTAGAATTGCTAAACCTTGTGCTAAAGATAAACATAGACCTGTGGTAGGCGTGCCTGTTATTTCTGTTAAAATAGGAGATCATTGTTATCATGGCTTATGTGATATGGGCGCTAGTTCTAGTGCAATACCCATTGAATTATACAAAGAAATTATGCATGATATTGCACCTATTGAGTTAGAAGAAATTGATGTCACAATTAAGCTTGCCAATAGAGATACTATTTCACCGATTGGGAATTGTTAGAGATGTTGAAGTCTTGTGTGGGAAAACTAAATATCCTGCTGATTTTCTTGTTCTTGGTTCTCCACAAGATAGCTTTTGTCCCATTATATTTGGTAGACCCTTCTTGAATAATGTTAATGCTAAGATATACTGCGAAAATAATGTTGTTACTATTGGCTTGGATGATATAGTTCATGAGTTTAATTTCTCTAAATTTAGTAAACAACATCGTGAGGAAGAATTGCCTAGTAAGGATGAAATTATTGGTCTTGCTTCTATTGCCGTACCTCCTAGTGATCCTTTAGAACACTATTTGCTAGACCATGAGAATGATATGTTCATGAATGAAAGAAGGGAAATAGATGAAGTATTCTTTAAACAGGAACCTATTCTGCAACACAATTTGCCCATTGAAATCCTAGGGGATCCTCCTCCACCCAAGGGTGATCCCGTGTTTGAGCTTAAACCGTTGCCTGATAATCTTAAATATGCTTATCTTGATGAAAAGAAAATATATCCTGTTATTATTAGTGCTAACCTTTCAGAGCATGAAGAAGAAAGATTATTGAAAACTCTGAAAAAGCACCGTGCCGCTATCACTACAGGAAACAGGAGATTTGCCGTCATTACTCCTCTTTGCCGTCAGCATTTCATCGGGGTAGACGGCAAAGACTACTTTTGCCGTCAGCTGCTGATGACAAAGAATGATTGACGGCAAAGATGAACTTTGCCGTCTGCTTTTTTTTTACAGACGGCAAAGGCATAATTTGCCGTCTGCTTTTTTTTCACAGACGGCAAAGACATACGGCAAAGAAGACAGCAAAGTATGTCTTTGCCGTTAGTATTTTTTTACAGACGGCAAAGAAGAAAACACACCACGCGGATCGAACCCACGGATCGATGACATGGCATCATCTGCTCCACACACACCACGATCTCTCGCTGTCCCACACCGACTCCACCACTCTCTCTCTCACCCAACCCGCGCGACCCCACCACTCTCTCTCCCAACCCGACCCCATCTCTCCCTTATCCCCAACACGGCCTCTCTCTCCCTACCCGACCCCATCTCTCCCTTGATACTTTCCTCCTCTGGCTCCCTCCCTCCCTTCTCTTGATCCACCTCGCCCCTGCACTAGTCGACCCCACCTGCCGGGCGCTCGAGTTGGAGGCCACCCCGTGATCCTCCACCTCCTCCTCGCCGCGGGATCCTTCTCCTCCTCCGTGCCCCCGACCTCCCGTCTCCTCCCTATCCCGAGCTCCCCAACTCGTTAAGCGCCGCCGCCTTTCGATCCGGCTGCGCCGCAAGAGCTCGCCGCCGCCTGAGCAGGAGGCCACCACGGCATCCTCCTCCTCCTCGCCGCTGGGTCCTCCTCTTCCTCCCTGCCCGCGACCCCATGCCTCCTCCCGATCCCAATCTCCTCTGCTCGTCAACTGCCGCTGCCCTTTGATCTGGCCACAACGCAAGAGCTCGCCGCCGCGCGAGCAGGAGGCCGTCGCGGGATCCTCCTCCCCGCCACGGGATCGTCCTCCCTGACCGCAACCCCGTCCTTCCTCCCGATCTCGAGCTGGTCTGTTCGTCAATCATTGCGGCCCTTCGACTTGGCCGCGCCGCAGCTTCGTCAAGAGCTCGCCAGAGCTACCCTGCAGAACCCCTTTCTCCTTCCGTCTCCCTCGCCCTCCATCTGATCATGCTCAGATCTAGCCGCTGGCAAGGGCCAGTGTGTCCTTTTTTGTGAAATATTGTAGTTTTACATGTGCTGATTTGTTCATTTGTTCGTCATGTAAATGGGGAACTTCATATTGTAAATAGTGTATTTCTGTGTAAATATTGTGATGATGGATATATTGTCTTCTAAATCGCTGTGATGATGCATATATTTCTTGTCTTCTAAATCTGTTATGTTGTCATACATTCTTGAACTGTAGTTCATGAAATCGCTGTGATTTTATATTGTCTACGCCATCGTGCGACTACGACCTCTGCACCTCTACTGGTGGTTCATATTTTTTAAATGAAATAATCTTCTTTGCCGTCTGGGGTGTATGAGGCATACGGCAAAGACAGAGTCTGGCTGACGGCAAATCTGCCTTTCTTTGCCGTATGCTATTATTTGGTTGACGGCAGACCTGAAGTTTTGCTGACGGCAAAGATTTTGCCGTCTGCCCGACAAAATGCTGACAGCAAAGAACGCTTTGCCGACTTATCTTTGTCGTCTGACATTGCCATCTGCTGACAGACGGCAAATTCTTTGCCATCTATTTTTAGGCCTTTGCTGTCTGTAATCCACAGACGGCAAATTACCTGATTCCTGTAGTGTATTGGATATACTCTTGATGATCTTAAGGGCATTAGTCCCACTCTATGTCAGCATAAAATAAATTTGGAAGCGAATGCCAAACCAGTTTGTGATCCTCAACGACGTTTGAATCCTAAAATGAAAGAAGTGGTAAGAAAAGAAATACTCAAGCTTACGGAGGCAGGTATAATTTATCCCGTTCTTCGATAATCAGTGGGTGAGTCATGTCCATTGTGTCCCTAAGAAGGGAGGTATTACTGTTGTCCCTAATGATAAAGATGAATTGATTCCGCAAAGAATTATCACAGGTTATAGGATGGTAATTGATTTCCGCAAATTAAATAAGGCTACTAAGAAAGATCATTACACCTTACCTTTTATTGATCAAATGCTAGAAAGATTATGCAAACATACACATTATTGCTTTCTAGATGGTTATTCTGGTTTCTCTCAAATACCTGTGTCGACTAAAGATCAATCAAAGACTACTTTTACATGCCCTTTTGGTACTTTTGCTTATAGGCGTATGCCTTTTGGTTTATGCAATGCACCTGCTACCTTTCAAAGATGCATGATGGCTATATTCTCTGATTTTTGTGAAAAGATTTGTGAGGTTTTCATGGACGACTTTTCCGTCTATGGTTCCTCTTTTGATGATTGCTTGAGCAATCTTGATCGAGTTTTGCAGAGATGTGAAGAAACTAATCTTGTCTTGAATTGGGAAAAGTGCCACTTTATGGTTAATGAAGGCATTGTCTTGGGGCACAAAGTTTCTGAAAGAGGTATTGAAGTTGATAAGGCCAAGGTTGATGCTATTGAAAAGATGCCATGTCCCAAGGACACCAAAGGTATAAGAAGTTTTCTTGGTCAAGCCGGATTTTGTAGGAGGTTCACTAAGGACTTCTCAAAAATATCTCGGCCTCTGACTAATTTATTACAAAAAGATGTACCATTTATCTTTGATGATGATTGTGTGGAAGCATTTGAAATACTTAAGAAAGCATTAGTATCTGTACCTATTATTCAGCCACCTGATTGGAATTTACCCTTTGAAATTATGTGTGATGCTAGTGATTATGCTGTAGGTGCTGTTCTAGGGCAAAGATTTGATAAGAAATTAAATGTTATCCATTATGCTAGTAAGACTCTAGACAATGCTCAAAGAAATTATGCTACTACCGAAAAGGAACTTTTTGCAGTTGTATTTGCTTTTGATAAATTCAGACCCTATATTCTTGATTCTAAAGTAACTATTCACACTGATCATGCTGCTATTAAATATCTTATGGAAAAGAAAGATGCAAAACCTAGACTTATTAGATGGGTTCTCTTGCTGCAAGAATTTGATTTGCATATTGTTGATAGAAAAGGAGATGAGAACCCCGTTGCAGATAACTTATCTAGGTTAGAGAATGTTCTTGATGACCCATTACCTATTGATGATAGCTTTCCTGATGAACAATTAAATGTCATAAGCACTTCTCATAGCACTCCATGGTATGCTGATTATGCTAATTATATTGTTGCTAAATTTATACCACCTACACATACCAACAAAAGAAAAAGTTCTTTTATGATTTGCGACATTACTTTTGGGATGACCCACATCTTTATAAAGGAGTAGATGGTGTTATTAGACGTTGTGTGCCTGAGGATGAACAGGAACAGATCCTACGCAAGTGTCACTCCGAAGCTTATGGAGGACACCACGGTGGAGATAGAACTACACATAAGGTATTGCAATCCGGGTTTTATTGGCCTACTCCCTTCAAGGATGCCCGTAAGTTTGTTTTGTCTTGCGATGAATGTCAAAGAGTTGGTAATATTAGTAGACATCAAGAAATGCCTATGAATTATTCACTTGTTATTGAACCATTTGATGTTTGGGGCTTTGATTATATGGGACCTTTTCCTGCCTCTAATGGATATACACATATTTTAGTTGCTGTTGATTACGTTACTAAGTGGGTAGAAGCTATTCCAACTAGTAGTGCTGATCATAACACTTCTATTAAAATGCTTAAGAAAGGTATTTTTCCGAGGTTTGGAGTCCCTAGATATTTAATGATTGATGGTGGTTCACACTTTATTCATGGTGCTTTCCGTAAAATGCTTGCTAAATATGACGTTAATCATAGAATTGCATCTCCATATCACCCGCAATCTAGTGGTCAAGTAGAATTGAGTAATAGAGAGCTCAAATTAATTTTGCAAAAGACTGTTAATAGGTCTAGAAAGAATTGGTCCAAGAAACTTGACGATGCATTATGGGCCTGTAGAACTGCATATAAGAATCCTATGGGTATGTCTCCGTATAAAATGGTTTATGGAAAAGCATGTCACTTACCTCTCGAACTAGAACATAAGGCATATTGGGCTATTAAAGAGCTCAACTATGATTTCAAACTTGCCAGTGAGAAGAGGTTATTTGATATTAGCTCCCTTGATGTATGGAGAACCCAAGCTTATGAAAATGCCAAGTTGTTTAAAGAAAAAGTTAAAAGATGGCATGACAAAAGGGTACAAAAGCGTGAGTTTAATGTAGGTGATTATGTATCGTTATACAACTCTCGTTCAAGATTTTTTGCAGGAAAACTTCTCGCTAAATGGGAAGGTCCCTGCGTTATCGAGGAGGTCTATCGTTCCGGTGCCATAAAAATAAACAACTTCGAAGGCACAAATCCGAAGGTGGTAAACGGTCAAAGAATCAAACATTATATCTCAGGTAATCCCATAAATGTTGAAACCAATATTATTGAAACCGTAACCGGAGGAATACATAAGGGACACTTTCCAGACCGTTTCAGACTCCGAAAAAGAATAGGTATGTGGTACGGTAAGTAAACCGACTCCAAAAGAATTTTTAAGGCAATATTTCTCTGTTTTGGAATATTTAGAAAAATAGAAAAAAAAGTGGAAGTCCGGGAAGACATGAGGCCTTCACGAGGGTGGAGAGCGCGCCCTACCCCCCTGGGCGCGCCCCCCTACCTCGTGAGCACCTCGTGTGCCCTCCGGGCTCTGTTTTCTTGCACGATACATATTTTGGTCGGTAAAAATTCATTATATATTCTCCCGAAGTTTTTGACTCTCGTATCACGCAATTATCCTCTGTTCTTGTTTCGAGCTATTTTTCTGACAGATCTAGATCATCATGACGTCCCCAAGTGCTTCCAAGGACAAGTTCTTCGAGAAGGTGATCAACCCTTACCTCGCGGAGGTGCTGCGACACCCTCAAACCAGTGAGATGCGTGATGGGTTGCTGCACATCCGCTGATGTTGAGGGACCAAATGGAACCGGAAGCATGGAGGCGAGGCTCGAAGCAATGGAGCAACAAGTTTTCAAGTGTCAGGGGATGGTGGAGCGTGGAATTAACGCTAGCCATAAGATGCTCGCGGAGTTCACCAACAACTACGAGCCGGATGCCAAGAACACCGAGGAGGCCATCTTCAAGCTTTATGATAAGATCGAGCACCTCCAAGCCCAAATCTATGATCTGCAAAATCAAAATTGTGAGTATGAATATAGATTCAAAAGGATGAGTTTGGCTGCAGATTTGAGGATTCCGGAGACTCGATCATCCTTCTATGATGGAGAGCCTATGCCATGGAAGGTGGACGACAAGCCTGCATCATCAACAACACCTCCACCTTCACCGACAAAGAAGGAGATATAATCACATGGGTATGGGCACTCCCCTTGGCAACTGCCAAGCTTGGGGGAGGTGCCCCGGTATCATATCACCATCACAACCCCTATCTTTACCGTTTTTCTTAGTTCGATCCTATTAGTAGTATCTTGATTTAGTAGAATAAAGTCATGGCATGATCTAGTTTTGGAGTTTTGCTTTATGATCCCTCTATGTAATCGAGTCCGTGAGCTATATATAATAAAGATTAGTGTTGAGTCAAGGGCTTGATTATTTTGCCATGATCTTGGGTGAATAAAAGAAAAGAATAAAAAGAAACAAAGAGTTCATATTGATCTTATTGAAAGTAATGACTTCACATAGAAAGAGTATGCTGATTAAAAGTTGTTGGGAGTTGACAAATATAGCTTTGGTCATCGTTGCAATTAATAGGAAGTAATAAGGAGAGAGAGGTTTCACATATAGATATATTATCATTGACATCTTTTATGATTGGGAGCACTCATTAAAATATGACATGCTAAAGAGTTAATGTTGGACAAGGAAGACAACATAATGAGTTATGTTTTCTTGTATCTGAGATAAAGTATGTTGTCATGGATCCTCTAACATGTTGAGCTTGCCTTTCCCCCTCATGCTAGCCAAAGTCTCAGCACCAAGTAGAGATACTACTTGTGCTTCCAAATACCCTTAAACCAGTTTAGCCATGAGAGTCCACCATATCTACCTATGGATTGAGTAAGATCCTTCAAGTAAGTTGTCATCGGTGCAAGCAAAAAAATTTGCTCTCTAAATATGCATGACTTATTAGTGCAGAGAAATAAGCTTTGTACGAACTTGTTGTGGAAGTCATAAAAGCGACGGACTGCATAATAAAGTTCCACATACAAGGGGCAATATAAAGTGACGTTCTTTTGCATTAAGATTTTGTGCATCCAACCATAAAAGCGCATGGCAACCTCTGCTTCCCTCTGCGAAGGGCCTATCTTTTATTATTATACTCTACCTTATGCAAGAGTCACGATGATTTTCACCTTTCCTTTTTCATTTTATCCTTTGGCAAGCTCAGCATGATATATATATCTAATTGGATGTAGGGGAGCATGAATTGTTATTGTTGATATTACCCTTGAGGTAAAAGGTTGTGGTGCAAAATTATAACCCCCTATCTTTCTCTGTGTCCGATTAAAACTCCGTAACCACAAGTATTTCGTGAGTGCTAGCAATTATGAAGGACTAAGTGATAGCTGAGTATGTGGACTTGCTTTTAAGCTCTGACATAGACTCTTTCCGATGTTATGATAAATTGCAATTGCTTCAATGACTGAGGTTATACTTTGCTGGTGCCCAATAAAGTTTCTGATTCATACTTTTGCATTGTGAAAAGATCATCACTTGAACATAAGTAATCATATGACAAAATCTATATATGTTGTTGTTATGAGAATAATCATGATGCCTTCATGTCCGTATTTTATTTTTATCGACGCCTCTACCTCTAAACATGAGGACATATTTATTGTTATCGGCTTTTCGCTTGAGGATAAGCGAGATCTAAGCTTGGGGGAGTTGATACGTCCATTTTGCATCATGCTTTTATATCGATATTTATTGCTTTATGGGCTTTTATTTCATGTTATGTCACAATACTTATGGTTATTCTCTCTTATTTTACAAGGTTTACATGAAGAGGGAGAATGCCGGCAGCTGGAATTCTGGGCTGGAAAAGGAGCAAATATTGGAGACCTATTCTGTGCAACTCCAAAAGTCCTGAAACTCCACGGAATATCTTAAAATAAATAAAGAGAAATCGTCACCAAAGATGAAGGCCAGGGGGCTCACACCCTGCTCACGAGGGTGGGTTACCTCGTGGGCCCCCTGGTGGCTCTCCGATGCCCATCTTCTCCTATATGAAGTATTTCAATGAGAAAGAAATCAGAAGCAACCTTTCGGGACGAGACTCCGCCGCCACGAGGAGGAACCTTGGCGGAACCAATCTAGGGCTCCGGCGGAGCTGTTCTGCCGGGGTCACTTCCCTCTGGGAGGGGGAAATCATCGCCATCATCATCATGAATGCTCCTCCCATCGGGAGAGGGCAATCTCCATCAACATCTTCACCAGCACCATCTCATCTCCAAACCCTAGTTCATCTCTTGTATCCAATTCTTGTCCCCAAGTCCGGGATTGGTGCTAGTAGGTTGCTAGTAGTGTTGACTACTCCTTGTAGTTGATGCTAGTTGGTTTATTTGGTGGAAGATCATATGTTCAGATCCTTTATGCATATTATTACCCCTCTCATTATGAACATGAATATGCTTTGTGAGTACTTACGTTTGTTCCTGAGGACACAGGAGAAGTCTTGCTATTAGTAGTCATGTGAATTTGGTATTCGTTCGATATTTTGATGAGATGTATGTTGTCTAGCCTCTAGTGGTGTTATGTGAACGTCGACTACATAACACTTCACCATTATTTGGGCCTAGAGGAAGGCATTGGGAAGTAATAAGTAGATGCTGGGTTGCTTCGTAAGGGGCTGTTTTGGATCCATATGTTTCATGCTATGGTTAGGTTTACCTTAATACTTTTGTTGTAGTTGCGGATGCTTGCAATAGAGGTTAATCATAAGTGGGATGCTTGTTCTAGTAAGAACAGCACCCAAGCACCGGTCCACCCACATATCAAATTATCAAAGTACCGAACCCGAATCATATGAACGTGATGAAAACTAGCTTGATGATATTCCCATGTGTCCTCGAGAGCGCTTTTCCTATTATAAGAGTTTGTCTAGGCTTGTCCTTTGCAACAAAAAGGATTGGGCCACCTTGCTGCACTTTATTTACTTTTGTTACTTGTTACTAGTTGCAATTTACCTTATCACAAAACTATCTGTTACCACTGATATTTCTGTATTTGCAGATAATACCTTGTTGAAAACTGCTTATCATTTCCTTCTGCTCCTTGTTGGGTTTGACACTCTTACTTATCGAAAGGACTACGATAGATCCCCTATACTTGTGGGTCATCAATGGACAACCCTTGTATGGCTAGCGGTACCTGGGTATCATATACTCGTCTTATTTGGTTCTAGCCACCATAGGAATCCCACACCACCCATGGGCGCGTGTTTGCTGGTGTGCAGAGGTGGCTACTTTGTCATGGCCTCTCCCGTCCGTTGGTTCCACGCCTCATCACCGCATGACTAGTCAGCTCGTGGCCGATGCCCAAGCCGCCGCCAAGATCGATATGACGGCTCCACCCACTCCATGTCACACATGCACCTTGTATCAATGTTGTGTGTTTGTCCCCTAGTCGCTACTCGTCGCTGCTCCTCATCGACATCTCGCTTGCACGACTTTCTGCACAACCTCCCCTACAACCGCGATGGCTCCTGCATCATCTTGTATTTCTGTCCGAGCTTCTAGTTTTCTATATTATCCACCGCATCCACCAAATCCATTGCCCTTTCATGTTTTATGCCTTGCGAGTCCACCAAGCTTTTACTCCCTCCGTTTCAAAATAGATGACTCAACTTTGTAATAACTTTAGTAAAAAGTTAGTACAAAGTTGGGTCATCTATTTTGGAACGGAGGGAGTATATGTCAGCATTCTTTTCTGGTATCGGTCCTTCCTATACAACTTTTGTGTCCTTTTCGGTCCTTGTTTCCATAGGATTTTCGTAGCCTTCGATTGCATTGTTGTTGATCTACACCCATTCTTTTGCCCGGTGGTTTCTAGGCAACGATTTTTGTGCAATGATTCATTCTATTGATGTGCCATCTTCTTTTGACAACCCATCTTCTCTTGATACTTATCGTGCATCTTCTGCTGATGTGATGTCTTCTTTTGGTGCGCCATCTTGTCGTGACCCCCCTTTGGCTTGACTCAACATGTTTTTGAAGCCTTCTTATTACACTTAAAAACTGGATGTGTGCAGTGGCTCCAAGCTTTGGGCGTTCTTTGGGAGAAGAGAATGCTACAGAAGCTTAAAGGCAGGTTCTATAGGATGGCGATTCGACCTGCGTTGTTGTGTGGCGTTGAATGTTGGCAAACTAAAAAACAACATGTCCAACAACTAGTTGTACCAAAGATGGGCATGTTGAGATGGCTATGTGGCCACACAGGAAAGGATCAGTCCGGAATGATGATGTACGTGTTAAGGATATTAGTATTGGTCTAGGAGTTTGCATTAGTCCATATTTCTTCCTTGTACGAAGTCTTCAATATATTTGCCCTTGGGCTATGCAATAGATATAAGTTGCATCAGTAATATGTTTAAACCTGCTGTGTATTCGATGCTCAGCAAATATATTTTGCACCTTTTAGCTCCCTTTTAAAAATTTCTGTTTTCTTCTTCTTTTTGCTTAATTTGATTTTGTAGTTGTTGTCTATCCATTTAATTTTTGGTTGCTGCATAGGAGCCGCCCTGCTGTGAGCAAGGAACGCAAGGATCATAACAGGGTGAAAAAGCCAAAGCATGAGGTTTTTCTCTATATGTAAGTCATTATTGTTTTAAATTTTATTTTCTTAACAGTGATGCGGGTGCCGTTATTTGATCTGTTGTGTTGTCCATAGTGATTACTACAGGGAGAAGGAGAAAGCAAACGGAAGAAAGTTAAACGCTCGAGATGCAAGTAAGCAGGCTAAGTGTATGTGGCGAAAGATGAGTGATGCTGTAAGTTATTTCTGGAACCGATAGTTGTTTATTGGTAGACATACAAATGAATTATTTTATTTAAAAAAGAAAAGAAATAGTGTTTATTAATTAAGGTAATAAGGTAAAATATCATCATTATAAGTGCGCATCATCAGACTTATCATGTAGCTCGTCTCTCAAATCAACTCGAACCTGCAGTGTCGTCGTTACGTATGGTCATTATATCTTAGTACATAAATACTGTATATGTTTTTAGCTTTGTGACTCGTTCTTCTATCTTGGACACAGATCCATCTGTCTACGCTGATCCTCTTTTTCAACATGTACTACTCTAGTAATATTCTGTCACAAAGGAATGCTAAACAGTAGTAGTACATTCGAGGAAGCATGCATGCGCCCAAAGGAATGTTCCTCCTAGCCTCCTATCCTCCTAGTCATCCTAGAATAATAATAATCCATCGCAGCAAATGGCATCTCTTTTGCCCACACTCGTATGGCCATCGCCACAATACAAAATTACGGAGCCGCACATGCGCAAATGCCAACTACAGTATAGTTTATATTTGTGCAACACAAACTACGGTTTGGAGAACTTACAAGCAATGGAAGCAAAATGCGACGCCGGCGATTTCTTTTCTTTCAATAATGCACAGCGAACTGAGCTCCACTGAATTAGAGGACAAGACATATAAGTATACGGTAATTCTCTAAGTTTCTTACAATTTTTTTAGAGAAAAAGCCAGGGGCCTTGCTTTATTGTGAAAAAGATTTTTCTTTAAACAACTTCTTCTCAGATTGTGTTTGGTAATACTAAGCAAAGAGAATGAGTGTTTAGAAGTCGATTGTTGGTTCCAGAATAAAACGTGACAACTCTGTGTGGGGGGCGGCATGTGGGACAAGTTTCTCTTCAATCGGCGCCACCCCAACTCTCACGTATATCATCATTCCGGGCCCGGTCCTTTCTTGTGTGGCCACACATCCATCTCAACATGCGCATCTCTGCTACACCTAGCTGTTGGACATGTCGCATTTTACTTGGCCAACATTCAGTGTCATACAACATCGCAGGTCTAATCGCCGTCCTATAGAACCCGCCTTTTAGCTTTTGTGGAACTCACTTATCACAGAGAATGCTAGAAGCTTGGTGCCATTTCATCCATCCAACTTTGATTCAATGGGTCACATCTTTGTCAATATCACCATTCTTCTGCAGCATCGACCCCAAATACCAAAAGGTGTCATGAGGTATCACTTGTCCATCAAGGCTAACTTCCTCCTCGCGCCTAGTAGTACTGAAACCTCACCTCATGGACTTAGTCTTAGTTATGCTAAGCCTAAAACCTTTTGATTCTAAAGTCTGTCTTTGAAGCTCCAACTTCCTATTAACCCTTGTCCGACTATCTTCGACTAGCACCACATCATCCATAAAGAGCATACACCATGGGATATCTCCTTGTGTATCCCTTGTGACCTCATCCATCACCAAAGCAAAAGATAAGGGCTCAAAGGCGACCCTTGGTGCAATCCAATTTTAATTAGAAAGTCGTCTGTGTCGCCATCACTCGTTCGAACACTTGTCACAACATTATCATACATGTCCTTGATGAGGGTAATGTACTTTGTTGGGACTTTGTGTTTCTCCGAGGCCCACCACATGACATTATACGACATCTTATCACAGGCCTTCTCCAAGTCAATGAACACTATATGCATATCATTTTCCTCCCTCTATCTCTCCATAAGTTGTCATACCAAGAAAATGTCTTCCATGATAGACCTCTGAGGCATGAAACCAAACTGATTTTAGGTCACACTTATCATCTTTCTTAAGTGGTGATCAGTGACTCGCATAGCTTCATCATATGGCTCATCAACTTAATTGCATAGTAGTTAGTACAACTTTGAACATTCCCCTTGTTCTTGAAGATTGGTACTAATTTACTCTGCCTCCATTCTTCGGGCATCTTGTTTGACTGAAAAATGAGGTCAAAAAACATAGTTAGCCATACTATCGCTATGTCTCCAAGGCCTCTCCATATCTCAATGGGGATACAGTCAAGGTCCATTGCCTTGCCTCCTTTCACCCTTTTTAAGGCCTCGCTAACCTCAGACTCTTGGATTTGCCGCACAAAACATTTGTTGGTATAATCAAAGTAGTCGCCTAGCTCAATGATAGAGTTCTCTTTCTCCCCATTGAACAACTTGTCAAAGTACTCTTGCCATCTACGCTTGATCTCCTTGTCCTTCACCAGGAGCTAATCTGCTCTGTTCTTAATGCACTTGACTTGGCCGACATCCTTCATCTTCCTCTCTAGGATCTTGTCCGTCTTATAGATGTCCTTTTCACCTTCCTTCGTGCTTAAACACTGGTAGAGATCCTTGCTTCACTCACAACCCACTTTGCCTTCTTCCTTGCTACCTCGTAGTTCTCTATATTGTCTACACACCTATCGAGGTGTAGGCGTATGAAGCATTCTTTCTTCTCCTTAATAGCCTTCTGGATTTCATTGTTCCACCACTAGGTATCTTTAGCTTCGCTTCTACCTTCCGTGCTCACCCCAAACTCCTTGGAAGCCACCTTCCGGATGCAAGTTGATACCTTCATCCACATACTGTTTGCATCACCTCCTGCCTCCCAAGGGTCTTCCTTAATAACCCTCTCTTTGAAAGCACGAGTTGCCTTCCCCTTGAGCTTCCACCACTTCGTTCTAGCGAGCTTCTACCTTTCGTGCTCACCCCAAACGCCTTTGAAGCCACCTTCCGGACACAAGTCACCATCTTCACCCACATACTGTTTGCATCACCTCCTGCCTCTCAAGGGCCTTCCTTAATAACCCTCTCCTTGAAAGCCTGAGCTGCCTCCCCTTGAGCTTACACCACTTCGTTCTAGCGACTTTGGCTCGCTTATCCTGCTGGACACGAATCTGAAAGCGGAAGTTAGCCAGCACAACTTATGTTGAGGGACAACACTCTCTCAAGGTATCACCTTACAATCTAGGCAAGCACGTCTGTCTTCTCTCCTCGAGAGGACAAAATCAATCTGGTTAGAATGTTGGCTGGGATTCTCTCTTTCTAAACAGGATGTTAGCTATGATCATGTCTTAGGCTGGAGCAAAGCTGAAGACATCCTCTCCTTGATTCCTGATGCCATAGCCAAAGCCCCAATGCACCTCTTCTAATCATGTGTTATATGTATCCATTTGGCCATTGAGGTCTCCTGTTAAGGGCTTCTCACCACTTGGTACACTCATAAACATATCCTCTAGGCCTTCCCAGAACTCCCTCTTCGTGCTCTCATGTGGCCTGCTTGAGGGGCATACATGCTGACAACAATGAGGACTAAGTCCCCAACAACCTGCTTCGCCAGGATAATTCGGTCTCCTTATCTCTTGACATCTACCACTCCAACCCTAAGGCTCTTGTTGATTAAGATGCCTACTCCATTTCTGTTGATAGTTGTCCCTGTTTACCACAGCTTGAAGATGGGTATCCTGCACCTCCTTTGCCTTCTACCCTTCCATTTGGTTTCCTGGACGCAAAGGATATCAACACCTCTCCTCACTGCTGCATCAATTAGCTCCCGTAACTTACCCGTCAGGGGCCCTACGTTCTAGCTACCTTTGCTGATCCTCGTAGGGTCGGCTAGCTTCCTTGCCCTTCGCACCCGTCGAGTCAAATGCAAAGACCCTTGCTCATTTTTCACTACACCCAGGCGTGGATGTATAGCGCCACTAAGGATGCCACGACCCGATCCTTGCTCACTTATCACCGTATGCAGACCAGGATACGATGCGACACCAAGAGGGTGACGGCCTGGCCCTTGCCCATTTAACACCACACCCAGGTTCCGGTATGGCGCGTCGCTAAGAGGGTTATCACCGTATAAGAATGGCTGAGTTTTCACGTTGGCTCACCAAGCCTATCACAAGCCTCCTCCTTTACCCGAGCTTGGGACTGGCTATGCTGAGACAACATAGGCGAAGTTCTAATATAACTTGAATTAGCGTCAATTTAGTATTTCTATTTAACTGCAAAAGCTAAAGTAATGCAAAATTGCAATTTTATGTATAAATTTGGTTAGTTCCGAATAACTAATTTATTGCTGTCTTTTATGCTAAAATTTAGGAGAAAGCCCCGTACAAGGCAGAGGCTAAAAGACTAAGTGCAGAATACAAAGAAAAGAAGAGAAGGATGAACTGCCCTTCACCAGAAGTGGTCTCCACGCCCCCAGAGGTGGTCTCCACGCCCCCAGAGGTGATCGCCACGCCTTTACAGGTGATCGTCACGCCACCAGCTGTGAATGGCTCGCCTCTACAGGTGAACATACTGAACGAATTGATTCCAACTATTAACTTTGTCAATATTGATTTGACATGCGTTTTTTTGTCAATTTTGGGAATACAGGAGCCCGGCATGAGTGACCCGTCTTGGCTTCAGCATTTGGCAGCACCTCCACAGGTGAACACACCAAACAAAATTTGCCAACTTTATTTCATGCCGACTTGTTATCAATATTGAAACATGTGCTTTTTTCGGCATTGATAATGTAGGAGCCTATATTCAGTTTTAGCGGAAGTTCAATGGTATGTTCCCAATATTTATTTTCTTGGCAATAATGAATCTATTTACATGTTTTAATCACATTTTTTGTAGGAACAGGTGTCGATGTATGTTTCAACTGGTCCGAAAGCATTAAGTGACTCGAAGTCTGTATTTAAGGTGATGTCTTAACTCTATAAGCAAATCAAGATAATTCTTTCTTTTGCGTGCTGGGACAGGTACAAGAGACATTAGAAGTGTCGGAATCGGTGCTCGGGGGACCGAAGAGGATCGAACTCTGGGGTGAGCTTGTTCCTACCCGCCTACACTATCCCTTCAACCTCACGGCGACGCTGCGGCGAGCACGAGCTAGGAAGGAAGAACTACGAACACGGCAGTTACCCAGGTTCGGGCTAACTTACAGTGTAAAACCCTACTCCTGCTTGATTGGGATTGCTTGATGAGAGAGAGCGAGAGAGAGAGAGAGAGAGAGAGAGAGAGAGAGAGAGAGAGTACACGCCCTAGCTCTAGTTGCCCAATTAGTCGATCCTCTCTACGGCGGCACCTTGCCCACTTATTATACTGCCTCTGCTCCTTTTCCCCGAAAACACATGGCGGGAAGGGTTGCCACAACGGCCAGTTTGAAGGGGGACAAGGTTGCAGCTTATCCTAACTAAAGGTGGTCTTCGCCTGCAAAGCTTTCATCCATGACGCGTCGGTGGGCTCGAGGATGACCTCCGCCCTGGTGCATCTTTCGTCTTGGTCCTCTTGCACCGATCGGAGAGCCTTTGGGGATTGCTTTGGGAACTGGCGTGCTGGCCTTGCACCCTTAGCACAAAAGAAGAATCAGCGCCGGCTAACGTGTCTTGCTGTCCCTCGCCGCTGCGCGCGTCACCCACGTGATGAGCGCAGGCCCGCGCGACCAGGGCTGAGGAGCCCTCAAGTCATCCGCTTCGAGGAGGGGGCCTCAGGGGGCGTCTTCAGGAGGTCGTCATGCAAGAGGACCTCGCGAGGCTCCTAGTGGCGCCCGCTTGGCTGGCTCAGGTGGGCCTCATGAGGGGAGGACCTCGCAGGAAGTCTTGTTTGCAAAGCATGCTGATGAGGGCCTCGCGAGGGTAAGGCCTCGCGGGGGGCCTGCTGGTGAAGCTTGCAGGTGGACCTTCCGATGGGTCCTTGGTATGCGCTGCGTCCTGGGCCGCAGGCAGACGGGCCTGGGTATCCACGGTCCCATTGGCCCGAAAGTAGCCCCCGAGCCTGCGTCGCACGCGTCTTCCCCGGTTCGGTGGGCGAAACAGTGCGAGCCCCAACCACCTGCGGGCTAGGAGCAAGCGAGTGCCGCATGACGGGACGACGGATGGCCCCACTTCTCCTATGTCGCCTCGGCAACTGCCCAGGCTGACCGCCTGCCCGTGCGCGATGCGAGGCCATAATTGCCCCTGTTGACCCCTGAAGGCGAAGAGGCTCAGGTTCTCCATATTGGGGTGCTATAAAGGCCAGGCAGAAGACTCCTCGGCCTGTCTTATTCCTACAACTCCTTCCTCCGACTCCAAGCTCTGAGCCGACCTCTGCGGCGATGGCGAGGGGAGAGGTCGTGCTCGTCAGGGGCCGCCACAGGCGGGCGCTCTCCTGCGATTGCCGACGTCGGGCCTAGTGGCTAGGGCGGGGCGGCGCACGCGGGCATGGCTGCAGAGGGCGCGGCCGCCCTGCTTCCCAAGCGGGCATCCACTCGATCGAGATGGTTTGCGAGTTCATCGTGGACATGCACCGTCGGCCCTGCACCTGGCTCAGGCTCCTTGACTCCTTCACAACGGAGTTGGCGTATCGCGCGTCGCTAGGGTTGAGGGTGCAAGCGGGTGGCCGCTGCAACGGTCCATCCTGGGTGGCGACGGAGTTCACCCCCATCGGGTTCATGTCCTTGAAGCGCGGGTGGAAGTCGTTTGCTCTTGTCCGCGGCCTGAAGAGGGGGCACGTCCTCCAGTTCAAGTATGACGGGGCCTCCATGCTCTTCGTGAAGATCTTGATTGTCACTGAGCGACGCGTGAGGTGCTGCATGGAGAGCGATGACGGCAATAGCAGCAGCTCCTCCGGCGGAAGGTGGCGACAGCGGCGACTCCTCTTTCGGGGAAAACGGGAGCGACAATGACTCCCCCAGCGTCAAGGTCGAGGAATTCGACTATGAGAGGCAGCGCCCGCGCTGTGGTCCCGGTGGTGACGCACCCCGCCTGGGCTTCTTTTATTTGTTCCTTTTCCTGCGTTGGATGGATGTGAGCCCCATGGGGGCGTGTAAGAAAATGATGGCACCCACATTCTCAGTTTAACGCTTCCTTGGCTCGAAATCAAGTTCTTTCTTAACGTTCCTCGCTTGGCTTGCCCTTCTTCTTCACGATCACCTTAGTGCTCTGCGTCTCTAGGACCCGGTTCCAAAGAGGGCATCAACCGTTGCTGGTATGTCAGGTCGAGATGCCTGGACAAGGCCAGGAGGCGAGGGGCCCCGAGGTCCGGTAAGAGCTTTTGAGGCGCGGTGCTCAGGAAGCCCCCCCCCCCCCCCTTGACGCGCAGGCGGCTCGCACGAGAGAAGAGGCTTTCGCTCGGGGTGGTTAAGTTAGCTTTTTCCTGGGAGTGGCGCGAGGCGTCCGCGGCTTACGTGGAATTCACGCGGCATCAGGGTGCCCCTCCCTGAAGTTTATTCTCTATTTTGTCTTCTATCTGCAATGGATCAGTGTAGGCCCCGCGGGGGGAGGGGGTGAGAAACTGATGTCTTTTGCGTCCTAATTAACACTACTATGGTTTGAATCGCATATTCCACCTTGAAATCTCCTCGCAAGGCTTACCCTTTTTTCTTGCTTGCTAAAAAGCCTATGTCGTCAGGGCCCAGTCCCCGAGCGAGCCTTAGCGGCCACTTGTATGTCAGGTCGCGATGCCTTGGACAAGGCCAGGAGGTGAGGGGCAGCGGGAGCTAGTAAGGGCTCCTGAGGCACGATGCTCACGGAGCCCCCCCTTGACGTGCAAGTTACTCACGCTGAAAGGAAGCGACAACCTTGACTTGGGTTATGGAAGGGGGAATTTCAAAACCAGTAACCGAGCCTCGTGAGTTGGTTAAACTTAGCTTTTGCGCGAAGCGGCATTGGGTGAGCAAGGAGCGGCGCCGCTCGCGAGGCACAACTACTGGGGCCCGGTTCTCGGAGTCTTCGCCTTGCGAGGACTTGGGGTAACCAATCGAAGCATTGTCTGCGGGGTTCCCCCGCTCCCTCCGCCTGGGGCCACTGCACATTTGAGAAGTTTGGGGACACGGGGGCGACGCGCACTCGCTGATTTGCTCGTGTCCGTTTCATGAGGAGATAAGGCACCAAGGACCTATGTGAGGTGACGTGCACGGAAGCAGGCCCGCGAGCCAGAGCTCGATCGCTTGTATTTATCAACGCTGCAGAGACAGACACGAGCACAAACGACGTGCCAGCCCTGCTCATGAGACGGTCAGGAGAAAAATCATGATGGCGCAACGCTCTCAATCGGTGATGAGGCATTGAGCACAGGATTAAGCAAAATCATAAACTCATCAGGGCATAACCAAATTCGCTACACGACCAAAAGGTGAGGCGGCTGCAGGGACGGACCCCGGCCAGCTTGAGGGTGATGCAGCCCCTGGGGCGCCCTCAATTTGAGCAAACTAAAAAGGGTCACCTGGCAACATGCTGCTGTAGAAGCGTCGGGCTGCTTGACGAAGCATGCCGCGGAGGTTCGCCCCTCAGGGCCCGATGGGCTCGTGAGGCCTCGGGGGCTCGCGAGGGGCTGAAGGCCCGCGAGGCGCCATCGCGAGCTGCGCCATCCTTTGGAAGGTGACGTGGGCATTCTCTAGACCGAAGGGCATGCGGGGATGGTTGGTGGCGAGGTCCCTGCTCGGGCCGACGTTCGACGACCTAAAGAGGTCCTGGGAGCAGACCTTGTTGAGGCTCGCGAAGTAAACACACAAGCGCACCTTGGCGCCCTTCTCAGGGACGGTATCGGGGTTGGCCAAGCCAGGCGTCGTAGCCGGCGTCGTTCGGGCGGTAGCGGAGCAGCTCACGCACCATGAGCAGCGTGCCTTGCACGTTCGGCGGCCCGCGGCGGCCGAGGGAGGAAGAGGCCGTAGCGGTGCTCCGTTTGGGCGATGCGAGCCGCCCAACACTCGCGCGCACGCGGCGAGCAACAGCCGTGGAATTGACTAAGCGGGAGCCGAAGTGGAGCAGAAGAACAGCGCTGCACCCTTACCTGGCGCGCTAAAATGTCGGAATCAGGGCTCCGAGGACCCAAGAGGTTTGAACTCTGGGGTGCTCTTGTTCCTACCGCCCTACACTATCCCTTCAACCACATGGCGACACTGTGGCGAGCACGAGCTAGGAAGGAAGAACTACGAACACGGCGGTTACCCAGATTCGGGCATTGCGGTGTAAAACCCTACTCCTGCTTGGTTGGGATTGCTTGGTGAGAGAGAGATAGAGAGAGAGTAAAATCCCTAGCTCTAGTTGCCCAATGAGTCGATCCTCTCTACGGCGGCACCTTACCCACTTCTTATACTGCCTCTGGGCTTCCCCGAAAATACATGGTGGGAAGGGTTGCCACAACGACCAGTTTGACGGGGGGCAAGGTGGCAGCTTATCCAGACTAAAGGTGGTCTTCACCTGCAAAGCTTTCATCCATGACGCGTCGGTGGGCTCGGGGATGACCTCCGCCCTGGCGCATCCTTCTGCCTTGGTCCCCTGCATCGATCGGAGAGCCTTTGGGGATTGCTTTGGGAACCGGGGTTGTGGCCTTGCTCCCTTAGCACAAAAGAGGAAAGCCTCTTCATCCTCACCGGTTGGCGCGTCCTGCTGTCCTTCTTCGCTGCTCGCGTCACCAGGGCTGAGGAGCCCTCAAGTCATCCGCTTCGAGGAGGCCTCGGGAGGCGTCCTCGGGAGGTCGCCACGCGAGAGACCCTCGCGAGGCTCCTGGTGGCCCCCGCTCGGCAGGCTCGGGACGGCTGCTGACGCGGGCCTCGCGAGGGGAGGACCTCACGGGAAGTCTTGCGCGTAAAGCATGCTAATGAGGGCCTCACGAGGGAAAGGCCTAGAGGCAGGCCCTGCTGGTGTAGCTTGCAGGTGGGCCATCCGATGGGCCCTTGGTATGTGCGTCCTTGGCCGCAGGCAGACAGGAGTGGGTACCCCCGGTTCCATGGTGTCGGTATACAAAAGTAGGGGCTCTGCTTTTGACCCCTTTACTTGTGCACGGGCAGTGAGAGCCTCCCGCCAGGGCCACGCACAGACGCGGCAGGAAGGGGGAGCTGGAGAGAAGCCGAGGCCACAAGGCAAACGAAGCAACAACAAGGACCAAGGCCACAAAGATCAGATGGGCGTAGCAGGTTCCCCCGGCAAGGACCCTTGCCGGGGCAGCTCGCCCACGCCAACCGAGTGAGCCACACTTGAGCCCACCAACGCTCAGACAAATGCATTGGGACAGGGCTCGGGAGGCACCTCCGCGGTGGTATGCAGATCTTTCTGAAGACATAGAATGCTCAAGATCAAATGAGGATAAGAAGGCAACCATCCTCACCAAAGGAACCCACAAGACCCCTGGCAAGACCCTTGCCGGGGAGGCCAGCGCGCCACGACAAGACCCTTGCCGGTCTACCCGGCAAGACCCTTGCCGGGGAGGCCAGCGTGCCATAGAAAGACCCTTGTTGGGCCACCCGGCAAGACCCTTGCCGGGCCACCCGACAAGGCCCTCGCCAAAGCGCACCAGCTGGGCCACTGCCAGACCCGCACAATATAAGTCTTCACCGCCGTTCGCATGCATCTGCTGACCCAACCAACTGGGCAGGCACCTGCGTGGCGGTATGCAATCCTTCGTGGAGGCTCCACCACCGCGCCACCTCAGCTGCCTGCCTGCCTACATGGCACCGCATGCGTTGATGGCCAAGGCGCGTGTCGAAGCAAGGAGGAGCGGCGACGGACGAGACGGGCCGCGCCCCCGTACCCAATAAAGCGAAGGGACACCTAAGCCTCGCATTAAATGCGTCTTGTCCTGTAATACTAGCTATAGACTCGCGACAGAGTACCCTTTCCACCTCCTGCTTGCCACTGTGGCGACCCCTTTTCCTATAAAAGGAGGCCTGAGGCGACCAGGAAGAGGATTCGGCTCTTTGGAACCTCGCAGCACCTAGAGCTAGTTTGAGAGCTCAAGAACACTAAATACATCCACCAAAGCAGGATCGTAGGGTTTTACGCATCCATTGCGGCCCGAACCTGGGTAAAATCCCTTTGTGTTGTCTGCTGGTCCCGCTCTTCTCACGATCCCCACGCCCAGCAACCGTAGAAGGGATTCCAGTGATCCCATAGGTGTCGTTTCCCACCGACATCTTTGGCGCGCCAGGTAGGGGAGCGCTGTTGTGAGAATCTGTTCTAGCAGTTGACCTAGCTGTTCTTCATCGCCATGGCTCCTAAGAAGAAGGCGACCACGGTGATCGGTTCGTCCGGAACTGGGTTGGTACCGGCACGGACCGGCAGCGGGCCAGTTGCGGAGAGGACCCGTGGCGCGGCCCACGAACATCCACATCGCCCTGATGGTCCAAACCTAGTGAGTGGCGTCGTTCGTGCGCCGGGCGGCGAGCCACCAGTCGCGTGCTCCTTGAGCGAGTCGGGCCCCAGCGGCGCTGGGGCCCTCGAAGTGCCGCCGTCCCGCCAGGCGGCGGCACGACGATTTCCAAAACGCCGACACCGGCGCCCACGGCGCGCTCCTCTCAGGTTGTGCGTGATGAGCAGCGTCACCCTGCTGGTGACACTGCGCGCCGCCCTGGGAAAAGTTCCGTGCGTCCGTCACATGAAGGAGAGGGCCAGCGTCGCTCAAGGTGCCTTTGGAGGTGGCGTATGGCTGCGGAGCCGTGACGCGGCTCCTCCTAACGTGGTTAGGAGTCGAGGCGAATCGCGGTCCACCCAGCTTTCGCCGCCACCATGCCAGCGGAAGCCCTAGCGCGCGCAGCTGCTCCTCGACTTTCCTCCCGCCGCGGAGAAGCTCGACGAATGGAGGGCCACCGTCCGGAGCCTCGTCGGCATCGCCAACGACGACAGGCTGCGGCCGGCGGAACCTGTCGGCCGTTGCTCCGCCGGGTTGCCACCTGCTAGAGGAGGCCATGCCGGAGGCGACGCGACCACGATGTACTCCCCACATCCGTCCCGACCGCCCCGGGCGTCGGCCCATCGCAGCAACGCTCGTGATGATATCTCCAGCGCGTCGTCCGACCCGCGGACCAACCGCGATCAGCGCCAAGTCCTTCGGGAGCGATCTCACGAGGACGCTCGAACTACGATCGAGCACCGATGTGATGCGTGCCACTAGTCGGACAGGCAGGCAGGGCCCGCTACGGACCACGCAGCGCTGGGAGGCTACGGTGGCCTACCTTACAAGGTGGGTTGTCCGTCCTTCACCCGTGAGCTGCGGCAGTTCCAGTGGCCCTCCCACCGTATGTTCAAACCCGACGTTGGCAAGAAGTACAACGGCAAGACTCACCCGTCAGAGTTCCTCAGCATCTACACCATTGCGATGCAAGCTGCTGGGGCCCGTGACAATAAGGTGCTTGCCAACTACTTCCTGTTGGCACTCAAGCCTAATGTTATGTCATGGTTGATGCACTTGTTGGTGGATTCCATCTCTTCTTGGGTGGATCTGTGCCATGAGTTTGTTGGCGCCTTTACCGGAGGTCACCAAGCTCATGGTCAGGCGAGTGATTTACACATCATCCCCCATAAGGAAGGAGAAAACCTGCGCAAGTACATCCAAAGGTTCAGCCGGGTGCAGTACAACATCCCCGATGTTCATCCCGCTGCTGTGATCAGTGAATTCCATTAGAACGTGCGCATATTTCAAATATGGGACCTGCCTTTTTAATGGGACATCCCGGCTGAAGGAAATATGCCCTAGAGGCAATAATAAAGTTATTATTTATTTCCTTATATCATGATAAATATTTATTATTCATGCTAGAATTGTATTAACCGGAAACATAATACATGTGTGAATACATAGACAAACAGATAGTCACTAGTAAGCCTCTACTAGACTAGCTCATTAATCAAAGATGGTTATGTTTCCTAACCATAGACATGTGTTGTCATTTGATTAATGGGATCACCTCATTAGAAGAATGATGTGATTGACATGACCCATGCCGTTAGCTTAGCACTTGATCGCTTAGTATATTGCTATTGCTTTCTTCATGACTTATACATGTTCCTATAACTATGAGATTATGCAACTCCCGTTTACCGGAGGAACACTTTGGTACTACCAAACGTCACAACGTAATCGGGTGATTATAAAGGAGTACTACAGGTGTCTCCAAAGGTACTTGTTGGGTTGGCGTATTTCGAGATTAGGTTTTGTCACTCCGATTGTCGGAGAGGTATCTCTGGGCCTTCTCGGTAATACACATCACATAAGCCTTGCAAGCATTACAACTAATGAGTTAGTTGTGAGATGATGTATTACGGAACGAGTAAAGAGACTTACCAAGATGCGAGATTGAACTAGGTATTGGATACCGACGATCGAATCTCGGGTAAGTAACATACCGATGACAAAGGGAACAACGTATGTTGTTATGCGGTCTGACCGATAAAGATCTTCGTAGAAAATGTAGGAACCAATATGGGCATCCAGGTCCCGCTATTGGTTATTGACCAGAGATGTGTCTCGGTCATGTCTACATTGTTCTCGAACCGTAGGGTCCGCACGCTTAAGGTTTCGATGACGGTTATATTATGAGTTTATGTATTTTGATGTACCGAAGGTTGTTCAGAGTCCCGGATATGATCACGGACATGATGAGGAGTCTCGAAATGGTCGAGAAATAAAGATTAATATATTGGACGGATATATTTGGACACCGGAAAGGTTCCGGAGAAGTTTGGAGCTCCGGAGGTTCTGGAACCCCCGGGAGGTATATGGGCCTTATTGGGCCCATGTAGGAGGAAGGAGAAGGAACAAGGGAGGGGGCGCGCCCCAAGCCCAATCCGACTGGGGAGGGGCCGCCCCCTTTTCTCCTTCCACCTCTTCCTATTCCTACTACTAGTACTACTTCCTAATACTAGTACTCCTTCCTTCCCTCCAAATAAGATAAGGAAAGAGGAAACCTACTTGGAGTAGGTTTCCCCCCCTCTATGGCGCCCCCTTGAGGCCGGCCACCTCCTCCCTCCCTCCTTTATATACGGGGTAGGGGGCACCCTAGGACACACAAGTTGATCCTTGAGATCGTTCCTTAGCCGTGTGCGGTGCCCCTCCACCATATTCCACCTCGGTCATATCATAGCAGTGCTTAGGCGAAGCCCTGCGTCGGTAGAACATCAAGATCGTCACCACGCCCGTCGTCTTGACGGAACTCACTCTCCCGGAGCTTTGCTGGATCGGAGCCCGAGGAGCGCCATCGAGCTGAACGTGTGCCAAGAACTGAGGCGCCGGAGTAACGGGCGCTGGGATCGGCTGGATCGCGAGGAGAACGTCTGACTACTTCCTCTACGTTGTGATCGACTCGGAGGCGCCGGAGTAACGGCGCTGGGATCGGCTGGATCGCGAGGAGAACGTATGACTACTTCCTCTACGTTGTGATCGCTTCCGCTTTGGTCTACGAGGGTACGTAGACAATACTCTCCCCTCTCGTTGCTATGCATCACCATGATCTTGCGTGTGCGTAGGAAAATTTTTGAAATTACTACGTTCCCCAACAGTGGTATCAAAGCCTGGTTTTATGCGTTGATGTTATTTGCACGAGTAGAACACAAGTGAGTTGTGGGCGATACAAGTCATACTGCCTACCAGCATGTCATACTTTGGTTCAGCGGTATTGTGAGATGAAGCGGCCCGGACCGACATTACGCGTCGCCACGCAAGACTGGTTTCATCGTTACGAGCACTCGTTCTTAAAGGTGGCTGGCGGGTGTCTGTCTCTCTCACTTTAGTTGAACTGAGTGTAGCTACGCCCGGTCCTTGAGAAGGTTAAAAGCGGAGTCTATTTGTGAAGTATCGTTGTGGTCTTGATGCGTAGGTGAGATTGGTTCTTGCTTAAGCCCGTAGCAGCCACGTAAAATTTGCAACAACAAAGTAGAGGACGTCTAACTTGTTTTTGCAGGGCATGTTGTGATGTGATATGGTCAAGACGTGATGCTATATTTTATTGTATGAGATGATCATGTTTTGTAACCGAAGTTATCGGCAATCGGCTGGAGCCATATGGTTGTCGCTTTATTGTATGAAATGCAAGCTCTGTAATTGCTTTACTTTATCTCTAAGCGGTAGCGATAGTCGTAGAAGCAATAGATGGCGTGGCGACAACGATGCTACGATGGAGATCAAGGTGTCGCGCCGGTGGCGATGGTGATCACGACGGTGCTTCGGAGATGGAGATCACAAGCACGAGATGATGATGGCCATATCATATCACTTATATTGATTGCATGTGATGTTTATCCTTTATGCATCTTATTTTGCTTTGATTGACGGTTGCATTATAAGATGATCTCTCACTAAAATTATCAAGAAGTGTTCTCCCTGAGTATGCACCGTTGCGAAAGTTCTTCGTCTTTGAGACACCACGTGATGATCGGGTGTGATAGGCTCTACGTTCAAATACAACGGGTGCAAAACAGTTGCGCCGCGCAGAATACTCAGGTTAAACTTGGACGAGCCTAGCATATAACAGATATGGCCTCGGAACACGGAGACCGAAGGTCGAACGTGAATCATATAGTAGATATGATCAACATAGTGATGTTCACCATTGAAACTACTCCATCTCACGTGATGATCGGACATGGTTTAGTTAATTTGGATCACGTAATCACTTAGATGACTAGAGAGATGTCTGTCTAAGTGGGAGTTTTTAATATGATTAATTAAAACTTAAATTTATCATGAACTTAGTACCTGATAGTATTTTTGCTTGTCTATGTTTACTGTAGATAGATGGCTCGTCTTTGTTGTTCCGTTGAATTTTAATGCGTTCCTTGAGAAAGCAAAGTTGAAAGATGATGGTAGCAATTACACGGACTGGGTCCGTAATTTGAGGATTATCCTCATTGCTGCACGTAAGAATTACGTCCCGGAAGCACCGCTGGGTGCCAAGCTCTTTGCAGAACAACGCCGAAGTTGTGAACGTCTGGCGAGCAAAGCTGATGACTACTCGATAGTTCAGTGTGCCATGCTTTACGGCTTAGAACCGGGTCTTCAACGACGTTTTGAGCGTCATGGAGCATATGAGATGTTCCAGGAGTTGAAGTTAATATTTCAAGCAAATGCCCGGATTGAGAGATATGAAGTCTCCAATAAGTTCTATAGCTGCAAAATGGAGGAGAATAGTTACATCGGTGAACATATACTCAAAATGTCTGGGTATAATAATGACTTGATTCAGCTGTGGGTAACTCTTCCGTATGATAGTGTCATTGACAGAATTCTCCAATCACTGCCACCAAGCTACAAGAGCTTCGTGATGAACTATAATATGCAAGGGATGACCAAAACAATTCCCGAGCTCTTCGCAATGCTAAAAGTCGCGGAGGTAGAAATCAAGAAAGAGCATCAAGTGTTGATGGTCAACAAGACCATTAGTTTCAAGAAAAAGGGCAAAGGAAAGAAGAAGGGTAACTTCAAAAGGAACAGAAAGAAAGTTGCTGCTCAAGAGAAGAAAACCAAGTCTGGGCCTAAGCAAGAAACTGAGTGTTTTTACCGCAAGCAAACCGACACCGGAAGCGGAACTGCCCCAAGTATTTGGCGGATAAGAAGGATGGCAAGGTGATCAAAGGTATATGTGATATACATGTTATTGATGTGTACCTTACTAATACTGCAGAGTACACAGGTATATGATACTGGTTCATTGCTAATATTTGCAACTCGAAGCAGGAACTACGGATTGCCGAAGATTGGCTAAGGACGAGGTGACGATGCGCGTGGGAAATGGTTCCAAAGTCGATGTGATCGCGGTCGGCACGCTACCTCTACATCTACCATCGGGATTAGTTTTAGACCTAAATAATTGTTATTTGGTGCGGCGTTGAGCATGAACATTATATCTGGATCTTGTTTAATGCGAGACGGTTATTCATTTAAGACAGAGAATAATGGTTGTTCTATTTATATGAATAATATCTTTTATGGTCATGCACCCTTGAAGAGTGGTCTATTTTATTAAATCTCGATAGTAGTAATACACATATTCATAGTGTTGAAACCAAAAGATACAGAGTTGATAATGATAATGCAACTTATTTGTGGCACTGCCGTTTGGGTCATATCGGTGTAAAGCATGAAGAAACTCCATACTGATGGGCTTCTAGAAACACTTGATTATGAATCATTTGGTACTTGCGAACCATGCCTCATGGGCAAGATGACTAAAACGCCGTTCTCCGGAACTATGGAGCGAGCAACTGATTTGTTGGAAATCATACATACTGATGTTTGTGGTCCAACGAATGTTGAGGCACGGCCGGGTATCAAGTTATTTTCTCACCTTCACAGATGATTTGAGCAGATATGGGTATATCTACTTAATGAAACACAAATCTGAAACATTTGAAAAGTTCAAAGAATTTCAGAGTGAAGTGGAAAATCATCGTAACAAGAAAATAAAGTTTCTACGATCTGATCGTGGAGGAGAATATTTGAGTTACGAGTTTGGTTTACATTTGAAACAATGTGGAATAGTTTCGCAACTCACGCCACCGGAACACCACGGAGAAATGGTGTGTCCGAACGTCGAATCGTACTTTACTTGATATGGTGCGATCTATGATGTCTCTTACTGATTTACCGCTATCGTTTTGGGGATATGCTTTAGAGACGGCCGCATTCACGTTAAATAGGGCACCATCTAAATCCGTTGAGACGACACCATATGAACTGTGGTTTGGCAAGAAACCAAAGTTGTCGTTTCTTAAAATTTGGGGCTGCGATGCTTATGTAAAGAAACTTCAACCAGATAAGCTCGAACCCAAATCGGAGAAATGTGTCTTCATAGGATACCCAAAGGAGATCTGTTGGGTACACCTTCTATCACAGATCTGAAGGCAAGATTTTCGTTGCTAAATTCGGATCCTTTCTAGAGAAGGAGTTTCTCTCGAAAGAAGTGAGTGGGAGGAAAGTAGAACTTGATGAGATAATCAGATCTGCTCCCTTATTGGAAAGTAGTTCATCGCAAGAAAGCGGTTCCTGTGACAACTACACCAATTGGTGAGGAAACTAATGATGTTGATCATGAAACTTCAGATCAAGTTGCTCTTGAACTTCGTAGGTCAAGCAGAATAAAATACGCACCCGAGTGGTACGGTAATCCTATTCTGGAAGTCATGTTACTTGACCATGGCGAACCTACAAACTATGAAGAAGCGATGGTGAGCCCAGATTCCGCGAAAGGGCTGTAAGCCATGAAATCTGAGATGGGATCCATGTATGAGAACAAAGTATGGACTTTGGTTGACTTGCCCAATGATCGGCAAGCCATTGAGAATAAATGGATCTTTAAGAAGAAGACTGACGCTGATGGTAATATAACTGTCTACAAAGCTCGACTTGTTGCAAAAGGTTTTCGACAAGTTCAAGGGGTTGACTATGATGAGACTTTCTCACCCGTGGCGATGCTTAAGTCCTGTCCGAATCATGTTAGGAATTGCCGCATTTTATGATTATGAAATTTGGCAAATGGATGTAAAACTGCATTCTTGAATGGATTTCTAGAAGAAGAGTTGTATATGATGCAACCAGAAGGTTTTGCTGATCCAAAAGGTGCTAACAAAGTGTGCAAGCTCCAGCGATCAATTTATGGTCCGTGCAAGCCTCTAGGAGTTGGAATAAACGTTTGATAGTGTGATCAAAGCATATGGTTTTATCTGCACCTTTGGAGAAGCCTGTATTTACAAGAAAGTGAGTGGGAGCTCAGTAGCATTTCTGATATTATATGTGGACGACATATTATTGATTGGAAATGATATAGAATTTCTGGATAGCATAAAAGGATACTTGAATAAAAGTTTTTCAATGAAAGACCTCGGTGAAGCTGCTTACATATTGGGCATCAAGATCTATAGAGATAGATCAAGACGCTTAATTGGACTTTCACAAAGCACATACCTTGATAAAGTTTTGAAGAAATTCAAAATGGATCAGGCAAAGAAAGGTTTTTTACCTGTATTACAAGGTATAAGATTGAGTCAGACTCAATGCCCGACCCACCACAGCAGAAGATAGAGAGAAAATGAAAGATGTTCCCTATGCTTCAGCCATAGGCTCTATCATGTATGCAATGCTGTGTACCGGACTGACGTATGCTTAGCTGTAAGCTTGGCAGGGAGGTTCCAAAGTAATCCAGGAGTGGATCACTCGACAGCGGTCAAGAACATCCTGAAATACCTGAAAAGGACTAAGGATATGTTTCTCATTTATGGAGGTGACAAAGAGCTCGTCGTAAATGGTTACGTCGATGCAAGCTTTGACACTGATCCGAACGATTCTAAATCGCAAACCCGGATACGTGTTTACGTTAAACGGTGGAGCTGTCGGTTGGTGCAGTTCTAAACAAAGCGTCGTGGCGGGATCTACATGTGAAGCGGAGTACATAGCTGCTTCGAAGCAGCAAATGAAGGAGTCTCTGGATGAAAGAGTTCATTTCCGATCTAGGTGTCATACCTAGTGCATCGGGACCAATGAAGATCTTCTGTGACAATCTTGGTGCAATTGCCTTGGCAAAGGAATCCAGATTTCACAAGAGGACCAAGCATATCAAAAGACGCTTCAACTCCATTCGGGACCAAGTCCAAGTGGGAGACATAGAGATTTGCAAAATACATACGGATCTGAATGTTGCAGACCCATTGACTAAGCCTCTTCCACGAGCAAAACATGATCAGCACCAAGACTCCATGGGTGTTAGAATCATTCTTGTGTAATCTAGATTATTGACTCTAGTGCAAGTGGGAGACTGAAGGAAATATGCCCTAGAGGCAATAATAAAGTTATTATTTATTTCCTTATATCATGATAAATGTTTATTATTCATGCTAGAATTGTATTAACCGGAAACATAATACATGTGTGAATACATAGACAAACAGATAGTCACTAGTAAGCCTCTACTAGACTAGCTCATTAATCAAAGATGGTTATGTTTCCTAACCATAGACATGTGTTGTCATTTGATTAATGGGATCACCTCATTAGAAGAATGATGTGATTGACATGACCCATGCCGTTAGCTTAGCACTTGATCGTTTAGTATATTGCTATTGCTTTCTTCATGACTTATACATGTTCCTATAACTATGAGATTATGCAACTCCCGTTTACCGGAGGAACACTTTGGGTACTACCAAACGTCACAACGTAATCGGGTGATTATAAAGGAGTACTACAGGTGTCTCCAAAGGTACTTGTTGGGTTGGCGTATTTGAGATTAGGTTTTGTCACTCCGATTGTCGGAGAGGTATCTCTGGGCCTTCTCGGTAATACACATCACATAAGCCTTGCAAGCATTACAACTAATGAGTTAGTTGTGAGATGATGTATTACGGAACGAGTAAAGAGACTTACCAAGAATCTAGATTGAACTAGGTATTGGATACCGACGATCGAATCTCGGGTAAGTAACATACCGATGACAAAGGGAACAACGTATGTTGTTATGCGGTCTGACCGATAAAGATCTTCGTAGGAAATGTAGGAACCAATATGGGCATCCAGGTCCCGCTATTGGTTATTGACCAGAGATGTGTCTCGGTCATGTCTACATTGTTCTCGAACCGTAGGGTCCGCACGCTTAAGGTTTCGATGACGGTTATATTATGAGTTTATGCATTTTGATGTACCGAAGGTTGTTCGGAGTCCCGGATATGATCACGGACATGACGAGGAGTCTGAAAATGGTCGAGACATAAAGATTAATATATTGGACGGATATATTTTGATACCGGAAAGGTACCGGAGAAGTTTGGAGCTCCGGAGGTTACCGAACCCCGGGAGGTATATGGGCCTTATTGGGCCCATGTAGGAGGAAGGAGAAGGAACAAGGGAGGCGCGCCCCCAAGCCCAATCCGACTGGGGAGGGGCCGCCCCCTTTCCTTTCTCCTTCCCCTCTTCCTATTCCTACTACTAGTACTACTTCCTAATACTAGTACTCCTTCCTTCCCTCCAAATAAGATAAGGAAAGAGAGGGAAACCTACTTGGAGTAGGTTTCCCTCCCTATGGCGCCCCTTGAAGCCGCCACCTCCTCCCTCCCTCCTTTATATACGGGGGTAGGGGGCACCCTAGGACACACAAGTTGATCCTTGAGATCGTTCCTTAGCCGTGTGCGGTGCCCCCCTCCACCATATTCCACCTCGGTCATATCATAGCAGTGCTTAGGCGAAGCCCTGCGTCGGTAGAACATCAAGATCGACACCACGCCCGTCAGGTCGACGGAACTCACTCTCCCGAGCTTTGCCGGATCGGAGCCCGAGGAGCGCCATCGAGCTGAACGTGTGCCAAGAACTCGGAGGCGCCGAATGCTACGCTGGGATCGGCTGGATCGCGAGGAGAACGTACGACTACTTCCTCTACGTTGTGATCGACTCGGAGGCGCCGGAGTAACGGCGCTGGGATCGGCTGGATCGCGAGGAGAACGTACGACTACTTCCTCTACGTTGTGATCGACTCGGAGGCGCCGGAGTAACGGCGCTGGGATCGGCTGGATCGAGAGGAGAACGTACGACTACTTCCTCTAAGTTTAGATCGCTTCCGATTTGGTCTACGAGGGTACGTAGACAATACTCTCCCCTCTCGTTGCTATGCATCACCATGATCTTGCGTGTGCGTAGGAAATTTTTTGAAATTACTACGTTCCCCAACACCGGCAACAGGCCTACTCATGCATGTGGCCAAGTACTCGACCAATCCTCAGAGCGAAGGGATGAACGAATTCTCGAGATCTGGTTCATTGAGGTCAGCATCACATGAAACCTTTAGCACTTCCGTTCGATATTGGATGGAGTATGGCTGGAAGGTCAGCCTAGCTAGTCTTGTCAATCGGCCCTGACTCGTCTTCTCCTTGGTACCTACCGCTATTGAACTTCGGTACCTATATTCCTGAAACAAGACAGACCTTCATGAAGACCTTCTATTTTTGAATAAGATTGGACAATTCCACATTGAGGTGAAATTACATATGAGGGGCGCCAGATGCGTGAAGAGCTGGCGATGAACAAGGTTAAGGATGTGGCCGAGCTCTATGTTCTGGCCGATCGGTGCGCTCGTGCCGAGGAAGGAAGGAAGTACCCCGGCGATGATGCCGATGCATAAACCGACTCCACTAGCGATACTACCACCCCAGCGAAGAAAGGTTGGCGCCGCAATAGGAAGCGCAAGGGCAAGGCCGTGCTTGCCACTGAGGGATCCAACGACACCGGTACCACCAAGAAGACCAAGGCAAGCGACCCCCGGAAAAGAGATTATCGGGTGTAACGCTTGTCGGGCCTTGGCAGTTGCCGACAAGCCAGGAGACTCCGACAAGCAGTGCTGCAAGATACACCGCACCCACGGCCACGACCTCCAAAACTGCCGGCAGGTAGAGCTGCTCGCCGAGAAGCAGAAAGCCGAGTATGAGCGACATGACAAGGAGAAAGGCCCAGATGGTGCCGAAGGATCCGGCAAGAAACGTGGCGACCAAGAAGGCCACCGCGGCAAGGAGAGACAGCAAGAGAGGCCCGCACGGGGCCGCGACAAGAAGCAGGAAGACGATGATCATGACAAGGATGACGAGTCCGGCGAGCACGAGTTTCAGAAAGTGACAGAGGCCATGTGTCTCGATGGCGGTGCCTCGCTGCGCACGTCCCACCGCCAACTCTTGTGGAGTCATCCTTTGACGCACGGAAGCCGCTGAAATGGTCCAGCACGCCCATCATCTTCAACACCGAGGACCACCCTGACCGCACCACTGCGGTCGGGTGCTTGCCATTGTTGGTTTCACTAACAATCCGCAACCTTAAGGTGACAAAGATGTTGGTTGACGGCGGGGCCGGCTTGAACTTGATCTCGTCCGTTGTGGTTAGAAGGCTGCAGATCCCTGATGGAGACCTCGAGGAGACGGGTACGTTCCAAGGGGTTAACCAGGGGAGGAGCCAGCCAAAGGGAAAGATCACGCTGCCCGTGACATTCGTGAGGCGAGCTGAACCACAGGCGGAGAGGATTTTTTGATGTAGCCGAGATCCCCTTGCCTTACAACGGGATCCTCGGCCGCCCGGCACTGGCCAAGTTCATGGTGGCTTCACACTACGCCTACAACATGCTGAAGATGCCCGGGCCAATGAACATCATCACCGTCCCCTCCGACAAGAAAGATGCATTGATCTGCACTGACCAACTCTACCGGGAAGCAGTTGCAGCAGCTGCCGCTAAGGTACCTGCTCCTGCCAACGGAGCCCCGGGGGGAAGAAGACCGGCGAGACTCCTAACACCCACTCCGGCAAGCGCACCTCTTCGGGGTGATTTGCACCCGTTGAGGACGTGCCAGAGAGCTCCGCCGGCAAGAGCAAGAAGTCCAGAGCCACGCCACCAGAGACCAAGAAGGTGCCCGTCAAGGAGGACGGTACGGGGGGGGGGAGTTTTTACCATAAGCTCCACCCTCGATGGCAAATAGGAAAGCAAGCTCATCGCCTTCCTGCGGGTGAATGTCGATGTGTTTGCATGGCAAGCCTCCGACATCCCCGGCGTTCCCAGGGAGGTGATTGAGCACCACCTTGCCGTCTGTCCTCATGTGCGGCCCGTCAGCGAAGGTCGAAGCAAGCTCGAGAGGCGGGAGTTCATCACAGAGGAAATTAGAAAGCTAGAGGCGGCAGGCTTGGTGAGAGGAGTACTCCATCCAACGTGGTTGGCCAATCCGGTAGTGGTTCGCAAGGCGAACGGGAAATGGAGGCTGTGTATTGATTACACAGACATCAATAAGGCCTGCCTAAAGGATCCTTTCCCGTTGCCGCGCATCAACCAGATTGTTGACTCCATGGCTGGGTGTGACCTCTTATCATTCCTGGACGCCTACTCAGGATACCACCAGATCTTCATGACAAAGGAAGATGAGGAAAAGGCAGCATTCATCACCCCATGTGGTACGTATTGCTTTTTACGGATGCCTTCGGGTTGAAGAGTGCTGGCTCGACCTTTGCAAGAGCAGTCCAAATTGGTTTTGAGCCCCAGCTACATAGAAATATGGAAGCTTATATGGATGACATAGTGGTCAAAACCAAGGACAAAGCAACGCTCATGCAAGATCTGGAGGAAACATTTGGGAACCTGCGCAAGATCAACCTCATATTGAACCCTGAGAAGTGTGTCTTTGGCGTCCCGTCCGCAAGCTTCTCGGGTTCTTTGTGTCCCAAAGACTGGATTGAAGCAAACCTAGATAAGATCAAGGCTAACGAGCAGATTGAGGCACCCAAACGGATCAAGGGCGGCGTTGGCTCGATGGCTGCGTTGCTGCCATGAGCCAGTTCATCTCCAAGTCTACGGAGCGTGCCCTTCCTTTTTTCAAGATCTTGAAGAAAGCATGGCCGATGGAGTGGACCCCAGAGGCTGAGGCAGCGCTGCAAGATTTGAAGAAATACCTGAAAGTGCGTTATATCGACTAGAGGGGGGTGAATAGGCGATTTTTATGAATTCTTCACTGAGGAATTTGCCGGTGAGGAAATTCCTTAGTGAAGAACTACTTGCAGCGGAATAAGTACTCAGAAGTAAGCATAACAGAATGCGGGCATGGTCATCATGATGAAATGAAGACAATCACAGAGTATAGAAAGCGTAATCACAGGATAACACAAGATGAAGACAAATGGACTGAAGAAATAGAACTGAGGAAATTGAGAAAGTCTTCAGTCAAAGTCTTCAAACACAGATATGAACAAACACTCAACACAATAATGAGGAAATGAAAGAGTTGAGGAAATAGAACCAGTAAGGTTGGTGAAGACAATGATTTGGTAGACCAGTTCCAACTGCTGTCTCAGTTGTACATCTGGTTGTACTCTTGACATCGTCCACCTGTGGTTCCAAGCATTAGCAGCCATCCCTGATCGACACACGGTGGAGAGGGGCCATCAGTAAGTTGAGCAAGTCCTCATCCACTATCCCAGCTTTTTCACATCACCGGCGTCCTTGGAAGACGTGATTCCTCTGAAGGCATGGTACCCTCGACCATTGGCTTGGGGTCAAGTCAAATGTAAAGAGGGGGATGTCACACGAACTATTGCATCATGCATTTCAAGAGAAGTCCAATACTAGCCCACTCGGCCCAAGCGACAAACGAAGCCCAACTCAAAGTTCACAGGAGACAATTGGGCCCGACATAAGCACCATTCTCGTGTAAGTGTAGGCATCGAAGAACGAGGCTATTGGCTGGCCGCCGCAGAGTTTTCGAAAAAGGGGATTACCTCGGCCTCTACATCACAAGGCACTGAGCTTGTACTATCCCCTCCCATCCGCTGGCACTAATTTCCTTGATAACTAATTCATGCAGCTACCTAAACTAGTTGATTGTTGATGATGCTCCATAAGCCACCGCTAAAAATGTTCATTGGAGTCTTTTTCTCCACCCTCCCGTATCGCTCCCGTGAGCGATGGGGAGGAAACCCTAGCTGGCGGCTCTCCTTCCCCTCCTCTCGCCGCTCCATCACCACCGCCGCCAGTAGACGCTGAGGGCCAAAGCCCGGTCGGCGCCAGCGGTAGCGGGACCTCCCCCCCCCCCCATCGCCCATGGGCGGCCGACGTAGGATGCATGTTTCAGGTGGCGGTGCCTGATGTCTACTACACAACCTTCCTCTTGTAGACGTTGTTGGGCCTTCAAGTTCAGAGGTTTGTAGGACAGTAGCATGTTTCCCTCAAGTGGATGACCTCAGGTTTATCAATCCGTGGGAGGCGTAGGATGAAGATGGTCTCTCTCAAGCAACCCTGCAACCAAATTACAAAGAGTCACTTGTGTCCCCAACACACCCAATACAATGGTAAATTGTATAGGTGCACTAGTTCGCGAAGAGATGGTGATACAAGTGCAATATGGATGGTAGATATAGGTTTTGTAATCTGAAAATATAAAAACAGCAAGGTACAAGTGATAAAAGTGAGCGTAAACGGTATTGCAAGGCGTTGAAACAAGGCCTAGGGTTCATACTTTCACTAGTGCAAGTTCTCTCAACAATAATAACATAGTTGGATCATATAACTATCCCTCAACATGCAACAAAGAGTCACCAAAGTCACTAATAGCGGAGAACAAACGAAGAGATTATGGTAGGGTACGAAACCACCTCAAAGTTATTCTTTCCAATCAATCCGTTGGGCTATTCCTATAAGTGTCACAAACAGCCCTAGAGTTCGTACTAGAATAACACCTTAAGGTACAAATCAACCAAAACACTAATGTCTCCTAGATACTCCAATGTCACCTCAAGTATCCGTGGGTATGATTATACGATATGCATCGCACAATCTCAGATTCATCTATTAAACCAACACATAGAACCTCAAAGAGTGCCCCAAAGTTTCTACTGGAGAATCGCGACGAAAACGTGTGCCAACCCCTATGCATAGGTTCATGGGAGGAACCCGCAAGTTGATCACCATAACATACATCAAGTGAATCACGTGATATCTCATTGTCACCACAGACACGCGGCAAGACATACATCAAGTATTCTCAAATCTTTAAAGACTCAATCCGATAAGATAACTTCAGAGGGGAAAACTCAATCAATTACAAGAGAGTAGAGGGGGAGAAGAAACATAAGATCCAACTATAATAGCAAAGCTCGTGATACATCAAGATCGTGCCAAATCAAGAACACGAGGGAGAGAGAGATCAAACACATAGCTACTGGTACATACCCTCAGCCCCGAGGGTGAACTACTTCCTCCTCATCATGGAGAGCGCCAGATGATGAAGTTGGCCACGGTGAGGGTTCCCCCTCTCCGGCGAGTGCCTAACAGGGTCCCGATTGGATTTTGGTGGCTACAGAGGCTTGTGGCGGCGGAACTCCCGATCTATACACGTCTTTGATGTGTTTAGGGTATATGGTAATATATAGGTGGAAGATGTACGTCTGGGGCGCCTTGCGGGGCCCAGGGGGGTGGTGGGCGCGCCGGGGGGGGAGGGCGCGCCCCCTACCTCGTGGCTTCCTCGTCTCTTTCCTGACGTGCACTCTAAGTTTTCCTGGTAGCTTTCCTTCCAAAAATAACTTCTCCAGTTGGTTTGATTCCGTTTCGACTCCGTTTGGTATTCCTTTTCTTTGAAACACTGAAAAAAGGAAAAAACAGGAACTGGCATTGGGCTCTGGGTCAATAGGTTAGTCCCAAAAATAATATAAAAGTGTAGAATAAAGCCCATAAACATCCAGAACAGTAGATAATAAAAAATTACAGATACGTTGGAGAAGTATCAGCATCCCCAAGCTTAATTCCTGCTCGTCCTCGAGTAGGTAAATGATAAAAAAGATAATTTTTGATGTGGAATGCTACTTAGCATAATTTCAATGCAATTCTTCTTACTTGTGGTATGAATATTCAGATCCGAAAGATTCAAGATAAAAGTTCATATTGACATAAAAGTAATAATACTTCAAGCATACTAACTAAGCAATTATGTCTTCTCAACATAACATGGCCAAAGAAAGTTATCCCTACAAAATCATATAGTCTGTCTATGCTCTATCTTCACCACACAAAATATTTAAATCATGCACAACCCCGATGACAAGCCAAGCAATTGTTTCATACTTTTGACATTTTCAAACTTTTTCAATCTTCACGCAATACATGAGCATGAGCCACGGATATAGCACTATCGGTGGAATAGAATATGATGATGGGGGTTATGTGGAGAAGAAAAAAAAGGAGAAGATAGTCTCACATCAACTAGGCGTATCAACGGGCTATGGAGATTCCTATCAATAGATATCAATGTGAGTGAGTAGGGATTGCCATACAACGGATGCACTAGAGCTATAAGTATATGACAGCTCAACAAAAGAAACTAAGTGGGTGTGCATCCAACTCGCTTGCTCACGAAGACCTAGGGCATTTTGAGGAAGCCCATCACTGGAATATACAAGCCAAGTTCTATAATGAAAAATTCCCACTAGTATATGAAAGTGATATCATAGGAGACTCTCTATCATGAAGATCATGGTGCTACTTTGAAGCACAAGTGTGGTAAAAGGATAGTGGCATTGTCCCTTCTCTCTTTTTCTCTCATTTTATTTTTATTTTTTATTTTTTATTTGGTCCTTTCTCTTTTTATGGCCCCTTTTTTTCTTTTTCTTTTATTTTTCGTCCGGAGTCTCATCCCGACTTGTGGGGGAATCATAGTCTCCATCATCCTTTTCCTCACTTGGGACAATGCTCTTAAACTGAAGATCATCACACTTTTATTTTCTTACAACTCATGAATTAGGACCCGATACTTAGAACAAAATATTACTCTATATGAATGCCTCCGGCGGTGTACCGGGATATGTAATGAATCAAGAGTGACATGTATGAAAGAATTATGAACGGTGGCTTTGCCACAAATACGATGTCAACTACATGATCATGCAAAGCAATATGACAATGATGGAACGTGTCATAATAAACTGAACGGTGGAAAGTTGCATGGCAATATATCTCGGAATGGCTATGGAAATGCCACGATAGGTAGGCATGGTGGCTGTTTTGAGGAAGGTATATGGTGGGTGTATGATACCGGCGAAAAGTGCTCGGTATTAGAGAGGCTAGCAATGGTGGAAGGAGGAAGGGTGCGTATAATACATGGACTCAACATTAGTCATAAAGAACTCGTATACTTATTGCAAACATCTACAAGTTATCAAACCAAAGTATTACGTGCATGCTCCTAGGGGGATAGATTGGCAGGAAAATACCATCGCTCATCCCCGACCACCACTCATAAGGAAGACAATCAATAAATAAATTATGCTCCGACTTCATCACATAACGGTTCACCATACGTGCATGCTACGGGAATCACAAACTTTAACACAAGTATCTCTCAAATTCACAACTACTCAACTAGCATGACTCTAATATCACCATCTTCATATCTCAAAAAATCATAACGAACCAACCTTCTCTTAGTCTTCTACACACTCATAAGAATTCTTACAAATCTTGTATGCTTAGCATATTAGGATTATTTAAGCAAATTACCATGCTATTTAAGACTCTCAAAATAATCTAAGTGAAGCATGAGAGATCAATAGTTTCTATAAAACAAATCCACCACCGTGCTCTCAAAGATATAAGTGAAGCACTAGAGCAAACAACAAACTACTCTGAAAGATATAAGTGAAGATCAATGAGTAGTCGAATAATTATGCAACTATGTGAAGACTCTCCCATTTCAAGAATTTCAGATCTTGGTATTTTATTCAAACATAAAGCAAAGCTAAATAAAACTACATTGCGAGGATAGCACAACTCATGTGAAGAAGCAAAAACTTAGGTTCAACCGATACTAACCGATAGTTGTTGAAGAAGAAAGGTGGGATGCCAACGGGGGCATCCCCGAGCTTAGATGCTTGAGACTTCTTGAAATAATGTCTTGGGGTGCCTTGGGAATCCCCAAGCTTGACCTTTTGTGTCTCCTTAATTCCTTTTATATCTCGGTTTCCTAAATCTCAAAAGCTTCATCCACACTAAACTCAACAAGGACTCGTGAGATAAGTTACCTGCAAAAAACCTTATCATACAATACTGTAGCAAATCACTAAAATTATTATTCAACATTTCATACTAAATTCCTCTGCATATTTAATACTCCTGTCATCAAATAGAATCATTAAACAAGCAAACATATGCAAACAATGCAAACATAACAGCAATCTACCAAAACAGTACAGTCTGAAAAGAATGCAAGATTCATCATACTTCCCTAACTCCAAAAATTATGGAAGAAAATTCCACTGTAGTAAATTTATCAGAGCTTATTATGCAAAAGGTTTCAATATTTTATCACATTCTGACTTTTCTAGGGAGTTTTTGCAACAGCGGTAAACTTTCTGTTTTGAAACAGCAACATGTATACTAGCAAAATAAGCATGGCAAAGGCTATCCTTGACAATTTTATTGAAAATAAAGATGCAAAACATTAATCTAAATAACAGAAAGAAAATACTAACAAAATAAAATGACGCTCCAAGCAAAACACATATCGTGTGGTGAATAAAAATATAGCTCCAAGTAAAGTTACTGATGAACCAAGACAAAAGAGGGGATGCCATCCGGGGCATCCCCAAGCTTAGGCTCTTGGTTGTCCTTGAGTGTTACCTTGGGGTTCCTTGGGCATACCCAAGCTTAGGATCTTGCCACTCCTTATTCCATAGTCCATCGAATCTTTACCCAAAACTTGAAAACTTCACAACACAAAACTTAACAGAAAACTCGTGAGCTCCGTTAGCGAAAGAAAACAAAACACCACTTCAAGGTACTGTAATGAACTCATTATTTATTTATATTGGTGTTAAACCTACTTTATTCCAACTTCTCTATGGTTTATAAACGATTTTACTAGCCATTGATTCATTAAAATAAGCAAGCAACACAATGAAAACAGAATCTGTCAAAAACAGAACAGTCTGTAGTAATCTGTAACTAATGCAAAATTATGGAACTCCAAAAATTCTAAAATAAATTGTTGGACCTGTGTAATTTTTCTAGTAATCATCTGCAAAAAGAATCAACTAAATAGCACTCTCCGGTAAAAAGTTGGAGCTAATCTCGTGAGCGCTAAAGTTTCTGTTTTTTACAGCATGATCATAAAGACTTCACCCAAGTCTTCCCAAAGGTTCTACTTGGCACAAACACTAATTACAACATAAAACCACATCTAAACAGAATCTAGATGGATTATTTATTCCTAAACGGAACCAAAAAGCAAGAAACTAAAATAAAATTGGGTTGCCTCCTAACAAGCGCTAACGATTAACGCCCCTAGCTAGGCATGATGATTTCAATGATGCTCACATAAAAGATAAGAATTGAAACATAAAGAGAGCATCATGAAGAATATGACTAGCACATTTAAGTCTAAACCACTTCCTATGCATAGGTATTTTGTGAGCAAACAACTTATGGGAACAATAATCAAATAGCATAGGAAGGCAAAACAAGCATAACTTCAAAACTTTAAGCACATAGAGAGGAAACTTGATATTATTGTAATTCCTGCAAGAATACATTGCTCCCTCACAATAATTTTAAGTAGCACTAAGAATGAATTAAACAATATAACCAGCACCTAAATCATTCTTTTCATGATCTACTTGCATAGAGAATATACTACTCTCCACATAAGCAAAATTCTTCTCATTTGGGATAGTGGGAGTATCATAAGAGACTTGAATACTATAAGTTGTTTCCACATTAAAAGAGTAATGTTCAGAAAAAAGGGTAATCATAATAATGAAAAGTTTAATAAATGTAATCATCTTTATTTTTATAGCATAAGTTTCATCACAATAATCATCATAAGTAGCAACTTTGTTCTCATCATAATCAATTGAAACCTCTTCCAAATAGTGGATACATCACTAAATAAAGTCATGACCTCTCCAAATCCACTTTCATAAATATTATAAGATTCAACATCCTCCAAAATAGTGGGATCATTACTTCCTAAAGTTGACACTCTTCAAAACCCACTTTCATCAATATAATCATCATAGGTAGAAGGCATGCAATCATCATAACAACTTTGCATATCAAAACTTGGGAGGCTAAAAATATCATCATTATTAAACATAGCATCCCCAAGCTTGGGACAAACATTAATTTCAGCAAATATATTCTCAAATATGTCATCGTCATCAAACATAGCATCCCCAAGCTTGGCCCTTTTCATATCATAAGCATAATCACTCTCATTATTAATAGTATAGATAGCACCAATAGTATAGCAAACATTATTTTCATATTCTTCCAAGCAAGTGCCAAAAAGATTTTAAAGATCATAATAAGTATAATTATCTTCCCAATCATAATCATCACAATAAGCAATAGGCATAAGGAGATCATCAACAAGTGCATCAATTTCCACAATTATGTTTAATTCATTTTCATGAGGCACAACAATAATAGGAGCAACATTATTTGGGAGGGATACCTTTTTACCTCTCTTCCTTTTTCTTTTCTTCTTCTTCACCACATCATGTGTGGGTTCAATCCTCTTTTTGGAGCTCCTTATTAATGATATTGGTTGAATTGAAAGCTCCTCCTCATTACCTGATTCATCATAAGAAATAATAGGAGGATATTGGGAAGTCTCTTCCCTTTCATTAGTATTCTCTTCATCCTCTATTTGTTTTCTTTTCTTCATGTAATTGACAATATAAGGATTTTCAATACAATTCACCGCACAATACATATTAATCTTCTCTAGATCAAAATCAAGAAATCTGTCAAGATTAAATTTTGGAATACCCTCAGTTATACGTTTCATTTCTTCATACCCCAAAAGAAGGCTACGCTCTTTATGATGCTCAAGGGTAATAAAATTATCATAATATTTGGACACGACTTGATCATGAAACAAATAGCATTTGAGCTTTAAATGACCATGATCATTGCAAAGTTCACAAGGGGTGCGATAAATATTGAATCTTTCAGCGCAATCATCAAGACTTTCTTGCAACAATTTAGTTTCCAAGTACTTATGCCTCTTGAAATATATATCTTCCCTATTTGGTGTATACTTGCAATCCAATGCACTCCACAAAAATTGACATGTTTATAGGAGACATTTTCATCATAACTAGTGCAATCATCATTAGTACCATGGATATTCAAGGAGTCCATACTAACAACATTGCAATCATGCTCATCATTCAAAGATTTAGTGCCAATTTTTTTAATGCATTCTTCTTCTAACACTTTGGCACAATTTTCCTTTTCATCATACTCACGAAAGATATTAAAAAGATGAAGCATATGAGACAAACTCAATTACATTTTTTGTAGTTTTCTTTTATAAACTAAACTAGTGCTAAAATAAGAAACAAAAAGATTCGATTGCAAGATCTAAAGATATACCTTCAAGAACTCACCTCCCCAGCAACGGCGCCAGAAAATAGCTTAGTTGGCGGGTGTGAGTGCCGCCACCTAGCCTCCCGCAACGGCGCCAGAAGAGAGCTTGATGTCTACCACACAACCTTCCTCTTGTAGACGTTGTTGGGCCTCCAAGTGCAGAGGTTTGTAGGATAGTAGCAAGTTTCCCTCAAGTGGATGACCTAAGGTTTATCAATCTGTGGAGGCGTGGGATGAAGATGGTCTCTCTCAAACAACCCTGCAACCAAATAACAAAGAGTCTCTTCTGTCCCCAACACACCCAATACAATGGTAAATTGTATAGGTGCACTAGTTCGGCAAAGAGATGGTGATACAAGTGAAATATGGATGGTAGATATAGGTTTTTGTAATCTGAAAATATAAAAACAGCAAGGTACAAGTGATGAAAGTGAGCGTAAACGGTATTGCAATGTGTTGAAACAAGGGCTAGGGTTCATACTTTCACTAGTGCAAAGTTCTCTCAACAATAATAACAGAGTTGGATCATATAACCATCCCTCAACATGCAACAAAGAGTCACTCCAAAGTCACTAATAGCAGAGAACAAACGAAGAGATTATGGTAGGGTACAAAACCACCTCAAAGTTATTCTTTCCAATCAATCCGTTGGGCTATTCCTATAAGTGTCACAAACAGCCCTAGAGTTCGTACTAGAATAACACCTTAAGATACAAATCAACCAAAACCCTAATGTCACCTAGATACTCCAATGTCACCTCAAGTATCCATGGGTATGATTATACGATATGCATCACACAATCTCAGATTCATCTATTCAACCAACACATAGAACCTCAAAGAGTGCCCGAAGTTTCTACCGAGAATCGCGGCGAAAACGTGTGCCAACCCCTATGCATAGGTTCATGGGCGGAACCCGCAAGTTGATCACCAAAACATACATCAAGTGAATCACGTGATATCCCATTGTCACCACAGATACGCACGGCAAGACATACATCAAGTGTTCTCAAATCTTTAAAGACTCAATCCGATAAGATAAATTCAGAGGGGAAAACTCAATCCATTACAAGAGAGTAGAAGGGGAGAAGAAACATAAGATCCAACTATAATAACAAAGCTCGCGATAAATCAAGATCGTGCCAAATCAAGAACACGAGAGAGAGAGATCAAACACATAGCTATTGGTACATACCCTCAGCCCCGAGGGTGAACTACTCCCTCCTCGTCATGGAGAGCGCCGGGATGATGAAGATGGCCACCGGTGAGGGTTCCCCCCCCTCCGTGGTGCCTAACAGGTCCCGATTGATTTTTGGTGGCTACAGAGGCTTGCGGCGCGGAACTCCAGATCTATTCTCGTCTTCGATTTTTTTAGGGTATATGGGAATATATAGGCGGAAGAAGTACGTCAGGGGAGCCACGGGGGGCCCACGAGGGTGGAGGGCGTGCCTGGGGGGGAGGCGCGCCCCCTACCTCGTGGCTTCCTCATCTCTTTCCTGACGTGCATCCCGAGTTTTTCCGGTAGCTTTCCTTCCAAAAATAACTTCTCCAGTTGGTTTCATTCTATTTCGACTCCGTTTGATATTACTTTTCTTCGAAACACTGAAACAAGGAAAAAAAACAGGAACTGGCACTGGGCTCTGGGTCAATAGGTTAGTCCCAAAAATAATTTAAAAGTGTAAAATAAAGCCCATAAACATCCAAAAACGGTAGATAATATAGCATCGAGCAATATAAAATTATAGATATGTTCACTAGTAGAAAAGGGGGCAATGGTCCAGGCCGGGCCAGCCCATTAGTCCCGGTTTAGTCCAGAACCGGGACCCATGGGGGCATTGGACCCGGTTTGTGAGCCCTGGGGGCCGGCTGGGCCACGTAGGCAATTGGTCCCGGTTAAATGCTGGATATTTTGGTCCCGTTTGGTGGGACGAACCGGGACCAATGGGCACAACTCCTGTCCCACCACCATTGGTCCCGGTTGGTGGCATGAACCGGGACCAAAGGATGCCCTTTAGTCCCGGTTCATGCCAGCAACCAGGACTAAAGGGTTGGTCCTTGTTGCGGTCAGAGTTTAGTCCCACCTCGCCAACCGAAGGGCGCTCACACCGGTTTATAAGCCCCTCCCTCTCTGCCTTGTTGAGCTCCCCTCAAAGTGAAAATAGATGCCCTTATACAGGGAATTTGACCTAAATTCATACTGAATTTCTCTGAAGTTAGTAGAAATTTATTATGAATTTAGGTTGAATTCTCTCTATAAGCGCATCTGTGCTCATTTTTTTAGTAAAGTTAATCACAACTATTTTTTCTTCTATTTATTTCTGAGTAGTTTTTTATATAGTTTTTTTTCTTTTCTGCTATATAAAAAGAGGCGCAATGCTCGTTAATTAGCTTTAAGCCTTTCGGAATAGTGTAAACTGCACTGCACATAGCTCCGTGCAGTCTACCCTATTCCTCAAGGCTTGAAGCTAAGCAACGTGCAGGTGAGCATTGAGCCTCTTCTTCATCGTCTCTGCACTCAGGGCTTATAAACCGCTGTGAGTGCCTCTCGCTTGGCAAGGTGGGACTAAAAAACAGCTGCAGAAAGAATCAACTAAAAAACTCTTTTACCGGTTCATGCCACGAACGGGTACTAAAAGGTGCTCGTGGGGCACCAGCCTTAAAACCTGTACCAAATAAAATGCCTTTGTCACAGCTTTAGAACTGGTACTGAAGGAATCAACTAAAACGCTTTTATAAACCTCTAGTATTATTGAAACTAAAATTATATAGAATTTTGTTACAAACTTTAATAGCAAAAAGAATTATCATAAAAGAAAATAAATAAGCAATTAGAATTCTGTTCAAAACATTAAAAGTAAAAAGAATAATCATAAAAGAAAATAAATAAGTAATTAGAATTTTGTTACAAACTTTAATAGCAAAATAATTATCATAAAAGAAAATAAATAAGTAATTAGAATTCTGTTCAAAAGATTAAAATCAAAAAGAATTATCATAATAAGTAATTAGAATTTTGTTACAAACTTTAATAGCGAAAAGAATTGTCATAAAATAAAATAAATAAGTAATTAGAATTCTGTTCAAAACATTAAAAGCAAAAAGAATTATCATAAAAGAAAATAAATAAGCAATTAGAATTCTGTTCAAAACATTAAAAGTAAAAAGAATTATCATAAAAGTAAATAAATAAGTAATTAGAATTTTGTTACAAAATTTAATTGCAAAATTAATTATCATAAAAGAAAATAAATAAGTAATTAGAATTATGTTCAAAAGATTAAAATCAAAAAGAATTATCATAATAAGAAATTAGAATTTTGTTACAAACTTTAATAGCAAAAAGAATTATCTTAAAATAAAATAAATAAGTAATTAGAATTATGTTCAAAACATTAAAAGCAAAAATAATTATCATAAAAGAAAATAAATAAGTAATTAGAATTTTGTTTACAAACTTTAATAGCAAAAAGAATTATCATAAAAGAAAATAAATAAGTAATTAGAATTTTGTAACAAACTTTAATAGCAAAAATAATTATCATAAAAGAAAATAAATAAATAATTAGAAACAAAAAGGAAAGCAAAAAAAACTAGGAAAAATTAAAAAAAGTGCCCCCTAAAGGGCCACCACGGCCTGCATACGACTAGAAACCCATTACTAGGGCCAGGATGCAGATCCGCAGTAGGCCCAATAGGCCCACAAGCACAGAGAGGGATATTAGGCCTGTAAGCCTGCAGTAGAGAGGAGCTCGAAGTGGTTGGTTCGGCAGGGCTTATAAACCACTCTGAGCCCCTCTTGGCTAGCGAGGTGGGCCTAAACATAGCACCGCACCGCGCCAGTTCAAAGACAGACCTTTGGTCCCGGTTGGTGGCTAGAACCGGACTAAAGGGGGCATTGGTCCAAGGTGGCTAGAGCTGGGACAATGCTCACCTTTAGTCCCGGTTGGTGCCACCAACCGAGACTAATGGCCTCCGTTTCCCGCCCTTTGGGCTGCTGAAAAGAGGCCTTTGGTTCCGGTTGGAGCCACCAACCGGGACTAAAGGTGTGCATTGGTCCCGTTGGTCTCAGAACCGGGACCAATGCTCTGCTATATAACTAGCACTCATCAAAATTTCGTTCAATTTCTTCTTCCCCGCCGACGCCGCCAGCTACCTGCCTCCGCCTTGATGTCGCCGTGCCGCCGCCCCGCCGTCTGCCGCCTAACGCCGTCGCCGCCCCGCCTCACGCCCGTGCCCCGCCGCCCATGCCCGCCGCCCGCTTCGTCCGCGCCGCACCGGCGCCACCGTCGACCATCGCCAGCCCGCCCACCTCAGCGCACCACCTTGCCATCGCCGTCGCCATCGCCGTCCCCGACACCCTCGCCGTGAGCAACTAATTTAGATGTGTAGTAATTTTTTTGTTAGATTTTTTTTGAAGGTTCGTAGATTTTTTTTGTTAGATGTGTAGTTCATAGATTTTTCTGTCAGATTTTTTTCTGTTCATAGAATTTTTATGATTTTTTCTGTTGTAATTTTGTTCAAAGAATTTTAATGATTTTTTGTTCATAGTATTTTCTTTGTCAATTTATTGTGTATGTATAGAAAAATTGTGAATGATAGAAATCATTTATGAATATGTTCATATTTAGAATAGAGGAAAAGAAAAAATAAGAAGAGAAAGTGTTTAATATAATTAGTTAGAAAAATAATAGAACTATAGTTGATTTAATAAACTACTTTATTTTACTATATCTAGAAGTAGTTTGTTTTTAGTAAGTACTACTTTATTTATTTATAGTAAGTGCTTAGTAGTTGAACTAGTTGATTTAATAAACTACTTTATTTTACTATATATAGAAGTAGTTTGTTTTTAGTAAGTACTACTTTATTTATTTATAGTAAGTGCTTAGTAGTTGAACTAGTTGATTTAATTAATAAAACTACTTTATTTAACTATATATAGAAGTAGTTCCCGCATCGAGGTCGGCGATGCCTATCCCGCATCCTCGTCTTCGTCGACTCGGCGGTGGAGGCCTGCTTGAACAGGGCCATGTTCGGGACTGGGCTCCGCCGGGCTGGTATTGGGAGGTACTACCTCCCGGGGGACGTAGGTTGGTGAGGAGGCAGTCCGTTGTTGACCCGATCCTTGTTTGGTGGCAGTCGCGTGGGCAAGTGACGGTGCCGAGACTTCCGGACACCCCGGAGGTGGTACGTCACCGTGTACGCGAGGAGGACGAGCACGTCCGTCGCTACATGGTTGCATTGGAGGGCAGGTTCGACAGTACCTGGCAGGTTCTTCAGAGATCTCACTACAGCTATGATCCTGTGATGGTTCCTTATCTTTGGATGTCCACCGCCCGCGACGATACCCGTCAGGCGCTACGGTTCTAACTGTATTAGTGATGCTATATGTATGATAGTATTCGAGGAGTATTAGCGATAATATTCGATTTATGTACGGACACAAGAGATGATGTACTTTTTCTTATAATAGAATGCATGCATGCTAATTTGAATACTTTATTTTATGATTTGGTTTTGCTTATTGAATGCTCATATTGGAAAAGTAATCCTACTTTGAATGCTAAAATCGTGGGGGTAGCTTCTCCTTCATTCCCGGAACTACTTTATTGAATGCTCATATTATGAACATAGGCCGGAAATGTCGTACTCGGACGCAGACAACCGCCCGGGGGAGTGCGACTGGTGCCACGACGACCGAGGTATGTGCGACAGGTTCATTGAGCTAGACGAAGATCGGCGCTTCAGCATTAAGCTCGAGGAGACCTTCGATGTTCATACGGTAGGCAATGACGACAATAGTTTTTTCGTAATTAAGCACGACTTCAACTATTTTAACGTGTATTTTTCATCTTTTCCAATTCGACTAGGTTATCCCATGCTATGCAAGATGCCGTGTCTTGGAGAGGATGGGTTTTGAAGACTCATGAAAGTATGGAAACCAAAAAAAAATCTCCTAAGGACCCATCATGGTGTGGATTTTCAAGTAAAGCTGTACAATGCTGAGAGTATAACCCATTTTGGTTGCAAAAATTGGGAAGCACTTTGCAAGATGTATGGTTTTGATGAGGGTATGCTTGTCACCATGGATCTTGGTGATCCTACAATCGAGCAATACAATATGGAGATTTGGGACCTTGTGGATACACCTCCAATTCTTCCCCCATGTGAGCTTAACATAGTTATTAAGTAATTTATATTGTTTATTTCAAAATAGTTGACAGCTTATTTTCATTGACAGCTTATTTTGATTGTTCAAAGAATGTGCGGAAGATGGTAGACAAAACCCACTACACCGATGGCTCTGAATTAACTTATAAGGAGAAAAATCATTTGATCGCATTTTGTACTGATCTTGAGAATTACAATGTCTACAATCGAACTCCTCAACATTATGGCCAATACGTGCCACTAGTGCACTTGCTGAACTACAGTAACTACCATGGAGATACCCTGGTAAGATTTTTACTATTATGACATCCGTGCATCTTTTTGCATACTTCTAAAACTAGTACATCATTGCTAACTACGAAGTTATTACTATGTTTTTCAACAGAGAATCCCAGAGGATTGTGTGCCTCATTTGATGTATGAGAATGGCAGCCTTCATGTTTTGAACATATATCCAGGTCATCCTACGAATCTCAACTGTCCATACCAGATTTCTAAAAGAAGTGGAGACATGACAATCAAAGAATGGAAAAAATGTATGGACAGTCGTAAGGAGCTTCTTAGAAGCAAAAGGAAGCGAAGCGCAAGAATTGGAGATAGGATGATCACCATTCTTCATAATGGAGAGTCAGGGTCTATATTGTTTTATGCTATTTTACCTTAAGGGTGTTTAGGTCCTACCGATCTTGATGATCATGTGCTAAGAACAATTATGTAGGGTTGGGTTCGATGACTATGAGGATGATGATCGTATGACTTATTATTAATAACGAGTAGAAGTTGTATAATGATGCATGATTAGAGGACTTGTTATTATATATGATGATGTATGGTGCGAGCATTCATGAGTTATTATATATCTGCGGGTGAAATGAACATAGCGATGGCGTTGGTAAACCAAGGGCGAAGATATAAGAGAGGACACTTCTCTCTATTAGCTAGCTAATAACAATCTAAAAATAACCCCTAAACCCTAAACCAGCCACTTTTAAAAAAGAAAAACCTCAGCTCGGCCCATTTCTTGTGGCGTGGAAGCCTTTTGGTCCCGGTTTATGTCATCAATCGACCAACGGCCCCCCGCTGGCTGCCGGCAGCGGCCACGTGGATGCCCATCTGTCCCGGTTCGTGTAAGAACCGGGACTAAAGGGGGAGGTATTATTAACGACCCATTAATCCCGGTTCGTGAACCGGGACTAAAGGCCCTTACGAACCTGGACAAATGCCCTGTTTTCTACTAGTGGTTGGAGACGTATCAGTGCCGAGCTCATGCGGGCTTCCGCCATGGGTGCTCCCGGTGGCAGGCGCATGTGGTGGTGGCACGGAGGGGGCATGGTGTCATCCGTTTGGTGGCGGCTGCGTGATTCGCACGGATCTGGTCCTTGGCGAGGCTGCAGCCGGAGCTAGGTCGCCGGAGTTCGCTGGTAGCCGGTGGTTGGGTCCGTCGACCCAATGGCCGTGTGGTGCTATCCTCTATGTCACTCGGGGCACTTCCATTAGGGCGGCCCTAGCTTGGCGGCGACGAAGCCGTGACAGTGCATGGGGTCCGACGGCTAGCATTTTGGACCTGTTGGGATTTCGGGTTAGGGGTGGCGGGCGTCAGGGCGTGCCCTTAGCCGAATCTAGCGGCCAGATTTGGCTTGTGGAGGCTCATTGCCATGTCTGCACGACGTCTTCCAATGCGGCACTGGTAGTGTGGGTTGTTGGCCCATAGCCGTCGGGATCCCCTTTCCCAGGCTCCTTCGCTGGTGTGGGGTTGGATCCAGTTGGGATGCGGATGGGTTGGCTAGAAGCCGCGGCGATCCTCCTGGAGACCAGGGATGAATCCTTGCTTCTCCCCTTTTCCTACTCTTTTTAAAATTGTTCACAGCGAATGTGCCGCCCACCATTACTGTAGAACCTTCAACGAGATTTCCTACCGTCTCGCTTAATGCAAGATATTGTCGCCGAAGTTCAATTGACATCTCTCATAATTTAGAGCATCTCTAGCAGATATCCTATATCCAACCACCTACCCATATATTTTCAGGCCAAAACAGAAGCGGTATATTTGCACCAACCAGTAAAAAATATACGGGCGGCCTCAAACTGCCGTTTCCGCTGCTATATGTGTGGGGAGGGCGTTTAGGGTTCCCGTGTCGGATAGGTCCGCCCCTCCGCCGCAGTCCACTTGCCCTTCGCCATCTTCTTTTCTTAGCTCCGGCGCATATCCGGACAATTTTTCCCTCTCAAGCATGGATCATGTCGAGAGAAGGTCGCGGACGTGGGGGCCGCCGCCATCGTGCAAACTTGGCTGGCATGACACGGAGGCTGGCAGCTCCAGCCGACCCGCCGTTAAGCTGGGTGCTCGGCGCAGGCACGAAACCACTGCGCCCTCACCCGCAGCAGCGGCAACTGCGTGTGGCAGCACTTCAATGAGCTCCGAGCCACTTGCAGGCGACGAAGAAGCTCCACGAGGCGGAGATCGCGGACCATGCCGCCAAGGAGGCGCTGGTAGCTGGCAAAGAGCGCACCGCCGAAGGCTTCGAGGCGGCGAAGGCGGACCACGAGCTCGTCTTCACCCTCTACCGCTCGGTGTGCGAGTTCATTCTCGACGTGAAGCCGTGGGCTGCCGCCGTTCCTCAGTCGATTAAATTTTAATTTCAGTTTGTCCATGTGTGTGATGAACTCTGGCGAGGTCTGGACTATCTATGTAGCAGGAACATGTTTTAAGTTTAAGTTTTAAAATTTAAGGTACTATTTATCATATCGATTCTGCGCCGGGGATGAACTGCCCGCAAAATTGTGTTAGGGCGAAATATAAAATGATTTTGCGGATAGAAAATTTAACAGACTTTGCCGTATCTGTTCTGCTAGAGATGCTCTTATAGTGCGGAATTGTGAGCCCGGCCAAGCCCCTCACCCATAGCCCAAGTTCGGCAAGGCTACTGACATTATCTTAAGGTAAACGTTTAGGGACGGTGCACCGGCCCAATCTTCGGCCGGTCGCCCGCTACCGCGCTCCTGTTTCTCTCCCGCCTCACCCGCTGCAACGACGAGCGGCCCCGGCGAGCGAGCGGCAAGGGCGAGCGTCTCCGGCAAGGCGCCGTCTACCCCTCGCCCGCCCCCTCCCCAGCATCATATCCTACCCCCCCCCCCCTCCACCACAGCCAATCTCGCTGGTGAGGTCATCATCCACCCCACGGCCGGCGATTTCCCCGCACGCACGAGCACCTCTTATCCGCAGCTCCGGCTATTCTTCCAGCGCACCGTCTCCAGCTCCAGCAATCCCCCAGCTCCAGCCCCAGCTCCAGCAGACGAGCTGCATAACTGCGACGGCGAGGCACACCCACGACACAGGTGATGCTGGAACCAACGTCTGATTTTGCTACAACCGACAAACCCAGAGCTGGAACCAGCACTTAGTTTTGGTGCATCGCCTGGTGTGTTTTCTACGTCGACATTCGTGGCCGCCTCATTTTGTTGCAAACGACGATGCAAAACCTTCTACCGGCAAGATTTTTTGCTACCACGGCGACCGGCGGAAGCAGCAATGGCTTTTCCAGCAAATGATTTTTGTCTCGGCAAAGCTAGAGCTGGAACCAGCTTTTGGTTTTGCTACAACCAGCAAATTCAGAGCTGGAACCAACAACATATTTTGCTGGAATCAAAGGAAGCAGGGGATTCGATGGATGTACGTCAGAGCTACAACCAGTGCTGAAAAATGCTACTTCCGGCAACCAAGAAAGCTACAACCAGCTTTGAAAAAAGCTTCAGCTGGAATCGGGTAGCTGGAGGTCGGCATTGCGCAGCGGCAAAAAGCTGCAACCGCATGGAAGAAAGCTACAACGTGCTTCTAAAAAGCTTAAAACCAAGACCGGCTAGCTAACTTGGGTGAGCTGCGGCGACGGATATGCATGGCGCCCGGTGCGGCGCCGGGCGCGCGACAAGCTATGACGGCGGGCTGCGACAATGCTGGAACCCTCACTTGGCGGTGCTGCAACCAGAGGGAGGGAGACACGCCCGGCCCGGCGGAGCTAGGGACGTCTTTCTTTCGACTGGCCCGACAGAGCTGCATACGACAAGCGCCCCCGGCGAGCTTGCGCCGGCGAGCTGCGACGCGGCGGCCAAGGGTGAGCACGAGCGGCGCCTGCGAGCTGCGACGGCGAGATCCGTTTTTTCCCTGTCGTTCTGGCGATGCGTGCGGGAGGAAGAAGATGACTTGGTCGAAGCAATCTCGTCCATTCATGCGTACGCATCCAACGATCCGCAGTGGACCGGCCCAAAGTTTGGGCCGGTGCACCGGTGCAGAGTACCGCCCTTATCTTAAACCCAACAAAACCCACGCAGAAAGCATTTTTGTGCTTAAAAGAAAAGAAAAACCAGGCAGGGGCCACGCAAGACAACCAGACAGTTCACACACACAAAAGTACAACAAGAGTATCGCAGACGAACAGCGGAACCATCCAAAGAACACGCCCTACACTCCATCTCCTCACCATCTGGCTGCAGCTGTCGTCCTCAACCAGTAGCTGCATTCATGCACTGCACGCATGCATGCCGCCTCCAAGGCTCCAAGCTCGATCGTTAATGGCCAAGCAAGTAGAGGTAACATAGCACTTTCGCCGTAAACGCTTCCGCTGGAGAGTCTCGTGCGTCCGGCCACGTAAAGGTTTCCTTCCCTGGCTACTCCTTCACCACCACTACATCTTCGGATCCCTTCAGCAGGTGCTTCGCCACCAGATCCACTCCAGCACTTCCTCAACAATGGCAGCGGCGGCGCTCAGAAACCGCGGCTGAACAACCTCGTCACATCCATGTTCGCCAGGGTGAGTCCATCCCCTCGTCGTCCCATGTACACCTCAGCCGTGTGGTTGTTCCGGCGGCTGGCTGACTAGTCTATCTTTGCCTTCTGGTCATGTGATGTGAGTCATCTAGGGCACGCTGGACGAGAATTTCCACCAACTGCAGTCCATGGAGGAGGATGGCACCGCAGCCCGGGGCTACGTCGCCGACATGATCAACCTCTTGATCAAGGACACCAAGAGGATCCTCAACGACATCAACGGCCTGCTGTCCGCCCCCAATCCCTCCTCTCTTCCTCCGCTTTTGTTATCTTGGCTCGCTCGGCTACTCATCCATCTTGTCTTCTCTGCTTTGCGATTCACAGGAGCCAACCCGTGGTGGACTACGACATGGTGGACGTCCTCGTGCGTCAGCTCAAGGGGTCCAGCTACAGGTATAATGATTATAAACCCTTTCTTTCCCTGCTCAGTTTTAACTCTATATATGATTGTTTCTGTGTTGCATCCATATATATCGTGTGATTCAGACGTGTTTGTCATGGGCATGCCGTTCGTGGTGTCTACATTGTCGTGTAGCCCTAAGTAGAATTGCCGAATTTAACTGTCCTTCTTTTAACGGATGTACCGGTATCCATGCCAACGGAAAAGTTATGGCTTGCCGATGAAGGAATACTTTGTCGCGTTGTAAAGATTCCTGGTATTAATCATTTGCTATATATTATGCGTAACACCAATGGTAGTTTTTCTGGTTTCTTCAGGATTCTCCTCAGGTGTGTTGGCGCGGCGTCGTTTGTGGTTGTCGTATACACTCAAGTATAACAGCTGAGTTTAGTTGTGTCGTTACACGCGAATTTATCGTTGTTCCTGCCATGGCAATGTTATAGCTCTGCAAGGAACAATTTGTCATCTTGCGGACATTTCTAGTAGTCATGAATCTATTATTTACCTAATGGAATATTCTGCAAACGTTTCTGTATCAATGATTTGCTATATTCTACGTAACACCAATGGTCATTTTTCTGGTTTGTCCAGTTGCTACTAGAAAAACCGAGTACTGTATCGATGTTGTTTCTATTCCGATGTGTTGGCACGGGGTGTGTACGTCATGGGCATGTAGGTCGTATCGATCGCGCTGTCATATATCAATAATTAGAAGAGCCCAATTTACTTGTGTTATGTATAATGGAATTGTCTATATTCGTGCCAACGTGATGGCTCGGCAAGTGAAACTTTGCCGTATTATAAAAATCTCTAGTACTACTGATCTACTACCACATTTAGCTAATGCTTTTTATTTTTTGGGTATATCAAACAATATATTGTGTCGACAACCGTGATTATTATCGCTAGTTTGGTTATGCAGATCAAGATGGCACAATAGCGTTTTCTCTAGCGTTTAATAAACTTGAAAATTTCCTGGTGTCTTGATCTTCCTCTTCTTTGTATGTATCAGTGTTGGTGCTAAGAAAGTGAACCTATCCTGCATGCAATTCCGTCGGTTCAATGAGCAAAGAAGCAAAGAAAGGTCAGTACTTAGTACCTTATTGTATATGTTGCAGAATCATTATTATCCACACTCTGTATTGTTTACATTATTGTAAACCTGAAGACTGATTCCTTTTTGATGGCATTATATTTAGCTCATAGCACTAACCTGCTCGTTCACTTCATTTGCAACCATGTGATGGTATTACTCAGTTCATTATCTAAATATGCCTCTTTGATTATTCTACTGTAACTTGTTAGTTCTAGACTTATGTTTATAGCATGACTAAATCTGAGATGGCTAGAGTTTTTTTTTCCGAGCAGAGGGTTATGATTTCCGAACCACAGTTAGTTCAGTTCACGTGTGATTACTCTGTCCAGAATTTGACTGTGTGGTATGATGCATTATTCCAGGTGCCTCATGGCGTTGGCTCTTGCTTGGAGTGAGTTCTGTGATGTGCGAAGCAAGTTCGAGGCTATGATGCAGGTAGCCCCTTATGTGCGTATGTTTGCTTTGACTTCCAACTTCTTACTAGTATCATATTCTAAAGATCGGACATGGATCCTTTAAGATAAAAAAGAAAGAACTTGATCTGATTCTTGTTGCTGTTGATACTTATCTAGATATACTGTTTGATTTCTGAGGTATATAGAATGTTTCTGTCTTAATTTTTGTCATCACGATTCAGTAGATATATGAGTTAGTTGGGAGCAGTATAATTTCTTTGTTTCTCATCGTAAATTAAACTTAGCCAATTACTGGAATATGGTATAAACCACCTTGTATCATGGATGATTTGTGAAACCTTGTGACTTGGCCACCAATATGCACCTTAGACATGTCGTAATAATTAATCTGTTCTTCTTTTGATGAAGCTGGAGGAGCAGATCGCAACCTATGGTCCTAAATAGTAGCTATGGAAGGAAAAGAGCATAGGTACAAGTGATCCCTCCCATGATGGGGTGTATGTTTCTCTCCAATGTAGACAACGTTCAATAGGTGTCTGGCTTTGGAGGGCGATTATGAAATAACGTGAGGAATCTTGCGTAGGAACACCATTTTCGCAGGTCTTCAAACAAACATGTTGTCATGTGTCAATGTCTCTGTCAACTCTATACCTGGTTGTGTCCGCTGGGCTGCCGCTCCATACAATATTTAAACTCTCTACCTGGTTGTTTTTTTACTGGTGAATTGGTTTTGTTATATGTTGTAGGCTGTCCCATCTCTTTCCCGTCTTTTGGAATGCCGACGTCTTTCCTTGAACAAGGGGAAAGGTTTCTTGGTTATCAAAAACTACACTAAAGTGAGTGCATGGCTTGATCTTTAAACTATTTTGTTGGTTGGTACATTGTGAGTGTCGCTTGCTGACCTCCACCACCTCTAGAACCTCCAGAAAACCATCGCTGGAGAATAAACTAGCTCTCATGGGCGAACAAGACACTACTAGGAGGAGGAGGAGGTAAGGTTGAAGGACGATGTGTGAAATGGTGTCTGGTAGAACTTCAAGAGGGCCACGAATCAAGTGATCTAGTGGCTGGAGCGGCGGGTGGCGTGAGGCGCGGAGTCTCTGAGTGTCTTCAAGGCCTTTCTTGGTAGTGTTGTCCGCCAGGGACTCGGTCACCTGCACCGAGCATGCCGACCACAAAATCGTTAATACCATATATGCCATCTACGCGATCAAGTGGAGAGCACCAGTGCTCATGCCCTCTATGGCTTCCGCGGCTAGATCACCAAATTTATGACCCCCTCGATGTTCTACCATGACAACATTTGATACACCCTTCACCCTTCTCTCCCCCTCCCAGAAACATCTCGTCCTCTCCTCCGCCCGCAGAGTTGGTACATTCTTCGGTGATTTTTTGAGAAGGAGGACATCCCACGGCCTCTGCATCAGGATGATGCATGCAGCCATCTTATTAAACAGTGCCAAAACAAAAAAATTCTGCAATTCAGTACATCTCACGGAAGGAGCGTAAAATAAATTAAAATAAAAGTAGGCCACAAACGACGAAAAATAGAACAAGATGATAAACACGTATCCTATTATTGGACCGACATCCAAACCGGTTGTAAATATCCCGTGCTACCGTCTTCCACAGGTTGCACCCAGTAACCAAAAGCTCCCTGTAATCCATACGAGTGAGTAACAACCACGTACGGATCCAAGCAGTAGCTCTGTAAAACCTGCAAAAAGTTTATATTTTTTTCTGTTAGGGATCATATCATTTCTGCAGTTTCATATAGCCTAAAGTAATGCGATATTCCTATCCGAATACGTTCCGCAGTAATTGGCTCCACTCTAGTTAGCCATGTCCCAAAAAACATGTCAATGCTAATTGGAGGGTTAATATTAAAGGCTATAAGAATTGTGCGTCAAAGAAGCTTGGCGAGAGGGCAGTTGGTAAAGAGGTGTTATATGGTTTCATCCTGGTCACAAAAACAGCAACGATAACTACCCACCCACCTACGCTTTACCATATTATCATTGGTTAGAACCACTTCCTTCTGGACAAACCACATGAAGATCTTGATTCTCAACGGAACTGTAATTTTCCAAATATGAATCGATCTCGGGATTGGGCCAGAATCAATTATGTCTAGGTACATAGATTTCACCGTAAAAGCACCATTCCTAGGTAACTTCCAGTCAAACTCATCTGGCTGATCGGAAAGTTGAATATCCATCAACCTTCGCACAAGATGTAGCAACGAACTCCAACGTTCCCCCACTAGGGACCTGCTGAATTGGATGTTTAGAAGACAAATCGGCCTGAACTGCTCAATGCACACAACCTCCTCCTTCTTTGGGAACAACGTTATCGTTCCAAAGTTAAGGTGGAAAAGCTGCAGATGACCATTGAAGAAATCATGGAACGTCATCATGCGGTCACCGTTTATAATGTGCCAGTAGTTCTTGTATAATTATACTGGGAACCCATCTGGTCTGGGTGCCTTATTCTTTCTTCATTTGTGTTACTGCCTGAAACACCTCTTTCTCGGTGAACGGCGCAGATAAAATCTCATAAGCTGAGGTACATCCCCAATTGCGAGCTCGTCGAGAGACACAAAGTTGTCCTCGAGAGGTTCAAAGAGTGTTTTTTATAATAGTTTGATATGTACAACTTTAGATTCTCATGCCCAACTACCGTACTGCATTCTGCTTGAGCTCGATGTTTTCCTTCTTTCTATGTTCCCATTTGCAATCATGTGGAAAAACTGAGTAATATCATTCCCTCGGATGACTTTTAGCACTTTAGATCTCAGAGCCCATTTCATTTCTTCTTCTCTAAGAAGAGCATGTAATTTCTGTCCGTCCTCATTTTTAACGACCTGCTCGGTCACGTGAAGTAGGTTAGGTTCTGTTTCAGATCTAATACACCAATAAGTTGAATAATACTATTTTTTCTCGCTTGTAGATCCCTCTCTCATTTCTGCCCCAACCCTCAAGAATTGTCGCAACTGTCTAATCTTATTCTGCCATCTTTTGACGCCGACTGCCTACCAGTATCCTTGGACCATTCTCTTACAATGAGATCTAAGAAATCCCCCTCTCGAACCAAGTTAGATCGAAGAGAAGGCGTTCTTATTGCCCATGTGGGTCGCTTCACCTAAATCGACCAACAATGGTATATGGTCAGAGATTGCCCTTTGTAACGCCTGCACCGCTACAAGTGGGAACTTTTGTTCCCCTTCGACATTGGTAAGAACTCGGTCCAACTTCTTATATGTTGGATTAGGCAGCGCGTTCGACCACGTGAATTGTGTACTAGTAAGGTCAATCTCCCTCAGATTAACACTCTTGATGATCGTATTAAACATAAACGAACATCTTCCATCGAAGATGTCATTGTTCTTTTCTTCTGTTCTCCTAATTATATTAAAATCCTCTCCGACTAGGCTCGGTAACCTTTCATCCCCACAGACCGTTACAAGGTCAGCTAGGAAATCAGGTTTAAACTCGGGTTGAGCTGCTCCATAAACAACTGTTACTTGTGAGCTGAGTTGGGATTTTCCTTAAAGAGGAGGGGAGATGTATAATTTTTCATAATGTTATCAAGGAGTTTTGTAGCTTCTCCCAATGTAATTTCCATAAAAGTGCTACCTGCAGCAGATTCTAGAAGATTTCTAGAAATAAAGTTTAGCCCCGCATAGAAATTTCGTATAATCACCCATAAGCTTAAACCATGAGTGGGACAAGTTCTAACCATTAATTTCATTCTCTCCGATGATTGTGAAAATTGTTCATGCTCAAGTTACTTAAAACTCATAATTTGATTTCTAAGAGAAATAATCTTAGCGGGAGGAAAATACTTGGCAATAAAAGCATTCTTACACTTATACCAAGAATCAATACTATTTCGAGGCAAGAATGAAGATGAAATTTTAGCACGATCCCATAGTGAGAACGGAAATAATTTCAACTTAACAGTATCGTTATCCATATCTTTTTCCGTTTGCATATAACATAATTCAACGAAAGTATTTAGATGGGATGCATCATCTTCATTAGGACTTCCAGAAAATTGTTCTTTCATAACAAGATTTAGCAAATCAGCATTAACATCACATGACTCCCACTAGTGGAGGGAGGAGCAATTGGAATACTAATAAAATCATTATTATTATTAGTATTAGAAAAATCACACAACTTGGTGCTTTCTTGAGATATAGCGACAAAGCAAACTAATGAGCAAGCAAACATTTTTTGTGTTTTTGTAATTTTTATGAGAAGTGGGGAGATGAAAATGAGAGGCAAAGGAAAATAAAAAGTAGAGGAAGTAAATGATAGTTTGTCTAAAGGTACTTGATAGGTTTTGATGATGTCTCCTGCAATGGCACCAGAAATTCTTCGTGCTACTTGTGAGCTGCGTTTGGATTTTCCCTGAAGAGGAGGAGAGATGCAGTACAATAGATATAAGTATTTCCCTCGATGAGAACCAAGGTTTATCAAACCAATAGGAGAATCACGCAAAGCCTCGTGAACAGCACCTGCACACAAAAAAGCAAATACTTGCACCCAACACTCGAAAGAGGGTTATTAATGCACTTGAACTCATTACTTGCAAGGATCAAATCTTGTAGTGGTAGATAGAAAAATTGCAAAACAAAATAAAAGAAATATAAAATTGCAGCAAAGGAATTTAGGTTCTTTATATATGATTAAAGTAGACCCGGAGGCCATAGTTTTCAGTAGAGGCTTCTCCATCGAACACATAACATGCGGTGGGTGAACAAATTACTATTAGGCAATTGATAGAAAAACGCATAGTTATATGATATTCAAGGCAATGATCATGTATATAGGCATCATGTCCGAGACAAGTAGACCGACTCCTGCCTGCATCTACTGATATTACTCCACCCATCGACCGCTATCCAACATGCATCTAGGGTATTAAGTTAACAAAAACAGAGTAACGCCATAAGCAAGATGACATGATGTAGAAATGGTAAACTCAATCAATATGAATGAACCCCATCTTTTTATCCTTAATGGCAACGGTACAAATACGTGTCATGTCCCTTCCTGTCACTGGGATAGAGCACCGCAAGATTGAACCCATCACAAAGCACTCTCCCACTGAAGATAAATCAATCTAGTTGGCCAAACCAAACGGATAGATCAGAGAGAAATACAAAGTTATAAAATCATGCATAATAAAGTTCAGAAAAGACTCAATTACTTCTCATGAATTTTCAGATCATAAACCCACAATTCATCGGATCCCAACAAACACACCACAAAAGAATATTACATCGAATAGAACTGCAAGAACATCAAAGAGAACATGGTACTAAAGATAAAAGAGAGAGAAGAAGCCATCTAGCTACTAGCTATGGACCTGTAGGTCTGTGGTAAACTACTCACGCATCATCAGAGGGCAGCACCGATGATCTAGAAGCCCGTTGTGATCGCTTCCCCCTCTGGCAGAGTACCAGAAAAGGCCTTCAGATGGGGTCGCAGAAGAACAGAAAGTTTGCAGTAATGGAAAAAGAGTTTCGGGTGGCTCTCTGTTTGTTTGGGAATATTTATGAATTTCTAGAGGCGGAATTATGTCAAGAGGTGTTATGGGGGTCCAACAAGCTCAAGGGGCGCACCCTACGAGATTGTCACACCCGCATGTGTCCATCTCACCACATCCGGGACCGGCTCAATATCCACCACACTGACAAGCATCCGAGCTACACCGGGTGCGCGAGTGAAAGGCATGTCAACACGCTCAGACTTGCCAATGAGTGAACCAAGACTCCAGGTAACCAGAAAATCATTCAGAGGCTTCAGCGGTGCCCCCGGAAAATGAACCCAAATCTGGGAAAGAGGTGTTCCCTATGGCTCCTTCTGCTTCCAAGCATCAAATTCCATAATACAATTGCTGCTAGGCACCCTGCACATACCGAACTTAAGCCGTCAATTTAAATCCTCTCGAGACGGGAAATCAACCTTATAGACCTGATCCTCAAGTTTGACAAGAGCCCACTGGAAATTGCCCGGGGCTAGCTCTCGAAGCTGTGGCACAACTTGCGCCTCCATTATCGGTCCATGTGTCACTTTGACCACACCCGTAATCAAACTCTTCGCCATAGGTGCAAGCGAAATAATGCCTGGTGACTAAAAAAACATAATTTCGGGGAAAGAAACCCCATAGATCGTGACCATCGGCTTTGGTCCCAGAAGAAGGGGCACTCCCTGAACCATGCTTCGGTCTAAGGCATAAATCTCATAGCTCTAACGTGGAATCGGCCACAAAATGTCCCGGCTCTCATAATAGTTACAATTCAATTTATCTTTCTTCTGTGCCCACGTCGTAGCTCTTTCGCCATCAGACTTGTCAAATGCTCCGTCATTGCTAGTCCTGAACCTTCACGCATCTGGCTTGTAACAAGAACCATCACAGCAGCGAGAGACCGCACAATGTCCATGGCAGCACCTGACAATGCCGGTGTGGGTACTGCAGCAGCCGCCTCCGAAGAAGCCTCCGGATCCACCGGGTTGCGGCCTCAGAGGTTTATGCCGGTGGTGGAGGTGTACGAGTCGAAGGTGGCAGCCTGCCACCCCCTACCTCCGCGGTAACGGTAATTGGGACAGGAAGCCCCTTCCACGAAGTTGCCCGGAGGACCATAGAAGCCTCGGCCAGCCCCGCCGTCATTCTGCCAAGCATACCCGTGCTCTCCACCCGCCGAGGACGAGCCGCGGTGTTGACCCCCACCCCCACCCCCCCCCCTAAGGCATTATAGCCGTCGTCACCCCAGTGTCCACGGGGAGGATTGCGGCCGCCGTCCGAGGGACCATAGAACTCCTGGCCCGAGCCGAAGTCGCGACTACAACCACCTCCTTGAGCAGCGGCGCTCATGGCCGACGCCCGCCAGTCCCTAGCAGGTGGTGCTGGCCGCTGTGAACTATCGATTCTAGGCGGCGGCGGCTGCCCGTTCCCGTGGCTGGCCATGGTTACCGCCGCAACCGCAGGTGCCGATGAGATCCTAGTAGTGTGCCACTGCCTTAGCGAAGAAAACCAGGGCGAGAATTATGTTGAACCCTAGAGACCGGATGTGCATGAGAATGCACACGATCCAATGCATTCGCATGCAACGTCACTAGGACAACACCCACTAGGCCGACGGCCTGGGCTGCATACTAGGCCATATACCCAGTACCAGTCGAGCCCAAGACTGCGATTGCTTCCTCTAACCCACATTGGATCTCCTCAGTCCAGACAACCACTGGCGCTGGCGGCTGCACCGCCGCGCGGCCCTTCTTCTTATTTTTTTCTAGTAACCATCATCCAAGAATCCAGCAATACACAATCCGAGAACATAATTTGTGGGATACTTACCTTGGGAATCGGCGCTTTCCAAGGCTTGATCATCGACGCCAACGACCTTCCAAGTGTGCCACGGTGAGGTCCCATCACCTTGCCGTCCTCCCTGTGACCACCGCAACACACCTCCGGCGTCGACGACGACACGGACAGCTGCGACACGATCTGCAGCGTCACGGCGGCCTTGAAATCACGCACTAAGTCTTCGACCTCGTCGGCCTCCGCGAAAACCCAGAAATGGCCCCCGATGTGCCGGAGATCGGGCTCGGGATTTGGATCCACCGCCGCCAATCAAGAAACCATTCCCTTCAATTTTGCTGCCGGAGACGTCGTACTAGGATCCACGATATCTATCGGATCGGACTCACGCTGCCGCTCTCTGCGATTGGACAGCCAATAAAGATCACGAAAACGTCGATCACTATGTGTCCGCTCTCCAGCACACCCTCATCTCCCCACAGGTACTGCCCCGCGAGAATGTCCTCCTCTAGATCTCTCACCGTAATCCACCGTAACGGAGGGTAAAGATTGAGGATTCCCCCATGGTGATCTCCCGTTCCCCCGACGATGGAGAACAAGGCCTTCCACCGCATCGGCTCAACCAGCTCTGGTACTATAGGCACATAATGAGTGGCACCGAGGAGCCGTCACCCTCCGGCGGAGGCGTAATCACCCCATTCACCCGGTCCGTCATCAACAAACCGTCTGTGAAGGCCACGTGGCAGGGAACTGTAACGAGTCTTGTTTTCCAGAGGTTCTGATGGTTGTGGAGGCCAACCAGCGCCACTCACATTGAACTAGCCAACATAGGACTTCTAATCTCAAGACATGCACTCACTCTGGTGTAGTTTGAGAGAACCAACAAACATATCCCCTTGCTCAAGGAGAGGCACCAGCATCCCGAAAGACAGTAAACATAGGAGAGAGACAACAATGAAGACACCATTAACCAACCAACCAGGTAAAGAGTTCACAAATTGCATGGTCCGGGAAGCCCAATGGGCACGACCTAATATAGACTTGAAAGAAACATAGACACATGACAACGATTTTTTGAAGATTTGCCAGACTAGAGTTCCTACACAAGATTCATCATCTTATTTTATAACCGCCTGAAAGCCAGACACATGTTGAACATTGTTTGCGCCTTCAGAGATAAATACACCCCATCATGGGTGGATCACACGGGGCTATGCTCTTTTTGCTTCGATTGCTACTACTTAGGACCACAGGCCGTGATCTGCTGCTCCAGCTGAATCAAAAGAAGAACATAGTAATGATTACAACATGCCTAAGGCACTGCGCATAATGTTTGTCAAGTCACAAGGATTCACAAATCAGCAATGTTACAACGTGGTCGGTATCTTATTCCGGCCCTTCGCCAAGCTTATTTTACGTTGAGAAACAAATAAATTATATGGCTTAAAACTTCCCAATATAGCTAAAGAAATGTGTTGACGAAAATTGAGGCAAAAGCATTTCAAATACTTAAGAAACCAAACAGTATAACAAGATAAATATCAATAGCAAAAGAATGAGATCCCATTTTTCCTTTTTATCTTCAAATTAAACATTACATGACCGATTTGTAGAGCATGACACTAGTCGGAAGTTGGAAGTCAAAAGCCAACATAGGCACATAAGGGGCTACCTGCATCATGGTCTGGAACTTGTCGCGCACATCGCAGAACTCATCCGTAAGAAGAGCCAATGCCATGAGGCACCTGGAATAATGCAAAAATCCCACATTGTCAAATTCTGGAGAGAATAATTAAGCAAACTGAACTGACATGGTTCGAAAATCGTAAGCCTGTGCATGGAAAAAATACCTCTCGAGCCATCTCAGACTTAGTCATGCTATAAATGTAAGTCTAGAACTAACAAGTACCAAGAGAATAATCAAAGAGGCATATTCAGATAATGAACCGAGTTCTACCATCACATGGTTGCAAATAAAGTGAACGCTAGTCCTTGTAAAAATAATAAGATTGATATGGACATAGTATAGTGGTATAAAAGAGAAAATTAGCCCGCAGGTTTACATACAGAATGTGAAGAATGCAGAGTGTGGAGAATAATTATTGTGCATTTTATATAGTAAGCTACCAAGTGAATAATTATTGTGCAACATATATAATAAAGTACTTAGTATACTGACCCTTCTTTGCTTCTTGCCTCAATGAACTGATGGAAGTGCATGCAGCAGAGGTTCACTTTCTTAGCACCAACACTGATACATGCCAAAAAGAGCAAGATCAGAATACTCGAATTTTCTTAAACTCGTTCAACGCTACGGCTGTAAAAATAATGTTCTCAAGGAGCCATTTGTCTATTGTTTGTCAGCACAATAAATTGTTTGATCAACCAGAAAAATAAATAACAGTAGCCTTAAATGCAATTGTACATGTAGTACCTGATATATTTACAACACGTTAAAGTTTCACTTGTTGAACAATAACATTTGCGTGACTATCGATGATTTAATTACAAAAAGACAACTAAATTCGTCTTTTCTAATTACAGCTATGCGATAGTCACGAGCGACCTGAGCCGCATGCCCATAAAGTACACACCCGTGCCAACTCATCCGAATAAAACAACATCAATAAAGTTGACAAGCTAGAAAATGACCATTGGCATTACGTAGAATAGCCGCTCATTGATACAATAATAAATGTTTACAGAACAATAAGTCTTTATTGCTAGTCTAGAAAATTGCCATTAGCTAAAAAAATAGCACTAGAAATGTCCTCAAGACGACAAAGTATTCCTTGAAGAGCTATAGCATCACTATGGCACGAATAGTGATAATTCCATGTGTAACACAACTGAACTCAGATCTTATACTTTTGTATATCCGACAGCCATAAGCGATACCACGCCGACACATCCGAACATAAATGTGGACACACCAGAAGACTACCATGCGAGTGATGCATGGATATCTGTACTTCCATTACATGAAACACAAGCAAACTTGACACTTCTACCTATGAGTACATGACAACTTAAGTGACAACATAAACTGCTTGCCCAAGACAAATACATCTAAATCAAACTGACATCGATGCGGCGGAGAACAAACATACAGTAGTTATAAATGGGCGGGAGAAAGACAAGGGCTTATCATCATCACCTGCAGCTGTAGCCCTTGAGCTGATGCACCAGGTCGTCGACCTTGTTCAAATCTACCTCGGTCTGGTTCCTGTGAATCGCAAAGCAGATCGGATAAAATCAATACCAAAGATGAGATGATGAAAGCAGATGGAGAGAGGAGGGATTGGGGGCGGACAGCAGGCCGGCGATGCCGTTGAGGATGCTGTTGGCGTCGTCGATGAAGAGGTTGATGACCTCGGCGACCAAGCTTGGGGCTGGGTTGCCATCCTCGTCCACCGACTGCAGGTACTGGAAATACTCGTCCACCGTACCCTACATGAATCACATCACATCACGAGAAGGCACAGCTAGACCGTCAGCCCACAAGCACACCGGATCTAGATGGGGATGGACTCACCGTGGCGAACATTGAAGTGACATGGTTGTTCAGTCAGACCTGGCCTTGGCGGCCGACATGGCGAGAGGTCCGGGAGGGGGGAGAGCAGGTGGCGAAGGGATCCGATGGAAGCTCTGGTGCCGGCGGCGGAGTGGTCGAGGGAGAGTTGGAGGGGGTTTGAGGTCGACGGAGCCCCTTATATATCTGGAAGCACGAGGCTCTGCCCGCAGAGATGTTTGGCTGCCCGCAGAGATGTTTGGCTGGGAATGCCACCATTAACAATACGGGCATGGCTGGGAGCCATTAACTAGCTACAAGGTGGACGACGCGGGATGCAGCCAGATCGGCTCTTCCGCGGAAACTTTTGGCGGCGAATGCTACGTTACCTCTGCTTGCTTGGCCAGGAACGAGCGGCATGCATGCGGTGCATGAATGGAGCTACAGGTTGAGGAGGCCAGCTGCATCCAGATGATCGATGTGGAGATGGAGTAGTGCATCTTCTTTGGATGGTTCTGTCGCGAGGCTGCGCCCGTGTCCTCCGGCTGCGATGGTCTGGTTCTGGTGCGTGCCTGGACCCTGCATGGGTGCGTTTTGTTAGGTTTAAGATTGATCCTATAAGCGGCCTGTCCGAACGAAGGTGCCACCAGGCCTGGACGGGAGGATTTCTCCTAAAAAAGGAGCCACGAGTGGCCGAACGAAGGTGCCACCATTGACACTACAGGCATGGCTCTCACGCGGAAGCTTTTGGCCGCGAGCAACGAGCGGGCATGCAGTGCATCTGTGCATGAATGCAGCTACAGGTTGAGGAGGCCAGCTGCATCCAGATGACAATAGCGATGTGCAGATGGAGTAGGCTTCTTTGGATGGTTCTGTCCCGATGGTGGACGCGGATTTTTAGAGCTTAGGCTCATGGACACCTTCTATCCATACCATTCAATATAGCTTTGAGATCTGTGCTAGACAACTAACTTACTCCATGTAATTTTCTCTTTTTTGTTGCTTCCAAATAAAACAACATATGAACTTCTAACTTTGCAAGATAGCAAAGCATTCTTACTACAATGAGAAAAAAAAACTTACAAATTTTTTTGACCAACATAAATATACAAAATGAGATTTTCTTTATAAAAAATGTTATTTTTAGTACTCATGATGCACGAAAAAATATGATAGTTTTTTTCCACATTCTAGTTAGAATGTTTTGTTGTGCAGTAAAGTGTGAAGTTCATATGTTGTTTTATTTGGTACTCCCTCCGTCCCAAAATGTAAGACGTTTTTTAGACTTAGTCTAAGTCTAAAAAACGTCTTATATTTTGGGACGGAGGGAGTAGAAACAAAAAAGAGAAAAAAAATTGCACGAATCGTGATGCAGAGATGGATAGCTAGATAAGGGGGTGCACCTGAGCCTAAGCTCTACAGAATATTTTCCTCCCGATGGTCTTGTTTTTACATACTTTTGTGTGTGAACTGGTGTCTGGTTCTCGTGCGTCCCTGGCCCCTCTGCGTAAGTGCGTTTTGTTAGGTTTAAGCTTGATCCTATGAGCGGCCTTGCATCTGTGGGTGACGCGAGGATTTTTCAACAAAAACAAAGGTCATGAGAGGCATGGATTGAATCCGCCACCGAATCTACACTGAGTGAATCCTAGTGAGGTAGCTAGCAGATTCTGTTATGATAGTGTGGTGCCGCTCGGTTTTCGCACCATGGTGGATGTCTCGATTGCAAGGGGATCAGCTGTGTATTTTCGTTATGATATATAATAATGGCAAGGGGATTAGCCGGTTCAAAAAGCTCTAGCATGTTGGAACCGCAACCCTCTAGCTACTCTCCTCTCACTCGAACGAAGGTGAAAGAAGAAGAACAGAGGACACGAGAAATTTTCTGGCGGCCTTGAAGCGCTGCCACGGGCGCACGAACGCTCAAATCTTTTTCCTCTATACATTGTCTACATCGTTACAACACCGGCGCAACTACAAGCAATACAGGAGAGGGGTCTTATACCCCGGTGCCCACACACCCAACGCCCACTAACAGCACGCACCACACCGGCCACTACCACATGACCCAGCCACTAACAAGCTAACTACATGTACGCCCACGCACAGCATGCATTGACTAACGGCCACACAACCCATACCGTGTGTGCGTGCATGCAGCTGTCTGTTGCCAGCTCCCGCGGACGGCTAGGCCAAGAGCAACCGGCCGTGATCAAGATTATTGCTTACAATTTCCCTTCTAATCTTGACACGGCTGGCTGTAGACGTCTCCGCGCACCGCTTCGACGTGCCGTGTGCCTGCCCTTGTTGGAGTTGATGCAGCTCGCGTCGTTGTCGTTGTCACCTGGCGCATCCGACTTGGCGCACCGTGCTCCGTCACGACTCCGACGACACATGCCGAGCTCCTTTTTCGACGGCGACACACGCCAGGCGTCCCCCTGCGTCCCGCATGTCCCGCACGTATCCTACGCGCCCGACGAGCCGAACCGCATCAGTGCGTCTCGCACGTCCCGCGCGCGTCCGACGAGCCCAACCACAGCAGTGCGTCCCGCACGTCCCGCGCGCACCCGACACGCCCGACGAGCCCGACCACAGCAGTGCGTCCCGCAAGTCCCGCGCGCACCCCACGCACCCGACGAGCCCGACCGCACCAGATGCTCACCGCGCGCCGCCTCCGCGTCCGCCAGCGACAAACGCCGGAAGGATGTAGCCGAACTCGAGAACGGACTCGAGCACAACGGCGCCATACGCCTCCTCCCGATGTCAACCGCACGCTCGTACGCGCGCCCGCTGTCCCGACGCGCCCGACGCGTCCAGCGCGCACCCATAACATGCACCGGTCGCGCCCGGCTCGCCGCCGCGGCTTATTGCCCTGCACCGCTGCGGCCTCAACCGCAACGCAGCACCTCCATGTCGCCACGCCGCGCCACCGTCGCCTCTGCGCCACCACGCAGGTCCTCCGCGGCTCCGTGCCACGCGCCTCCACGGTTGTCGCGCGGAGCCGCCGCGACCTCTGCGCCACCACGCAGGTCCTCCGCGGCCTCCTCGTCTCCGCGACCATTCGCGCGCACGACATCACACCGCATAGCCGCGGACTCGCCGCGCGTCGCCGTCGCCACGCGCTCGCCGCGCGCCGCAGCCGATGCCTCCATGTCGGCCGCGCACGCCGCATCCGCCGCGGACGCCACCGCACGCCACGGCCGCCCCTGGAACCTTGTGGCTCTGAATACCAATTGTTGGGACAAACCCCGGACCAGCTCTCTCTCTCTCTCTCTCTTTCACTCGCACATACGATGGTGGAAGAAGCAGCACACGATATTCCGGCGCACAAACGCCTCCGCCGCATGAACGGCGCCTCCGCCGCACGAACGGCCAAATCTTTACTGGGTACATACCCGGGCTCGGCACATACCGCCACCCACACACGAAAGACTACTGGAGACTACATCTCTCCTAGCTACTCTCCCTTATACACAACACCAATACATGGCTTATATAGCCGGACTCACACCAGGCGTTAGCCTCACGCACGCACTACCAGCATCATAACCGGGCACTAACCCATGCGCCAACTGACTAGCTACATGCACGAACTGACCCACGACGCGGCTAACTAACTAACCTGCTAACTACGTGCGTGCCCTTACACACAAGACCCGGTCGGGCTAGCTAACAACCAACCAACGCACACACCACGCCACTCTCGCCAACAGCCGCTGCGAGCGCACACCTGCACACACACAGATCGCAAGGACACCCGTGTGCCCACCGAGGACCAGACCTGGCGCGCTGACGCCGGTCACCACCGCATGGGCACGGGTATGGCTTATTGTTGGTATAGCTCCCGTCTTTGTCGTCGTTGTAGCTCTCGTCGTCGTCATCGCCACGGGTGCAGACTCCACCTGGCGCACTGACGCTGGTCGCCATCGACTCCGGGCACTGCCATTACAACGTACACGGGGGTCTTATATCCAGGGACGCGCCGGGCACGCACCCACGTCCCAGCCCACGTCGAGCGCCCGTCCCGCCCGCTCTGCCCGCGCCCCCTTCGACATGCACGCACACGTCTGGGCGCGGCGAGCCCGCGGTGGACCAGCTCAACGTGCACACCCCTGCTCGCCAACGGCCACCCTACACCACAGCAGCAGGATGAGCATCCAATCAAGGCTATGACCAGGGGTGGAGCTCTGTAGGGGCCGACCTGGGCCATGGCCCGCCCAGGAATTTGACCAAATATTTTTACCTATGTACCTAACCTAACCCACGTACGCACATGCACAACATCCCCTGCTCTCCTTGTCTCATGCATGCACCGCAGAAAATAGTCATATCGTCCAAGAATCCCATCCTTTCAGCATGTAGCCGCGCCCGACGGCCATGGACAGGGAGCACCGGCCCGAGCGCCGCGCCCGCCATCTCAAGGGTAACCACCGCAGTGCTGCCCGCCGAGATCTCGCCTCACCATGTCATGCTACCTCCCAACCATTCCTGCGGCTGTTCTGCTCCAAGCCTCCAACTCCATTCCAAGGCTCCAACACGGCAACATGTCAAGCAGGGACTGAGAGTAAAAGGCCTAATGTGCTCTACGATTTGATTGACGGGTTACTTCTTTTGTTCATTACCCTTTTAGTTTCTAGACAGCGGGTTGAACGTGTATTTTCTAGTATGAAGGCCATTAAGACAAAATTAGGCAATAAGATGGAAGATGAAAATCTTGCTAATAACCTGTTAGTTTACGTAGAGGGTGGAATCCAAAAGAACTACAACCACAAAGATGTCATCGCATATGTTAGAAGCAAAAAGGACCGGAGAGTTGATTTTAGAAGAAAAAAAGGATAGGAGTAGTAACCTAACAGTTTTCATGGTTGAACTGACTTTTTGGAATAGAAACATTTACATATATACACATATGTGCTCTCTCCATCTTGTAACATGTGCTCATGATATAATTTTTTTTAAAGTTCTACTCTTCTTCAATGTGGCCTGCCCAACTCTTCTTTCAAGCTCCATCACTCGCTATGACCACATGTTCGGTGCTCCACTGGCCAGCCATGATGGCATCTCCCTAAAACCTGGAGATCAGTGTCATGTGTTTCAGATGAACAAGTTTAGTGGTAGCTCATGGAGCATCATCACCAATCAACAAATTTAGCTAGCAGCAATAATTGGTTATCCCAAGAAATTAGAGCCAGCGGATGGGAGAAGTAGAAGCTCAGCAGAGAGCCTGGGGTAATCCCCCTTAAAAAGGCACAGCGGCGCCCAGCCAATAGCCTAGTTCTTCGATGCCTACACTTACACGAGAACGGCTCTTATGTCGGACCCAGCTATCTCCTGTGAACTTGAGTTGGGCTTTGTTGTCGCTTGGGATGAATGGGCCAGTCTTAGGCTTCTCGTGAAATGCCTCATCCAGTAGTTCGTGTGACATTCCCCTCCCTTTAGATTTGGCTTGACCCCAAGCCAATGCTCGAGGGGACCATGCCTTCAGAGGAATCACGTCTTCCCAGGATGCAAGTGATGGCAGGATGCCGCACCAGTAGATTAGGCTTGCTCTACTTAGAGATAACCCCTCTACACCGTGCATCGACCAGGGATGGTTGTTGAGAGCTGGAACTTAAGGAGGACAACATCGAGAATCGGCAGCTCCGGCTGCATGGTAGTGGATGGCGGCATACCAGCTTGTAGTTGCGGAGACATGTTTGACTGGGTGAATACGAGATTGTTCAGGCAAGTCCATTTTGTATGCCAACACGTCCACGTGATGCAATACCTAAAAGGGACAAAATTGCGGAAAGCTAACTTGTGGTTAGCGTGCGACGCGATGACAGTGACCGTGAAGGAAATATGCCCTAGAGGCAATAATAAAGTTATTATTTTTTCCTTATTTCATGATAAATTTTATTATTCATGCTAGAATTGTATTAACCGGAAACATGATACATGTGTGAATACATAGACAAACAGAGTGTCACTAGTATGCCTCTACTTGACTAGCTCGTTGATCAATGATGGTTGTGTTTCCTAGCCATAGACATGAGTTGTCATTTGATTAACGGGATCACATCATTAGGAGAATGATGTGATTGACTTGACCCATTCCGTTAGCTTAGCACTTGATCGTTTAGTATGTTGCTTTTGCTTTCTTCATCACTTATACATGTTCCTATGAATATGAGATTATGCAACTCTCATTTACCGGAGCAACACTTTGTGTAATACCAAACATCACAACGTAACTGGGTGATTATAAAGGTGCTCTACAGGTGTCTCTGAAGGTACTTGTTGAGTTGGCGTATTTCGAGATTAGGATTTGTCACTCCGATTGTGGGAGAGGTATCTCCGGGCCCACTCGGTAATACACATCACTATAATCCTTGCAAGCATTGCAACTAATGAGTTAGTTGAGGGATGATGTATTACGGAACAAGTAAAGAGACTTGCTGGTAACGAGATTGAACTAGGTATTGAGATACCGACGATCGAACCTCGGGCAAGTAACATACCGATGACAAAGGAAACAACGTATGTTGTTATAACATTGATTGATAAATATCTTCATAGAATATGTGGGTGCCAATGTGAGCATCTAGGTTCCGCTATTGGTTATTGACCGGAGAGGTGTCTCGGTCATGTCTACATAGTTCTCGAACCCGTAGGGTCCGCACGCTTAAAGTTCGGTGACGATTTGTATTATGAGTTTATGTGTTTTGATGTACCGAAGGTAGTTCGGAGTCCCGGATGAGATCGGGGACATGACGAGGAGTCTCGAAATGGTCGAGACATAAAGATCGATATATTGGACGACTATATTCGTACATTGGAAAGGTTCCGAGTGATTCGGGTATTTTTCGGAGTATCGGGGAGTTACGGGAAATCGTCGGGGAGTATATGGACCTTATTGGGCTTTACGGGAAAGAGAGAGGGGAGGCTGCCCCCCCCCCCCCCAAGGCTCAGTACGAATTGGACTAGGGGGAGGGGCGGCGCCCCCTCCTTCCTTCTCTTCTCTTTTCCCTTTCCTTCTCTCCTACTCCTACTACTTGGAAGGGATCCTAGTTCTACTAGGAAAAGGGGAATCCTACTCCCGGTGGGAGTAGGACTCACCTAAGGCGCGCCATAGAGAGGGCCAGCCCTCCCCCTCCTCCACTCCTTTAATAACAGGGAGGGGAGCACCCCTTGTAAACACAACAATTGATCATTGATCTTTTAGTCATGTGCGGTGTCCCTCTCCACCATAATCCACCTCGGTCATATCGTAGCGGTGCTTAGGTAAAGCCATGAGTCGGTAGCATCATCATCACCGTCATCACGCCGTCGTGCTGACGGAACTCTCCCTCGAAGCTCTGCTGGATCGGAGTTCGTGGGACGTCATCGAGCTGAACATGTGCTGAACTCGGAGGTGCCGTGCGTTCGGTACTTGGATCGGTCGGATCGTGAAGACGTACGACTACATCAAACGCGTTGTCATAACGCTTCCGCTTTCGGTCTACGAGGGTACGTGGATACACTCTCCCCTCTCGTTGCTATGCATCACCATGATCTTGCGTGTGCGTAGGAAATTTTAGAAATTACTATGTTCCCCAACAGTGGCATCCGAGCCAGGTTTATGCGTAGATGTTATATGCATTAGTAGAACACAAGTGAGTTGTGGGCGATACAAGTCATACTTCTTCCCAGCATGTCATACTTTGGTTCGGTGGTATTGTTGGATGAAGCGGCCCGGACCGACATTACACGTACGCTTATGCGAGACTGGTTCTACCGACGTGTTTTGCACATAGGTGGCTGGCGGGTGTCAGTTTCTCCAACTTTAGTTTAACCGAGTGTGGCTACGCCCGGTCCTTGAGAAGGTTAAAATAGCACTAACTTGACAAACTATCATTGTGGTTTTGATGCGTAGGTAAGAACGGTTCTTGCTCAGCCCGTAGTAGCCACGTAAAACTTGCAACAACAAAGTAGAGGACGTCTAACTTGTTTTTGCAGGGCATGTTGTGATGTGATATGGTCAAGGCATGATGCTATTTTTATTGTATGAGATGATCATGTTTTGTAACCAAGTTATCGACAACTGGCAGGAGCCATATGGTTGTCGCTTTATTGTATGCAATGCAATCGCCATGTAATTGTTTTACTTTATCACTAAGCGGTAGCGATAGTCGTAGAAGCAATAGTTGGCGAGACGAGAACGATGCTACGATAGAGATCAAGGTGTCGCGCCGGTGACGATGGTGATCATGACGGTGCTTCAGAGATGGAGATCACAAGCACAAGATGATGATAGCCATATCATATCATTTTGATTGCATGTGATGTTTATGTTTTATGCATCTTATTTTGCTTAGATCGATGGTAGCATTATAAGATGATCTCTCACTAAATTTCAAGGTATAAGTGTTCTCCCGGAGTATGCACCATTGCGAAAGTTCTTCGTGCTGAGACACCACGTGATGATCGGGTGTGATAGGCTCTACGTTCAAATACAACGGGTGCAAAACAGTTGCACACGCGGAATACTCAGGTTAAACTTGACGAGCCTAGCATATGCAGATATGGCCTCGGAACACTGAGACCGAAAGGTCGAGCATGAATCATATAGTAGATATGATCAACATAGTGATGTTCACCATTGAAAACTACTCCATCGCATGTGATGATCGGACATGGTTTAGTTGATTTGGATCACGTGATCACTTAGATGATTAGAGAGATGTCTATCTAAGTGGGAGTTCTTTAATAATTTGATTAATTGAACTTTAATTTATCATGAACTTAGTCCTGGTAGTATTAGCATATCTATGTTGTAGATCAATAGCTTGCGTTTAGCTCCCCTGTTTTTAATTTTGATATGTTCCTAGAAAACTAAGTTGAAAGATGTTAGTAGCAATGATGCGGATTAGACCCGTGATCTGAGGTTTATCCTCATTGCTGCCTGTAAGAATTATGTCCTTGATGCACCGCTAGGTGACAGACCTAGCTATTGCAGGAGCAGATGCGAGCGTTATGAACGCGTTTGGCTAGCTTAATATGATGACTACTTGATAGTTTAGTGCACCATGCTTAACGGCTTAGAATCGGGACTTCAAAGACGTTTTGAACGTCATGGACCATATGAGATGTTCCAGGAGTTGAAGTTAATATTTCAAGCAAATACCCGAGTTGAGAGATATGAAGTCTTCAACAAATTCTATAGCTAAAAGATGGAGGAGAATAGCTCAAGCAGTGATCATGTGCTCAGATTATCTAGGTACTACAATCACTTGAATCAAGTGAGAGTTAATCTTCCAGATAAAATAGTGATTGACAGAATTCTCTAGTCACCGTCACCAAGTTAGTAGAACTTCGTGATGAACTATAGTATGCAAGGGATGACGAAAACAATTCCCAAGCTTTTCGCGATGCTAAAATCGGCGAAGGTAGAAATCAAGAAAAACATCAAGTGTTGACGGTTGACAAGACCACTAGTTTGAAGATAAAGGCCAAAGGGAAGAAGGGGAACTTCAAGAAGAACGGCAAGCAAGTTGCTGCTCAAGTGAAGAAGCCCAAGTCTGGACCTAAGCCTGAGACTAAGTGCTTCTACTGCAAAGGGATTGGTCACTGGAAGCGCAACTACCCCAAGTATTTGGCGGATAAGAAGGATGGCAAAGTGAACAAAGGTATATTTGATATACATGCTATTGATTTGTGCTTTACTAGTGTTTATAGCAACCCCTCAGTATTTGATACTGGTTCAGTTGCTAAAAGTAGTAACTCAAAACGGGAGTTGTAGAATGAACAAAGACTAGTTAAGGGTGAAGGGACGATGTGTGTTGGAAGGGGTTCCAAGATTGATATGATCATCATCGCACACTCCCTATACTTTCGGGATTAGTGTTGAACCTAAATAAGTGTTATTTGGTGTTTGCGTTGAGCATGAATATGATTTGATCATGTTTATTGCAATATGGTTATTCATTTAAGTTAGAGAATAATTGTTCTTTTGTTTACATGAATAAAACCTTCTATGGTCATACACCCAATGAAAATGGTTTGTTGGATCTCGATCATAGTGATACACATATTCATAATATTGAAGCCAAAAGATGCAACATTAATAATGATAGTGCAACTTATTTGTGGTACTGCCGTTTAGGTCATATTGGTGTAAAGAGCATGAAGAAACTCCATGCTGATGGGATTTTGGAATCAATTTATTATGAATCACTTGATGCTTGCGAACCATGCCTCATGGGCAAGATGACTAAGACTCTGTTCTCCGGAACAATGGAGCGAGCAATAGACTTGTTGGAAATAATACATACTGATGTATGCAGTCCGATGAGTGTTGAGGCTCGCGGCAGGTACCATTATTTTCTGAACTTCACAGATGATTTGAGCAGATATGAGTATATCTACTTGATGAAACATAAGTCTGAAACATTTGAAAAGTTCAAAGAATTTCAGAGTGAAGTGGAAAATCATCGTAACAAGAAAATAAAGTTTCTACAATCTGATCGTGGAGGCAAATATTTGAGTTACGAGTTTGGCCTTCAGTTCAATTAATGTGAAATAAGTTTCACTACTCACGCCACCTGGAACACCACAGTGTAAGGGTGTGTCCGAATGTTGTACTCATACTTTATTAGATACGATGCGATCTATGATGTCTCTTACCGATTTACCACTATCGTTTTGGGGTTATGCATTAGAGACAGCTGCATTCACGTTAAATAGGGCACCATCTAAATCCGTTGAGACGACACCATATGAACTGTGGTTTGGCAAGAAATCAATGTTGTCGTTTCTTAAAGTTTGGGGCTGCGATGCTTATGTGAAAAAGTTTCATCCTGATAAGCTCATACCCAAATCGGAGAAATGTGTCTTCATAGGATACCCAAAGGAGACAGTTGGGTACACCTTCTATCACAAATCCGAAGGCAAGACATTTGTTGCTAAGAATGGATCCTTTCTAGAGAAGGAGTTTCTCTCAAAAGAAGTGATTGGGAGGAAAGTAGAACTTGATGAGGTAACTGTACCCGCTCCCTTATTGGAAAAGTAGTTCATCACAGAAATCTGTTCCTATGACTCCTACACCAATTAGTGAGGAGGCTAATGATGATGATCATGTAACTTCAGTTAAAGTTACTACCGAACCTCGTAGGTCAACCAGGGTGAGGTCCGCACCAGAGTGGTACGGTAATGCTGTTCTGGAGGTCATGTTACTTGACCATGATGAACCTACAAACTATGAGGAAGTGATGATGAGCCCAGATTCCACGAAATGGCTTGAGGCCATGAAATCTGAGATGTGATTCATGTATGAGAACAAAGTGTGGACTTTGGTTGACTTGCCCGATGATCGGCAAGCCATAGAAAATAAATGGATCTTCAAGAGGAAGACGGACGCTGATAGTAGTGTTACTATCTACAAAGCTAGACTTGTCAAAAAGGGTTTTTGACAAAGTTCAAGGAGTTGACTACGATGAGACCTTCTCACTCGTAGCGATGCTTAAGTCTGTCTGAATCATGTTAGCAAATTTCCACATTTTATGAAATCTGGCAAATGGATGTAAAGACTGCATTCCTGAATGGATTTCTGGAAGAAGAGTTGTATATGATGCAACCTGAAGGTTTTATCGATCCAAAGGATGCTAACAAAGTGTGCAAGCTCCAGCGATCCATCTATGGACTGGTGCAAGCATCTCGGAGTTGGAATATACGCTTTGATGAGTTGATCAAAGCATATAATTTTATACAGACTTGTGGTGAAGCTTGTATTTACAAGAAAGTGAGTGGGAGCACTACAACATTTCTGATAAATATATGTGAATGACATATTGTTGATCGGAAATAATGTAGAATTTTCTGGAAAGCATAAAGGAGTATTTGAAAGGAGTTTTTCAAATAAAGACCTCGGTGAAGCTGCTTACATATTGAGCATCAAGATCTATAGAGATAGATCAAGACGCTTGATAAGTTTTTTCAATGAGTACATACCTTGACAAGATTTTGAAGTGGTTCAAAATGGAACAGTCAAGAAAGAGTTCTTGCCTGTGTTACAAGGTGTGAAATTGAGTAAGACTCAAAGCCCTACCACGGCGAGAAGATAGAAAGAATGAAAGTCATTCCCTATGCCCCGCCATAGGTTCTATAAAGTATGCCATGCTGTGTACCAGATCTATTGTATACCCCACACTAAGTTTATCAAGGAGTATAATAGTGATCTAGGAGTAGATCAACTGGACAGCGGTCAAAATTATCCTTAGTGGAATAAGGATATGTTTCTCGATTATGGAGATGACAAAGCGTTAGGTAGTAAAGGGTTACATCGATGCAAGTTTTGAAACTGATCCAGATGATTCTAAGTCTCAATCTGGATACATACTGAAAGTGGGAGCTATTAGCTAGAGTAGCTCCGTGCAGAGCATTGTAGACATAGAAATTTGCAAAATACTTACAGATCTGAATGTGACAGACCTGTTGACTAAAATTATCTCACAAGCAAAACATGATCACACCTTAGTACTCTTTGGGTGTTAATCACATAGCGATGTGAACTAGATTACTGGCTCTACTAAACCATTTGGGTGTTGGTGACATGACGATGTGAACTATGGGTGTTAATCATATGGTGATGTGAACTATTGGTGTTAAATCACATGGCGATGTGAACTACATTATTGACTCTAGTGCAAGTGGGAGACTGAAGGAAATATGGCCTAGACGCAATAATAAAGTTATTATTTATTTCCTTATTGCATGATAATTTTTTATTATTCATGCTAGAATAGTATTAACCGGAAACATGATACATGTGTGAATACATAGACAACCAGCGTGTCACTAGTATGCCTCTACTTGACTAGCTCGTTGATCAAAGATGGTTATGTTTCCTAGCCATAGACATGAGTTGTCATTTGATTAACGGGATCACATCATTAGGAGAATGATGTGATTGACTTGACCCATTCCGTTAGCTTAGCACTTGATCGTTTAGTATGTTGCTATTGCTTTCTTCATGACTTATACATGTTCCTATGACTATGAGATTATGCAACTCTCATTTACCGGACGAACACTTTGTGTGCTACCAAACATCACAACCTAACTGGGTGATTATAAAGGTGCTCTACAGGTGTCTCCGAAGGTACTTGTTGAGTTGGCTGATGTCTACTACGCAACCTTCTCCTTGTAGACGTTGTTGGGCCTGCAAGTGCACAGGTTTGTAGGACAGTAGCAAATTTCCCTGAAGTGGATGACCCAAGGTTTATCAATCCGTAGGAGGCGTAGGATGAAGATGGTCTCTCTCAAGCAACCCTGCAACCAAATAACAAAGAGTCTCTTGTGTCCCCAACACACCAAATACAATGGTAAATTGTATAGGTGCACTAGTTCATGAAGAGATGGCGATACAAGTGCAACATGGATAGTAGATATAGGTTTTTGTAATCTGAAATAATAAAAACAGCAAGGTAACAAGTGATAAACGTGAGCGTAAACGGTATTGCAATGATAGGAAACAAGGCCTAGGGTTCATACTTTCACTAGTGCAAGTTCTCTCAACAATAATAACATAATTGGATCACATAACTATTCCTTAACATGCAACAAAGAGTCACTCCAAAGACACAAATCAACCAAAACCCTAATGTCACCTAGATACTCCATTGTCACCTCAAGTATCCGTGGGCATGATTATACGATATGCATCACACAATCTCAGATTCATCCATTCAACCAACACATATAAACTCAAAGAGTGCCCCAAAGTTTCTGCCGGAGAATCACGACGAAAATGTGTGCCAACCCCTAGGCATAGGTTCATGGGCGAACCCGCAAGTTGGTCACCAAAACATACATCAAGTGGCACGTGATATCCCATTGTCACCACAGATACGCATGGTAAGACATACATCAAGTGTTCTCAAATCTTTAAAGACTCAATCCGATAAGATTACTTCAAGGGGAAAACTCAATTCATTACAATACAGTAGAGGGGTAGAAGAAACATAAGATCCAACTATAATATAAAAGCTCGCGATACATCAAGATCGTGCCAAATCAAGAACACGAGAGAGAGATATCAAACACATAGCTACTGGTACATACCCTCAGCCCCGAGGGTGAACTACTCCCTCCTCGTCATGGATAGCGTCGGGATGATGAAGATGGCCACCGGTGATGGGTTCCCCCTCCGGCAGGGTGCCGCAACAGGGTCCCGAGAGGTTTTTGGTGGCTATAGAGGCTTGCGGCAGCGGAACTCCCGATCTATCTTCTATTCTGGAAGTTTTACAATAAGTAGGTATATATAGGTGAAAGGAGTACGTCGGTGGACCGAAGGGGGGCCACGAGGTAGGGGGCGCGCCCCAGGGGGGTGGGCGCACCCCCAACCCTCGTGAGCACCTCCCTTCTTTCCTGCCGTGCACTCCAAGTCCATCGGGTGGCTTTCCTTCCAAATATAACTTCTCCAGTTGATTTCGTTCCATTTTGACTCCGTTTGATATTCCTTTTCCTCGAAGTACTGAAATAGGCATAAAACAACAAATCTGGGTTGGGCCTCCGATTTATAGTTTAGTCCCAAAAGTAATATAAAAGTGGAAAATAAAGCCCAATATTGCCCAAAACAGTAGATAATTTAGCATGGAGCAATCAAAAATTATAGATACATTGGAGACATATCAAGCATCCCCAAGCTTAATTCCTACTCGTCCTCGAGCAGGTAAATGATAAAAAAAGATAATTTTTGATGTGGAGTGCTACTTGGCATAATTTCAATGTAAATATTCTTACTTGTGATATGAATATTCAGATCCGAAAGATTCAAGACAAAAGTTCATATTGACATAAAAATAATAATACTTCAAGCATACTAGCAAAGTAATCATGTCTTCTCAAAATAGCATGGCAAAGAAAGTTCATCCCTACAAAATCATATAGTTAGGCTATGCTTCATTTTCGTCACACAAAGATGTTCCCAACTTCTATACACCCGATGACAAGCCAAGCAATTGTTTCATACTTAAATAATCTCAAACTTTTTCAACCTTCACGCAATACATGAGCGTGAGCCATGGATATAGCACTATGGGTGGAATAGAATATGATGATGGGGATTGTGTGGAGAAGACAAAAGGGAAAGTCTCATGTTGACGAGGATAATCAACGGGCTATGGAGATGCCCATCAATTGATGTCAACATGAGGAGTAAGGGATTTCCATGCAACGGATGCACTAGAGCTATGAATGCTCAACAAAAGAAAACTAGTGGGTGTGCATCCAACTTGCTTGCTCATGAAGACCTAGGGCATTTGAGGAAGCCCATCGTAGGAATATACAAGCCAAGTTCTATAATGAAAAATTCCCACTAGTATAAGAACACAACTTATGAGACTCACTATATGAAGAACACGGTGCTACTTTGAAGCACAACATATGAGACTCACTACATGAAGAACAAGGTGCTACTTTGAAGCACAAGTGTGGAAAAAGAGATAGTAGCATTACCCTTTTCTTTTGCCTTTCTTTTTTTTTGGCCTTTCACTTTTTTTGGGCAATGCTCTAATAATGATGATCATCACACTTCTATTGATTACAATATAAGGATTACAACTTGAAATTAGAACAAGATATGACTCTATATGAATGCCTCCGTGTGTACGGGATGGTGCAATGAATCAAGAGTGACATGTATGAAAAATAATGCATGGTGGCTTTGCCACAAATACGATGTCAACTACATTATCATGCAATGGCAATATGACAAAAGTAAAGTATGTCATGATGATGAACGGAACGGTGGAAAGTTGCATGGCAATATATCTCGGAATGGCTATGGAAATGCCATAATAGGTAGGTATGGTGGCTGTTTTGAGGAAGATATAGGGAGGTTTATGTGTGATAGAGCGTATCGTATCACGGGATTTGGATGCACCGGCGAAGTTTGCACCAGCTCTCAAGGTGAGAAAGGGCAATGCACGGTACCGAAGAGGCTAGCAAAGGCGGACAGGTAAAAGTGCGTATAATCCATGGACTCAACATTAGTCAAAAGAACTCATATACTTATTGCAAAAATTTAGAAGTCATAAAAAATCAAGTACTACGCGCATGCTCCTAGGGGGATAGATTGGTAGGAAAAGACCATCGCTCGTCCCCGACCGCCACTCATAAGGATGCACAAGCCAGGTACACTTGATGTTTCAAATTTGTTACACAACTTTAACCATACGTGCATGCTACGGGACTTGCTAAATTCAACAGAAGCATTCTTTAAATTCATAATCACCCAACTAGCATGACATTAATAACACTACCTCCATATCTCAAAACAATTATCAAGTATCAAACTTCTCTTAGTATTCAACACACTCATAAGAATTCTTACAGATCTTGTATGCTTTGCATACTAGGATTATTTAAGCAAATTACCATGCTATTTAAGACTCTCAAAATGATATAACTGAAGCATGAGAGTTCATCTATTTCTTCAAAATAAAACCACCACCGTGCTCTAAAAGATATAAGTGAAGCACTAGAGCAAATGACAAACTACTCTGAAAGATATAAGTGAAGATCAATGAGTAGTCGAATAATTATGCAATTATGTGAAGACTCTCCCATTTAATAATTTCAGATCTTGGTATTTTATCAAAACAGCAAGCAAAAGAAAATAAAACTACATTGCAAGGATAGCACAACTAAGGTGAACAAGCAAAAACTTAGGTTCAACCGATACTAACCGATAGTTGTTGAAGAAGAAAGGTGGGATGCCTACCGGGGCATCCCCAAGCTTAGATGCTTGAGACTTCTTGAAATATTATCTTGGGGTGCCTTGGGCATCCCCAAGCTTGAACTTTTGTGTCTCCTTAATTCCTCTCATATCATGGTTTCTCTTTTTATCAACAGTTTCATTCACAACAAACTCAACAAGAACTCATGAGATAGGTTAGTATAAACCAATGCAAAACCTTATCATTTTCTACTGTAAAAAATCACTAAAATTATTATTCAACATTGCATACTAAATGCCTCTGCATATTTAATACTCCTATCCTCAAATAGAATCATTAAACAAGCAAACATATGCAAACACTGCAAACATAACAGCAATCTGTCATAACTGTATAGTCTGTAAAGAATGCAAGAGTATCAATACTTCCCTAACTCCGAAAATTATGAACTAAAATTCCCACTGTAATAAATTTATCAGAGCTCAATATGCAAAAATATTCAACATTATAGCGCTCTCTGACTTTTCTAGGGAATTTTTGCAACAGAGGTAAACTTTCTGTTTTCAAACAGAAACATGTATACTAGCAAAATGAGCATGGCAAAGGCTATCCTTGACTTTTTTATTGAAAAAAAAGATGAAAAACATTATTATAAATAACAGGAAGCAAATAATAACAAAATAAAATGACGCACCAAGCAAAACACATATCATGTGGTGAATAAAAATATAGCTCCAAGTAAAGTTACCGATGAACGAAGACGAAAGAGGGGATGCCTTCCGGGGCATCCCCAAGCTTAGCCTCTTGGTTGTACTTTAATATTGCCTTGGGGTGCCTTGGGAATCCCCAAGATTAGGCTCTTGCCTCTCCTTATTCCATAGTCCATCGAATCTTTACCCAAAACTTGAAAACTTTACTACACAAAACTTAATAGAAAACTCGTAAGCTCCGTTAGCGAAAGAAAACAAAACACCACTTCAAGGTACTGTAATGAAATCATTATTTATTTATATTGGTGTTAAACCTACTGTATTACAACTTCTCTATGGTTTATAAACTATTTTACTAGCCATAGAGTCATCAAAATAAGCAAACAACACAATGGAAACAGAATCTGTCAAAAACAGAACAGTCTGTAGTAATCTGTAACTAACGCAAACTTCTCGAACTCCAAAAATTCTAAAATAAATTGGTGGACCTGAGGAATTTGTCTAGTAATCACCTGCAAAAATAATTAACTAAATATTGCTCTCCAGTAAAAAGTTAAAGCTAATCTCGTGAGCGCTAAAGTTTCTGTTTTCTATAGCATGATCATAAAGACTTCACCCAGGTCTTCCCAAAGGTTCTACTTGGCACAAACACACGAAACCACATCTAAACAGAAGCTAGATGGATTATTTATTCCTAAACATAACCAAAAAGCAAGAAACTAAAATAAAATTGGGTTGCCTCCCAACAAGCGCTAACGTTTAATGCCCCTAGCTAGGCATGGTGATTTCAATGATGCTCACATAAAAGATAAGAATTGAAACATAAAGAGAGCATCATGAAGAATATGAATAGAACATTTAAGTCTAACCCACTTCCTATGCATAGGGATTTTGTGAGCAAACAAGTTATGGGAACAAGAATCAACTTGCATAGGAAGGCAAAACAAGCATAACTTCAAAACTTTAAGCACATAGAGAGGAAACTTGGTATTATTGCAATTCCTACAAGCGTATATTCCTCCCTCATAATAATTTTTAGTAGCATCATGAGTGAATTCAAAAATATAACCAGCACCTAAAGCATTCTTTTCATGATCTACTAGCATAGAAATTTTATTACTCTCCACATAAGCGAAATTCTTCTCATTCGGAATAGTGGGAGCAAATTCAACAAAATAACTATCATGTGATTGAAAATTAAGATCAAGATGACAAGTTTCATGGTTATCATTATTCTTTAAAGCATACGTGTCATCACAATAATCATCATAGATAGGAAACATGCTTTCATCATAGTAAATTTGCTCATCAAAGCTTGGGGACAAAAATATCATCTTCATCAAACATAGATTCCCCAAGCTTGTGGCTTTGCATATAATTAGCATCATGGATATTGAAGGAATTCATACTAACAACATTGCAATCATGCTCATCATTCAAAGATTTAGTGCCAAATATTTTAATGCACTCTTCTTCTAACACTTTGGCACAATTTTCCTTTCCATCACACTCATGAAAGATTTTAAAAAGACGAAGCGTAAGAGACAAACTTAATTCCATTTTTTGGTAGTTTTCTTTTATAAACTAACTAGTGCTAAAACAAGAAACAAAAAGATTCGATTGCAAGATCTAAAGATATACCTTCAAGCACTCACCTCCCCGGCAACGGCGCCAGAAAAGAGTTTGATGTCTATTACGCAACCTTCTCCTTGTAGACGTTGTTGGGCCTGCAAGTGCACAGGTTTGTAGGACAGTAGCAAATTTCCCTCAAGTGGATGACCTAAGGTTTATCAATCCGTAGGAGGCGTAGGATGAAGATGGTCTCTCTCAAGCAACCCTGCAACCAAATAACAAAGAGTCTCTTGTGTCCCCAACAGACCCAATACAATGGTAAATTGTATAGGTGCACTAGTTCGGCGAAGAGATGGTGATACAAGTGCAATATGGATGGTAGATATAGGTTTTTGTAATCTGAAATAATAAAAACAGCAAGGTAACAAGTGATAAACGTGAGCGTAAACGGTATTGCAATGATAGGAAACAAGGCCTAGGGTTCATACTTTCACTAGTGCAAGTTCTCTCAACAATAGTAACATAATTGGATCACATAACTATTCCTCAACATTCAACAAATAGTCACTCCAAAGACACTAATAGTGGAGAACAAACGAAGAGATTATGGTAGGGTACGAAACCACCTCAAAGTTATTCTTTCCAATCAATCCGTTGGGCTATTCCTTTAAGTGCCACAAACAGCCCTAGAGTTCATACTAGAATAACACCTTAAGATAGGAATCAACCAAAACCCTAATGTCACCTAGATACTCCATTGTCACCTCAAGTATCCGTGGGCATGATAATACGATATGCATCACACAATCTCAGATTCATCTATTCAACCAACACATAGAAACTCAAAGAGTGCCCCAAAGTTTTACCGGAGAATCACGACGAAAACGTGTGCCAACCCCTATGCATAGATTCATGGGCGGAACCTGCAAGTTGGTCACCAAAACATACATCAAGTGGCACATGATATCCCATTGTCACCACAGATACGCATCGGCAAGACATACATCAAGTGTTCTCAAATCTTTAAAGACTCAATCCGATAAGATTACTTCAAGGGGAAAACTCAATTCATTACAAGAGAGTAGAGGGGGAGAAGAAACATAAGATCCAACTATAATAGCAAAGCTCGCGATACATCAAGATCGTGCCAAATCAAGAACACGAGAGAGAGAGAGAGATCAAACACATAGCTACTGGTACATACCCTCAGCCCCGAGGGTGAACTACTCCCTCCTCGTCATGGATAGCGCCGGGATGATGAAGATGGCCACCGGTGATGGGTTCCCCCTCCGGCAGGGTGCCGGAACAGGGTCCCGAGAGGTTTTTGGTGGCTACAGAGGCTTGCGGCGGCGGAACTCCTGATCTATCTTCTGTTCTGGAAGTTTTACGATACGTAGGTATATATGGGTGAAAGGAGTACGTCGGTGGACCGAAGGGGGGCCACGAGGCAGGGGGGCACGCCCCAGGGGAGTGGGCGCGCACCTACCCTCGTGAGCACCTCCCTTCTTTCTTGACGTGCACTCCAAGTCCATCGGGTGGCTTTCCTTCAAAAAATAACTTCTCCAGTTGATTTCGTTCCGTTTTGACTCCGTCTGATATTCCTTTTCCTCGAAATACTGAAATAGGCATAAAACAGCAAATCTGGGTTGGGCCTCCGGTTAATAGGTTAGTCCCAAAAGTAATATAAAAGTGGAAAATAAAGCCCAATATTGCCCAAAACAATAGATAATTTAGCATGGAGCAATCAAAAGTTGTAGATACGTTGGAGACGTATCATTGGCGTATTTTGAGATTAGGATTTGTCATGCCGATTGTTGGAGAGGTATCTTCAGGCCCACTCGGTAATACACATCACTATAAGCCTTGCGAGCATTGTAACTAATGAGTTAATTGCGGGATGATGTATTATGGAATGAGTAAAGAGACTTGCCGGTAACGAGATTGAACTACGTATTGATATACCGACGATCGAACCTCGGGAGAGTAACATACCGATGACAAAGGGAACAACCTATGTTGTTATGAACATTGATCGATAAATATCTTCGTAGAATATGTGGGTGCCAATGTGAGCATCCAGGTTCCGCTATTGGTTATTGACCGGAGAGGTGTCTCGGTCATGTCTACATAGTTCTCGAACCCATAGGATCCGCACGCTTAAAGTTCGGTGACGATTTGTATTATGAGTTTATGTGTTTTGATGTACCGAAGGTAGTTCGGAGTCCCGGATGAGATCGGCAACATGACGATGTGTCTCGAAATGGTCGAGACATAAAGATCGATATATTGGACGACTATATTCGGACATCGGAAAGGTTCCGAGTGATTCGGGTATTTTTCGGAGTATCGGGGAGTTACGGGAATTCGCCGAGGAGTATATGGGCCTTATTGGGCTTTAGGGGAAAGAGAGAGGGGAGGCTGCCCCCCCCCCCCAAGGCTTAGTCCGAATTGGACTAGGGGGAGGGGCGGCGCCCCCTCCTTCCTTCTCTTATCTTTTCCCTTTCCTTCTCTCCTACTCCTACTACTTGGAAGGGCTCCTAGTTCTACTAGGGAAAGGGGAATCCTACTCCCGGTGGGAGTAGGACTCCCCTAGGGCGCGCCATAGAGAGGGCCGGCCCTCCCCCTCCTCCACTCCTTTATATACGGGGAGGGGGGCACCCCTTGGAGACACAACAATTGATCATTGATCTTTTAGCCGTGTGCGGTGCCCCCCTCCACCATAATCCACCTCGGTCATATCGTAGCGGTGCTTAGGCAAAGCCCTACGTCGGTAGCATCATCATCACCGTCATCAAGCCGTCGTGCTGACAGAACTCTCCCTCGAAGCTCCGCTGAATCGGAGTTCGTGGGACGTCGTCGAGCTGAACATGTGCTGAACTAGGAGGTGTCGTGCGTTCGGTACTTGGATCAGTCGTATCGTGAAGACGTACGACTACATCAACCGCGTTGTCATAAAGCTTCCGCTTTCAGTCTAGAGGGTACGTGCACACACTCTCCCCTCTCGTTGCTATGCATCACCATGATCTTGTGTGTGCGTAGGAAAATTTTGAAATTACTACGTTCCCCAACAGACCGGGCATACAACTAAAACTTCAAATAAACCCAGTCTCGAACAACAAAATACTCTACCCGAGCGAAAATAGTCAGCCTTGTTCTTCATTAGTTGTCGACCTTGGTTCAGATGTCGTGCAGCCGCTAGATCAGTCACTGCCTCATCAACGATGTTTTTAAGTCCGAATAAGCGAGGCTTGTGCCCGTAGATGGCTTCAAATGGTGTTGATTTAAGGGTGGAGTGGTATGAGGTGTTTTACCCAAATTCGGCCATGGTGAGTCAATCATCCCATTTCTTCGGATAATTGTGAACAAAGCAACAAATGCAGAGTTCCAAGCACTAGTTGACTCACTCTATTGTACCATTAGTTCCAAACACATATTTATATCTTCGGATATAATCTTGAACTGAAAATGACATGGTTTTTTTTGCTGCCCTTTCCTTTTTGAAAAGGAAGATGACCCCGGCCTTTGCATAAGGGCGGCACATATAGTCATTTTATTAATTATTCACAAAGTCCTTAAAAGTAATACAAATAAGACTAAAGTCACCTTGTAGGCAACATCTATCGCTGCTCCTATAAACTTGATGAAAGGGGCTGCACATGGCTGGGGCCGCTACCCAGACCTCACACCCCATCCTAACATCTAAAACCGAAGCCTCAACAAAGCCGAGAAATAGCACATCGGGCCACAAACCGGTCCAACGGAGTCTCAGTGGGCACCGCATGACGCTTCTACAAAGGTCACCGACACCGACTCCTGCTAATTCATCTTTAGAGTAGGCACGAACGCATTCACCTTTCCAGGCCTGACGTCAACAATGCAATGACGCAAGACGGGGCCACCTCCCTACGCTCATCCAACCTAAAGCAACTTTCGTTGAGACCCTGCTGCGCCACGCCGTCGAGACTCCACGTCATTGATGTGTCACGTGGAACACAGACCACCTCAGAAACTTTCCACTGGTCCCTCGAGTCGATGCACACCTCCAAGAATGATGCCCCAAATGGGGAAATGACACAAACCTTTTCCCGTGATTAAGGAGAGACATCGGCATTCCAAAAGACAGTAAAGAGATCGGAGAGCCAACAACATACAACGAAACCAATTCACCAGTAAAAAACCAACCAGGTAGAGAGCTTAAATATTGTATGGGACACAACCGGGTATAGAGTTGACAAAGACATTGACACATGACAAAATGTTTTTTTTTGAAGACTTGCGAGACTGAAGTTCTTACCCAAGATTCCTCATGTTATTTCATAATCGCTCTCCAAAGTCAGACACCTATTGAACATTGTATACATCTGGAGAGATACATACACCCCGTCATAGGAGGGATCACATGGAGCTACGCTCTTTTTCGTTCCATAGCTACTAGTTAGGACCATAGGCTGTGATCTGCTCCTCCAGCTTCATCAAAAGAACAATAGGTTAATTATTACGACATTTCTAAGGTACATATTGGTGGCCAAGTCACAAGGTTTCACAAATCATCCATGTTACAAGGTGGTTGATATCTTATTTCAGTATTTGGCTAAGCTTAATTTACGGTGAGAAACAAAGAAATTATATTGCTTAGAACTACCCCATACAGCTACTGAATCGTGATGACACAAATTAAGACATAAACGTTTTAGATACCTCGGAATCCAAACAGTATATCTAGATAAATATCAACAGCAACAAGAATGAGATCAAGTTCTTTATTTTTTATCTTAAAGGAACCATGTCCGATCTTTAGATTATGATACTAGTAAGAAGTTGGAAGTCAAAGCAAACATACACACATAGGGGGCTACCTGCATCATAGCCTCGAAATTGCTTCGCACATCACAGAACTCACTCCCAGGAAGAGCCAACGCCATGACGCACCTGGAATAAATGCATCATACCACGCAGTCAAATTCTAGACAGAGTGATCACGTGAACTGAACTAACAGTGGTTCGGAAATCATAACCCTCTTCTTGGAAAAAGAATTCTAGCCATCTCAGATTTAGTCATGCTATAAACATAAGTCATCAAAAAAGTTATACCATCACAAGTTAAACAGACTTTCCATGGTGTTATTTATGTGCAGAAAAAAAGTTCTCGGAATGACCTGAGACTCCACGGACGGTCTTTTTGGAAAATATTAAAAATACTGGAAGAAAAATCCACGTCAGGGGGCCCACACCCTGTCCACGAGGGTGGGGGCGCGCCTTCCCCCCTGGGCGCAGCCCCCTGCCTCGTGGGCCCCCTGACGCTCCACCGACCTCAACTCCAACTCCATATATTCACTTTTGGGGATAAAAAAATCAGAGAGAAGGATTCATCGCGTTTTACAATACGGAGCCACCGCCAAGCCCTAAAACCTCTCGGGGGGGGGGGGCTGATCTGGAGTCCGTTCGGGGCTCCGGAGAGGGGGATTTGTCGCCGTCGTCATCATCAACCATCCTCCATCACCAATTTCATGATGCTCACCGCCGTGCGTGACTAATTCCATCATAGGCTTGCTGGACGGTGATGGGTTGGATGAGATCTATCATGTAATCGAGTTAGTTTATTTAGGGTTTGATCCCTAGTATCCACTATGTTCTGAGATTGATGTTGCAATGACTTTGCTATGCTTAATGCTTGTCACTAGGGCCCGAGTGCCATGATTTCAGATCAGAACCTATTATGTTTTCATGAATATATGTGAGTTCTTGATCCTATCTTGCAAGTCTATAGTCACCTACTATGTGTTAAGATCCGGCAACCACGAAGTGACAATAATCGGGACCACTCCCGGTGATGACCGTAGTTTGAGGAGTTCATGCATTCACTATGTGTTAATGGTTTGGTCCGGTACTCTATTAAAATGAGGCCTTAATATCCCTTAGTTTCCGTTAGGACCCCGCTGCCACGGGAGGGTAGGACAAAAGATGTCATGCAAGTTCTTTTCCATAAGCACGTATGACTATATTCGGAATACATGCCTACATTACATTGATGAATTGGAGCTAGTTCTGTGTCACCGTATGATATGACTGTTACATGATGAACCACATCCGGCATAATTCTCCATCACCGATCCAATGCCTACGAGATTTTCACATATTGTTCTCCGCTTATTTACTTTTCCGTTGCTATTGTTACAATCACTACAAAACCCAAAAATATTACTTTTGCTATCATTACCGTTACTTCCATATTACTTTGCTACTAAATACTTTGTTGCAGATACTAAGTTATCCAGGTGTGGTTGAATTTACAACTTAACTGCTAATACTTGAGAATATTCTTTGGCTCCCCTTGTGTCGAATCAATAAATTTGGGTTGAATACTCTACCCTCGAAAACTTTTGCGATCCCCTATACTTGTGGGTTATTACATAGCGACAAAGCAAACTAACGAGCAAGCAGACATATTTTTGTGTTTTTGTAATTTTTATGGGAAGTGGGGTAGATGAAAACGAGAGGCAAAGGAAAATAAAAAGTAGAGAAAGTAAATGATAGTTTGTCTAATGGTAGTTGATAGGTTTTGATGTTGTCTCCCCGCAACGGCACCAGAAATTCTTCGTGCTACTTGTGAGCTGCGTTTGGATTTTCCCTCGGTGGGAACCAAGATTTATCAAACCAATAGGAGAATCACGCAAAGCCTCGTGAACAGCACCTGCACACAAAAAAGCAAATACTTGCACCCAACGCTGGCAAGAGGGTTATTAATCCGCTTGAACTCGTTACTTGCAAGGTTCAAATCTTGTAGTGGTAGATAGAAAAATTGCATAATAAAATAAAAGAAATAAAATTGCAGCAAAGGAATTTAGGTTCTTTATATATGATTAAAGTAGACCCGGAGGCCATAGTTTTCACTAGAGGCTTGTCTCTCGAACACATAACATATGGTGGGTGAACAAATTACTATTAGGCAATTGATAGAAAAAGGCATAGTTATGACGATATTCAAGGCAATGATCATGTATATAGGTATCATGTCTGAGACAAGTACACCGACTCCTGCCTGCATCTACTATTATAACCCCACCCATCGACCGCTATCCAACATGCATCTAGGGTATTAAGTTAACAAAAGCAGAGTAACACCATAAGCAAGATGGCATGATGTAGAAAAGGTAAACTCAATCAATATGAATGAACCCCATCGTTTTATCCTTAATGGCAACAATACAAATGCGTGTCATGTCCCTTCCTGTCACTGGGATAGAGCACCGCAAGATTGAACCCATCACAAAGCACTCTCCCACTGAAGATAAATTAATCTAGTTGGCCAAACCAGACAGATAGATCGGAGAGAAATACAAAGTCATATAAATCATGCATAATAAAGTTCAGAAAAGACTCAATCACTTCTCATGAATATTCAAATCATAAACCCACAATTCATCGGATCCCAACAAACACACCGCAAAAGAATATTACATCGAATAGAACTGCAAGAACATCAAGGAGAACATGGTACTAAAGATCAAAGAGAGAGAAGAAGCCATCTAGCTACTAGCTATGGACATGTAGGTATGTGGTAAACTACTCACGCATCATTGGAGGGTAGCACGGATGATCTATAAGCACTTTGTGATCGCTTCCCCCTCTGGCAGAGTACCAGAAAAGGCCTTCAGATGGGATTGCAGAAGAACAGAAAGTTTTCAGTAATGGAAAAAGAGTTTCGGGTGGCTCTTTGTTTGTTTGGGAATATTTATGAATTTCTAGAGGCGAATTATGTCAAGAGGTGCTATGGGGGGCCAACAAGCTCAAGGGGTGCGCCCTACGAGATTGTCACACCCGCATGTGTCCATCTCACCACATCCGGGACCGGCTCAATGTCCACCACACTGACAAGCATCCGAGCTACACCGTGTGCTCGAGTGAAAGGCATGTCAACACGCTCAGTCTTGCCAATGAGTGACCCAAGACTCCAAGTAACCAGAAAATCATTCAGAGGCTTCAGCGGTGCCCCTGAAAAATGAACCCAGATCTGGGAAAGAGGTGTTCCCTATGGTTCCTTCATCTTCCAAGCATCAAATTACAGAATACAATTGCTGCTAGGCACCCTGCACATACCGAACTTAAGCCATCAATTTGAATCCTCTCTAGACGGGAAATCAACCTTATAGACCTGATCCTCAAGTTTGACAAGAGCACACTAGAAATTGCCCGGGGCTAGCTCTCGAAGCTGCGGCACAACTTGCGCCTCCATCATCGGTCCATGTGTCACTTTGACCACACCCGTAATCAAACTCTTCGCCGTAAGTGCAAGCGAAATAACGCCCGGTGACTCAAAAGACATAATTTTAGGGCAAGAAACCCCATAGATCGTGACCATCAGCTTTGGTCCTAGAAGAAGGGGGCACTCCCCTGAACCATGCTTTGTTCTAAGGCATAAATCTCATAGCTCCGTCGTGCAATCAGCCACAAAATGTCCTGGCTCTCCGCAATAGTTACAATTCAATTTATCTTTCTTCCGTGCCCACGTCGTAGCTCTTTCGCCATCAGACTTGTCAAATGCTCTTTCATTGCTAGAGTCCCGAACCTTCACCGCATCTGGCTTGGTAACAAAGAACCTTCACCTCAGCGAGAGATCGCACAATGTCCATGGCAGCACCTGAAAAGGCGGGTGTGGGTATTGCAGCAGCCGCCCCCGAAGAAGCCTCCGGATCCACCGAAGTTGCGGCCTCAGAGGTTTATGCCGGTGGTGGAGGTGTACGAGTCGAAGACGGCCGCCTGCCACCCCCTACCTCCGTGGTGACAGTAATTGGGACAGGAAGCCCCCTCCACGAAGTTGCCCGGAGGACCATAGAAGCCTCGGCCAGCCCCGTTGTCATTCTGCCAAGCATACCCGCGCTCTCCACCCGCCGAGGACGAGCCGCGGTGCTGACCCCCCCCCCACGTAGGCATTATAACCATCGTCACCCCAGTGTCCACGGGGAGGATTGCGGCCGCCGTCCGAGGGACCATAGAACTCCTGGCCCGAGCAGAAGTCGTGACTTCGGCCACCTCCTTGAGCAACGACGCTCATGGCCGACGCCCGCCTGTCCCTAGCAGGGTGGTGTGGGCCGCTGTGAACTATCGATTTTAGGCGGCGGTGGCTGCCCGTTCCCGCGGCTGGCCATGGTTACCGCCGCAACCGCAGGTGCCGACGAGATCCTAGTAGCGTGCCACTACCTTAGCGAAGGAAAACCAGGGCGAGCAATATGTCGAACCCTAGAGACCGGATGTGCATGAGAATGCACATGATCCAATGCATTCGCATGCAACGTCACTGGGACAGCGCCCACTAGGCCGACGTCCTGGGCTGCATACTAGGCCATTTACCCAGTATTAGTCGAGCCCAAGACTGTGATTGCTGCCTCTGACCCACATTGGCCCAGCAGCAGATTCAAATGAGCCACCCTTGCTGCTTGGATCTCCTCGGTCCAGACAACCACTAGCGCTGGCGGCTGCACCGCCGCGCGGCCCTTCTTCTTTTTTCTAGTAACCATCGTCCAAGAATCCAGCAATACACAATCTGTGAACATAATTTGTGGGAGACTTACCTTGGGAATCGGCCCTTTCCAAGGCTTGATCATCGATGCCGACGACCTTCCAAGTGTGCCACGGTGAGGTCCCCTCACCTTGCCGTCCTCCCTGTGGCCACTGCAACACACCTCCGGCATCGAAGACGACACGGACAGCTGCGACACGATCTGCAGCGTCACGGCGGCCTTGAAATCACGCACTAAGTCTTCGTCCTCGTCCGCCTCCGCGAAAACCCAGAAATGGCCCCCGATCTGCCGGAGATCGGGCTCGGGATTTGGATCCACCGCCGCCAACCGAGAAACCATTCCCTTCAATTCCGCTGCCAGAGACGTCATACTAAGATCTACCATGTCTATCGAATCGGACTCACGCTACCGCTCCTACGCGATCGGACAACCAATAAAGATCACGAAAACGTCGATCACTATGTGTCCGCTCTCCACCACACCCTCATCGCCCCGGAGGTACTGCCCCGTGAGAATGTCCTCCTCTAGATCCCTCACCGTAATCCACCGCGACGGAGTGTGAAGATTGAGGATTCCCCCATGGCGATCTCCCGTTCCCCCGACGAAGGAGAACAAGGCCATCGACCGCATCGGCTAACCAGCTCCGATACTATAGTCACATAATGAGTGGTGCCGAGGAGCCGACACCCTTCGGCGGGGGAGGCGTAATCACCCCGTTCACCCGGTCTATCATCAACAAACCTTCTGTGATGGCCACCTGGCAGGGAACTGTAACGAGTCTTGTTTCCAAGAGGTTCTGATGGTTGTGGAGGCGAACCAGCGCCACTCACATTGTACTAGCCAACATAGGACTTCTAATCTCAAGACATGCACTCACTCTAGTGTAGTTTTAGAGAACCAACAAATATATCCCCTTGCTCAAGGAGAGGCACCAGCATCCCGAAAGACAGTAAACATACGAGAGAGACAACAATGAAGACACCATTAACCAACCAACCAGGTAAAGAGTTCACAAATTGCATGGGCCAGGAAGCCCAGCAGGCACAACCTGATATAGACTTGAAAGAGACATAGACACATGACAACGATATTTTTTAAGATTTGCCAAACTAGAGTTCCTACACAAGATTCATCATCTTATTTTATTACCGCCTGAAAGCCAGACACATGTTGAACATTGTTTGCGCCTTCAGAGATAAATACACCCCATCATGGGTGGGATCACACGGGGCTATGCTCTTTTTGCTTCGATTGCTACTACTTAGGACCACATGCCGCGATCTGCTGCTCCAGCTGCATCAAAAGAAGAACAGAGTAATGATTACAACATGCCTAAGGCACTGCGCATAATGTTTGTCAAGTCACAAGGATTCACAAATCAGCAATGTTACAACATGGTCGGTATCTTATTCCGGCCCTTTGCCAAGCATATTTTACGTTGAGAAACAAATAAATTATATGGCTTAAAACAACCCAATATAGCTACAGAAATGTGTTGACGAAAATTGAGGCAAAAGCATTTCAGATACTTAAGAAACTAAACAGTATAACAAGATAAATATCAATAGCAAAAGAATGAGATCCCATTTTCCTTTTTATCTTCAAATTAAACATTACATGACCGATTTGTAGAGCATGACACTAGTCAGAAGTTGGAAGTCAAAAGCCAACATAGGCACATAAGGGCTACCTGCATCATGGTCTGGAACTTGTCGCGCACATCGCAGAACTCATGCGTAAGAAGAGCCAACGCCATGAGGCACCTGGAATAATGCAAAAATACCACATTATCAAATTGTGGAGAGAATAATTAAGCAAACTGAACTGACATGGTTCGAAAATCGTAAGCCTGTGCATGGAAAAAATACCTCGAGCCATATCATACTTAGTCATGCTATAAACGTAAGTCTAGAACTAACAAGTACCAAGAGAATAATCAAAGAGGCATATTCAGATAATGAACCGAGTTCTATACCATCACATGGTTGCAAATAAAGTGAACGCTAGTCCTTATAAAAATAATAAGATTGATATGGACATAGTATAGTGGTATAAAAGAGGAAATTAGCCCGCAAGTTTACATACAGAATGTGAAGAATGCAGAGTGTGGAGAATAATTATTGTGCAACATATATAGTAAGCTACCAAGTGAATAATTATTGTGCAACATATATAATAAAGTACTTAGTATACTGACCCTTCTTTGCTTCTTGCCTCAATGAACTGATGGAAGTGCATGCAGGAGAGGTTCACTTTCTTAGCACCAACACTGATACATGCCAAAAAGAGCAAGATCAGAACACTAGAATTTTCTGAAACTTGTTAAACGCTACGGCTGTAAAAATAATGTTCTCAAAGAGCCATTTGTCTAATGTTTGTCAGCACAATAAATTGTTTGATCAACCAGAAAAATAAATAACAGTAGCCTTAAATGCAATTGTACATGTAGTACCTGATATATTTACAACACGTTAAAGTTTCACTTGTCGAACAATAACATTTGCGTGACTAACGATGATTTAATTACAAAAAAAGGACAACTAAATTCGTCTTTTCTAATTACAGCTATGCGATAGTGCGAACGACACGAGCCGCATGCCCATAAAGTACGCACCCCGTGCCAACTCATCCGAATAAAAACAACATCAATAAAGTGGACAAGCTAGAAAAATGACCATTGGCATTACGTAGAATAGCCGCTCATTGATACAATAATAAATGTTTGCAGAACAATAAGTCTTTATTGCCAGTCTAGAAAATTGCCATTAGCTAAATAATAAAAAAATTAGCACTAGAAATGTCCTCAAGACAACAAAGTATTCCTTGAAGAGCTATAGCATCGCTATGGCACGAATAGTGATAATTCCATGTGTAACACAACTGAACTCAGATCTTATACTTTTGTGTATCCGACAGCCCATGAGCGATACCACGCCGACACATCCGAACATAAATGTGGACACACCAGAAAACTACCATGCGCGTGACGCATGGATATCTGTACTTTCATTACATGATACACAAGCAAACTCGACACTTCTACCTATGACTACGTGACAACTTAAATGACAACATAAACTGCTTGCCCAAGACAAACACATCTAAATCAAACTGACATCGATGCGCCGGAGAACAAACATACAGTAGTTATAAATGGGCGGGAGAAAGACAAGGGCTTATCATCATCACCTGCAGCTGCAGCCCTTGAGCTGATGCACCAGGTCGTCGACCTTGTTGAAATCTACCATGGTCTGGTTCCTGCGAATCACAAAGCAGACCGGATGAAATCAATACCCAAGATGAGATGACGAAAGCAGATGGAGAGAGAGGAGGGATTGGGGGCGGACAGCAGGCCGGCGATGCTGTTGAGGATGTTGTTGGCATCGCCGATGAAGAGGTTGATGACCTCGGTGACCAAGCCTTTGGCGCCTGAGCTGCCGTCCTGGTCCACCGACTGCAGGTACTGGAAACACTCGTCCACCGTATCCTACATGAATCACATCACATCACGAGAAGGCACAGCCAGACCGTCAGCCCACAAGCACACATGATCTAGATGGGGATGGACTCACCGTGGCGAACATTGAAGTGACATGGGTGTTCAGTCGGGCCCTGAGCGCGGTGGCCGAAATGGCGTGAGATATGTTGGGGTTGGGTAGAGCAGGTGGCGAAGGGATCCGATGGAAGCTGTTGTGCCGGTGGCGGAGTAGTCGAGGGAGAGTTGGAGGGGGTTTGGGGTCGACGGATCCCCTTATATATCTGGAAGCACGAGGCTCTGCCCGCGGAGATGTTTGGCTAGGACCTGGGAGTGCCACTATTAACACTACAGGCACGGCTGGGAGCCATTAACTAGCTACAAGGTGGACGACGCCGGATGCAGCCAGAAACTTTTGGCGGCGAGTGCTACGTTACCTCTGTTTGCTTGGCCATGCATGAACGAGCGGCATGCGTGCGGTGCATGAATGGAGCTACAGGTTGAGGAGGCCAGCTGCATCCAGATGATAATAGCGATGTGCAGATGGAGTAGGCTTCTTCTTTGGATGGTTCTGTCCCGATGGCCTTGCATCTGTGGGTGACGGGAAGATTTCTCAACAAAAAAAAAAGTCACGAGAGGCATGGATTGATCAGGCATCCCGAAGGATCACGGTCCATGGAATGGCACGGCAGAGGCTCATTCTCCACCTCCTGCTCTACTATTTGATTGACGAGTTACTTCTTTTGTTCATTACCCTTTTAGTTTCTAGACAGAGGGTTGAACATGTATTTTCTAGTATGAAGGCCATTAAGACAAGATTAGGCAATAAGATGGAAGATGAAAATCTTACTAATAACCTGTTAGTTTACGTAGAGGGTGGAATCCAGAAGAACTACAACCATGAAGATGTCATCGCATATTTTAGAAGCAAAAAGGATCGGAGAGTTGATTTTAGAAGCAAAAAGGATCGGAGTAGTAACTTCACAGTTTTCATGGTTGAACTGACTTTTGGAATAGAAACATTTACATATATACACATATGTGCTCTCTCCATCTTGTAACATGTGCTCATGATATAATTTTTTTAAGAGTTCTACTCTTCTTCAATGTGGCCTGCCCAACTCTTTCTTTCAAGCTCCGTCACTCGCTATGACCACATGTTCGGTGCTCCACTGGCGGCCATGATGGCATCTCCCTAAAACCTGGAGATCAGTGTCATGTGTTTCAGATGAACAAGTTTAGTGGTGGCTCATGGAGCATCATCACCAATCAACAAATTTAGCTAGCAGAAATAATTGGTTATCCCAAGAAATTGGAGCCAGCGGATGGGAGAAGTAGAAGCTCAGCGGAGAGGCTGGGGTAATCCCCCATTTGAAAAAATGCTCAGCGGCGCCCAGCCAATAGCCTAGTTCTTCGATGCCTACACTTACACGAGAACGGGCGCTTATGTCGGACCCAGCTGTCTCATGTGAACTTCAAGTTGGGCTTCGTTGTTGCTTGGGATGAATGGGCGAGTCTTAGGCTTCTCGTGAAATGCCTCATGCGGTAGTTCGTGTGACATTCCCCTCCCCTTTAAATTTGGCCTGACCCCAAGCCAATGCTCGAGGTGGCGCCTTCAGAGGAATCATGTCTTCCCAGGATGCAAGTGATGCCAGAATGTCGGACCAGTAGATTAGGCTTGCTCTACTTAGTGATGACCCCTCTGCACCGTGCATCGATCAGGGATGGTTGTTGATAGCTGGAACCTAAGGAGAACAACATCGAGAATCGGCAGCTCCGGCTGCATGGTAGTGGATGGCGGCATACCAGCTTGTAGTTGCGGAGACATGTTTGATTGGGTGAATACGAGATTGTTCAGGCAAGTCCATTTTATATGCCAACACGTCCACATGATGCAATACCTAAAAGGGACAAAATTGCGAAAAGCTAACTTGTTGTTAGCGCGTGACGCGACGGATGACCGGGCATACAACTGAAACTTCAAATAAACCCAGTCTCGAACAACAAAATACTCTACCCGAGCGAAAATAGTCAGCCTCGTCCTTCATTAGTTGTCGACCTTGGTTCAGATGTTGTGCAGCCGCTAGATCAGTCACTGCCTCGTCAACGATGTTATTAAGTCCGAATAAGCGAGGCTTGTGCCCGTAGATGGCTTCAAATGATGTTGATTTAAGGGTGGAGTGGTATGAGGTGTTTTACCCAAATTCGGTCATGGCAAGTCAATCATCCCATTTCTTCGGATAATTATGAACAAAGCAACAAATGCAGAGTTCCAAGCACTAGTTGACTCACTCTATTGTACCATTAGTTCCAAACACATATTTATATCTTCGGATATAATCTTGAACTAAAAATGACATGGTTCTTTTTTTCTGCCCTTTCCTTTTTTCGAAAAGGAAGATGACCCCCGGCCTTTGCATAAGGGCGGCACATATAGTCATTTTATTAATTATTCACAAAGTCCTTACAAAGTAATACAAATAAGACTAAAGTCACCTTGTTGGCCACATCTAATATAAACTTGATGAAAGGGGCTGCACATGGCTGGGGCCGCTACCCAGACCTCACACCCCATCCTAACATCTAAAATCGGAGCCTCAACAAAGCCGAGAAACAGCACATCGGGGCCACAAACCGGTCCAACGGAGTCTCAGCGGGCACCGCATGCGCATGCTGCAAAGGCCGCCGCCACCGACTCCTGCCGATTCGTCTTTAGAGTAGGCACGAACGCATTCACCTTTCCAGGTCTGACGTCAACAATGCAATGACGCAAGACAGGGCCACCTCCCTACGCTCATCCAACCTAAAGCAACTTCTGTTGAGACCCTGCTGCGCCACGCCGTCGAGACTCCGCATCATTGATGTGTCACGTGGAACACACACCACCTCAGAAACGTTCCACTGGTCCCTCGAGTCGATGCACACCTCCAAGAATGATGCCCCCAATGGGGAAATGACACAAACCTTTTCCCTTTATCAAGGAGAGACATCGGCATTCCAAAAGATAGTAAACAGATCGGAGAGCCAACAACATACAACAAACCCAATTCACCACTAAAAAACCAACCCGGTAGAGAGTTTAAATATTGTATGGGCGGCAGCCCAGCGGACACAACCGGGTATAGAGTTGACAGAGACATTGACACATGACAAAATGTTTTTTGAAGACTTGCGAGACTGGAGTTCTTACCCAAGATTCCTCATGTTATTTCATAATCGCTCTCCAAAGCCATACACCTATTGAACATTGTATACATCTGGAGAGATACATACACCCCGTCATGGGAGGGATCACATGGAGCTACGCTCTTTTCCTTCCATAGCTACTAGTTAGGACCATAGGCTGCGATCTGCTCCTCCAGCTTCATCAAAAGAACAATAGATTAATTATTACGACATTTCTAAGGCACATATTGGTGGCCAAGTCACAAGGTTTCACAAATCATCCATGTTAGTAGGTGGTTGATATCTTATTCCAGTATTTGGCTAAGCTTAATTTACGGTGAGAAACAAAGAAATTATATTGCTTAGAACTGCCCCATACAGCTACTGAATCGTGATGACACAGATTAAGACATAAACGTTTTAGATACCTCAGCAACCAAACAGTATATCTAGATAAATATCAACAGCAACAAGAATGAGATCAAGTTCTTTATTTTTTATCTTAAAGGAACCATGTCCGATCTTTAGATTATGATACTAGTAAGAAGTTGGAAGTCAAAGCCAGCATACACACATAGGGGGCTACCTGCATCATAGCCTCGAACTTGCTTCGCACATCACATAACTCACTCCAAGCAAGAGCCAACGCCATGAGGCACCTGGAATAAGTGCATCATACCACGCAGACAAATTCTAGACAGAGTGATCACGTGAACTGAACTAACAGTGGCTCGGAAATCATAACCCTCTGCTTGGAAAAAGAATTCTAGCCATCTCAGATTTAGTCATGCTATAAACATAAGTCATCAAAAAAGTTATACCATCACAAGTTAAAGTAGAATAATCAAAGAGGCATATTTAGATAATGAACCGAGTTATACCATCACAGGGTTGCAAATGAAGTGAAGGAGCAGGTTAATGCTATGAGCTAAATATACTGTCATCAAAAAAGGAAATCAGTCTTCTGGTTCACAATAATGTAAACAATACAGGGTGTGGATAATAATGATTGTGCAACATATATAATAAGGTACTAAGTACTGGCCTTTCTTTGCTTCTTGGCTCATTGAACGGACGGAATTGCATGCAGGATAGGTTCACTTTCTTAGCACCAACACTGATACATAAAAAGAAGAGGAAGATCAGGACACCAGGAAATTTTCAAGCTTATTAAACGCTATTGCACCATGTTGATCCGCATAACCATACTAGCGATAATAATCACGGTTGTCGAACCAATATATTGTTTGATAAACCCAAAAAATAAATAGCATTAGCTAAATGTGGTAGTAGATCAGTAGTACTGGAGATATTTATAGTACGGTAAAGTTTCACTTGCCGAACCATGAACGGCATGCCCATGACAATCACGTCTGAATCACATGATATGGATGCAACAGAGAAACAATCATATATAAAACAGTTAAAACTGAGCAGGGAAAGAAAGTGTTCATCGTCATTATACCTGTAGCTGCTCCCCTTGAGCTGACACACGAGGACGTCCACCATGTCGTAGTCCACCACAGGTTGGTTCCTGTGAAACGCAAAGCAGAGAAGACAATGGATGAGTACCCGATCGAGCGAGCCGAGATAATTGAAGCAGAGGAAGAGAGGAGGGATTGGGGGCGGACAGCAGGCCGGCGATGTCGTTGAGAATCCTCTTGGTTTCTTTGATGAAGAGGCTGATCATCTCGGCGACATAGCCCGAGGCTGTGGTCTCATTCTTCTCCATCAACTGCAGTTGCTGGAAATTATCGTCCAGCATGCCCTAGATGAATCACATGATGCGAAGGCAAAGATAGACTAGTCAGCCAGCCGCCGGAACAACCACACGGCCTAGGTGTACATGTGATGGGACGACGAAGGGATGCACTCACCATGGCGAACATGGGTGTGACAAGGTTGTCTAGCCGGGCCCTGAGCGCGGCAGCCGCCATTGTTGAGGATGTGCTGGGCCGGATGACCTGCTGATGCGAAGATGTAGTGGTGGTGGGCTGGTGGCGGAGTAGCCAGGGGATGGAAACCTTTATGTGGCCGGACGCACGAGACTCTCCCGCAAAAGCGTTTACGGCGAGTGCTACGTTACCTCTACTTGCTTGGCCATTAACGATCGAGGTTGGAGCCTTGGAGACGGCATGCGTGCATGCAGTGCATGAATGCAGCTACAGGTTGAGGATGGCAGCTGCAGCCAGATAGTCTGGAGATGGAGTGTAGGGCGTCTTCTTTGGATGGTTCTGTCGTTCATCTGCGATGCTCTTGTTTTACTTTTGTGTGTGTGAACTGTCTGGTTGTCGTGCCTAGCCCCTGCCTGATTTTTCTTTTTTTTTGAGCACCAAAATGCTTTCCACGTGGCTTTTGTTCGGTTTAAGATTCTCTCAGTGGCCTAGGCCGGTACTTGGGCTGTGGGTCACGGGCTTGGCCTAGCTCACAATACCGAATTATAAGACTAAGAGCATCTCTGCAGAACAGATACCGCAAAATCTGTTAAATTTTCTATCCGCATAAAATCATTTGACGGTTTGCTCTAAGATAATTTTGCGCGCAGTTCATCCCCAGCCCCGGATAGATCCCCAAATAGTACCTTAAATTTTGAAAACTTAAACTTAAATCATTCTCCTGCTACATAGATAGTCCAGACCTCGCCAGAGTTCATCACACACACATGGACAAACTACCATTAAAAATACAAATCGACTGAGGAACGGCAGAAGCCCACGGCTTCACGTCGAGAAGGAACTCGCACGCCAAGCGGTAGAGGGTCTGGGCGAGCTCGTTGTCCGCCTTCGCCGCGTGGAAGCGTTCAGCGGTGCCCTCTTTGCCAGCCTCCAGCGCCTCACTCGCGCCATGGTGCACGGTCTCCGCCTCGTGGAGGTTCTTCGTCGCCGGCCAGAGTGCCTCGGAGCTCATTGAAGTGCTGCCACACACAGTTGCCGCTGCTGCCGGAGAGGGCGCCGTGGTTTCGTGCTGTGCCGAGCCACAGCTCGACGGGCAGGCCGACTGGAGCTGCTAGACTCTGCGTCGTGCCGAGTTTGCGCGGCAGCGGCGGCTCCCACGTCGCGATCTTCCCCAACAAGATCCACGCTTGAGAGGAAAAACTGTCCGGATGCGCCGCCAGAGCTAAGAAAAGAAGATGGTGAAGGGGAAGTGGACTGCGCGAGGGGCGAGATCTATTCGACAAGAGAACCTTAAAACACCCCATCCCCACACATATAGCGGCGAAGCGGCAGTTTGCGGGCCGCCTTATATTTTTTACTGGACGATGGAAATATACCGCTTCTGTTCCGGCCCTTGGAAATGCTAAATTGGCCGAAAATATACGGTAGGCGGTGGGATAGAGTATCTACTAGAGATGCTCTAACTCATGAGAGGCGTCGATTGATCATGGAGACTATATCTTGCATTAAGAGAGACTGTAGGAAGTCTTACTGAAGGTTGTACAGTAATTGGGTTTGCACATTCTGTTGGGGAACTGTAACATCCCAAAATTCTAAATTTTGGAATGTTATATTAAATAAATAACTATGATTGTTGTCTGATTGTTTGTCTGATTTATTTAGTGAAATTTAGTGGAATTTGAAAACTTTTGAAAGTTGAATGAGAGGGAATGAAATGACTTTCCCAAACTTTCCCCTTTTGCCTTTTGGATCCCAATGAGCTCAAGTTCATTGCAACAGCAAACCCTAGAGTGAAGATGACATGACTTTTTCCATTTTGAAAAGAAAAGGGTTTTGGAAATAGATTTGAATTCCATTTGGGAATATTTCAAATTCAAAGCTTTATGCAACTCAATGATTTTCATGAGGGAAGATAAAATGACTTCTTCAATTATATGAAATATGAGTTGGAAGTTAAAAAGTATCAAGTTGAAAGTCATTTGAAAGTGCCTTGAAACCCTCTTTCAAATTTTGAGTTTTGAATTTGAATTCAAAACTTTGGCAAGTGGGAATCATTTCAAAAACTATGCCTGATGAATACTTGATCAAAAGTATGAGAGGAGTAAACATGACACTCCAAAAATATCAGAGGAAACAATGCCAAAAGTTTTGGATTCAAATCTGAATTTTATTTGAATTTGAAAAAAATGAATTTTTATAAAGTTTGGATTTTGCCTTTGGAAAAATGTTCAAATGATAGGAATATTCCCTGATCATTTTGGTATATATATACCCTATATAAAATATTTATAGTTATTGTTTTAATTCTGTTTTGTTTTATTAAAAAATAAAATCAAAAAATAGAAACCCCCAGCGCCAGCCAGCCTCTGCCCAGCCCGACCGAACCCCCACGGCCAGGCCCACCGAGCCGGCCCAGCTAATCGGCCAGCCAGCGCCCGCCTCACCTCGCCTCGCCTCAAACCCTTTCGCCCGGCCACCCGCCGCCGCACTCTCTCTCTCAGCGACAGTGGGACCCGCCTTCTTCTTCCCCTGCCCCACGCCACGCCGTCGCCGCGGCAGATCGCCGGATCCCGAAGGATCCGGGATGCCGATTCCCCGATCGCCTCCTTACCCCGACGAGCCCCTGTCTATTTAAGCCGCCGCCACCCCATTCCCCTAGCCCTCGCCGGACCCCTCTCCCCTCGCACGAGCTCATGGAGCCCGAGAGCCGCCGCCGCGCCATTAGCCCGTTCCGGCCACCCCCCCGACCACCCCGAGCTCGCCTGAGACCACCTCCGGACTCCCCTCGCTCGACCACACCTCCCCGTGCCCTCGCCCGAGCTCCAGAGCCGCCGGAACACCGTCGCCGTCGATCACCGAACGCCACCGCCGCCTCAAGCTCGCTGCCGACCGACTCCGACCACCCCGATCTCCCCCGACTCCACCAGACCCCTCCCCGAGCTCCCCCGCATCCTCCCGGCCACTCCGTCGACCTCCCCGACGACCGGAGCCCTCAACGCACTCTCGCCGCCGCCGTCGCCGGCGCCGAACTCCGATGAGTCACCGAACTCCTCCCATTGCCGGATCTCACACCAACGGTGTAGATTAGAAACCCCGAAGGGGTATTTCTTTTTATAAAAACCGCCCGGTTCGGCTGGTTAGTTACGGTTTATTAGTTAGGGTTTTTAGTATTTAGCCGGCCCGTTTTTAGTTTTAACCCGAGGCCCGTTTAGACTATTTGACGCTGTATAATCAGATAGGCCCATTAGGCCTTTTTCTTTTATTTTGATTTTCTGTTTTAGCAGAATAGTTTCTGTTTTGAAAAATTGATATCTTTTATTCTGTTTATTATTTTTAGATGATTCTTTTTTTTGTTGGATTGCAAATTTTATGTAATTTCTGTAGAATATATATTTAGCTATGTTAAAATTAATTAAAATTGCTTTAATTTAGTTTTAGTCAGAATAGTAAATCTGATATAACTTGAGTTAGAAAAATTATTTTTGGATGATTCTTTTGTCCCAACTTTATTTTGACATTGCCAAACCATAGAAATTAATTTGGGTATTTTAGGATTAATAAATAATTAGTTTTAAGCAGAATCTTGTTAATCCTAATTAATTAGCTAGCTACTGTTTTCCTATTAATTTAATTAGTAAATAAATTTATTTTTAACATGTGATTGATTATTCTAGGTTAGTTTCTGTCACTTTACAGGATGAACTTTTATTTATAATAAATAAAACTTTTATTTTATTTTTTCTTAATAGAAATTGGATTAGGCCTAATAGGAGTTTTACTATAGCTTTTAAATTGATTCTTTTTGCTACTAATTTCTTAATGCATTATTTTCTGTTAAGTTAACATAAAACCATGATTAGGTTATGTTAAGAAATTTTTGTTATATAAAACTATTTTAGTTGTTGTTTGAAGTAGGAAAACTTTGAATGGGTTTTCTTTGAGTTTTTCCTGTGAGATCTGATTTGTTTGTTTGGTGTGTTATGTTACTATGTATGCTATTGTGTTATGTGATCATATGCTATGTGCTTATTCTAGTTATTGTTTGCCTTGGTAGAATTTCCGGAGTGCGAAGATTGCTTCTACGAAACCCTAGTTTTCGAAGATCGTCAACCAGGCAAGTTCACTTTGACCATGCTTTCATACCTATATTTTATTGCATTTAGTGACATCTTTGCAACCACCCCTCAGTAGTGATATTGAAATTCTTGTAGTTGAGTAGTATGCATGAGGTAGGAACCCATCACCCTGTTACCAAGCCCGGGACGATATTTTATTTTGATGCTACGCTATAGTAGACGGGGTTTGGTATGAGTGCACGAGTGGTGTGAAGAAGGAGGACTCTACGTCAATGACGACAACTCCATGATGGAATCTGCAAGGACTGCACCTTCAAGACCTCAAGACTTCAAGACTCGAGACAAGAATTCAATACACACTACTGGGTGAAGGACGGTTGACGGGCACCCTGGAGAACCCAGTGGTTGGCCGATGCATGGAGAAGCGCCATGACATCTTGGAAAGCTTCACCCAGACTCAAAGAGACGGAAGAATACTTCATGCCCGGAAGCTTACCTGTGCAACCGCAAGTCATTATGGGCTCTGGCTTGGTTGACCTTAGTGGTGACTCTGGCTGGGACGGTACTAGCAGATGTAGAACTACGGTAGGATGGGATGAGTACTGGACAGTGGTCAGAGGAACTCTTCGGAAGACCATGTTTCGGTCATCTTGTTCTCAAACACTCTGAAGTGCGAGAACGTAAAGAGAGGGATCGAATCTTGCGGGTAAAGTGTACAAACCTCTGCAGAGGGTTATAACCTAATCGATTAGACGTGTCCCGATTCACGGACAATTTGAGCATCCGGACTTGGATCTATCTCGAACTCTCAACACCGGATTGATAACTTAATTGTGGGCAACTTATGATGATTTTGGGCTATGAGACATCGGTTGGTGGAACCATGTCATGATAGAAAACTCCTTAGTACAGACTTCATTCTATTCCTTTGATGTAGGTAAAAATAAAAATCAGCTTTTACGCATAAACAAAACTCAGATACAGAGCCATAAAGCCATATTGCATATAGTATAGTTTTATCATCTGTTTTCTTATATTGTGATCTTGCCGGTACATTCAATGTACTGACCTACACGGCTGCAACTTATCATGTTGCAGATATTTTACTTCCGACGAGTAAGAGTACGGTACAGGGTTACGGTCTACACTCAACCTGCCGATGGCGTTGATGGGACTCCACACCCGTTTGATTGTTTCCGCTGAGTATTATGAGGTATATATCAGTTTTACGTTAATTATACATGTGATTGCACTTTGATATATACATTGATGTACTGTGTGTGCCAGCATACTGATCCAGGGATGGCACAGATACACAGAGGCTTGACCGTCTGAGGTCGGGTCGCTACAGAGATGGTATCAGAGCACATGTTGACTGTAGGACGTGACCCTAGAAACCGGAAAAGCCCTTAGGACAGGATATCTCAAAAACTTTATTTACAAAAAGACTCTTACTTCTCATCTTTTCTGAATTTATCAAATAGACCCTCTCACCTCAAATAGTTAGAATATACCCCTTATCCTTTGATGTAACATCCCAAAGTTTGGAATGTTAATATAATTAATTGAATTGTTTGTTTGTTTGCTTGAGTGAATTAAACTTGAGTGAAATTTGAACCTTTTCAAAAACTTTTGAATGAGAGGGAATAAAATGACTTTCCCCTTCTCCGGTAAATTCAAATTCATCCTATTAAAATCAATGAGAGAAGATGACATGACTTCTTCAACTATAAAGAATTTGAACGGAGTTTTGCAATTTAATTCTTTCAAACATTTGCACTTGCTTCTCTATTTTTCTTCCCCGAGAAATACCCCAAAAAATAAATTCTTGCAAGCAAGAAAGAGCGGAGGAAAATGACCCTCCAAAATCAGGGGCATTTTTGAAAATGTTTGAGCCAAGAAAAACCAAAGTTTTATTTAAAATTATTTGCAAAAAGAAATAAAGCCTTTAGGGATTTTCTGAAAACATTTTTTAAAGTTTTTATTTTGGCCGTGGAATAATGCTCATCATCTACATTTTATTTTTCTGATAATTTTAGTATATAAAAACTCTTTATTCAATTGATTTGATTTCCTTTTTATTGTTTTAGTTTCCTAATTTTAAAAATAGGAATGGAATCGTTTTATTAGGAAAAACCTGCTGGCCCATTAAGCACTTTCCTATTCTAGCCCAACAAGAGATCATCTCCTTCCTCTGTTTCCTCTCACGTTACAGAAGCTTTCCATATCCATGGAGACAGGAATCTCCACCTTCCCGATCTCCCTCGTCTTTCCATCCCAGCGCCTCCCGAGACCGCCTATAAAACCGCGGCCCTGTCCTCGTTCCATTTTTCCCGTCACCACGCCTCCCTGCCCGTAGCCACCTCGCCACCATCCTCCTTTTCCTGCCTAGAACGCTCACCAGAGCTCTCCTGAACCTCCCCATCGCCCAGCGCCACCTCCCCAAGCGCCGACCCTCCTCCGCCACCCCCACCTCGGCGACCCCGCCCCTCGCCGAGCAGCCATCCACATCGCCGTCTCCTTCCTGCCATCTCTGCCTCACGTACAGGTAACTCCTTGTTGTTTTTTTTTTTTCGTTTTCAGATTTATTTCCGTAACAGATTTAGTTCCGTTCTTGTTTAGCTTATAACTTTTGATCTAGAAGTCCAATGATGCTGATTCTTTTGTGTTAGATCACAATTTTCTTGTAGTTTCCAAAAATATATAATTTGTCTATGTTTGGATTTATAAAAATTGAGTTAGATCAGATTTGAATTAAAGCTTGTTTTGCTTATTCCGGGAGTTTAAAATAGGTTTTTAATTAATTCTTTTTGCTCCTGGTCTCTAGGACCTTTGTTTATCCAGTAGTATTTAGTATCTTATTTCTAGGTTAATTTAAATTAGGTTTTTAGCAAAACAGTACTGTTTTATTATTAGTTCTGTTTTAGCTTTTTCTTTATTGTTTTTATTAGTTTTAAATTATTTCTTTTTGTCACTTTTGACAAAATTAGTTATGTTTCTGTTAGACAACAGGAAAAATTTTATTTTTATTTAAAAAATTTTATTTTCCTTAGTTTTGTATGAAGCCTTCTATAGGTCATAGTTAGAGTTTTATAAAAGCTTTTTATTTGTTTTTTTGCAAATAAAATTTTATGGAAAAAATACTTTCTGTTAAATTAGTTATTTTACATTTTATTTTCTGTTAATTTATTAGTTTAGTATTTTAATTGTTGTTAAGTTTTTACTTACGGCAAAACTATATTAGATGTTTGTAGCAAAGTCATAGATCTTCGTTAGTAGTTTTTCTTTGTAGTTTTATTTGAAGTTTCTTTTGATTTTGTTTGAGTTTTATTATCGATTTTCCTTGCTGTTTTGATTGTTAATTCGAGTGCTAAAATTGTTTGCTAGGATGTTTGCTTATGTGAATGCTATGTTGACTATATAGATTTTCAACGGAGTGACGATTAGTTCTACCAAGTCATTTTCTGACAGCGTTGTTATCTTCATCAAGTATTACCAGGCAAGTTCACTTTGACCATGCTTTCATACCTATATTTTATTGCATTTAGTGACATCTTTGCAACCACCCCTCAGTAGTGATATTGAAATTCTTGTAGTTGAGTAGTATGCATGAGGTAGGAAGCCATCACCCTGTTACCAAGCCGGGGCGATATTTTTTAATGCTACGCTATAGTAGACGGGTTTGGTATGAGTGCACGAGAGTGGTGTGAAGAAGGAGGATTCTACGTCAATGACGACAACTCCATGATGGAATCTGCAAGGACTGCATCTTCAAGACCTCAAGACTTCAAGACTCGAGACAGAATTCAATACACACTCTTTGGGTGAAGGACGGTTGTGGGCACCTGGAGAACCCAGTGGTTGGCCGGGATGCATGGAGAAGTGCCATGATATCTTGCGGAAAGCTTCACCCAGACTCAAAGAGACGGAAGAATACTTCATGCCCGGAAGCTTACCTGTGCAACCGCAAGTCATTACGGTGACTCTGGCTGGGACGGTACTAGCAGATGTAGAACTACGGTAGGATGGGATGGGTACCGGACAGTGGTCAGAGGAACTCTTCGGAAGACCATGTTTCGGTCGTCTTGTTCTCAAACACCCTGAAGTGCGAGAACGTAAAAAGAGGGATCGAATCTTGCGGGTAAAGTGTACAAACCTCTGCAGAGGGTTATAACCTAATCGATTAGCCGTGTCCCCGATTCACGGACAATTTGAGCATCTGGACTTGGATCTATCTTGGAACTCTCAACACCGGATTGATAACTTAATTGTGGGCAACATATGATGATTTTGGGCTATGAGACATCGGTTGGCGGAACCATGTCATGATAGAAAACTCCATAGTACAGACTTCATTTATTCCTTTGGTGTAGGTAAAATAAAACCAGCTTTTACGCAAACAAAATTCAGATACAGAGCCATAAAGCCATACTGCATATAGTATAGTTTATCATCTGTTTTCTCTTATTGTGATCTTGCCGGTACATTCAATGTACTGACCTACACGGCTGCAACGTATCATGTTGCAGATATTTTCTTCCGACGAGTAAGATAACGGTACAGGGTTACGGTCTACACTCAACCTGCCGATGGCGTTGATGGGACTCCACACCCGTTTGATTGTTTCCGCTGAGTATTATGAAGAATATATCAGTTTTACGTTATTTATGCATGTGATTGCACTTTGATATATACATTGATGTACTGTGTGTGCCAAAGATACTGATCCGTGGATGGCATAACAGAATACGTAGGCTTGACCGTTTGAGGTCGGGTCGCTCTGAGATATGGTATCGAGCACATGTTGACTGTAGGACGTGACCCTAGAAATCGGAAAGCCCTAGGACAGGATATCTCAAAACTTTATTTTCAAAAAGACTCTTACTCCTCATCTTTTCTGATTTTATCAAATAGACACTCTCACCTCAAATAGTTGGAATATACCCTTTTCCTTTTGACCACATGAAGGATCAATCAAGCCACTCCAAGAAAGATATCGGAGGACTGATGACCTCTTCCAAGTAAAGAGGATTTCACCATGTATTAGAAGCTACAACAGTTGAAGACTCAAGATTTGAAGTTCCTAAAGAAATATTTGACCTTTAGAAGACCAAACCCCTGTTACACACTTACGTTAGATGCGACGATGTGTGAGCTGTCATTTGTTTGATGTTTTTCCGACAGCCACAAAGTAAAACTTGTTTCATCAAAAAAAGCTATTGTTTGTATTGTGTGTATATCCCTCCCCACCTCTCTCTCATCTCACCTTAAAACCCTTGAACCCCATAGATGATGAATGAAGTTGGACTGATATTCTATGGACCGAAGACTCAGCCGGAGGCAGAGCTATGGATGCAGAACATGGAGAATCACTTCGGGAACAATTTGGTTTCAAGGAAGTATGAGGTCCAATACGCTCTTCAAGATTTTTACGTAAAGTGCTGCAACCTGGTGGAGAATGCATCAATCCATACAAGGATTTAAAGGAGCAAGAACTTGGGAGGAATTCAAGAAGACCCTGATGAGATCACGTCTTATCCGGAAGCACAATGATACACCAAGAAATAAACCTTGTGCCTGCAAGATTTGTGGAGAAATAGGACACACCCAGAAGGTTACGCAAAAACCTGAGAGTGGTGAAGTAACGATAGATGTTTTGTTTGGCTTGCAGAAACCATGGAATTACTCGAACCCAGTTCGAGAACAAGAGAAATTCTGCAATGCTTGTGAGTATGCCCAAGTGTTAGAATACGTGATTCGATATTTACGTATGTGGTAATGATTCAAATGCACGATGGATTGGCCCCCATACCGAAGACTTCTATCATGAACTATCATATGTTGATGGAAAATCAGAGAGCCTCGAAAACCTTAGAAGAGTGTCGACACGATAAGCCATAAAACCATAGAATGGTAGGACGATGGAACCCTTTACAGGCAACCGTTGCCAAACGTAGGTTATACGGTGAGGTTCAACCCAGACCCGTTTTCTGCAGGAGAAAACCATAAATTGTAGACCACCATGAGTGTTTCGATAGTTGTTTAGAATGGACACAGACCCATCAGCTAAGAAGATCCAGTCTCGGACGAACTTCAACTTTGACGAACCGACCCAAGCTTTTGAGGAAAACTCTATGCTTCCGATGTAAGAGCTTTAATGAAGGAGCTATTGTAAGAAATGTGAAAAGACATACAGTGTCAGCCCTCCTGAGGAAATATCTGAGTTTATTGGAACCATGACCTTGTTTTTAAGTGTGGTAGCACCCCTGACCTTTCTGACCAAGACATTTGCTAGAAGACCCCAACCCCTAACCTTTTCTTGCTAGCCTCTTCGAATCTCGAGGACGAGATTCATTCTAAGTGTGGTAGGTTTGTAACATCCCAAAGTTTGGAATGTTAATATAATTAATTGAATTGTTTGTTTGTTTGCTTGAGTGAATTAAACTTGAGTGAAATTTGAACCTTTTCAAAAACTTTTGAATGAGAGGGAATAAAATGACTTTCCCTTCTCCGTAAATTCAAATTCATCCTATTAAAATCAATGAGAGAAGATGACATGACTTCTTCAACTATAAAGAATTTGAACGGAGTTTTGCAATTTAATTCTTTCAAACATTTGCACTTGCTTCTCTATTTTTCTTCCCCGAGAAATACCCCAAAAAATAAATTCTTGCAAGCAAGAAAGAGCGGAGGAAAATGACCCTCCAAAATCAGGGGCATTTTTGAAAATGTTTGAGCCAAGAAAAACCAAAGTTTTTATTTAAAAATTATTTGCAAAAAGAAATAAATCCTTTAGGGATTTTCTGAAAAACATTTTTTTAAAGTTTTTATTTTGGCCGTGGAATAATGCTCATCATCTACATTTTATTTTTCTGATAATTTTAGTATATAAAAAACTCTTTATTCCGAATTGATTTGATTTCCTTTTTATTGTTTTAGTTTCCTAATTTTAAAAATAGGAATGGAATCGTTTTTATTAGGAAAAACCTGCTGGCCCATTAAGCACTTTCCTATTCTAGCCCAACAAGAGATCATCTCCTTCCTCTGTTTCCTCTCACGTTACAGAAGCTTTCCATATCCATGGAGACAGGAATCTCCACCTTCCCGATCTCCCTCGTCTTTCCATCCCAGCGCCTCCCGAGACCGCCTATAAAACCCCCTCCTCTCCTCGCTCCATTTTTCCCATCACCACGCCTCCCTGCCCGTAGCCACCTCGCCACCATCCTCCTTTTCCTGCCTAGAACGCTCACCAGAGCTCTCCTGAACCTCCCCATCGCCCAGCGCCACCTCCCAAGCCGACCCCTCCTCCGCCACCCCACCTCGCCAAGCGACCCGCCCCTCGCCGAGCAGCCCTCCACATCGCCGTCTCCTTCCTGCCATCTCTGCCTCACGTCAGGTAACTCCCTTGTTGTTTTTTCGTTTTCAGATTTATTTCCGTAACAGATTTAGTTCCGTTCTTGTTTAGCTTATAACTTTTGATGTAGAAGTCCAATGATGCTGATTCTTTTTGTGTTAGATCACAATTTTCTTGTAGTTTCCAAAAATATATAATTTGTCTATGTTTGGATTTATAAAAATTGAGTTAGATCAGATTTGAATTAAAGCTTGTTTTGCTTATTCGGGAGTTTAAAAATAGGTTTTTAATTAATTCTTTTTGCTCCTGGTCTCTAGGACCTTTGTTTATCCAGTAGTATTTAGTATCTTATTTCTAGGTTAATTTAAATTAGGTTTTTAGCAAAACAGTACTGTTTTATTATTAGTTCTGTTTTAGCTTTTTCTTTATTGTTTTTATTAGTTTTAAATTATTTCTTTTTGTCACTTTTGACAAAATTAGTTATGTTTCTGTTAGACAACAGGAAAAATTTTATTTTTATTTAAAAATTTTATTTTCCTTAGTTTTGTATGAAACCTTCTATAGGTCATAGTTAGAGTTTTATAAAAGCTTTTTATTTGTTTTTTTTGCAAATAAAATTTTATGGAAAAAATACTTTCTGTTAAATTAGTTATTTTACATTTTATTTTCTGTTAATTTATTAGTTTAGTATTTTAATTGTTGTTAAGTTTTTACTTACTACGGCAAAACTATATTAGATGTTTGTAGCAAAGTCATAGATCTTCGTTAGTAGTTTTTCTTTGTAGTTTTATTTGAAGTTTCTTTTGATTTTGTTTGAGTTTTATTATCGATTTTCCTTGCTGTTTTGATTGTTAATTCGAGTGCTAAAATTGTTTGCTAGGATGTTTGCTTATGTGAATGCTATGTTGACTATATAGATTTTCAACGGAGTGACGATTAGTTCTACCAAGTCATTTTCTGACAGCGTTGTTATCTTCATCAAGTATTACCAGGCAAGTTCACTTTGACCATGCTTTCATACCTATATTTTATTGCATTTAGTGACATCTTTGCAACCACCCCTCAGTAGTGATATTGAAATTCTTGTAGTTGAGTAGTATGCATGAGGTAGGAAGCCATCACCCTGTTACCAAGCCCGGGACGATATTTTTTTAATGCTACGCTATAGTAGACGGGGTTTGGTATGAGTGCACGAGAGTGGTGTGAAGAAGGAGGGTTATACTTCAATGACGACAAATCCATGATGGAATCTGCAAGGACTGCATCTGCAAGACCTCAAGACTTCAAGACTCGAGACAGAATTCAATACACACTCTTTGGGTGAAGGATTTGTTGACGGGGACCCTGGAGAATCCAGTGGTTGGCCGGGATGCATGGAGAAGCGCCATGACATCTTGCGGAAAGCTTCACCCAGACTCAAAGAGGCGGAAGAATACTTCATGCCCGGAAGCTTACCTGTGCAACCGCAAGTCATTATGGGCTCTGGCTTGGTTGACCTTAGTGGTGACTCTGGCTGGGACGGTACTAGCAGATGTAGAACTACGGTAGGATGGGATGAGTACCGGACAGTGGTCAGAGGTACTCTTCGAAGACCATGTTTGATCGTCTTGTTCTCAAACACCCTGAAGTGCGAGAACGTAATAAGTGGGATCGAATCTTGCGGGTAAAGTGTACAAACCTCTGCAGAGGGTTATAACCTAATCGATTAGCCGTGTCCCCGGTTACGGACAATTTGAGCATCTGGACTTGGATCTATCTTGGAACTCTCAACACCGGATTGATAACTTAATTGTGGGCAACATATGATGATTTTGGGCTATGAGACATCGGTTGGCGGAACCATGTCATGATAGAAAACTCCATAGTACAGACTTCATTTATTCCTTTGGTGTAGGTAAAATAAAACCAGCTTTTACGCAAACAAAATTCAGATACAGAGCCATAAAGCCATACTGCATATAGTATAGTTTATCATCTGTTTTCTCTTATTGTGATCTTGCCGGTACATTCAATGTACTGACCTACACGGCTGCAACGTATCATGTTGCAGATATTTTCTTCCGACGAGTAAGATTACGGTACAGGGTTACGGTCTACACTCAACCTGCCGATGGCGTTGATGGGACTCCACACCCGTTTGATTGTTTCCGCTGAGTATTATGAGGTATATATCAGTTTTACGTTATTTATGCATGTGATTGCACTTTGATATATACATTGATGTACTATGTGTGCCAGCATACTGATCCAGGGATGGCACAGTAACACAGAGGCTTGACCGTTTGAGGTCGGGTCGCTACATTTGATCACCCGGAGGATCAACTGAAGACGCTCCAAGAAGGATTTGATATCGGAGAACTGATGACCCCTTCAGAGTAAAGAGGATTTCACCATGTATTAGAAGCTACAACAGTTGAAGACCCCGAAGATTTGAAGTTCCTGAAGAAATATTTGACCTTTAGAAGACCAAACCCTGTTACACACTTACGTTAGATGCGACGATGTGTGAGCTGTCATTTGTTTGATGTTTTCCGACAGCCACAAAGTAAAACTTGTTTCATCAAAAAAACTATTGTTTGTATTGTGTGTATATCCCCCCCTTACCTCTCTCTCATCTCACCTTAAAACCCTTGAACCCCATAGATGATGAATGAAGTTGGACTGATATTCTCTGGACCGAAGACTCAGCCGGAGGCAGAGCTATGGATGCAGAACATGGAGAATCACTTCGGGAACAATTTGGTTTCAAGGAAGTATGAGGTCCAATACGCTCTTCAGTACTTTACAGAAAGTGCTGCAACCTGGTGGAGAATGCATCAATCCATACAAGGATTTAAAGGAGCAAGAACTTGGGAGGAATTCAAGAAGACCCTGATGAGATCACGTCTTATCCGAAAGCACAATGATACACCAAGAAATAAACCTTGTGCCTGCAAGATTTGTGGAGAAATAGGACACACCCGTAAGGTTACGCAAAAACACGAGAGTGGTGAAGTAACGATAGATGTTTTGTTTGGCTTGCAGAAACCATGGAATTACTCGAACCCAGTTCGAGAACAAGAGAAATTCTGCAATGCTTGTGAGTATGCCCAAGTGTTAGAATACGTGATTCGATATTTACGTATGTGGTAATGATTCAAGTGCAGGATGGATTGGCCCCATACCGAAGACTTCTATCATGAACTATCATATGTTGATGGAAAATCAGAGAGCCTCGAAAACCTTAGAAGAGTGTCAACACGATAAGCCATAAAACCATAGAATGGTAGTACGATGGAACCCTTTACAGCAACCGTTGCCAATCGTAGGATATACGGTGAAGTTCAACCTGCAGACCCGTTTTCTGCAGGAGAAAACCATAAATTGTAGATCACCATGAGTGTTTCGATAGTTGTTTAGAATGGACACGCACCCATCAGCTAAGAAGATCCAGTCTGGACGAACTTCAACTTTGACGAACCGACCCAAGCTTTTGAGGAAAACTCTATGCTTCGGAAAGAGCTTTAATGAAGGAGCTATTGTAAGATATGTGAAGAGACATACATTGTCAGCCCTCCAGAGGAAATATCTGAGTTTATTGGAACCATGACCTTGTTTTTAAGTGTGGTAGCACCCTTGACCTTTCTGACCAAGACATTTGCTAGAAGACCCTAACCCCTAACCTTTTCTTGCTAGCCTCTTCGAATCTCGAGGACGAGATTCATTTTAAGTGTGGTAGGTTTGTAACATCCCAAAATTCTAAATTTTGGAATGTTATATTAAATAAATAACTATGATTGTTGTCTGATTGTTTGTCTGATTTATTTAGTGAAATTTAGTGGAATTTGAAAACTTTTGAAAGTTGAATGAGAGGGAATGAAATGACTTTCCCAAACTTTCCCCTTTTGTCTTTTGGATCCCAATGAGCTCAAGTTCATTGCAACAGCAAACCCTAGAGTGAAGATGACATGACTTTTTCCATTTTGAAAAGAAAAGGGTTTTGGAAATAGATTTGAATTCCATTTGGGAATATTTCAAATTCAAAGCTTTATGCAACTCAATGATTTTCATGAGGGAAGATAAAATGACTTCTTCAATTATATGAAATATGAGTTGGAAGTTAAAAGTATCAAGTTGAAAGTCATTTGAAAGTGCCTTGAAACCCTCTTTCAAATTTTGAGTTTTGAATTTGAATTCAAAACTTTGGCAAGTGGGAATCATTTCAAAAACTATGCCTGATGAATACTTGATCAAAAGTATGAGAGGAGTAAACATGACACTCCAAAAATATCAGAGGAAACAATGGCAAAAGTTTTGGATTCAAATCTGAATTTTATTTGAATTTGAAAAAATGAATTTTTATAAAGTTTGGATTTTGCCTTTGGAAAAATGTTCAAATGATAGGAATATTCCTCGATCATTTTGGTATATATATACCCTATATAAAATATTTATAGTTATTGTTTTAATTCTGTTTTTGTTTTATTAAAAATAAAATCAAAAAATAGAAACCCCCAGGCCACCGAACCCCGCCCGCCAGACCGAACCCCCCCCTTGGCCAGGCCACCAGCCAGCCAGCCCAGCGCCCGGCCTCACCTCGCCCCTCGCCCGAAACCCTTTCGCCCCGGCCACCCGCTCGCCGCACCCCTCTCTCTCTCATCAGCAATGGGACCCGCCCCTTCTTCCTCCCCCACGCCACGCCGCCGCCAGCAGATCACGGATCCCGAAGGATCCGGGATGCCGATCCCCCCCCCCCCCCGATCGCCTCCCTTACCCCGACGAGCCCCCTGGCTATTTAAGCCGTCGCCCCGCACCCCATTCCCCCCCCTAGCCCTCGCCGGACCCCTCTCCTCAGACGAGCTCGCCGGAGCCGAGAGCCGCCCGCCCAGCATTAGCCCGTTCCGCCACCCCCGACCACCCCGAGCTCGCTCGAGACCACCTCCGGACTCCACTCGCTCGACCACACCTCCCCGTGCCCTCGCCCGAGCTCCAGAGCCGCCGGAACACCGTCGCCGTCGATCACCGAACGCCACCGCCGCCTCAAGCTCGCTGCCGACCGACTCCGACCACCCCGATCTCCCCCGACTCCACCAGACCCCTCCCCGAGCTCCCCCGCATCCTCCCGGCCACTCCGTCGACCTCCCCGACGACCGGAGCCCTCAACGCACTCTCGCCGCCGCCGTCGCCGTCGCCGAACTCCGGTGAGTCACCGGAACTCCTCCCCGCCACGGATCTCACAAAGAACGGTGTAGATTAGAAACCCCGAAGGGGTATTTCTTTTTATAAAAACCGCTCGGTTCGGCCGGTTAGTTACGGTTTATTAGTTAGGGTTTTTAGTATTTAGCCGGCCCGTTTTTAGTTTTAACCCGAGGCCCGTTTAGACTATTTGACGCTCAGGGCACAGTATAGGCCCATTAGGCCTTTTTCTTTTATTTTGATTTTCTGTTTTAGCAGAATAGTTTCTGTTTTGAAAAATTGATATCTTTTATTCTGTTTATTATTTTTAGATGATTCTTTTTTTGTTGGATTGCAAATTTTATGTAGTTTCTGTAGAATATATATTTAGCTATGTTAAAATTAATTAAAATTGCTTTAATTTAGTTTTAGTCAGAATAGTAAATCTGATATAACTTGAGTTAGAAAATTTATTTTTGGATGATTCTTTTTGTCCCAACTTTATTTTGACATTGCCAAACCATAGAAATTAATTTGGGTATTTTAGGATTAATAAATAATTAGTTTTAAGCAGAATCTTGTTAATCCTAATTAATTAGCTAGCTACTGTTTTCCTATTAATTTAATTAGTAAATAAATTTATTTTTAACATGTGATTGATTATTCTAGGTTAGTTTCTGTCACTTTACAGGATGAACTTTTATTTATAATAAATAAAACTTTTATTTTATTTTTTCTTAATAGAAATTGGATTAGGCCTAATAGGAGTTTTACTATAGCTTTTAAATTGATTCTTTTTGCTACTAATTTCTTAATGCATTATTTTCTGTTAAGTTAACATAAAACCATGATTAGGTTATGTTAAGAAATTTTTGTTATATAAAACTATTTTAGTTGTTGTTTGAAGTAGGAAAACTATGAATGGGTTTTCTTTGAGTTTTTCCTGTGAGATCTGATTTGTTTGTTTGGTGTGTTATGTTACTATGTATGCTATTGTGTTATGTGATCATATGCTATGTGCTTATTATAGTTATTGTTTGCCTCGGTAGAATTTCCGAGTGCGAAGATTGCTTCTCTGAAACCCTAGTTTTCGAAGATCGTCAACCGAGCAAGTTCACTTTGACCATGCTTTCATACCTATATTTTATTGCATTTAGTGACATCTTTGCAACCACCCCTCAGTAGTGATATTGAAATTCTTGTAGTTGAGTAGTATGCATGAGGTAGGAACCCATCACCTGTTACCAAGCCCGGGACGATATTTTATTTTGATGCTACGCTATAGTAGACGGGTTTGGTATGAGTGCACGAGAGTGGTGTGAAGAAGGAGGACTCTACGTCAATGACGACAACTCCATGATGGAATCTGCAAGGACTGCACCTTCAAGACCTCAAGACTTCAAGACTCGAGACAAGAATTCAATACACACTGGGTGAAGGACGGTTGACGGGCACCATGGAGAACCCAGTGGTTGGCGGGATGCATGGAGAAGCGCCATGACATCTTGCGGAAAGCTTCACCCAGACTCAAAGAGACGGAAGAATACTTCATGCCCGAAGCTTACCTGCAACCGCAAGTCATTATGGGCTCTGGCTTGGTTGACCTTAGTGGTGACTCTGGCTGGGACGGTACTAGCAGATGTAGAACTACGGTAGGATGGGATGAGTACCGGACAGTGGTCAGGGGAACTCTTCGAAGACCATGTTTGGTCATCTTGTTCTCAAACACTCTGAAGTGCGAGAACGTAAAGAGAGGGATCGAATCTTGCGGGTAAAGTGTACAAACCTCTGCAGAGGGTTATAACCTAATCGATTAGCCGTGTCCCCGGTTACGGACAATTTGAGCATCTGGACTTGGATCTATCTCAGAACTCTCAACACCGGATTGATAACTTAATTGTGGGAAACTTATGATGATTTTGGGCTATGAGACATCGGTTGGTGGAACCATGTCATGATAGAAAACTCCTTAGTACAGACTTCATTCTATTCCTTTGATGTAGGTAAAAATAAAAATCAGCTTTTACGCAAACAAAACTCAGATACAGAGCCATAAAGCCATATTGCACATAGTATAGTTTTATCATCTGTTTTCTCATATTGTGATCTTGTCGGTACATTCAATGTACTGACCTACACGGCTGCAACTTATCATGTTGCAGATATTTTACTTCCGACGGGTAAGAGTACGGTACAGGGTTACGGTCTACACTCAACCTGCCGATGGCGTTGATGGGACTCCACACCCGTTTGATTGTTTCCGCTGAGTATTATGAGGTATATATCAGTTTTACGTTAATTATACATGTGATTGCACTTTGATATATACATTGATGTCTTGTGTGTGCCAAAGATATCTTGATCCGAGGATGGCACAGATACACAGAGGCTTGACCGTCTGAGGTCGGGTCGCTACAGGAACGCAGTAATTTCAAAAAATTTCCTACGCACACGCAAGATCATGGTGATGCATACAAACGAGAGGGGAGAGTGTTATGACAACGCGGTTGATGTAGTCGTACGTCTTCACGATCCGACCGATCCTAGTACCAAAAGTACGGCACCTCCGCGATCTGCACACATTCGGCTCGGTGACGTCCTACGAACTCTCGATCCAGCTGAGTGTCGAGGGAGAGCTTCATCAGCACGACGGCGTGATGACGGCGATGATGAACCTACCGGCGCAGGGCTTCGCCTAAGCACTTCAACGATATGACCGAGGTGGATTATTGAAAGTGCAACTATCCCTAGGTGGTTTTGGTAATTCCTAACAACATATAGCTCATTGAGCTAACATTATTCCAAGATAAATATTTCAGGAAAAGCTCAATGAATGGCATGGCATGGATGAGAAAAGTGGACCCCTCAAATACTAAGGATAAAAGGATTGGCTCAAGCTCAAAGCTCAAGACTCTACATTTTATATTTTAGTGGTCCAAGATCACATTGAGTCTATAGGAAAAGCCAATACTATCAAGGAGGGATGAGGTGTTGCTTAATGAGGTTCTTGCTTCATAGTGCTTAGTGATATGCTCCAAAACTCTCAACTACTTTCCCACATCAACATATGACCTAAACCAAAAGTCAAACTCGGCCCCACCGATTCTTTCTATCCGGCGCCACCGAGTTCAGATGTCATAGCCACTGCCACAAACCCTAGGCAAATCGGTCTCACCGATAGGGATCTCGGTCTCACCAAGATGGCATTGTAATCTCTTTGTTTCCCTTCGTAACGTTTCGGTCCTACCGAGATGAGCGATCGGTCCCACCGAGATTGCAATGTAAACTCTCTGTTTCCTTTTCGTAACATTTCGGTCCCACCGAAATGAGCGAACTGGTCCCACCGAGTTTACCTGACCAACTCTCTGGTTAGCTTATTACCAAAATCGGTCCCACCGAGTTTGTGTAATCGGTCTCACCGAGATTACATTATGCCCTAACCCTAACCATATCGGTCCTACCGAGTTGCATGTCGGTCCCACCAAAAATCCTAACGGTCACTAGATTTGCTGAATCGGTCCGACCGAGTTTAACAATTCGGTCCCACCGAGTTTGGCAGGTTGTTTGTAACGGTTAGATTTTGTGTGGAGGCTATATATACCCCTCCGCCTCCTCTTCATTCGTGGACAGAGCCATCAGAACGAACCTACACTTCCAATACACATTTTTTTAGAGAGAACCACCTACCCTTGTGTTGAGACCAAGATATTCCATTCCTACCATATGAATCTTGATCTCTAGCCTTCCCTAAGTTGCTTTCCACTCAAATCTTCTTTCCACCAAATCCAAATCCTGTGAGATAGAGTTGAGTGTTGGGGAGACTATCATTTGAAGCACAAGAGCAAGGAGTTCATCACCAACACACCATTTGTTACTTCTTGGAGAGTGGTGTCTCCTAGATTAGCTAGGTGTCACTTGGGAGCCTCCGACAAGATTCTGGAGTTGAACCAAGGAGTTTGTAAGGGCAAGGAGATCGCCTACTTCGTGAAGATCTACCGCTAGTGAGGCAAGTCCGTCGTAGGCGACGGCCATGGTGGGATAGACAAGGTTGCTTCTTCATGGACCCTTCGTGTGTGGAGCCCTCCGTGGACTCGCGCAACCATTACCCTTCGTGGGTTGAAGTCTCCATCAACGTGGATGTACTATGGCGCCACCTATCGGAACCACGACAAAAACATCCATATCTCCAATTGCGTTTGAATTCTCCAAACCCTTCCCTTTACATTCTTGCAAGTTGCATGTTTTACTTTCCGCTGCTCATATACTCTTTGCATGCTTGCTTGAATTGTGTTAACATTGCTTGACTTGTGCTAAGATAGCTAAAATCTGCCAAAGACTAAAATTGGGAAAAGGATAAGTTTTTATTTGGTCAAGTAGTCTAACCACACCCCTTCTAGACATACTTTTGATCCTACAAGTGGTATCATAGCTTTGGTCTCCATTTGCTTTGATTTCCATAGCTTTTGGTAGTCATAGCCTTGGTTTCACAACCTAGGAGAGCATGGCGTCTAGCGAGGGAAATTATCACCGTAGAGGTCCTTACTTTGATGGTACTAATTTTGCTAGTTGGAAGCATAAGATGAAAATGCATATTCTTGGACATAACCCCGCTGTTGGGCTATTGTGTGTATTGGCTTGCAAGGTGAATTCTTTGATGGGAGAGAACTGAACCGTGAAGCTACCATGAAGAGTTGAAGATGTTGCAATACAATGCTCAAGATTGTGATATCCTCTTCAACGGATTGTGCCTCAAGAATTCAACAAAATCAGCCGTCTTGAGAATGCAAAGGAAATTTGGGATACTTTGATTGATATGCATGAAGGTACCGACCACAAGGAATCCAAGTTGGATGTGCTTCAAAGTCAACTTGACAAGTTCAAAATGAAGGATGGTGAAGGTGTCGCTGAAATGTACTCTAGGCTTGCTCTATCACAAATGAGATTGCCGGCTTAGGAAGTGAAGAGATGACCGACAAATTCATCATCAAGAACATCCTAAGAGCCTTGGATGGAAAATATGATACCATGTGCACATTGATCCAAATTATTCCCAATTACAAAGATCTCAAGCCAACGGAAGTCATTGGAAGAATTGTTGCTCATGAGATGTCACTCAAGGATAAGGAGGTACTTCACAACAAGTCAAGTGGTGCTTACAAAGCCTCATGTGAAGCCCCCACATCATCAAGTGAGAAACAAACCTTCAATGAAGAATTGAGCTTAATGGTGAAGAACTTCAACAAATTCTACAAGAGTAGAAGCAAAGAGAGAAGCTCCAAGTCAAGGTCCTACAATGACAAAAGATCTTCTAGTCGAGAGCGTAATTGCTAAAATTGTGGAAGACCCGGACACTATTCCAATGAGTGTACGGCACCCTACAAAAAAGAGAAGAATCACCTAAAAGGAGAAGTAGAAGAGAAGAATCACCACAAAGAGAGAGAAGGAGTAGAGATGATCGTTATGAACGAAGAACATCCCGGAGAAGCAAGGATTCAGAAAGGAAGTACAAGTCATCAAGGAGCTACACAAAACGAAGACATCAAGCTCTTGTTGGTGAATGGGTATCCGGCTCCGACTCGACAATCACTCCGAGAGAAGCTATCACTCCGACTCCGAATATACTCAAGATAAAGGTGTTTCCGGTCTAGCACTTGTGTCAACCAACTCCTACGACATATTTGATTCACCAAATGAAGGGATTGGAAGATGCTTCGTGGCCAAAGGTCCAAAGGTAACACATCCCGAGTATGTTGATTTCAATAGTAATGAAGATGACTTGTTAGGTGATGATAATTTACTTGTTGACAACTCTAGTGATGAATAATATGATGAAACGGCAATTAATCATGCTAATCAAGATAAAACGAATGACAATGATAAGGAGAATATTGAGCTACTAACTAAAGAACTAAACACTCTTAAGTTAGCTCATGAAACTATCTTAGAAGATCATCGAGAACTTTTAAGGACTCATGAGAAGTTACGCTTTGAAAAGCTCAACCTTGAGAAAGAGCATGAGTTCTTAAAGGCAATCAATGATGATCTTCGTAAGAAAAGTTCTTCTTACATTGCCAGCGTTTACTCTTATCTACTTACATGCCTCAAGTCAAGTCTAGTAACAAGAACAAGAAGGATTCTTCCTTTAGTAGTAACAATAATCATGCTAAATCCAATGTTGTTACTTCTAGTAGTTCTCTTGATTCCACTAATGATTCTCTTAGCCAAGTTACACTTGAGCAAGAAAATAGCTTATTGAAGGGAATTATAGATAAAGGTGTTTACAAGAGCCTTGCCGAGAGTAATCAATTTGAGGAAATTGTACGCAAGCAAGGAAGGCACCGGAAGAACCAAGGTGTTGGTTTTGAACGCAAGTTCAATGCCAATGGAGTTGAGTGGGAAGAAGATCAATACCCCAAGACAAAGTTTGTTCCTCAACAAGAGAAGTATGATCCTACTTCTTTCAAGGGGACACAAGCCCAAGATGCTCTTCCACCACAAGACCACAAGCAAAAAGGCAAGGACAAGCTTCAAGAAGAGATTGATGCATTTGAAGAAGCTCCAAAGGCCTTGGTCAAATGGGTTCCCAAGACTACGTCAAGTTCTACTTCATCAAGTACGACTACAACTCCAAGGATTCCCATCAAGATGATGTGGATCCCGAAGAAGAAGAACTAGAGAGTTCTTGAGGGTGACTCCACCAACATATTTCACTCATATCATTTTGGCAATAACTAGTGCAATCAACTTCCACATATTGCACTAGTTCAAGGAGTCACAAACCCTCTTGTTGGTAAGACAAGGGACAAGGTCACCCAATGCTCTCATAGACATCATCTTGTGTGTGCATCACTCTATGTCTATGGATATCCCTGTTTGTTCCTTGTGGGACTAACCCATGTAGGACCCCCCGCATTGTCACGGCTTCGTCGCCGCGAAGCTAGGGCCGCTCCAATGCAAGTGCCCTGAGTGACGTAGACGACAGCACAACATGGCCGTGTGGTCGACCAGACCCAACCACCAAGGCTACCAGCGAACTCCCGGCGACCTAGCTCCGTCGCAGGCTCGCCAAGCGCCAGATCCGTGTGAATCACGCAGCTGCCCGCTGCACGGATACCACCATGCCGCCGTCGTGCGACCACCAGACGCGCCTGCCACCGAGAGCGCCCGCCGTTGAACACCGCATGAGCTTGGCGCCGCCACCCGAAACATCCATCCTACGTCGGCCACCCACAGGCGAGGGGGAGAGGCGGTCCCGCTACAGCTGGCGCCGACTAGGCTTGGCCACTCAACGGCCACTGGCGGCGGTGGTAACGGAGGGGCGAGAGGAGGGGAAGGAGGGCAGGCGGCTAGGGTTTCGTCCCCGTCACTCGCGGGAGTGGCACGGGAGGGTGGAGAAAAAGACTCCAATGAACATATTTAGTGGTGGCTTACAAAGCATCATCAGCAATCAACTAGTTTAGGTAGCAGCATGAATTGGTTATCCAAGAAATTAGAGCCAGTAGAGGGGAGGGGATATTACAAGCTTAGTGCCTTGTGATGTAGTTGCCGAGGTAATCCCCTTTTTCAGAAAAACAAGCTCAGTGGTGGCAAGCCAATATCCTAGTTCTATGATGCCTACACTTACATGAGAATAGTTCTTATGTCGGACCCAATTGTCTCCTATGAACTTTGAGTTGGGCTTCTCTTATCACTTGGGCCGAGTGGGCTAGACGTTTTTTAGAAAAGGTGGATGGCCCCCGGCCTCTGCACCTGGGCGATGCATACGACCACTTTATTAATTATTCTCACAAGACCTTACAAAGTCATACAACAGTAAGAATTAAAGCCGACGTCTAAGCAACAAACTGCCGCTACACCTATCCAGTCGATGAAGGGGCGCAGATAGCCTGGGCCTAATACCAAACAGACATCGCAGCCAAGCCTAACATCTAAGACTTGAGACCCCAACCTAGCCACTTGTCGGGTCTGGGGCACCCACTGGTCCAGCGTGCTCTCAGAGGCCGCCGCCACCAACTACCACCGCTCCATCTTCAGAACTATACTGATGCATCAACCTTTCTCGGTCTAGCTATCGTCGACGCCACCATGGCGCCCAACGGCACCTCCTCCCTACGCGCAAACAGCTGAGCACGACGCGGTCGCCACTGATACACCTCAGCGCCATGCTGCCAAGTACCACCAGCCGACACAACTTGAAGTCCTTGAAAGATCTATCATGCGTAGCACTTGCCGACCAAGCATGACAAAGCGTAGCACCTGTCGGTCAGGCATGACTTGACATCTCCACCGAAGTTCCGTGTAAGACGAAGCCGCTCCACCTCCTGCTTCGACTTCCGGTAGCTGCTCCACAAACGATGCTCCCAAGAGAGAAACGACACCGCAGTGCCGCCATCGTCCGATCTGGAACACAAGATCCTAGGGTTTCCCCCGGAGCAGCACGAGTGGGTCGAAAGTAGTTACACGACGATGCCTCCATCAAGGTAATGGCGAGAACGCCGCCATCGCCTGCCATCGGCTCGGTTTTCACCGGCAACCATGTTTCCCCGACTCGTAGCTGGGACTAGATGACGGATCTGGAGATCCGACCACCCAGCTTCAGGCTGACCACCTCCACGGAGGAGATGACCACCACCGCCACCATGTCCCGCCTCCATGCCGAGAAGGGCCGTCGAACTCCACAGCCGTCAGTAGTTGCATATATAGCACAGCCACCAATAGCACATCACGAGCACCCCGGGGATGCCTCCCCAACCTGCCTCGGCGCCGATCCAGAAGGCCGAGCACAAGCAACAAGACGAATCTGGCGAGCAACCAACAAAACCGCATGCACCACGGATGCCAGCCCGAAGGGGATCTCGCCTGACTCTGCCTAGCACAGGTGCCACCGCCTCCGCTTCGTCCAGATCCGGCAGATCGACCACCAGCCGCCGTAACCATTACCAGCATGCAGGCCGCCTCGTGCAGCCCTCCATGCCCGCCACCGTGGCAGCCTAGCTTCGCGGCGCCCCGCACAACGTCTCGTTCCGGCTAGGGTAGATCGCCCCATGGCGATCCCGCCTCGCGAGAAGGAGAAAGCACCCCGCCGCCGCCCATGCCAGGCGGGCTTCGCCCGCCGGCACGCCCTGGCGACGACGACAAGGGATGGGGAGAAGGTCGCGGTTCGGCGGCGGCTAGGGTTTCCTCCCCTGCCGCCCGTGGGAGCGCCAGAGGAAGGAAGGATGGGTTGAGGTTAGATACAGTGGGCCAGACTTGGACTTCTCTTGAAATGCATGATGCAATAGTTCGTGTGGCATCCCCCTCCCCCCCCCTAGATTTGACTTGACCCCAAACCAATGCTCGAGTGTACCATGCCTTCAGAGGAATCACGTCTTCCATGGACATCGGTGATGCGGGAAAGCTGGGACAGTGGATGAGGGCTTGCTCAACTCACTGATTTCCCCTCTCCACCGTGTGTTGATTAGGGATGGTTGCTGATGCTTGGAACCGAGGTGGATGACGTTGAGAATCGGCATCTTTGGCTGCACGGTAGTGGATGGCGACATAATAGCTTGTAGTTGAAGACACAAGTTTGAGAGGGTGGATACGAGCTTGCTTATATGCCACGACACCCATGCACTACAATACTTGAAATGGACCAAAATTGTGAAAAGCTAATTTATGGTTAGCGCGTTGTGCGACAGATAACTAGGCATACAACTGCAACTTTAAATAAACACAATCTCGAGCAACAAATACACTATCCGAGTGACGATATCAGAACCCTTCCCATGGATCGATGACATGGCGCCAATCCATCCATCCATCTCTTCATCCCACATCCATCCATCCATCTATCTACAGAAAAATGAAAAGAAAAAGACATACCCTGACCCACAGCCCAAACCCTAGCTAGCTCAGATAGTCCTTGGTTGATTTATAGAATGCTCATTGCACTTCACTTATATCTTTTGAGTATGGCTTTATAGAATGATTCACGTGCTTCACTTATACCATTTGAAGTTTGGATTGCCTGTTTCTCTTCACTTAGACAACCGCCATTTGTAGAATGCTCTTTTGCTTCACTTATAATTGTTAGAGCGTGGGCATATCTTTTGTAGAAAGAATTAAACTCTCTTGCTTCACTTCTATCTATTTAGAGAGATGACAGGAACTGGTCATTAACATGGTTTGTCATAAAATCCTACATAAAACTTGTAGATCACTGAATATGATATGTTCGATTCCTTGCAATAGTTCTGCGATAAAAAGGTGGTGATATTAGAGTCGTCCTAGTTGAGTAATTGTGAAATTGAGAAATACTTGTGTTGAGGTTTGCAAGTCCCGTAGCATGCACGTATGGTGAACCGTTATGTAACGTAAGTCGAGCATGGGGTGTTCTTTGAGTGCTTTCCTTATGAGTGGCGGTCGGGGACGAGCGATGTTCTTTTCCTACCAATCTATCCCCCTAGGGGCATGCGTAGTAGTACTTTGCTTCGAGGGCTAATAAACGTTCGCAATAAGTATATGAGTTCTTTATGACTAATGTGAGTCCATGGATTATACGCACTCTCACCCTTCCATCATTGATAGCCTCTTCGGTACCGTGCATTGCCCTTTCTCACCTCGAGAGTTGGTGCAAATTTCGCCGGTGCATCCAAACCCCGTGATACGATACGCTCTATCACACATAAGCCTCATTATATCTTCCTCAAAATAGCCACCATACCTACCTATCATGGCATTTCCATAGCCATTCCGAGATATATTGCCATGCAACTTCCATCATCATCATATACATGACCTGAGCATTTATTGTCATATTGCCTTGCATGATCGTAAGATAGCTAGCATGATGTTTTCATGGCTTGTCCATTTTTTTATGTCATTGCTATGCTAGATCATTGCAAATCCCGGTACACCACCGGAGTCATTCATATAGAGTCATACTTTGTTCTAGACATTGATTTGTAATATTGAGTTGTAAGTAAATAAAAGTGTGATGATCATCATTATTAGAACATTGTCCCATGTGAGGTTATCAAAATAAAAGAGGCCAAAGAAGCCTAAATAAAAAAGAGGCCAAAGAAGCCCACAAAAAAGAGAAAAGAAATAAAAATAAAAAACAAAAAACAAAAAAATGAGAGACAAAGAGAGAAGGGACAATGTTACTATCCTTTTACCACACTTGTGCTTCAGAGTAGCACCATGTTCTGCATATAGAGAGTCTCTTGAGTTATCACTTTCTTATACTAGTGGGAATTTTCATTATAGAACTTGGCTTGTATATTCCGATGATGAGCTTCCCCAAATGCCCGAGGTCTTCATGAGCAAGCAAGTTGGATGCACACCCACTTAGTTTTCAGTTTGAGCTTTCATACACTTATAGCTCTTAGTGCATCGGTTGCATGGCAATCCCTGCTCCTTGCATTGACATCAATTGATGGGCATCTCCATAGCCCGTTGATTAGCCGCGTCGATGTGAGACTTTCTCCCTTTTTTGTCTTCTCACACAACATCCATCATCATATTCTATTTCACCCATAGTGCTATATCCATGGCTTGCGCTCATGTATGACATGAGGGTTGAAAAGGCTGAAGCGCATTAAAAAGTATGAACCAATTACTCGGCTTGTCATCGGGGTTGTGCATGATGGGAGCATTTTGTGTGACGAAAAAGAAGCATGGCCAAACTGTATGATTTTGTAGGGATAAGCTTTCTTTGGCTATGTTATTTTGATAAGACATAATTGCTTGGTTAGTATGCTTGAAGCAGTATTATTGTCTTAATGTCAAATGATAGACTATTGCTTAGAATCACTCGTGTCTTAATATTCATTCCATGATTAGATTACATGATCAAGATTATGCTAGGTAGCATTCCACATCAAAAAATTATCTTTTTTATCATTTACCTACTCAAGGACGAGCAGGAATTAAGCTTGGGGATGCTGATACGTATCCGTCGTATCAATAATTTTTTATTGTTCCATGCTAATATTCTACAACTTTTACATACTTTTGGCAACTTTTAATACTAATTTTGGGACTAACATATAGATCTAGTGCCCGGTACCAGTTCTTGTTTGTTGCATGTTTTTTGTTTCGCAGAAAATCCATATCAAACGGAGTCCAAACGAAATAAAAACTGACAGAGTTTTGTTTTGGAATATTTGTGACTTTTGGGAAGTGGAATCAACGCGAGATGATGCCGAGGGGCCCACGAGGCAGGGGCGCCCTGACCCTCGTGGGCACCCGATAAGGCATTCTTGCTCTTCTCGTCCGCAAGAAAGCTAATTTTCGGAGAAAAATCTGGGCGAACGTTTCAATCCAATCGGAGTTAGGGATCTCTTGTTATAAAAAAAAGGTGAAAGGGTAAAATCCAGAGCGCAGAAACAGAGAGAGACAGAGAGACAGATCCAATCTCGGAGGGGCTCTCGCCCCTCCCATGCCATGGAAGCCAAGGACCAGAGGGGAAACCCTTCTCCCATCTAGGGAGAAGGTCAAGGAAGAAGAAGAAGAAGGGGGGCCCTCTCCCCCTCTCTTCTGGTGGCGCCGGAACGCCGCCGGGGCCATCATCATCACCTGATCTTCACCAACACCTCTGCCATCTTCACCAACATCTCCATCACCTTCCCCCCTCTATCTACAGCGGTCCACTCTCCCGCAGCCTGTTGTACCCTCTACTTGAACATGGTGCTTTATGCTTCATATTATTATCCAATGATGTGTTTCCATCCTATGATGTCTGAGTAGATTTTTGTTGTCCTATCGGTGATTGGTGAATTGCTATGATTAGTTTAATTTGCTTGTGGTTATGTTACTGTCCTTTCGTGCCCATCATATGAGCGCGCGCGTGGATCGCACCATAGGGTTAGTTGTATGTTGATAGGACTATATATTGGAGGGCAAGAGTGACAGAAGCTTCAACCTAGCATAGAAATTGATGCATACGGGATTGAGGGGGGACCAATATATCTTAATGGTATGGTTGGGTTTAAACTTAATGAACGTTAGTAGTTGCAGGTGCTTGCTAATAGTTCCAATCATAAGTGCATCGAATTCCAAGTCAGGGATGACATGCTAGCAGTGGCCTCTCACACAGAAAAACTTGCTATCGGTCTAGTAAAGTAGTCAATTTGCTTAGGGACAATTTCGCAACTCCTACCACCAGTTTTCCACACTCTCTATACTAACTTTATTGCTTCTTTACCTAAACAACCCCTAGCTTTTACTTACGTGCTCTTTATATTCTGGCAAACATATCCAAAAACACCTACAAAGTACTTCTAGTTTTATACTTGTTCTAGGTAAAGCGAACGTCAAGCATGCGTAGATTTGTATCGGTGGTCGATAGAACTTGAAGGAATATTTGTTATAGCTTTAGCTCCTCGTTGGGTTCGGCACTCTTACTTATCGGAAGAGGCTACAATTGATCCCCTATACTTGTGGGTTATCATGCACCAACTGACAGCTCCACCATTCAATATAAATATGTATCTGGTTTGTGACTTAGAGTCATCCGGATCAGTGTCAAAGCTTGCATCGATGTAACCATTTACGACGAGCTCTTTGTCACCTCCATAAACGAGAAACATATCCTTAGTCTTTTTCAGGTATTTCAGGATGTTCTTGACCGCTGTCCAGTGGTCCACTCCTGGATTACTTTGGTACCTCCCTGCTAAACTAATAGCAAGGCACACATCAGGTCTGGTACATAGCATTGCGTACATGATAGAACCTATGGCTGAAGCATAGGGAATGACCTTCATTTTCTCTCTATCTTCTGCAGTGGTCGGGCATTGTGTCTGACTCAACTTCACACCTTGTAACACAGGCAAGAACCCTTTCTTTGCTTGATCCATTTTTAACTTCTTCAAAACTTTATCAAGGTATGTGCTTTGTGAAAGTCCAATTAAGCGTCTTGGTCTATCTCTATAGATCTTGATGCCTAATATATAAGCAGTTTCACCAAGGTCTTTCATTGAAAAGCTATTATTCAAGTATTCTTTTATGCTATCCAGTAATTCTATATCATTTCCAATCAACAATATGTCATCCACATATAATATTAAAAATGCTACAGAGCTCCCACTCACTTTCTTGTAAAATACAGGCTTCTCCAAAAGTCTATATAAAACCATATGCTTTTATCACACTATCAAAACGTTTATTCTAACTCCGAGATGCTTGCACCGGTCCATAAATGGATCGCTGGAGCTTGCACACTTTGTTAGCATCCTTTGGATCGATAAAAGCTTCAGGTTGCATCATATACAACTCTTCTTCCAGAAATCCTTTCAGGAATGCAGTCTTTACATCCATTTGCCAAATTTCATAATCATAAAATGCAGCAATTGCTAACATGATTTGGAAGGACTTAAGCATCGCTACGGGTCAGAAAGTCTCATCGTCGTCAACTCCTTGAACTTGTCGAAAACCTTTCGCAACAAGTCGAGCTTTGTAGACAATAAAATTACCGTCAACGTCAGTCTTCTTCTCGAAGATCCATTTATTCTCGATGGCTTGCCAATCATCGGGCAAGTCAACCAAAGCCCACACTTTGTTCTCATACATGGATCCCATCTCAGATTTCGTGGCCTCAAGCCATTTTGCGGAATCTGGGCTCATCATCGCTTCCTCATTATTCGTAGGTTCGTCATGGTCAAGTAACATGACCTCCAGAACAGGATTACTGTACCACTCTGGTGCGGATCTTACTCTGGTTGACCTACGAGGTTCGGTAGTAACTTGATCTGAAGTTACATGATCATCATCATTAGCTTCCTCACTAATTGGTGTAGGTGTCACAGGAACATATTTCTGTGATGACCTACTTTCCAATAAGGGAGCAGGGACAATTACCTCAACAAGTTCTACTTTCCTCCCACTCACTTCTTTCGAGAGAAACTCCTTCTCTAGAAAGGATCCATTCTTAGCAACGAATGTCTTGCCTTCGGATCTGTGATAGAAGATGTACCCAATAGTCTCCTTTGGGTATCCTATGAAGACACATTTCTTCGATTTGGGTTCGAGCTTATCAAGTTGAAGCTTTTTCACATAAGCATCGCAGCCCAAACTTTAAGAAATGACAACTTGGGTTTCTTGCCAAACCACAGTTCATAAGGTGTCGTCTCAACGGATTTACATGGTGCCCTATTTAACGTGAATGCAGCCGTCTCTAAAGCATAACCCCAAAACGATAGCAATAATCAGTAAGAGACATCATAGATCGCACCATATCTAATAAAGTGCGGGTACGACGTTCAGACACGACATTACATTGTGGTGTTCCGGGTGGCGTGAGTTGCGAAACTATTCCGCATTGTTTCAAATGAAGACCAAACTTGTAACTCAAATATTCTCCTCCACGATCATCGTAGAAATTTATTTTCTTGTTATGATGATTTTCCACTTCACTCCGAAATTCTTTGAACTTTTCAAATGTTTAAGACTTATGCTTCATCAAGTAGATATACCCATATCTGCTTAAATCTTCTGTGAAGGTGAGAAAATAACGATACCCGCCGCAAGCCTCAATATTCATCGGACCACATACATCAGTATGTATGATTTCCAACAAATCTATTGCTCGCTCCATTGTTCCGGAGAACGGCGTTTTAGTCATCTTGCCCGTGAGGCATGGTTCGCAAGTACCAAGTGATTCATAATCAAGTGATTCCAAAAGTCCATCAGAATGGAGTTTCTTCCAGCGCTTTACACTAATATGACCCAAACGGCAGTGCCACAAATAAGTTGCACTATAATTATCAACTCTGCATCTTTTGGCTTCAATATTATGAATATGTATATCACTATTGTCGAGATTCAGCAAAAATAGACCACTCTTCAAGGGTGCATGACCATAAAAGATATTACTCATATAAATAGAACAACCATTATTCTCTGATTTAAGTGAATAACCGTCTCGCATCAAACAAGATCCAGATATAATGTTCATGCTTAACGCTGGCACCAAATAACAATTATTCAGGTCTAAAACTAATCCCGAAGGTAGATGTAGAGGTAGTGTGCCGACGGCGATCACATCGACTTTGGAACCATTTCCCACGCGCATCGTCACCTCGTCCTTAGCCAATCTTCGCCAATCCGTAGTCTCTGTTTCGAGTTGCAAATATTAGTAACAGAACCAGTATCAAATACTTAGGCACTACTGCGAGCATTAGTAAGGTACACATCAATAACATGTATATCACATATACCTTTGTTCACCTTGCCATGCTTCTTATCCGCCAAATACTTGGGGCAGATCCGCTTCTAGTGACCAGTCCGTTTGCAGTAGAAGCACTCAATCTTAGGCTTAGGTCAAGACTTGGGCTTCTTCACTTGAGCAGCAACTTTCTTGCCGTTCTTCTTGAAGTTCCCCTTCTTCCCTTTACCCTTTTTCTTGAAACTGGTGGTCTTATTGACCATCAACACTTGATGCTCCTCCTTGATATCTACCTCCATACACTACTAGGAAAATGCTTATAGATAGAAGTTTACCAGTAGCATTTGTTTATGACCCCACGCTACTAGTAGTTAGTAGTAGCGCTGGCTAGAAAGAGCGCCATCGCTATCGCTAGCAACAGCGCTTGTTATATAAACCCATGCTACTGCTAAGTGTAACACACCACAATATCTGATCAATAACTATTCGCAGCACTTGTCGCCCAACTAGCGGTATTGTTAGTTCTGGATCTATAGCGCCTGTTGGTATAAACATGCTACTGCTATTTTTTCTATCTATAAAATTTTACCAGTAGCGTGTTTTTTAGCCCGCGCTAGCTATAGGTAGTGCACCACCAGCCGTAGATATTCTGCAAGCTGCCATAGCTGTAGCGTGCATAGGAGACTCGTGCTACTGCTATGCCCGCCACCCACCTACCACCTTTCCCTTCCTTCCTCCCCTTTCTTCTTCCTACCCCCTTCCTTTCTCCCCCATTCCTTGCACCTTGCTTGTTCCAATGCTCCCCCTCCACCACCCCTCCATTAGAGCCCTCCCTTCCCCTCTTTTTTGCCCTTCCATCACCCCCCTCTTCTTTTCTCCTCGACCACCCCTCCATTAGAGCCGTCCCTTCCCCTCTTCTTTGCCCTTCCATTACCCCCTCTTCTCTGCACCTCCTCCATACCCCTCCTTTAGTGCGCCCTCCCTCACCCTCTTCTTTGCCCTCCACCCTCCCCCCTCTTCTTTGCCCTCCACCACCACCCCCTCCATTAATGCCCTCACTCCCCCTCTTCTTTGCCCTCCACCACCCCCTTCCATTAATGCCTTCCCTCTTCTCCTCTCCCTCTCCTCCCACTCTCTCCCTAGCTAGCTAGCTAGTTAGAGCTATATATCTATAGAGCTAGTAGGTAACTAAGAAGAAAGGTGCTCGATATCCCTCTCGACACATAGGTGAGCAAAAAAAGTGTTTGTGTGGATAGGACCGAAACTATATATATGGGTGATATGAGAATATACCGAATTGTGTGTGGCATAATTTGAGTTGCCTACATTGTGTATTTGATGAAATAATGTGGGTGACATGAGTTGCCTATGTTTTGCCGAATTGTCGATTCAATTCCGTTTCGGCGAATTTCGGGCAAACTCAATATGTCCTATGTTTAGGGAAGGTCATGCCGAAATTTTGTATGAATTTGATCCATGCATGCATATATACGTGGTTATAATATTTTCTCCGCTCGCAGGTGATCATGAAGGTCAATGGAAGGATGGTAGAAAGATACTGGCAATCCGCTGTGGATGACATGTATGAAAAAAGACTGAGGGATGTTTTATGTCCGTGCCGAAAATGCAAAGGAAGAGTCAGGCTCGACCCCTTTAAGGGTGGTAAATTCAAGGCGCACCTGCTCATGCATGATTTCATGCATGGCCATACTCGGTGGATAAGTGAAGATGATGATGATGAGGACGTCGACGGGGCAGGAAATAGCGACATGGGGCCACCAGACGAAGAGATGACCGATTATGTGCCCGAAGAGGAAGACGGGCTCGGAAATGTCGATGGCGAAGAGGCAGTTCAAGGCGGAGAAGATGCGGACACGCCACCGTCTTTGTCGCTACTAAGTTCAGCCATGCGGGACCCGCATGTTCGAGACCTACTTCGCAAGAAGACGACTAGCGACAGAGCTGCTTCTAGAGAGGAGGCTAAACTAGCGCAACTAGAGGTAGACTCGATGACTCCTTTGTATGATGGTTGCAATAATCCCGAGGTGAGCCGCTTGAGTTTCACACTAGAACTTCTAAAGATGAAGGCAAAAAACAAATGGACAGATACAAGCCTGGATGAGCTTCTGAAGTACCTAAAGAAGGTTCTTCCCGCGGAAGCCTGTGTCCTACTAGTGTCGAGGAGGCAAAGAAAATCGTGTGCGCTCTTGATCTGCCACATATTAGATATCACGCATGCATCAATGATTGCATCATATATCGGAACGAGCATGCGGAAAAAACCAGCTGTCCAAAGTGCAATGCTTCGTGATATAAAAAGGCCAGAAAGAAAGCTCCATAGAAAGTTGTATGGTACTTTCCGATCACTCCGCGTCTACAGCGGTATTTCGAAGATCCTAAGGAAGCAAAGCTTATGCGCTGGCACGCGGAGAGGGTGAAGCCAGATGACGGAGATGAGCCGAAGCTGAGACACCTCGTAGATGCTAGCCAGTGGAGAGCATTAAATGCTGAATTTGAATTTTTCGCAAATGATCTGGGGAACATTGTGCTTGGCGCTAGTAGTGATGGCATGAATCCATTTGGCATCCAGAACACCAATCATAGCACATGGCCCGTGTTTGTATGGATGTACAACCTCCCCCCTGGTTGTGCATGAAGGAAAAATACATACACATGGCTATGCTTATTCAAGGGCCGAGACAACCGGGAAATGATATAAATCTGTATCTCGGGTTACTGAAAGAGGAGTTACAAACCTTATGGACAACGCTGGCCAAGACATGGGATGCAAGCAAAGGAGAGTATTTCTACATGAGAGTCGTGCTGATCACGACGGTGCAGGACTATCTCGGTTACGGCTATCTCTCCGGCCAGGTGTGCCACGGATATTGCGGATGCACGAGGTGCGTGGATGATACAACTTCTCTGCAGCTATCGAAAGATGGTGGGTCTTCGAAAATTGTGTACATGGGGCATCGAAGATGGCTCGAGAAGGATGACCCATGGAGAAAGCGTGGAGATCTATCCAATGGTAAGGTTGAGCATCGAGGTCCTCCACGTAAGCGTAGCGGTGCATAAATATATGAGTTATTGAAGAACTGGAAAGAGTTCCCCTCACCGGGAAAGACGAACAAAAAGGTTTCGAAGCCCCTGCTGAAGGTATGGAAGACGAGATCTGTTTTCTGGGACTGGGAATACTGGCCCATACTCGACACGCCTCATAGCCTTGATCAAATGCATATCACAAAATATATCCTTGAGAGTTTGCTTGGAACATTGATGAACATGCCGGAGAGGACCAAGGATGGGCCGAAGGCAAGAAAAGACTTGGAATTTTCGAAAATCAGGAAAGATCTCCAAATGCCCGGTAAAAGTTCGTCAGAGGAGACCGAGACGGAGATGGAGACAGAAGATAGGGGCAAAAAAGTAAACAAGAAGGAAGAACAATATTGCCCCCCCCCCTCTTGTTTCACCTTAGATCCGAAGGAGATCGATCAATTGTTCAATAGCCTTGCCGGAATCAAAGTTAGTTCCGGATACTGTCGGAAGATAAGCAGATATCTGGACACTAAGAAAAAAAGGTTCAGTGGGTTGAAGTCTCACGACTGTCATGTGATGATGACGCAGTTACTCCCGATTGCACTTAGAGGGATTATGGACACACATGTGCGTGAGACGCTTACTGACCTATGCCATTTTTTGGATGCTATCTCTCGAAAGTCGATCAGTGTGAAGCAACTCCATAGGCTACAGGAAGAGATCGTTGTCATCTTGAATGAGCTAGAGATGTACTTCCGCCGCGTTCTTTGATGTCATGGTGCATTTATGTGTCCACATCATGGACGACATCATCGACCTAGGGCCGACATTCCTTTTTAGCATGATGTTGTTCGAGAGGATGAATGGGGTCATCAAAGGATTCGTTCGTAACATGTCTCGTCCAGATGGAAGCATAGCCTAGGGATATCTGACCAAAGAGTGCATCTCTTTCTGTGAGAGTTACTGACCAAAGACCGTGTTGTTGGTTTGCCCGTCAACAAGCACTGTGGAAGGCTCGAAGGCGAAGGTCACACCAACGGTCATAGGGATGTGAATGTGTTACGCTCGGGCCGGCAAAACGACATTGACAGGGCAAACTTAATAGTGCTACAACACCTAGATGTGTTAGAAGATTTCGTGACACTGCACAAAGAGACCATCACAAAGAAATACCGTGACCGTGGGGTGCACAGGACGGACGCTGAAGTTATTAGAGAGCACAATTCCACTTTCGTGCGTTGGTTCAAAGAGCTAGTTCTGGCTAATCCCCGGAAGAGGGTTGTCCGAACGGAACACTCATATACGCCTTAGCACATGGCCCCTCGACCAACCTCACGACTTATCAAGCATACGATATATCAACGGATGCACGTTATACACGGAGGAGAAAGATATGAACAGTGATGAACAAAACTCAGGGGTGACGATGGAAGCCATGACCGGGAATGTAATTGAAAGATATTACGGAAGGGTCGAAGAGATATGGGAGCTTAACTACTCTGGATTGCATAGTGCGACGATGTTCTGTGTTAGATGGGCTAAAAATGTACACAGAGAAAACCGACATTTCACTATCATTTGTATACCCGACTCCGATGATAGCAGTACCGTCAACGCCATCGCCAAAAATGATCCATGGGTACACGCTAAACACGTGACACAATGTTTCTTCATAGCTGATCCGATCAATCCCAGCTGTGTTGTCGTGAGGAGAAGCAAAAGGAGCATCGCCGGAATGGATGGAGTCGCCAACGAGGAAGACTATGACCAAGTACGGTGATCCGATGAGGGAAGATGATGCTGATGACGCACGAAACATATGTCAAAAGAAGAATGAAGACTACATTACCTACGAAGATCGTAATCCACGGAGAAGGAAAAGTCACGACCATGGGCTCAATTATTCGACAACGAACAAAAGAGGGAAGAAGATCGGTCAAGCGTCGTCATTCAAGGTGACAAACTAATCCCCAAAGTTTGTGTGTGTCTAGCTATTTTGTATATTATACTAATTATTATCCGGATGGTCAAACGACAGACCAAATTAAAGGAAGGAAAGTGCAAAAGAAAGATAAGAAAAAGAAAATTGCAAATGAAATAAAAAGAATAAGAAAAAGAAAGGAAGTTTTGCAAAATGAAATGAAAAGAAAAAGAAAAAGAAAAGGAACTAATAAGTTGTGGAAAATGAAATGCAAGAAAAATAAAAAAGAAAGAAAAAGAAAAAAAGAAAAAAGTTACCAGTAGCGTGTTTTATCCAGGGCAGCACTATAGCTAAGAAAAAGAAAAAGAAAAAGAAAAAATAAAGAAAAGAAGTTAGCAGTAGCGCGTTTTATTCTGGGAAGCGCTATAGCTAAGAAAAAGAAAAATAAAAAAATAAAGAAAAGAGGTTAGAAGTAGCGCGTTTTTAGGCCCCGCGCTATAGCTAAGTTAGTTATAGCGCATTTTTCTGCCCCACGCTATAGCTAACTTAGCTATGCCTAGACAGCCACACATCTCTTTCCTCTCTCTCACTCTCGCTCGATCCGATCGATCCCCTTTCTCTGTGCCGTCCCTTCCCCTTGCCACGGCCGCACAGACCACAGACTCGACGCCCGCTCACGCCGCCGTCGACGCGCACCGCCCCGACACTCCCTCCTCCCTTGCCGCCCGTCCCCATAGGTCCAACCCAGTTCGGCCCCTCCCGTGTCGCCCCTCTCCCCGAGCAGTCCCTCCACTGGCCGGCGCCCCTCCCCCCGCAGTCTCTCGCTCTCTCTCTCTCTCTCTCTCTCTCTCTCTCTCTCTCTCTCTCTCTCTGACCGGCCGTCGGTGTTCTCTGCAGCAGGTTTGGCTGAAGCAAGGTGCTCGGCGAGAAGGAGAAGGTGGCCGGAAGCAAGGTGCTCGGCAAGGTGCAGCAGGTTCTCCCCCTGCAGTCTGTTTTTTTTTGCTGTCATTGATGCATGTGTGCTGCTGCTGCTGTGTGTTGCTGCTGGTCTCAATAGAGCAAACTAATATTCAAAGCAAACTAGAATTGTTCGCTAACAGAATTCAAAGGAAACTAGAATACAAATATGATCTCATTTGATGAATTCAGTTAGAGCACACTGTTCAGTTAGTGAAATTTTTGAAATTTTCAGTTAACTGAACATTTCAGTTTTGATAACTGAACATGCCACTGAAAATGGAGTAGCTAGCATCATTGCAAATAACAATGCTCAAAAAATATCTTGGAAAGTGTCATGTTTTTTGCCATCAAGATTAGTGGAAACTGAAGATTGTTTTTGTATTAAGCCACAAGTAGTTGTATTGGCAGCAAGTAGCTAGTTGGCGAGAAAGTGTTAGTGAAAATTTGCGGTGATCAATTTGCATTTCTGTAACTTGTCCATTACAGTAGTCTGCAATTTTATTTGAATGCAGTGTTGATGGACACAGCAGCAAGTTTATGAAATGAAATGAAATGATGTCCATTGGAGTCCATTCGGAGTTGCTCCATTGCTTGCGAGATGCTCTATATGTGACCTATGTTTTGCCGGTTGCGAGTGACCTATGTTTTGCCGAAAATGTTGATTCATTTCCATTCCGGCAAATTTCAGGCCCTCTATATGTGCACTTTCTAGGAAAGGTCATGCCCAAATTTTCCGTGAATTTCGACATGACTTGTGCTAGAAAGTTGGACATATCTTGTGCTTGAGATTTGTCACGGCGGAATGGAGCGACATTTCCGGCAAAACAAAGGTCACTTTTTTTCATTATTCACTTTATTATATAAAGCTCGATAATTAAACCACTACGACATTGAACCCTAGGAAACATGACCGGCACCAATGAGGCCGGAGGTTCTCACTCCCAATTAGGTCAAGCACACGCCTACCTCGACTTTCTGGCGGATCAGGAGAGACAGCAAGCTGGGTGTCCGGACCGCCTTGTCATGACGGATGACGACGATGGTGGCGCCGGCGCTGACACTGATGCCACCGATTTACACCGCACCGAGATCAAGGCGCTGATGATGTTCCTAACTGCAGCACGGAAGGTGGGACCTCCCAAGTCAGTGAGGGGAAGAAAGAAAAGAGGACACGATGCCCAAATGAGCTCGGCACCGGAAGAATGGTGGTCACTGTGGTGCACCCTGGCGAGTTCGAGCCAATAGAGCCGCGAGAAGTGGCAGCGTGTTACGACAACCAACTAGCATGCATCCTACGGGATACCGCTAACATCAACACCACAAAAATACGGAAGAATGAACTTTTGAAGAAGTTGCTTCTAACTAGGTTGCACGCAAGATTCCTGTTCCCCGGTCGGAATGACGATGTCGACCCATGGGATGATGAGGGCATGAAAAAAATCAACAACAAAGCCCTAGGGAAGTTCAGCAATGCATTGAGCGCTTGGAAAACTAGGGTGAAAAGGGCGATTCAAGTAGACCATGAAACCTACGCCGAGATTGTTGCAGACAATCCAAAAATTACGATAGAGGACTTTGAAAGGTTCAAGGAGACTTGCAATGAAGAAGCTGCCAAGGCCAGGTCGGAGAGAGGCAAGCAGCTGCAGGAAAAGAACATGGGGAACCACCGCCTTGGAAGTCGTGGTTACACGGGAAAGAGGCCCGTGTGGGCTAAGGAGGACGCAGAATGTGAACATCAGGGGATCCCAGACCCATTGGCTGAGTTCACCGACCAAGAGGGAGCACGACTTCATCGGGGCCCGATTCTTGTGGGACCCCAAGAAAAGATTTTTTACACCGACGAGCCGACTAGGAAATTCATGAGATTACTGGTAATTATCCTTTTACCACCTTACATATTAGGTTCTGATCAACGAAGTCTACTACATTCTAGTCGCATTCTTAAATGATTCACGGTCCATTTTGCAGAGAGAGCAACACAAGCTTGCGGCCGAGAGCGACTCGACGACTCGATCGACTCGATCGTCGGCGAAGTACAAGTGGGACACTCCTTTCAACCGGGCCATGAACATAATGATGGGGCCTTGCCCGCCGCCAGCGGCATAATATGGACATGTGCATGGCGTCGGGATGGGGCCACTTGGAAGTACTATTATAACGAGGACCCCGAGGCCGAAAGACACAGAAAGAGGTTCAGTCAAGTGACTATCGACGAGAAGGTGGCGCGGGCGATGGATAAAGCAAAAGCTGAGACCAAAGCTGAGATAATCGCTGCCTGTAGATCTGATATGGTGGCTGCCTTTACAAGCTTGATTCCAACAGTGGTCCAACAAAATCCAAATGCGCCACCAAGTGATTTTCCCAAGCCCAGCTTCACCGGGAGCAACTCAATGAACACCGCACCCATACCCGTACCTAGTATGGAAACCGCACCCGCACCTCCTCCAAAGACTGCTCCTCCGCCCAGCTCTCACAGCAGCCCTAGCTCCTCGTCATGGAGAGCGTCGGGATGATGAAGTTGGCCACCGTGAGGGTTCCCCCTCTCCGGCAGGTCTTGAACAGGGTCCCGATTGGTTTTGGTGGCTACAGAGGCTTGCGGCGGCGGAACTCCAGATCTATTCTCGTCTTTGATGTTTTTAGGGTATATGGGAATATATAGGTGGAAGAAATGCGTCAGGAGCCATGAGGGGCCCACGGGGTGGAGGCGCGCTTTGGGAGGGCGCGCCCCCTACCTCGTGGCTTCCTCGTCTCTTTCCTGACGTGCACTCTAAGTTTTCCTGGTAGCTTTCCTTCCAAAAATAACTTCTCCAGTTGGTTTGATTCTGTTTTAACTCCGTTTGATATTCCTTTTCTTCAAACATGAAACAAGGAAAAACAGGAGGCGCACTTTGGGCTCTGGGTCAATAGGTTAGTCCCAAAAATAATATAACAGTGTAAAATAAAGCCCATAAACATCCAAAACAGTAGATAGTATAGCATGGAGCAATAAAAAAATTATAGATACGTTGGAGAAGTATCAGCATCCCCAAGCTTAATTCCTGCTCGTCCTCGAGTAGGTAAATGATAAAAAAGATAATTTTTGATGTGGAATGCTACTTAGCATAATTTCAATGCAATTCTTCTTACTTGTGGTATGAATATTCAGATCCGAAAGATTCAAGATAAAAGTTCATATTGACATAAAAGTAATAATACTTCAAGCATGCTAACTAAGCAATTATGTCTTCTCAACATAACATGGCCAAAGAAAGTTATCCCTACAAAATCATATAGTTTGTCTATGCTCTATCTTCACCACACAAAATACTTAAATCATGTACAACCCCGATGACAAGCCAAGCAACTGTTTCATACTTTTGACATTTTCAAACTTTTTCAATCTTCACGCAATACATGAGCATGAGCCATCGATATAGCACTATTGGTGGAATAGAATATGATGATGGGGGTTATGTGGAGAAGAAAAAAAAGGAGAAGATAGTCTCACATCAACTAGGCGTATCAACGGGCTATGGAGATTCCCATCAATAGATATCAATGTGAGTGAGTAGGGATTGCCATACAACGGATGCACTAGAGCTATAAGTATCCAACTCGCTTGCTCACGAAGACCTAGGGCATTTTGAGGAAGCCCATCACTGGAATATACAAGCCAAGTTCTATAATGAAAAATTCCCACTAGTATATGAAAGTGATATCATAGGAGACTCTCTATCATGAAGATCATGGTGCTACTTTGAAGCACAAGTGTGGTAAAAGGATAGTAGCATTGTAACTTCTCTCTTTTTCTCTCATTTTATTTTTATTTTTTATTTTTTATTTGGTCCTTTCTCTTTTTATGGCCCCTTTTTTTCTTTTTCTTTTATTTTTCGTCCGGAGTCTCATCCCGACTTGTGGGGGAATCATAGTCTCCATCATCCTTTTCCTCACTTGGGACAATGCTCTTAAACTGAAGATCATCACACTTTTATTTTCTTACAACTCATGAATTACAACCCGATACTTAGAACAAAATATTACTCTATATGAATGCCTCCGTGATGTACGGGATATGTAATGAATCAAGAGTGACATGTATGAAAGAATTATGAACGGTGGCTTTGCCACAAATACGATGTCAACTACATGATCATGCAAAGCAATATGACAATGATGGAACGTGTCATAATAAACTGAACGGTGGAAAGTTGCATGGCAATATATCTCGGAATGGCTATGGAAATGCCACGATAGGTAGGTATGGTGGCTGTTTTGAGGAAGGTATATGGTGGGTGTATGATACCGGCGAAAAGTGCTCGGTATTAGAGAGGCTAGCAACGGTGGAAGGAGGAAGGGTGCGTATAATCCATGGACTCAACATTAGTCATAAAGAACTCGTATACTTATTGCAAAAATCTACAAGTTATCAAAGCAGAGTATTAAGTGCATGCTCCTAGGGGGATAGATTGGCAGGAAAAGACCATCGCTCATCCCCGACCACCACTCATAAGGAAGACAATCAATAAATAAATTATGCTCCGACTTCATCACATAACGGTTCACCATACGTGCATGCTACGGGAATCACAAACTTTAACACAAGTATCTCTCAAATTCACAACTACTCAACTAGCATGACTCTAATATAACCATCTTCATATCTAAAAAAAATCATAAGGAATCAAACTTCTCTTAGTATTCTACACACTCATAAGAATTGTTACAAATCTTGTATGCTTAGCATATTAGGATTATTTAAGCAAATTACCATGCTATTTAAGACTCTCAAAATAATCTAAGTGAAGCATGAGAGATCAATAGTTTCTATAAAACAAATCCACAACCGTGCTCTCAAAGATATAAGTGAAGCACTAGAGCAAACAACAAACTACTCCGAAAGATATAAGTGAAGATCAATGAGTAGTCGAATAATTATGCAACTATGTGAAGACTCTCCCATTTTAAGAATTTCAGATCTTGGTATTTTATTCAAACAGAAAGCAAAGCTAAATAAAACTACATTGCAAGGATAGCACAACTCATATGAAGAAGCAAAAACTTAGGTTCAACCGATACTAACCGATAGTTGTTGAAGAAGAAAGGTGGGATGCCAACGGGGGCATCCCCAAGCTTAGATGCTTGAGACTTCTTGAAATAATGTCTTGGGGTGCCTTGGGAATCCCCAAGCTTGAGCTTTTGTGTCTACTTAATTCCTTTTATATCTCGGTTTCCTAAATCTCAAAAGCTTCATCCACACTAAACTCAACAAGGACTCGTGACATAAGTTACCTGCAAAAAACCTTATCATACAATACTGTAGCAAATCACTAAAATTATTATTCAACATTTCATACTAAATTCCTCTGCATATTTAATACTCCTATCATCAAATAGAATCATTAAACAAGCAAACATATGCAAACAATGCAAACATAACAGCAATCTACCAAAACAGTACAATATGAAAAGAATGCAAGATTCATCATACTTCCCTAACTCCAAAAATTATGGAAGAAAATTCCCACTGTAGTAAATTTATCAGATCTTATTATGCAAAAGGTTTCAATATTTTATCACATTCTGACTTTTCTAGGGAATTTTTGCAACAGCGGTAAACTTTCTGTTTTGAAACAGCAACATGTATACTAGCAAAATAAGCATGGCAAAGGCTATCCTTGACAATTTTATTGAAAATAAAGATGCAAAACATTAATCTAAATAACAGAAAGAAAATACTAACAAAATAAAATGACGCTCCAAGCAAAACACATATCGTGTGGTGAATAAAAATATAGCTCCAAGTAAAGTTACTGATGAACCAAGACAAAAGAGGGGATGCCATCCGGGGCATCCCCAAGCTTAGGCTCTTGGTTGTCCTTGAGTGTTACCTTGGGGTGCCTTGGGCATACCCAAGCTTAGGCTCTTGCCACTCCTTATTCCATAGTCCATCGAATCTTTACCCAAAACTTGAAAACTTCACAACACAAAACTTAACAGAAAACTCGTGAGCTCCGTTAGCGAAGAAAACAAAACACCACTTCAAGGTACTGTAATGAACTCATTATTTATTTATATTGGTGTTAAACCTACTTTATTCCAACTTCTCTATGGTTTATAAACTATTTTACTAGCCATTGATTCATCAAAATAAGCAAGCAACACAATGAAAACAGAATCTGTCAAAAACAGAACAGTCTGTAGTAATCTGTAACTAACGCAAAATTATGGAACTCCAAAAATTCTAAAATAAATTGTTGGACCTGTGGAATTTGTCTAGTAATCATCTGAAAAAAGAATCAACTAAATATCACTCTCTGGTAAAAAGTTGGAGCTAATCTCGTGAGCGCTAAAGTTTCTGTTTTTTTACAGCATGATCATAAAGACTTCACCCAAGTCTTCCCAAAGGTTCTACTTGGCACAAACACTAATTAAAAAATACCACATCTAAACAGAATCTAAATGGATTATTTATTCCTAAACGGAACCAAAAAGCAAGAAACTAAAATAAAATTGGGTTGCCTCCTAACAAGCGCTAACGTTTAACGCCCCTAGCTAGGCATGATGATTTCAATGATGCTCAAATAAAAGATAATGACTAGCACATTTAAGTCTAACCCTCTTCCTATGCATAGGTATTTTGTGAGCAAACAACTTATGAGAACAATAATCAACTAGCATAGGAAGGCAAAACAAGCATAACTTCAAAACTTTAAGCACATAGAGAGGAAACTTGATATGATTGCAATTCCTGCAAGAATACATTCCTCCCTCACAATAATTTTCAGTAGCACTAAGAATGAATTCAACAATATAACCAGAAAATAAATCATTCTTTTCATGATCTACTTGCATAGAGAATATACTACTCTCCACATAAGCAAAATTCTTCTCATTTGGGATAGTGGGAGTATCATAAGAGACTTGAATACTATAAGTTGTTTCCACATTAAAAGAGTAATGTTCAGAAAAAAGGGTAACCATAATAATGAAAAGTTTTATAAATCTAATCATCGTTATTTTTATAGCATAAATTTCATCAGAATAATCATCATAAGTAGCAACTTTGTTCTCATCATAATCAATTGAAACCTCTTCCGAAATAGTGGATACATCACTAAATAAAGTCATGACCTCTCCAAATCCACTTTCATAAATATTATAAGATTCAACATCCTCCAAAATAGTGGGATCATTACTTCCTAAAGTTGACACTCTTCAAAACCCACTTTCATCAATATAATCATCATAGGTAGAAGGCATGCTATCATCATAACAACTTTGCATATCAAAACTTGGGAGGCTAAAATATCATCATTATTAAACATAGCATCCCCAAGCTTGGGACAAACATTAATTTCAGCAAATATATTCTCAAATATGTCATCGTCATCAAACATAGCTTCCCCAAGCTTGGCCCTTTTCATATCATAAGCATAATCACTCTCATTATTAATAGTATAGATAGCACCAATAGTATAGCAAACATTATAATCATATTCTTCCAAGCAAGTGCCAAAAAGATTTTAAAGATCATAATAAGTATAATTATCTTGCCAATCATAATCATCACAATAAGCAATAGGCATAACGAGATCATCAACAAGTGCATCATTTTCCACAATTATTTTTGATTCATTTTCATGAGGCACAACAATAATAGGAGCAACATTATTTGGGAGGGATACCTTTTTACCTCTCTTCCTTTTTCTTTTCTTCTTCTTCACCACATCATGTGTGGGTTCAATCCTCTTTTTGGAGCTCCTTATTAATGATATTGGTTGAATTGAAGGCTCCTCCTCGTTACCTGATTCATCATAAGAAATAATAGGAGGATATTGGGAAGTCTCTTCCCTTTCATTAGTATTCTCTTCATCCTCTATTTGTTTTCTTTTCTTTATGTAATTGGCAATATAAGGATTTTCAATACAATTCACCGCATAATACATATTAATCTTCTCTAGATCAAAATCAAGAAATCTGTCAAGATTAAATTTTGGAATACCCTCAGTTATACGTTTCATTTCTTCATACCCCAAAAGAAGGCTAAGCTCTTTATGATGCTCAAGGGTAATAAAATTATCATAATATTTGGACACGACTTGATCATGAAACAGATAGCATTTGAGCTTTAAATGACCATGTTCATTGCAAAGTTCACAAGGGGTGCGATAAATATTGAATCTTTCAGCGCAATCATCAAGACTTTCTTGCAACAATTTAGTTTCTAAGTACTTATGCCTCTTGAAATATATATCTTCCCTATTTGGTGTATACTTGCAAACCCAATGCACTCCACAAAAATTGACATGTTTATAGGAGACATTTTCATCATAACTAGTGCAATCATCATTAGTAACATGGATATTCAAGGAGTTCATACTAACAACATTGCAATCATGCTCATCATTCAAAGATTTAGTGCCAATTTTTTTAATGCATTCTTCTTCTAACACTTTGGCACAATTTTCCTTTTCATCATACTCACGAAAGATATTAAAAAGATGAAGCATATGAGACAAACTCAATTCCATTTTTGTAGTTTTCTTTTATAAACTAAACTAGTGCTAAAATAAGAAACAAAAAGATTCGATTGCAAGATCTAAAGATATACCTCCGAGAACTCACCTCCCCAGCAACGGCGCCAGAAAAGAGCTTAGTTGGCGGGGTGTGAGTGCCGCTTACCTAGCCTCCCCGGCAACGGCGCCAGAAAAGAGCTTGATGTCTACTACACAACCTTCCTCTTGTAGACGTTGTTGGGCCTCCAAGTGCAGAGTTTGTAGGATAGTAGCAAGTTTCCCTCAAGTGGATGACCTAAGGTTTATCAATCCGTGGGAGGCGTAGGATGAAGATGGTCTCTCTCAAGCAACCCTTCAACCAAATAACAAAGAGTCTCTTGTGTCCCCAACACACCAAATACAATGGTAAATTGTATAGGTGCACTAGTTCGGCAAAGAGATGGTGATACAAGTGCAATATGAATGGTAGATATAGGTTTTTGTAATCTGAAAATATAAAAACAGCAAGGTACAAGTGATAAAAGTGAGCGTAAACGGTATTGCAATGCGTTGAAACAAGGGCTAGGGTTCATACTTTCACTAGTGCAAAGTTTTCTCAACAATAATAACAGAGTTGGATCATATAACTATCCCACAACATGCAACAAAGAGTCACTCCAAAGTCACTAATGGCAGAGAACAAACGAAGAGATTATGGTAGGGTACGAAACCACCTCAAAGTTATTCTTTCCAATCAATCCGTTGGGCTATTCCTATAAGTGTCACAAACAGCCCTAGAGTTCGTACTAGAATAACACCTTAAGATACAAATCAACCAAAACCCCAATGTCACCTCAAGTATCCGTGGGTATGATTATACGATATGCATCACACAATCTCAGATTCGTCTATTCAACCAACACATAGAACCTCAAAGAGTGCCCCGAAGTTTCTACCGGAGAATCGCGACGAAAACGTGTGCCAACCCCTATGCATAGGTTCATGGGCGTAACCCGCAAGTTGATCACCAAAACATACATCAAGTGAATCACGTGATATCCCATTGTCACCACAGATACGCACGGCAAGACATACATCAAGTGTTCTCAAATCTTTAAAGACTCAATCCGATAAGATAACTTCATATGGGAAAACTCAATCCATTACAAGAGAGTAGAGGGGGAGAAGAAACATAAGATCCAACTATAATAGCAAAGCTCGCGATACATCAAGATCGTGCCAAATCAAGAACACGAGAGAGAGAGATCAAACACATAGCTACTGGTACATACCCTCAGCCCCGAGGGTGAACTACTCCCTCCTCGTCATGGAGAGCGCCGGGATGATGAAGATGGCCACCGGTGAGGGTTCCCCCCCCCCTCCGGCAGGGTGCCGGAACAGGGTCCCGATTGACTTTTGGTGGCTACAGAGGCTTGCGGCGGCGGAACTCCAGATCTATTCTCGTCTTCGATGTTTTTAGGGTATATGGGAATATATTGGCGGAAGAAGTACGTCAGGGGAGCCACGGGGGGCCCACGAGGGTGGATGGCGCGCCTGGGGGGAGGGCGCTCCCCCCTACCTCGTGGCTTCCTCATCTCTTTCCTGACGTGCATCCCAAGTTTTTCCGGTAGCTTTCCTTCCAAAAATAACTTCTCCAGTTGGTTTCATTCCGTTTCGACTCCGTTTGATATTCCTTTTCTTCGAAACACTGAAACAAGGAAAAAAAAAAAACGAGGCCCGACCTTGGGCTCTGGGTCAATAGGTTAGTCCCAAAAATAATATAAAAGTGTAAAATAAAGCCCATAAACATCCAAAAACGGTAGATAATATAGCATCGAGCAATATAAAATTATATATATGTTCACTAGTAGAAAAGGGGGCAATGGTCCAGGCCGGGCCAGCCCATTAGTCCCGGTTTAGTACAGAACCGGGACCCATGGGGGCATTGGACCCGGTTCATGAGCCCGGGGGCCGGCCGGGCCACGTGGGCAATTGGTCCCAGTTCGTCTGGATATTTTGGTCCCGTTTGGTGGGACGAACCGGGACCAATGGGCCTGGCTCCTGGCCCACCACCATTGGTCCCGGTTGGTGGCATGAACCGGGACCAAAGGATGCCCTTTAGTCCCGGTTCATGCCACCAACCAGGACTAAAGGGTTGGTCCTTGTTGCGGTCAGAGTTTAGTCCCACCTCGCCAACCGAAGGGCGCTCACACCGGTTTATAAGCCCCTCCCTCTCTGCCTTGTTGAGCTCCCCTCGAAGTGAAAATAGATGCCCTAATGCAGGGAATTTGACCTAAATTCATACTGAATTTCTCTGAAGTTAGTAGAAATTTATTATGAATTTAGGTTGAATTCTCTCTATAAGCGCATCTATGCTCATTTTTTTAGTAAATTTTAATCACAACTATTTTTTCTTCTATTTATTTTTGAGTAGTTTTTTATATAGTTTTTTTTCTTTTCTGCTATATAAAAAAGAGGCGCAATGCTCGTTAATTAGCTTCAAGCCTTTCGGAATAGTGTAAACTGCACTGCACATAGCTCCGTGCAGTCTACCCTATTCCTCAAGGCTTGAAGCTAAGCAACGTGCAGGTGAGCATTGAGCCTCAGCTTCATCGTCTCTGCGCTCAGGGCTTATAAACCCGCTGCAGTGCCTCTCGCTTGGCAAGGTGGGACTAAAAAACAGCTGCAGAAAGAATCAACTAAAAACTCTTTTACCGGTTCATGCCACGAGCGGGTACTAAAAAAGGTGCTTTCGTGGGGCACCGACCTTAAAACACTGTACCAAATAAAATGCCTTTGTCACAGCTTTAGAACTGGTACTGAAGGAATCAACTAAAACGCTTTTATAAACCTCTAGTATTATTGAAACTAAAATTATATAGAATTTTGTTACAAACTTTAATAGCAAAAACAATTATCATAAAAGAAAATAAATAAGCAATTAGAATTCTGTTCAAAACATTAAAAGTAAAAAGAATTATCATAAAAGAAAATAAATAAGTAATTAGAATTTTGTTACAAACTTTAATAGCAAAAATAATTATCATAAAAGAAAATAAATAAGTAATTAGAATTCTGTTCAAAAGATTAAAATCAAAAAGAATTATCATAATAAGTAATTAGAATTTTGTTACAAACTTTAATAGCAAAAAGAATTGTCATAAAATAAAATCAATAAGTAATTAGAATTATTTTCAAAACATTAAAAGAAAAAAGAATTATCATAAAAGAAAATAAATAAGTAATTAGAATTTTGTTACAAACTTTAATAGCAAAAATAATTATCATAAAAGAAATTAAATAAGTAATTACAATTATGTTCAAAAGATTAAAATCAAAAAAAATTATCATAATAAGTAATTAGAATTTTGTTACAAACTTTAATAGCAAAAACAATTATCTTAAAATAAAATAAATAAGTAATTAGAATTTTGTTCAAAACATTAAAAGCAAAAAGAATTATCATAAAAGAAAATAAATAAGTAATTAGAATTTTGTTTACGAACTTTAATAGCAAAAAGAATTATCATAAAAGAAAATAAATAAGTAATTAGAATTTTGTAACAAACTTTAATAGCAAAATAAATTATCATAAAAAAATAAATAAGTAATTAGAAACAAAAAAGAAAGCAAAAAAACTGGGAAAATTAAAAAAAGTGCCACCTAAAGGGCCACCACGGCCTGCATACGACTAGAAACCCATTACTAGGGCCAGGATGCAGGCCCGCAGTAGGCCCAATAGGCCCACAAGCACAGAGAGGGATATTAGGCCCGTAAGCCTGCAGTAGAGAGGAGCTCGAAGTGGTTGGTTCGGCAGGGCTTATAAACCACTCCGAGCCCCTCTCGGCTAGCGAGGTGGGACTAAACATAGCACTGCACCGCGCCCGGTTCCAAAGACAGACCTTTGGTCCCGGTTGGTGGCTAGAACCGGGACTAAAGGGGCATTGGTCCCGGTTGGTGGCTAGAATGGGACAAATGCCCACCTTTAGTCCCGGTTGGTGCCTGGCTGGGACTAAAACCTCGCTTCCGCCCTTTGGGCTGCTGAAAGAGGCATTTGGTTCGGTTGGTGCCACCAACCGACTAAAGGGGGCATTGGTCCCGGTTGGTCTCACGAACCGGGACCAATGCTCTGGCTATATAACTAGCACTCGTCAAAATTTCGTTCAATTTCTTCTTCCCCCGCCCCGATGCCGCCAGGCTACCCGTCTCCGCCTTGATGTCGTTGCCGTCGCCCGCGCCGCCAGACGCCGTCGCCGCCCCCGCCGCGCCCGTGCCCTTGACCCTGCCCGTCGCCGCCCGCCCGCCCACGCCGCACCGGCGCCTCACCGTCGACCGTCGCCGCGCCGCCCCACCCCACGCACCACCTTGCCGTCGCCGTCGCCATCGCCGTCCCCGACACCGTCGTCGTGAGCAACTAATTTAGATGTGTAGTAATTTTTTTGTTAGATTTTTTTGTAGTTTCGTAGATTTTTTTGTTAGACGTGTAGTAATTTAGATGTGTAGTTCATAGATTTTTCTGTCAGATTTTTTTCTGTTCATAGAATTTTTATGATTTTTTTCTGTTGTAATTTTGTTCAAAGAATTTTAATGATTTTTTTGTTCATAGTATTTTCTTTGTCAATTTATTGTGTATGTATAGAAAAATTGTGAATGATTGAAGTCATTTATGAATATGTTCATATTTAGAATAGAGGAAAAAGAAAAAAATAAGAAGAGAAAGTGTTTAATATAATTAGTTAGAAAAATAATAGAACTATAGTTGATTTAATAAACTACTTTATTTTACTATATCTAGAAGTAGTTTGTTTTAGTAATTACTACTTTATTTATTTATAGTAAGTGCTTAGTAGTTGAACTAGTTGATTTAATAAACTACTTTATTTTACTATATATAGAAGTAGTTTGTTTTACTAAGTACTACTTTATTTATTTATAGTAAGTGCTTAGTAGTTGAACTAGTTGATTTAATTAATAAAACTACTTTATTTAACTATATATAGAAGTAGTTCCCGCATCGACGTCGGCGATGCCTATCCCGCATCCTCGTCGTCGTCGACTCGGCGGTGGAGGCCTGCTTGATCAGGGCCATGTTCGGGACTGGGCTCCGCCGGGCTGGTATTGGGAGGTACTACCTTCCGGGAGACGTAGGTTGGTGAGGAGGCAGCCCATTGTTGACCTGATCCTTGTTTGGTGGCGGTCGCGTGGGCGATGGCGGTCTTGAGACTTCCGGACAAAGCGGAGGTGATGCGTCACCGTGTCTGTGAGGAGGACGAGCACGTCCGTCGCTACATGGTTGCATTGGAGGGCAGGTTCGACAATACCTGGCAGGTTCTTCAGGGATCTCACTACAGCTATGATCCTGTGATGGTTCCTTATCTTTGGATGTCCACCGCCAGCGACGATACCCGTCAGGCGCTACGGTTCTAACTGTATTAGTGATGCTATATGTATGATAGTATTCGAGGAGTATTAGCGATAATATTCGACGATGTACGGACACAAGAGATGATGTACTTTTTTCTTATAATAGAATGCATGCATGCTAATTTGAATACTTTATTTTATGATTTGGTTTTGCTTATTGAATGCTCATATTGGAAAAGTACTCCTACTTGAATGCTAAAATCGTGGGGTAGCTTCTTCTTCATTCCCGAACTACTTTATTGAATGCTCATATTATGAACATAGGCGGAAATGTCGTACTCGGACGAAGAAAACCGCCCGAAGTGCGACTGGTGCCACGACGACCGAGGTATGTGCGACAGGTTCATTGAGCTGGGCGAAGATCGGCGCTTCAGCATTAAGCTCGAGGAGACCTTCGATGTTCATACGGTGAGCAACAGCGACAATAGTTTTTTCGTAATTAAGCACGACTTCAACTATTTTAACGTGTATTTTTTATCTTTTCCAATTCGACTAGCTTATCCCATGCTATGCAAGATGTTGTGTCTTGGAGAGGATGGGTTTTGAAGACCATGAAAGTATGGAAACCAAAAAAAATTCTCCTAAGGACCCATCATGGTGTGGATTTTCAAGTAAAGCTGTACAATGCTGAGAGTATAACCCATTTTGGTTGCAAAAATTGGGAAGCACTTTGCAAGATGTATGATTTTGATGAGGGTATGCTTGTCACCATGGATCTTGGTGATCCTACAATCGAGCAAGACAATATGGAGATTTGGGTCCTTGTGGATACACCTCCAATTCTTCCCCCATGTGAGCTTAACATAGTTATTAAGTAATTTATATTGTTTATTTCAAAATAGTTGACAGCTTATTTCCATTGACAGCTTATTTTGATTGTTCAAAGAATGTGCGGAAGATGGTAGACAAAACCCACTACACCGATGGCTCTGAATTAACTTATAAGGAGAAAAATCATTTGATCGCATTTTGTACTGATCTTGAGAATTACAATGTCTACAATCAAACTCCTCAACATTATGGTCAATACGTGCCACTAGTGCACGTGTTGAACTCTGATAACTACCATGGAGATACCCCGGTAAGGTTTTTACTATTACGACATCCGTGCATCTTTTTGCATACTTCTAAAACTAGTACATCATTGCTAACTACGAAGTTATTACTATGTTTTTCAATAGAGAATCCCAGAGGATTGTGTGCCTCATTTGATGTATGAGAATGGCAGCCTTCATGTTTTGAACATATATCCAGGTCATCCTACGAATCTCAACTGTCCATACCAGATTTCTAAAAGAAGTGGAGACATGACAATCAAAGAATGGAAAAAATGTATGGACAGTCGTAAGGAGCTTCTTGGAAGCAAAAGGAAGCGAAGCGCAAGAATTGGAGACAGGATGATCACCATTCTTCATAATGGAGAGTCAGGGTCTATATTGTTTTATGCTATTTTACCTTAAGCGTGTTTAGGTCCTACGATCTTGATGATCATGTGCTAAGAACAATTATGTAGGGTTGGGTTCGATGACTATGAGGATGATGATCGTATGACTTATTATTAATAACGAGTAGAAGTTGTATAATGATGCATGATTAGAGGACTTGTTATTATATATGATGATGTATGGTGCGAGCATTCATGAGTTATTATATATCTGCGGGTGAAATGAACATAGCAGTAGCGTTGGTAAACCAAGGACGAAGATATAAGAGCGCACACTTCTCTCTATTAGCTAGCTAATAACAACCTAAAAATAACCCCCTGAACCCCTAAACCAGCCACTTTAAAAAAAGAAAAACCTCAGCTCCAGCCAGCTGCTGACGCGTGGAAGCCTTTTGGTCCCGGTTTATGTCATCAACCGGGACCAACGTGTTGGGAACGCAGTAATTTCAAAAAAATTCCTACGCACACACAGGACCATGGTGATGGCATAGCAACGAGAGGGGAGAGTGTTGTCTACGTACCCTCGTGAGACCGTGGCGGAAGCGATCACAACGTAGAGGAAGTAGTCGTACTTTCTCCTCGCGATCCTGCCGATCGGCGCCGTTACTCCGGCACCTCCGAGTCGATGATGACGTAGAGGAAGTAGTCGTCACGTTCTCCTCACGATCCAACCGATCACAGCGCCGTTACTCCGGCGCCTCCGAGTTCTTGGCACACGTTCAGCTCGATGGCGCTCCACGGGCTTCGATCCGGAAAAGCTCCGGGGAGGGAGTTCGTCGACCTGACGGCGTGGTGACGATCTTGATGTTTCACCGTCGCGGGGCTTCGCCTAAGCACCGCTACAATATGACCGAGGTGGAATATGGTGGAGGGGGCACCGCTGCGGCTAAGGAACGATCTCAAGGATCAACTTGTGTGTCTATGGGGTGCCCCCTGCCCCGTATATAAAGGAGCAAGGGAGGGAGGAGGCCGGCCCTATGTTTGCGCGCCAGGGGAGTCCTACTCCCACCGGGAGTAGGATTCCCCCTTTCCTAGTCCAACTAGGAATCCTTCCATGGAGGGGAGGAAGGAGAAGGAAGTGGAGGAGTAGGAAGGTGGCGGCCCCTTTCCTAGTCCAATTCGGACTAGAGGGAGGGCGCAGCAGCCTTTTCCTCTTCCCACTAAAGCCCATCAAGGCCCATTACTTCTCCCGTAACTACCCGGTACTCGAAAAATACCCGAATCACTCGGAACCTTTCCGAACTCCGAATATAGTCGTCCAATATATCGATCTTTACGTCTCGACCATTTCGAGACTCCTCGTCATGTCCCCGATCTCATCCGGGACTCCGAACTCCTTCGGTACATCAAAATACATAAACTCATAATAACCGTCATCGAAACCTTAAGCGTGCGGACCCTACGGTTCGAGAACTATGTAGACATGACCTAGAACTATTCTCGGTCAATAACCAATAGCGGGACCTGGATGCCCATATTGGCTCCTACATATTCTACGAAGATCTTTATCGGTCAGACCGCATAACAACATACGTTGTTCCCTTTGTCATCGGTATGTTACTTGCCCGAGATTCGATCGTCGGTATCCAATACCTAGTTCAATCTCGTCACCGGCAAGTCTCTTTACTCGTTCTGTAATGCTTCATCCCGTAACCAACTCATTGGTCACATTGCTTGCAAGGCTTATAATGATGTGCATTACCGAGAGGGCCCAGAGATACCTCTCCGACAATCGGAGTGACAAAACCTAATCTCGAAATCGCCAACCCAACAAGTACCTTTGGAGACACCTGTAATACTCCTTTATAATCACCCGATTCGTTGTGGCGTTTGGTAGTACCAAAGTGTTCCTCCGTAAACGGAGTTGCATAATCTCATAGTTATAGGAACATGTATAAGTCATGAAGAAAGCAATAGCAACATACTAAGCGATCAAGTGCTAGGCTAACGGAATGGGTCATGTCAATCAGATCATTCTCCTAATGATGTGATCCCGTTAATCAAATGACAACTCATGTCTATGGTTAGGAAACATAACCATCTTCGATTAACGAGCTAGTCAAGTAGAGGCATACTAGTGACACTCTGTTTGTCTATGCATTCACACATGTATTATGTTTCCGGTTAATACAATTCTAGCATGAATAATAAACATTTATCATGAAATAAGGAAATAAATAATAACTTTATTATTGCCTCTAGGGCATATTTCCTTCAGTCTCCCACTTGCACTAGAGTCAATAATCTAGTTCACATCATCATGTGATTCAACACTAATATTCACATCTGTATGTGATTAACACCCATAGTTCACATCGTCATGTGACCAACTCCCAAAGGGTTTACTAGAGTCAATAATCTAGTTCACATCGCTATGTGATTAACACCCAAAGAGTACTAAGGTATGATCATGTTTTGCTCGTGAGAGTAGCTTAGTCAGCAGTCTGTCACATTCAGAGCCGTATGTATTTTGCAAATATTCTATGTCTACAATGCTCTGCACGGAGCTACTCTAGCTAATTGCTCCCACTTTCAATATGTATCCAGATTGAGATTTAGAGTCATCTGGATCAGTGTAAAAGCTTGCACCGATGTAACTCTTTACGACGGGCTCTTTTATCACCTCCATAATCGAGAAATATTTCCTTAGTCCTCACTAAGGATGTTCTTTGACCAATGTCCAGTGATCTACTCCTAGATCACTATTGTACTCCCTTGCCAAATTCAGAGCAAGGTATACAATAGGTCTGGTACATAGCATAGCATACTTTATAGAACCTATGACTGATGCATAGGGAATGACTTTCATTCTCTTTCTATCTTCTGCCGTGGTCGGGTTTTGAGTCTTACTCAATTTCACACCTTGTAACACAGGCAAGAACTCTTTCTTTGACTGTTCCGTTTTGAACTACTTCAAAATCTTGACAAGGTATGTATTTATTGAAAAACTTATCAAGCGTCTTGATCCATCTCTATAGATCTTGATGCTCAATATGTAAGCAGCTTCACTGAGGTCCTTCTTTGAAAAACTCCTTTCAAATACTCCTTTATGCTTTGCAGAATAATTCTACATTATTTCCGATCAACAATATGTTATTCACATATACTTATCAGAAATGTTGTAGTGCTCCCACTCACTTTCTTGTAAATACAGGCTTCTCCAAAAGTCTGTATAAAACCATATGCTTTGATCACACTATCAAAGCGTTTATTCCAACTCCGAGATGCTTGCACCAGTCCATAGATGGATCATTTGGAGCTTGCACATTTTGTTAGCTCCTTTAGGATTGACAAAACCTTCTGGTTGCATCATATACAACTCTTCTTTAATAAATCCATTAAAGAATGTAGTTTTGACATCTATTTGCCAGATTTCATAAAATGTGACAATTGCTAACATGATTCGGACAGACTTTAAGAATCGCTACAGTTTGAGAAAATCTCATTGTAGTCAACACTTTGAACTTGTCGAAAACCTTTTTGCGACAAGTCGAGCTTTGTAGATAGTAACACTACTATCATCATCTGTCTTCCTCTTGAAGATCCATTTATTTAACTTGACTTGCTGATCATCGAGCAAGTCAATCAAAGTCCATACTTTGTTCTCATACATGGATCCTATCTCAGATTTCATGGCCTCAAGCCATTTCGCGGAATCTGGGCTCATCATCGCTTCCTCATAGTTTGTAGGTTCATCATGGTCTAGTAACATGACTTTCCAGAACATGATTACCGTACCACACTGGTTCGGATCTTACTCTGGAAGACCTACGAGGTTTGGTAGCAACTTGATCTGAAGTTTCATGATCATCATCATTAACTTCCTCACTAATTGGTGTAGGAATCACTAGAACTGATTTCTGTGATGAACTACTTTCCAATTAAGGGAGAAGGTACAATTACCTCATCAAGTTTCTACTTTCCTCCCACTCACTTCTTTCGAGAGAAACTTCTTCTCTAGAAAGGATCCATCTTAGCAACGAAAAAACTTGCCTTCGGATCTGTGATAGAAGGTGTACCCAATAGTTACCTTTGGGTATTCTATGAAGACGCACTTCTCCGATTTGGGTTCGAGCTTATCAGGTGAAAACTTTTTCACATAAGTATCAAAACTCCAAACTTTTAAGAAACGACAGCTTAGGTTTACCGTTAAACCATAGTTCATATGGTGTCGTCTCAACGGATTTAGATGGTGCCCCATTAAGCGTGAATGCAGCTGTCTCTAATGCATAACCCCAAAAGCGATATTGGTAAATCGGTAAGAGACATCATTGATCGTACCATATCAAAATAAAGTACGGTTCTGACGTTCGGACACACCATAACGTTGTGGTGTTCCGGTGGCGTGAGCTGTGAAACTATTCCACTTTGTTTTAATTGAAGACCAAACTTCGTAACTCAAATATTCATCTCCACGATCAGATCGCAGAAACTTTATTTTCTTGTTACGATGATTTTCTACTTCACTCTGAAATTCTTTGAACTTTTCAACTATTTCAGACTTATGTTTCATCAAGAAGATATACGCATATCTGCTCAAATCATCTGTGAAGGTCGAGAAAATAATGATACTTGCCACGAGCATCAACACTCATTGAATTGTATACATCGGTATGTATTATTTCCAATAAGTCATTAGCTTGTTCCATTGTTCCGGAGAACGGAGTTTTAGTCATCTTGCCCAAAAGGCACGGTTCGCAAGCATCAAATGATTCATAATCAAGTGATTCCAAAATCCATCAGCATGGAGTTTCTTCATGCGCTTTACACCAATATGACCTAAACGGCAGTGCCACAAATAAGTTGCACTATCATTATTAACTTTGCATCTTTTGGTTTCAATATTATGAATATGTGTATCACTATGATCGAGATCCAATGAACCGTTTTCATTGGGTGTGTAACCATATAAGGTTTTATTCATGTAAGCAGAACAACAATTTATTCTCTTACTTTAATGAATAACCGTATTGCAATAAACATGATCAAATCATATTTATGCTCAACACCAAATAACACTTATTTAGGTTCCACACTAATCCCGAAAGTATAGGGAGTGTGCGATGATGATTATATCAATCTTTGGAACTACTTCCAACACTCATCGTCACTTCCCCTTCAACTAGTTTCTGTTCATTCTGCAACTCCCGTTTCAAGTTACTACTCTTTAGCAACTGAATTAGTACCAAATACTGAGGGGTTGCTATGAACACTAGTAAAGTACACATCAATAATATGTATATCAAATATACTTATGTTCACTTTGCCATCCTTCTTATCCACCAATCACTTGGGGTAGTTCCGCTTCTAGTGACCAGTTCCATTGCAGCGAAAGCACTTAGTCTCAGGCTTAGGTCCAGACTTGGGCTTCTTCACTTGAGCAGCAACTTGCTTGCCGTTCCTTTTGAAGTTCCCCTTCTTCCCTTTGCCCTTTTCCTTGAGACTAGTGGTCTTGTCAACCATCAACACTTGATGTTTTTCTTGATTTCTACCTTCGCCGATTTTTGCATCGCGAAGAGCTCGAGAATCTTTTTCGTCATCCCTTGCATACTATAGTTCATCACGAAGTTCTAGTAACTTAGTGATGGTGACTAGAGAATTCTGTCAATCACTATCTTATCTGGAAGATTAACTCCCACTTGATTCAAGCGATTGAAGTACCTGCACAATCTGAGCACATGCTCACTAGTTGAGCGATTCTCCTCCATCTTTTAGCTATAGAACTTGTTGGAGACTTTATATCTCTCAACTCGGGTATTTGCTTGAAATATTAACTTCAATTCCTGGAACATCTCATATGGTCCATGACGTTCAAAACGTCTTTGAATTCCCGATTCTAAGCTGTTAAGCATGGTGCACTAAACTATTAAGTAGTCATCATATTGAGCTAGTCAAACGTTCATAACGTCTGCATCTGCTCGTGCAATAGGTCTGTCACCTAGCGGTGCATCAAGGACATAATCCTTCAAGCAGCAATGAGGATAAACCTCAGATCACGGATCCAATCCGCATCATTGCTACTAACATTTTTCAATACAATTTTCTCTAGGAACATATCATAACAACCATATAAAAACATAGGGAAGCAACAACGCGAGCTATTGATCTACAACATAATTTGCAAAATACTACCAGGACTAAGTTCATGATAAATTAAAGTTCAATTAATCATATTACTTAAGAACTCCCACTTAGATAGACATCTCTCTAATCCTCTAAGTGATCACGTGATCCAAATCAACTAAACCATGTCCGATCATCACGTGAGATGGAGTAGTTTCAATGGTGAACATCACTATGTTGATCATATCTACTATATGATTCACGCTCGACCTTCGGTCTCCGTGTTCCGAGGTCATATCTTATATGCATAGCTCGTCAAGTATAACCTGAGTATTCCGCGTGTGCAACTGTTTTGCACCCGTTGTATTTGAACGTAGAGCCTATCACACCCGATCATCACGTGGTGTCTCAGACGAAGAACTTTCGCATAGCGGTGCATACTCGGGAGAACACTTCTTGATAATTAGTGAGAGATCATCTTATAATGCTACCGTCAATCAAAGCAAGATAAGATGCATAAAGGATAAACATCACATGCAATCAATATAAGTGATATGATATGGCCATCATCATCTTGTGCTTGTGATCTCCATCGCCGAAGCACCGTCATGATCACCATCGCCACCGGTAGCGACACCTTGATCTCCATCGTAGCATCGTTGTCGTCTCGCCAATCTTATGCTTCCACGACTATCACTACCGCTTAGTAATAAAGTAAAGCATTACATCGCGATTGCATTGCATACAATAAAGCGACAACCATATGGCTCCTGCCAGTTGCCGATAACTCGGTTACAAAACATGATCATCTCATACAATAAAATATAGCATCACGTCTTGACCATATCACATCACAACATGCCCTGCAAAAACAAGTTAGACGTCCTCTACTTTGTTGTTGCAAGTTTTACGTGGCTGCTACGGGCTTAAGCAAGAACTCATCTTACCTACGCATCAAAACCACAACGATAGTTTGTCAAATAGACTCCGTTTTAACCTTCTCAAGGACCGGGCGTAGCTACTCGGTTCAACTAAAGTTGGAGAGACAGTCTTCGCAAGCCATCTATGTGCAAAGCACGTCGAGGGAACCGGTCTCGGCGTAAGCGTCTGGCGTAAGGTTGGTCCGGATCGTCTCGTCCAACAATACCGCTGAACCAAAGTATGACATGCTGGTAGGCAGTATGACTTGTATCGTCCACAACTCACTTGTGTTCTACTCGTGCATATGACATCAACGCATAAAACCTGGCTCGGATGCCACTGTTGGGAACGCAGTAATTTCAAAAAAATTCCTACGCACACACAGGACCATGGTGATGGCATAGCAACGAGAGGGGAGAGTGTTGTCTACGTACCCTCGTAGACCGTAAGCGGAAGCGATCACAACGTAGAGGAAGTAGTCGTACTTTCTCCTCGCGATCCTGCCGATCCCAGCGCCGTTACTCCGGCACCTCCGAGTCGATGATGACGTAGAGGAAGTAGTCGACGTTCTCCTCACGATCCAACCGATCACAGCGCCCGTTACTCCGGCGCCTCCGAGTTCTTGGCACACGTTCAGCTCGATGGCGCTCCACGGGCTTCGATCCGTAAAAGCTCGGGGAGGGAGTTCCGTCGACTGACGGGCGTGGTGACGATCTTGATGTTTCACCGTCGCGAGGGCTTCGCCTAAGCACCGCTACAATATGACCGAGGTGGAATATGGTGGAGGGGGCACCGCTGCACGGCTAAGGAACGATCTCAAGGATCAACTTGTGTGTCTATGGGTGCCCCTGCCCCGTATATAAAGGAGCAAGGGAGGGAGGAGGCCGGCCCTATGTTTGAGTGCGCCAGGGGAGTCCTACTCCCACCGGGAGTAGGATTCCCCTTTCCTAGTCCAACTAGGAATCCTTCCATGTAGGGGAGGAAGGGAGAAGGAAGTGGAGGAGTAGGAAGGTGGCCGGCCCCCTTTTCCCTAGTCCAATTCGGACTAGAGGGGAGGGGGGGCGCAGCAGCCTTTTTCCTCTTCCCACTAAAGCCCATCAAGGCCCATTACTTCTCCCGGTACTCCGAAAAATACCCGAATCACTCGGAACCTTTCCGAACTCCGAATATAGTCGTCCAATATATCGATCTTTACGTCTCGACCATTTCGAGACTCCTCGTCATGTCCCCGATCTCATCCGGGACTCGAACTCCTTCGGTACATCAAACTACATAAACTCATAATAACCGTCCTCGAAACCTTAAGCGTGCGGACCCTACGGTTCGAGAACTATGTAGACATGACCTAGAACTATTCTCGGTCAATAACCAATAAGCGGGACCTGGATGCCCATATTGGCTCCTACATATTCTACGAAGATCTTTATCGGTCAGAACCGCATAACAACATACGTTGTTCCCTTTGTCATCGGTATGTTACTTGCCGAGATTCGATCGTCGGTATCCAATACCTAGTTCAATCTCGTCACCGGCAAGTCTCTTTACTGGATTACGTAATGCTTCATCCCGTAACCAACTCATTGGTCACATTGCTTGCAAGGCTTATAATGATGTGCATTACCGAGAGGGCCCAGAGATACCTCTCCGACAATCGGAGTGACAAAACCTAATCTCAAATACGCCAACCCAACAAGTACCTTTGGAGACACCTGTAATACTCCTTTATAATCACCCGATTACGTTGTGACGTTTGGTAGTACCAAAGTGTTCCTCCGTAAACGGAGTTGCATAATCTCATAGTTATAGGAACATGTATAAGTCATGAAGAAAGCAATAGCAACATACTAAGCGATCAAGTGCTAGGCTAACGGAATGGGTCATGTCAATCAGATCATTCTCCTAATGATGTGATCCCGTTAATCAAATGACAACTCATGTCTATGGTTAGGAAACATAACCATCTTCGATTAACGAGCTAGTCAAGTAGAGGCATACTAGTGACACTCTGTTTGTCTATGCATTCACACATGTATTATGTTTCCGGTTAATACAATTCTAGCATGAATAATAAACATTTATCATGAAATAAGGAAATAAATAATAACTTTATTATTGCCTCTAGGGCATATTTCCTTCACAACGGCCCCCCTGCCTGGGCTGCCGGCAGCGGCCACGTGGATGCCCATCTGTCCCGGTTCGTGTAAGAACCGGGACTAAAGGGGGGAGGTATTATTAACGACCCATTAGTCCCGGTTCATGAACCGGGACTAAAGGCCCTTACGAATCGGGACAAATGCCCTGTTTTCTACTAGTTGTTGGAGACGTATCAGTGCCGAGATCATGCGGGCTTCCGCCATGGGTGCTCCCGGTGGCAGGCGCATGTGGTGGTGGCACGGAGGGGGCATGGTGTCATCCGTTTGGTGGGCGGCTGCGTGATTCGCACGGATCTGGTCCTTGGCGAGGCTGCAGCAGAGCTAGGTCGCCAGGAGTTCGTTGGTAGCCGGGGTGGATGGGTCTAGTCGACCCGATGGCCGTGTGGTGCTATCGTCTATGTCACTCGGGGCACTTCCATTAGGGCGGCCCTAGCTTGGCGGCGACGAAGCCGTGACAGTGCATGGGGTCCGACGGCTAGCATTTTGGACCTGTTGGGATTTCGGGTTAGGGTGGCGGGCGTCAGGGCGTGCCCTTAGCCGAATCTAGCGGCCAGATTTGGCTTGTGGAGGCTCATTGCCATGTCTGCACGACGTCTTCCAATGCGGCACCGTAGTGTGGGTTGTTGGCCCATAGCCGTCGGGATCCCCTTTCCTGTGCTCCTTCGCTGGTGTGGGGTTGGATCCAGTTGGGATGCGGATGGGTTGGCTAGAAGCGCCGGCAATCCTCCCGGAGGCCGAGGATGAATCCTTGCTTCTCCCTTTTCCTACTCTTTTTAAAATTGTTCGCGCGCGAATGTGCCGGCCCAATTACTGTAGATCCTTCAGCGAGATTTCCTACCGTCTCGCTTAATGCAAGATATTGTCGCCGAGTTCAATTGACATCTCTCATAATTTAGAGCATCTCTAGCAGATATCCTATATCCAACCACCTACCCATATATTTTCAGGCCAAAACAGAAGCGGTATATTTGCACCAACCAGTAAAAAATATACGGGCGGCCTCAAACTACCCGTTTCGCCGCTATATGTGTGGGGAGGCGTTTAGGGTTCCCGTGTCGGATAGGTCCGCCCCTCGCCGCAGTCCACTTGCTCTTCGCCATCTTCTTTTCTTAGCTCCGGCGAGCGCATATCCGGACAATTTTTCCCTCTCAAGCATGGATCATGTCGAGAGAAGGTCGCGGACGTGGGGGCCGCCGCCATCGTGCAAACTTGGCTGGCACGACACGGAGGCTGGCAGCTCCAGCCGATCCGCCGTTAAGCTAGGTGCTCGGCGCAGGCACGAAACCATAGCGCCCTCTCCCGCAGCAGCGGCAACTGCGTGTGGCAGCACTTCGATGAGCTATGAGCCACTTGCCGGCGACGAAGAAGCTCCACGAGGCGGAGATCGCGCACCATGCCGCCAAGGAGGCGCTGGTGGCTGGCAAAGAGCGCACCGCCGAAGGCTTCGAGGCGGCGAAGGCGGACCACGAGCTCGCCTTCACCCTCTACCGCTCGGTGTGCGAGTTCATTCTCGACGTGAAGCCGTGGGCTGCCGCCCGTTCCTCGGTCGATTAAATTTTTAATTTCAGTTTGTCCATGTGTGTGATGAACTCTGGCGAGGTCTAGACTATCTATGTAGCAGGAACATGTTTTAAGTTTAAGTTTTAAAATTTAAGGTACTATTTATCGTATCGATTCTGCGCCGGGGATGAACTACCCGCAAAATTGTGTTAGGGCGAAACATAAAACGATTTTGTGGATAGAAAATTTAACAGACTTTGCCGTATCTGTTCTGCTAGAGATGCTCTTATAGTGCGGAATTGTGAGCCAGGCCAAGCCCCTCACCCATAGCCCAAGTTCGGCAAGGCTACTGACATTATCTAAAACCCAACAAAACCCATGCAGAAAGCATTTTTGTGCTTAAAAGAAAAGAAAAAGTACAACAAGACAACCAGACAGTTCACACACACAGACAGTTCACACACACAACCAGACAGTTCACACACACAAAAGTACAACAAGAGTATCGCAGACGAACGACGGAACCATCCAAAGAACACGCCCTACACTCCATCTCCTCACCATCTGGCTGCAGCTGTCATCCTCAACCAGTAGCTGCATTCATGCACTGCACGCATGCATGCCGTCTCCAAGGCTCCAAGCTCGATCGTTAATGGCCAAGCAAGTAGAGGTAACATAGCACTTTCGCCAAAGCGCTTCAGCTGGAGAGTCTCGTCGCGTCCGCCACGTAAAGGTTTCCTTCCCCTGGCTACTCCTTCACCACCACTACATCTTCGGATCCCTTCAGCAGGTGCTTCGCCACCAGATCCACTCCAGCACTTCCTCAACAATGGCAGCTGCCGCGCTCAGAGCACGGCTGAACAACCTCGTCACATCCATGTTCGCCACGGTGAGTCCATCCCCTCGTCGTCCCATGTACACCTCGGCCGTGTGGTTGTTCCGGCGGCTGGCTGACTAGTCTATCTTTGCCTTCTCGTCATGTGATGTGATTCATCTAGGGCATGTTGGACGAGAATTTCCACCAACTGCAGTCCATGGAGGAGGATGGCACCGCAGCCCGGGGCTACGTCGCCGACATGATCAACCTCTTCATCAAGGACACCAAGAGGATCCTCAACGACATCACCGGCCTGCTGTCCGCCCCAATCCCTCCTCTCTTCCTCCGCTTTTGTTATCTTGGCTCGCTCGGCTACTCATCCATCTTGTCTTCTCTGCTTTGCGATTCACAGGAGCCAACCCGTGGTGGACTACGACATGGTGGACGTCCTCGTGCGTCAGCTCAAGGGGTCCAGCTACAGGCATAATGATGATAAACCCTTTCTTTCCCTGCTCACTTTTAACTCTATATATGATTGTTTCTGTGTTGCATCCATATATATCGTGTGATTCAGACGTGTTTGTCATGGGCATGCCGTTCGTGGTGTCTACATTGTCGTGTAGCCATAAGTAGAATTGCCGAATTTAACTATCTTTCTTTTAACGGATGTACCGGTATCCATGCCAACGGAAAAGTTATGGCTTGCCGATCAAGGAATACTTTGTCGTGTTGTAAAGATTCCTGGTATTAATCATTTGCTATATATTATGCGTAACACCAATGGTAGTTTTTCTGGTTTCTTTAGGATTCTCCTCAGGTGTGTCGGCGCGGCGTCGTTTGTGGTTGTCGTATACACTCAAGTATAACAGCTGAGTTTAGTTGTGTCGTTACACGCGAATTTATCGTTGTTCCTGCCATGGCAATGTTATAGCTCTGCAAGGAACATTTTGCCATCTTGCGGACATTTCTAGTAGTCATGAATCTATTATTTACCTAATGGAATATTCTGCAAACGTTTCTGTATCAATGATTTGCTATATTCTACATAACACCAATGGTCATTTTTCTGGTTTGTCCAGTTGCTACTAGAAAAACCGAGTACTCTATCGATGTTGTTTCTATTCCGATGTGTTGGCACGGGGTGTGTACGTCAGGGGCATGTGGGTCGTATCGATCGCGCTGTCATATATCAATAATTAGAAGAGCCCAATTTACTTTTGTTATGTATAATGGAATTGTCGATATTCGTATAGCGTGATGGCTCGGCAAGTGAAACTTTGCCGTATTATAAAAATCTCTAGTACTTCTGATCTACTACCACATTTAGCTAATGCTTTTTATTTTTTGGGTATATCAAACAATATATTGTGTCGACAACCGTGATTATTATCGCTAGTATGGTTATGCGGATCAACATGGCACAATAGCGTTTTCTCTAGCGTTTAATAAACTTGAAAATTTCCTGGTGTCTTGATCTTCCTCTTCTTTGTATGTATCAGTGTTGGTGCTAAGAAAGTGAACCTATCCTGCATGCAATTCCGTCAGTTCAATGAGCAAAGAAGCAAAGAAAGGTCAGTACTTAGTACCTTATTGTATATGTTGCAGAATCATTATTATCCACACTCTGTATTGTTTACATTATTGTAAACCTGAAGACTGATTCCTTTTTGATGGCATTATATTTAGCTCATAGCACTAACCTGCTCGTTCACTTCATTTGCAACCATGTGATGGTATTACTCAGTTCATTATCTAAATATGCCTCTTTGATTATTCTACTGTAACTTGTTAGTTCTAGACTTATGTTTATAGCATGACTAAATCTGAGATGGCTAGAGTTTTTTTTTCCGAGCAGAGGGTTATGATTTCCGAACCACAATTAGTTCAGTTCACGTGTGATTACTCTGTCCAGAATTTGACTGTGTGGTATGATGCATTATTCCAGGTGCCTCATGGCGTTGGCTCTTGCTTGGAGTGAGTTCTGTGATGTGCGAAGCAAGTTCGAGGCTATGATGCAGGTAGCCCCTTATGTGCGTATGTTTGCTTTGACTTCCAACTTCTTACTAGTATCATATTCTAAAGATCGGACATGGATCCTTTAAGATAAAAAGAAAGAACTTGATCTGATTCTTGTTGCTGTTGATACTTATCTAGATATACTGTTTGATTTCTGAGGTATATAGAATGTTTCTGTCTTAATTTTGGTCATCACGATTCAGTAGATATATGAGGTAGTTGGGAGCAGTATAATTTCTTTGTATCTCATCGTAAATTAAACTTAGCCAATTACTGGAATATGGTATAAACCACCTTGTATCATGGATGATTTGTGAAACCTTGTGACTTGGCCACCAATATGCACCTTAGACATGTCGTAATAATTAATCTGTTCTTCTTTTGATGAAGCTGGAGGAGCAGATCGCAACCTATGGTCCTAAATAGTAGCTATGGAAGGAAAAAGAGCATAGCTACAAGTGATCCCTCCCATGATGGGGTGTATGTTTCTCTCCAATGTAGACAACGTTCAATAGGTGTCTGGCTTTGGACGGTGATTATGAAATAACGTGAGGAATCTTGCATAGGAACACCATTTTCGCAGGTCTTCAAACAAAACATGTTGTCATGTGTCAATGTCTCTGTCAACTCTATACCTGGTTGTGTCCGCTGGGCTGCCGCTCCATACAATATTTAAACTCTCTACCTGGTTGTTTTTTTACTGGTGAATTGGTTTTGTTATATGTTGTAGGCTGTCCCATCTCTTTCCGTCTTTTGGAATGCCGGCGTCTTTCCTTGAACAAGGGAAAGGTTTCTTGGTTATCAAAAACTACACTAAATTGAGTGCATGGCTTGATCTTTAAACTATTTTGTTGGTTGGTACATTGTGAGTGTCGCTTGCTGACCTCCACCACCTCTAGAACCTCCAGAAAACCATCGCTCGAGAATAAACTAGCTCTCTTGGCGAACAAGACACTACTAGGAGGAGGAGGTAAGGTTGAAGGACGATGTGTGAAATGGTGTCTGGTAGAACTTCAAGAGGGCCACGAATCAAGTGATCTAGTGGCTGGAGCGGCGGGGTGGCGTGAGGCGCCGGAGTCTCTGAGTGTCTTCAAGGCCTTTCTTGGTAGTGTTGTCCGCCAGGGACTCGGTCACCTGCACCGAGCATGCCGACCACAAAATCGTTAATACCATATATGCCATCTATGCGATCAAGTTGAGAGCACCAGTGCTCATGCCCTCTATGGCTTCCGCGGCTAGATCACCAAATTTATGACCCCCTCGATGTTCTACCATGACAACATTTGACACACCCTTCACCCTTCTCTCCCCCTCCCAGAAACATCTCGCCCTCTCCTCTGCCCGCAGAGTTGGTACATTCTTCGGTGATTTTTTGAGAAGGAGGACATCCCACGGCCTCTGCATCAGAATGATGCATGCAGCCATCTTATTAAACAGTGCCAAAACAAAAGTCTGCAATTCAGTACATCTCACGGAAGGAGCGTAAAATAAATTAAAATAAAAGAAGGCCACAAACGGCGAAAAATAGAACAAGATGATAAACACGTATCCTATTATTGGACCGACATCCAAACCGGTTGTAAATATCCCGTGCTACCGTATTCCACAGGTTGCACCCAGTAACCAAAAGCTCCCTGTAATCCATATGAGTGAGTAACAACCACGTACGGATCCAAGCAGTAGCTCTGTAAAACCTGCAAAAAGTTTATATTTTTTTCTGTTAGAGATCATATCATTTCTGCAGTTTCATATAGCCTAAAGTAATGCGTATATTCCTATCCGAATACGTTCCGCCGTAATTGGCTCCACTCTAGTTAGCCATGTCCCAAAAAACATGTCAATGCTAATTGGATGGTTAATATTAAAGGCTATAAGAATTGTGCGTCACAGAAGCTTGGCGAGAGGGCAGTCGGTAAAGAGGTGTTGTATGGTTTCATCCTGGTCACAAAAACAGCAATGATAACTACCCACCCACCTACGCTTTACCATATTTTCATTGGTTAGAACCACTTCCTTCTGGACAAACCACATGAAGATCTTGATTCTCAACGGAACTGTAATTTTCCAAATATGAATCGATCTCGGGATTGGGCCAGAATCAATTATGTCTAGGTACATAGATTTCACCGTAAAGCACCATTCCTAGTTAACTTCCAGTCAAACTCGTCTGGCTGATAGGAAAGTTGATTATACATCCACCTTCGCTCTAGATGTATCAGCGATCTCCAAGGTTCCCACACTAGGGACCTGCTGAATTGGATGTTTAAAGGAGAAAATTGTAATACTGTAGCAATGTAAGCCTCCTTACATTGTACAATATTATATAATGTGGGGTATTGCAATGCTAGAGGCATCTCCCCTAACCATGTATATCCTCCCAGAATCTGGTTGTTCTACCGTCTCCAATAACAAATTTCGCTCTGCGACAAAAGGTATCCTTCATCCTCATTATAGCCCCTTCCAAAACGGCGGCTCATTAGGTCTTACGGTAACCCAAGCTAAAGACTTAGTTTGTAGCTACTTGTTACACATAATCTGTGTCCACATACCATCAGTCTCAACTGATAACCTATATAACCATTTGCTAAGTAGGCATTTGTTCTTAATATCCAATTTCTCTATCCCTAAACCTATCTTTGGGTCTGCAAATAATATACCACCTGGTCAATATGTATTTCGTCTTAACTGTATCACATTGCCAGAAAAAACAAGGTCGATAAAAAATGTAACCATTTCCATACCCCTATATGTACTTCAAAGAAAGATAACAAGAACATTGGCATACTAGTTAATACTGAATTTATTAACACGAGCCGACCTCCGTAATACATAAGCTTGTCCTTCCAGCACCTTAGTTTCTTCTCAAACTGATCCTCAATGCATTTCCATTCTTTAGTAGATAGTTCATGATGGTGAATTAGAATTCCTAGGTAACTAAATGGCAAGAGCCCATTTCATAGCCGAACAATTGTCTATATGCATCTTGTTCGTCTTTGGCTCTTCCAAAGAAAAACAATCCACTCTTGTGAAAATTAATTTTTAACCCTGACAATTGTTCAAAGAGGAATAGAACTATTTTCATATATCTAGCCTTTGAGGTCATGTTCCATGAATATAATAGTTTCATCAGCGTATTGTAGAATGGAGACCCACCCATCAACTATATGAGGGACGAGAACATCAACTTGACCCTTGTCCTTGGCCCTAGCTACCGATAAGAACTGCCAACATGTTTGCCACTATATTGAACAGAACAGGAGACATCGTATCCCCTTGTCTTAAGCCCTTATAGGTCTGAAAATAATGACTTGTGTCATCATTCTCCTTAATCCCCACGCTACCTTTTTGAGTTAAGGAGTCCACCTGTCTCCTCTAGGTTTCGTCGAACCCCTTCATGTGCATAGCCTGCTGGAGGGCCATTTGACCTTATCGTATGCTTTCTCGAAATCCACCTTCAAGATTTCCCCATCTATCTTCTTTGAATGGATTTCGTGAAGAGTTTGGTGCAAGACCACAACCCCCTCTAAGATGTGTTTCCCGGTCATGAAAGCAGTCTGACTCGATTGTACAACCAAATGGGCAATCCACGTCAACCTATTTGTGCTGACTTTAGTAAAGATTTTGAAACTCACATTCAAAAGACAAATCGGCCTGAACTGCTCAATGTACACAACCTCCTCCTTCTTTGGGAACAACGTTATCGTTCCAAAGTTAAGGTGGAAAAGTTGCCGATGACCATTGAAGAAATCATGGAACATCGTCATGCGGTCACCGTTTATAATGTGCCAGTAGTTCTTGTATAATTATACTAGGAACCCATCTGGTCTGGGTGCCTTATTCTTCTTCATTTGTGTTACTGCCTAAAACACCTCTTTCTCGGTGAACGGCGCAGATAAAATCTCATAAGCTGAGGTACATCCCCAACTGCGAGCTCGTCGAGTGACACAAAGTTGTCCTCGAGAGGTTCAAAGAGTGTTTTTTATAATAGTTTGATATGTACAACATTAGATCCTCATGCCCAACTACCGTACTGCATTCTGCTTGAGCTCGATGTTTTCCTTCTTTCTATGTTCCCATTTGCAATCATGTGGAAAAACTGAGTAATATCATTCCCTCGGATGACTTTTAGCACTTTAGATCTCAGAGTCCATTTCATTTCTTCTTCTCTAAGAAGAGCATGTAATTTATGTCCGTCCTCATTTTTAACGACCTGCTCGGTCACGTGAAGTAGGTTAGGTTCTGTTTCAGATCTAATACACCAATAAGTTGAATAATACTATTTTTTTCTCGCTTGTAGATCCCTCTCTCATTTCTGGCCCAACCCCTCAAGAATTGTCGCAAGTGTCTAATCTTATTCTGCCATCTTTTGACGCTCGACTGCGTACCAGTATCCTTGGACCATTCTCTTACAATGAGATCTAAGAAATCCCCAGGTAGATCGAAAGAGAAGGCGTTCTTATTGCCCATGTGGGTCGCTTCACCTGAATCGACCAACAATGGTATATGGTCAGAGATTGCCCTTTGTAACGCCTGCACCGCTACAAGTGGGAACTTTTGTTCCCCTGCGACATTGGTAAGAACTCGGTCCAACTTCTTATATGTTGGATTAGGCAGCACGTTCGCCCACGTGAATTGTGTACTAGTAAGGTCAATCTGCCTCAGATTAACACTCTCGATGATGGTATTAAACATAAATGAACATCTTCCATCGAAGATGTCATTGTTATTTTCTTCTGTTCTCCTAATTATATTAAAATCCTCTCCGACTAGGCTCGGTAACCTTTCATCCCCACAGACCGTTACAAGGTCAGCTAGGAAATCAGGTTTAAACTCGGGTTGAGCTGCTCCATAAACAACTGTTACTTGTGAGCTGAGTTGGGATTTTCCTTATAGAGGAGGGAGATGTATAATTTTTCATAATGTTATCAAGGAGTTTTGTAGCTTCTCCCAATGTAATTTCCATAAAAGTGCTACCTGCAGCAGATTCAAGAAGATTTCTAGAAATAAAGTTTAGCCCCGCATAGAAATTTCGTATAATCACCCATATGCTTAAACCATGAGTTGGACAAGTTCTAACCATTAATTTCATTCTCTCCGATGATTGTGCAAATTGTTCATGGTCAAGTTACTTAAAACTCATAATTTGATTTCTAAGAGAAATAATCTTAGCGGGAGGAAAATACTTGGCAATAAAAGCATCCTTACACTTATCCCAAGAATCAATACTATTTCGAGGCAAGAATGAAAATGAAATTTTAGCACGATCTCATAGTGAGAACGGAAATAATTTCAACTTAACAGTATCGTTATCCATATCTTTTTCCGTTTGCATATAACATAATTCAACGAAAGTATTAAGATGGGATGCATCATCTTCATTAGGACTTCCAGAAAATTGTTCTTTCATAACAAGATTTAGCAAAGCAGCATTAACATCACATGACTCCCACTAGTGGGGAGGAGCAATTGGAATACTAATAAAATCATTATTATTATTAGTATTAGAAAAATCACACAACTTGGTGCTTTCTTGAGATATAGCGACAAAGCAAACTAATGAGCAAGCAAACATTTTTTGTGTTTTTGTAATTTTTATGAGAAGTGGGGAGATGAAAATGAGAGGCAAAGGAAAATAAAAAGTAGAGGAAGTAAATGACAGTTTGTCTAAAGGTACTTGATAGGTTTTGATGATGTCTCCCTGCAATGGCACCAGAAATTCTTCGTGCTACTTGTGAGCTGCGTTTGGATTTTCCCTGAAGAGGAGGAGAGATGCAGTACAATAGATATAAGTATTTCCCTCGATGAGAACCAAGGTTTATCAAACCAATAGGAGAATCACGCAAAGCCTCGTGAACAACACCTGCACACAAAAAAGCAAATACTTGCACCCAACACTCGAAAGAGGGTTATTAATCCACTTGAACTCGTTACTTGCAAGGATCAAATCTTGTAGTGGTAGATAGAAAAATTGCAAAACAAGATAAAAGAAATATAAAATTGCAGTAAAGGAATTTAGGTTCTTTATATATGATTAAAGTAGACCCGGAGGCCATAGTTTTCAGTAGAGGCTTCTCCCTCGAACACATAACATGCGGTGGGTGAACAAATTACTATTAGGCAATTGATAGAAAAGCGCATAGTTATATGATATTCAAGGCAATGATCATGTATATAGGCACCATGTCCGAGACAAGTAGACCGACTCCTGCCTGCATCTACTGATATTACTCCACCCATCGACCGCTATCCAACATGCATCTAGGGTATTAAGTTAACAAAAACAGAGTAACACCATGAGCAAGATGACATGATGTAGAAAAGGTAAAGTCAATCAATATGAATGAACCCCATCTTTTTATCCTTAATGGCAACGGTACAAATACGTGTCATGTCCCTTCCTGTCACTGGGATAGAGCACCGCAAGATTGAACCCATCACAAAGCACTCTCCCACTGAAGATAAATCAATCTAGTTGGCCAAACCAAGCGGATAGATCGAGAGAAATACAAAGTTATAAAATCATGCATAATAAAGTTCAGAAAAGACTCAATTATTTATCATGAATTTTCAGATCATAAACCCACAATTCATCGGATCCCAACAAACACACCACAAAAGAATATTACATCGAATAGAACTGCAAGAACATCAAAGAGAACATGGTACTAAAGATCAAAGAGAGAGAAGAAGCCATCTAGCTACTAGCTATGGACCTGTAGGTCTGTGGTAAACTACTCAGGCATCATCAGAGGGCAGCACCGATGATCTAGAAGCCCTTTGTGATCGCTTCCCCCTCTGGCAGAGTACCAGAAAAGGCCTTCAGATGGGGTCGCAGAAGAACAGAAAGTTTGCAGTAATGGAAAAAGAGTTTCGGGTGGCTCTCTGTTTGTTTGGGAATATTTATGAATTTCTAGAGGCGGAATTATGTCAAGAGGTGTTATGGGGGTCCAACAAGCTCAAAGGCGCACCCTACGAGATTGTCACACCGCATGTGTCCATCTCACCACATCCGGGACCGGCTCAATATCCACCACACTGACAAGCATCCGAGCTACACCGGTGCGCGAGTGAAAAGGCATGTCAACACGCTCAGACTTGCCAATGAGTGACCCAAGACTCCAGGTAACCAGAAAATCATTCAGAGGCTTCAGCGGTGCCCCCGGAAAAGGAACCCAGATCTGGGAAAGAGGTGTTCCCTATGGCTCCTTCTGCTTCCAAGCATCAAATTCCATAATACAATTGCTGCTAGGCACCCTGCACATACCGAACTTAAGCCGTCAATTTAAATCCTCTCGAGACGGGAAATCAACCTTATAGACCTGATCCTCAAGTTTGACAAGAGCCCACTGGAAATTGCCCGGGGCTAGCTCTCGAAGCTGCGGCACAACTTGCGCCTCCATCATCGGTCCATGTGTCAATTTGACCACACCCGTAATCAAACTCTTCGCCGTAGGTGCAAGCGAAATAATGCCTGGTGACTAAAAAACATAATTTCGGGGAAAGAAACCCCATAGATCGTGACCATCAGCTTTGGTCCCAGAAGAAGGGGGCACTCCCTGAACCATGCTTCGGTCTAAGGCATAAATCTCATAGCTCTAATGTGGAATTGGCCACAAAATGTCCCGGCTCTCCGCAATAGTTACAATTCAATTTATCTTTCTTCTGTGCCCACGTCGTAGCTCTTTCGCCATCAGACTTGTCAAATGCTCTGTCATTGCTAGTCCTAAACCTTCACGCATCTGGCTTGTAACAAGAACCTTCACAGCAGCGAGAGACCGCACAATGTCCATGGCAGCACCTGACAATGCCGGTGTGGGTACTGCAGCAGCCGCCTCCGAAGAAGCCTCCGGATCCACCGAAGTTGCGGCCTCAGAGGTTTATGCCGGTGGTGGAGGTGTACGAGTCGAAGGTGGCAGCCTGCCACCCCCTACCTCCAATAGCAGTAATTGGGACAGGAAGCCCCTTCCACGAAGTTGCCGGAGGACCATAGAAGCCTCGGCCAGCCCGCCGTCATTCTGCCAAGCATACCCGTGCTCTCCACCCGCCGAGGGCGAGCAGCGGTGCTGACCACCACCCCACCCCCGTCGCATTATAGCCGTCGTCACCCCAGTGTCCACGGGGAGGATTGCGGCCGCCGTCCGAGGACCATAGAACTCCTGGCCCGAGCGAAGTCGCGACTACAACCACCTCCTTGAGCAGCGGCGCTCATGGCGGCGCCCGCCAGTCCCTAGCAGGTGGTGCGGGCGCTGTGAACTATCGATTCTAGGCGGCGGCGGCTGCCCGTTCCGTGGCTGGCCATGGTTACCGCCGCAACCGCAGGTGCCGGCGAGATCCTAGTAGTGTGCCACTGCCTTAGCGAAGAAAACCAGGGCGAGAATTATGTTGAACCCTAGAGACCGGATGTGCATGAGAATGCACATGATCCAATGCATTCGCATGCAACGTCACTAGGACAACACCCACTAGGCCGACGGCCTGGGCTGCATACTAGGCCATATACCCAGTATCAGTCGAGCCCAAGACTGCGATTGCTGCCTCTAACCCACATTGGATCTCCTCAGTCCAGACAACCACTCGCGCGGGCGGCTGCACCGCTGCGCGGCCCTTCTTCTTATTTTTTTCTAGTAACCATCATCCAAGAATCCAGTAAAACACAATCTGAGAACATAATTTGTGGGAGACTTACCTTGGGAATCGGCGCTTTCCAAGCCTTGATCATCGACGCCAACGACCTTCCAAGTGTGCCACGGTGAGGTCCCGTCACCTTGCCGTCCTCCCTGTGACCACCGCAACACACCTCCGGCGTCGACGACAACACGGACAGCTGCGACCACGATCTGCAGCGTCACGGCGGCCTTGAAATCACGCACTAAGTCTTCGACCTCGTCCGCCTCGCGAAAACCCAGAAATGGCCCCGATCTGCGGAGATCGGGCTCGGATTGGATCCACCGCCGCCAATCGAGAAACCATTCCCTTCAATTTTGCTGCCGGAGGCGTCGTACTAGGATCCACGATATCTATCGGATCGGACTCACGCTGCCGCTCCTCTGGCGATTGGACAACCAATAAAGATCACGCAACGTCGATCACTATGTGTCCGCTCTCCAGCACACCCTCATCTCCCCACAGGTACTGCCCATGAGAATGTCCTCCTCTAGATCTCTCACCGTAATCCACCGTGACGGAGGATGAAGATTGAGGATTCCCCCATGGTGATCTCCCGTTCCCCCGACGATGGAGAACAAGGCCTTCCACCGCATCGGCTCAACCAGCTCTGGTACTATAGGCACATAATTAGTGGCACCGAGGAGCCGTCACCCTCCGGCGGCGGAGGCGTAATCGCCCCATTCACCCGGTCCGTCATCAACAAACCGTCTGTGAAGGCCACGTGGCAGGGAACTGTAACGAGTCTTGTTTTCCAGAGGTTCTGATGGTTGTGGAGGCCAACCAGCGCCACTCACATTGAACTAGCCAACATAGGACTTCTAATCTCAAGACATGCACTCACTCTGGTGTAGTTTTAGAGATCCAACAAACATATCCCCTTGCTCAAGGAGAGGCACCAGCATCCCGAAAGACAGTAAACATAGGAGAGAGACAACAATGAAGACACCATTAACAAACCAACCAGGTAAAGAGTTCACAAATTGCATGGTCCGGGGAAGCCCAATGGGCACGACCTAATATAGACTTGAAAGAAACATAGACACATGACAACGATTTTTTTGAAGATTTGCCAGACTAGAGTTCCTACACAAGATTCATCATCTTATTTTATAACCGTCCGAAAGCCAGACACATGTTGAACATTGTTTGCGCCTTCAGAGATAAATACACCCCATCATGGGTGGGATCACACGGGGCTATGCTCTTTTTGCTTCGATTGCTACTACTTAGGACCACAGGCCGCGATCTGCTGCTCCAGCTGAATCAAAAGAAGAACAGAGTAATGATTACAACATGCCTAAGGCACTGCGCATAATGTTTGTCAAGTCACAAGGATTCACAAATCAGCAATGTTACAACGTGGTCGGTATCTTATTCCGGCCCTTCGCCAAGCTTATTTTACGTTGAGAAACAAATAAATTATATGGATTAAAACTACCGAATATAGCTAAAGAAATATGCTGACGAAAATTGAGGCAAAAGCATTTCAAATACTTAAGAAACCAAACAGTATAACAAGATAAATATCAATAGCAAAAAGAATGAGATCCCATTTTTCCTTTTTATCTTCAAATTAAACATTACATGGCCGATTTGTAGAGCATGACACTAGTCAGAAGTTGGAAGTCAAAAGCCAACATAGGCACATAAGGGGCTACCTGCATCATGGTCTGGAACTTGTCGCGCACATCGCAGAACTCATCTGTAAGAGGAGCCAACGCCATGAGGCACCTGGAATAATGCAAAAAAACCACATTGTCAAATTCTGGAGAGAATAATTAAGCAAACTGAACTGACATGGTTCGAAAATCGTAAGCCTGTGCATGGAAAAAATACCTCGAGCCATCTCAGACTTAGTCATGCTATAAATGTAAGTCTAGAACTAACAAGTACCAAGAGAATAATCAAAGAGGCATATTCAGATGATGAACCGAGTTCTACCATCACATGGTTGCAAATAAAGTGAACGCTAGTCCTTGTAAAAATAATAAGATTGATATGGACATAGTATAGTGGTATAAAAGAGAAAATTAGCCCGCAGGTTTACATACAGAATGTGAAGAATGCAGAGTGTGGAGAATAATTATTGTGCATTTTATATAGTAAGCTACCAAGTGAATAATTATTGTGCAACATATATAATAAAGTACTTAGTATACTGACCCTTCTTTGCTTCTTGCCTCAATGAACTGATGGAAGTGCATGCAGGAGAGGTTCACTTTCTTAGCACCAACACTGATACATGCCAAAAAGAGCAAGATCAGAACACTAGAATTTTCTCAAACTTGTTAAACGCTATGGCTGTAAAAATAATGTTCTCAAAGAGCCATTTGTCTAATGTTTGTCAGCACAATAAATTGTTTGATCAACCAGAAAAATAAATAACAGTAGCCTTAAATGCAATCGTACATGTAGTACCTGATATATTTACAACACGTTAAAGTTTCACTTGTCGAACAATAACATTTGCGTGACTATCGATGATTTAATTACAAAAAAAGGACAACTAAATTCGTCTTTTCTAATTACAGCTATGCGATAGTCACGAGCGACACGAGGCGCATACCCATAAAGTACACACCCCGTGCCAACTCATCCGAATAAAAACAACATCAATAAAGTGGACAAGCTAGAAAATGACCATTGGCATTACGTACAATAGCCGCTCATTGATACAATAATAAATGTTTACAGAACAATAAGTTTTTATTGCCAGTCTAGAAAATTGCCATTAGCTAAAAAAATAGCACTAGAAATGTCCTCAAGACGTCAAAGTATTCCTTGAAGAGCTATAGCATCGCTGTGGCACGAATAGTGATAATTCCATGTGTAACACAACTGAACTCAGATCTTATCCTTTTGTGTATCCAACAGCGGCAAACCATACCACGCCGACACATCCGAACATAAATGTGGACACACCAGAAAACTACCATGCGCTGACGCATGGATATCTGCACTTCCATTACATGATACACAAGCAAACTCGACACTTCTACCTATGACTAGATGACAACTTAAATGACAACATAAACTGCTTGCCCAAGACAAACACATCTAAATCAAACTGACATTGATGCGGTGGAGAACGAACATACAGTAGTTATAAATGGGCGGGAGAAAGACAAGGGCCTATCATCATCACCTGCAGCTGTAGCCCTTGAGCTGATGCACCAGGTCGTCGACCTTTTTGAAATCTACCACGGTCTGGTTCCTGCGAATCACAAAGCAGACCGGATGAAATCAGTACCAAAGATGAGATGATGAAAGCAGATGGAGAGAGGAGGGATTGGGGGCGGACAGCAGGCCGGCGATGCCGTTGAGGATGATGTTGGCGTCGTCGATGAAGAGGTTGATGACCTCGGCGACCAAGTTGGGGCTGGGCTGCCATCCTCGTCCACCGACTGCAGGTACTGGAAATACTCGTCCACCGTACCCTACATGAATCACATCACATCACGAGAAAGCACAGCCAGACCGTCAGCCCACAAGCACACCGGATCTAGATGGGGATGGACTCACCGTGGCGAACATTGAAGTGACATGGTTGTTCAGTCGGGCCCTGGCCGCGGCCGACATGGCGAGAGGTCCGGGGCGGGGTGGGAGAGCAGGTGGCGAAGGGATCCGATGGAAGCTGTGGTGCTGGCGGCGGAGTGGTCGAGGGAGAGTTGGAGGGAGTTTGAGGTCGACGGAGCCCCTTATATATCTGGAAGCACGAGGCTCTGCCCGCAGAGATGTTTGGCTGGGAATGCCACCATTAACAATACGGGCACGGCTGGGAGCCATTAACTAGCTACAAGGTGGGCGGCGCGGATGCAGCCAGATCGGCTCTTCCGCCGAAACTTTTGGCGGCGAGTGCTACGTTACCTCTGCTGCTTGGCCATGCATGAACGAGTGGCATGCGTGCGGTGCATGAATGGAGCTACAGGTTGAGGAGGCCAGCTGCATCCAGATGATCGATGTGGAGATGGAGTAGTGCATCTTCTTTGGATGGTTCTGTCGCGAGGCTGCGCCCGTGTCCTCCGGCTGCGATGGTCTGGTTCTGGTGCGTGCCTGGACCCTGCGTGGGTGCGTTTTGTTAGGTTTAAGATTGATCCTATAAGCGGCATGTCCGAGCAGAAGGTGCCACCAGGCCTGGACGGGAGGATTTCTCCTAAAAAAGGAGTCACGAGTGGCGAGCGAAGGTGCCACCATTGACACTAGAGGCATGGCTCTCCCGCGGAAGCTTTTGGCCGCGAGCAACGAGCGGGCATGCAGTGCATCTGTGCATGAATGCAGCTACAGGTTGAGGAGGCCAGCTGCATCCAGATAATAATAGCGATGTGCAGATGGAGTAGGCTTGTTTGGATGGTTCTGTCCCGATGGTGGACGCGGATTTTTAGAGCTTAGGCTCATGGACACTTTCTATCCATACCATTCAATATAGCTTTGAGATATGTTCTAGACAACTAACTTACTGCATGAAATTTTCTCTTTTTTGTTGCTTCCAAATAAAACAACATATGAACTTCTAACTTTGCAAGATAGCAAAGCATTCTTACTACAATGAGAAAAAAAACTTACAGATTTTTTTGACCAACATAAATATACAAAATGAGATTTTCTTTATAAAAAATGTTATTTTTAGTACTTATGATGCACGAAAAAATATGATAGTTTTTTCCACATTCTAGTTAGAATGTTTTGTTGTACAGCAAAGTGTGAAGTTCATATGTTGTTTTATTTGGTACTCCCTCCGTCCCAAAATGTAAGACGTTTTTAAGACTTTGTCTAAGTCTAAAAAACGTCTTATATTTTGGGACGGAGGGAGTAGAAACAAAAAAAAGAAAAACATTTGCACGAATCGTGATGCAGAGATGGATAGCTAGATAAGGGGGTGCACCTGAGCCTAAGCTCTACAGAATATTTTCCTCCCGATGGTCTTGTTTTTACATACTTTTGTGTGTGAACTGGTGTCTGGTTCTCGTGCGTCCCTGGCCCCTGCGTGGGCACGTTTTGTTAGGTTTAAGCTTGATCCTATGAGCAGCCTTGCATCTGTGGGTGACGGGAGGATTTTTCAACAAAAACAAAGGTCACGAGAGGCATGGATTGAATCCGCCACCGAATCTACACTGAGTGAATCCTAGTGAGGTAGCTAGCAGATTCTGTTATGATAGTGTGGTGCCGCTCGGTTTTCGCACCATGGTGGATGTCTCGATTGCAAGGGGATCAGCTGTGTATTTTCGTTATGATATATAATAATGGCAAGAGGATTAGCCCGGTTCAAAAAGCTCCAGCATGTTGGAACCGCAACCCTCTAGCTACTCTCCTCTCACTCGAACGAAGGTGAAAGAAGAAGAACAGAGGACACGAGAAATTTTCCGGCCGGCGCATGAACGCTGCCACGGGCGCACGAACGCCCAAATCTTTTTCCTCTTTACACTGTCTACATCGTTACAACACCGGCGCGACTACAAGCAATACAGGAGGGGTCTTATACCCCGGTGCCCACACACCCAACGCCCACTAACAGCACGCACCACACCGGCCACGACCACATGACCCAGCCACTAACAAGCTAACTACATATACGCCCACGCACAGCATGCATTGACTAACGGCCACACAACCCATACCGTGTGTGCGTGCATGCAGCTGTCTGTTGCCAGCTCCCGCGGACGGCTAGGCCAAGACCAACCGGCCGTGATCAAGATTATTGCTTACAATTTCCCTTGTAATCTTCACACGGCTGGCTGTCGACGTCTCCGCGCACCGCTTCGACGTGCCGTGTGCTTGCCGTTGTTGGAGTTTGATGCAGCTCGCGTCGTTGTCGTTGTTACCTGGCGCACCCGACTTGGCGCACCGTGCTCCGTCACGACTCCGACGACACATGCCGAGCTCCTTCTCCGTCGGCGACACACGTCAGGCGTCCCCCTGTGCCCCACACGTCCCCCACGCACCCTACGCGTCCGATGAGCCCAACCGCATCAGTGCGTCTCGCACATCCCGTGCGCGCCGGACGAGCCCGACCACAGCAGTGCGTCCCGCACGTCCCATGCGCACCCGACACGCTCGACGAGCCCGACCACAGCAGTGCGTCCCGCAAGTCCCGCGCGCACCCCACGCGCCCGACGAGCCCGACCGCACAAGACGCTCACCGCGCGCCGCCTCTGCGTCCGCCATGGCAGCCGCCAGCGACAAACGCCGGAAGGATGTAGCCGAACTCGAGCACGGACTCGAGCACAACGGCGCCATACGCCTCCTCCCGATGTCAACCGCACGCTCGTCCAGCGCGCACCCATAACACGCACCGGTCGCGCCCCGCTCGCCGCCGCGGCTTATTGCCCTGCACCGCTGCGGCCTCAACCGCAACGCAGCACCTCCATGTCGCCACGCCGCACCACCGTAGCCTCTGCGCCACCACGCAGGTCCTCCGTGGCTCCGTGCCACGCGCCTCCACGGTTGTCGCGCGGAGCCGCCGCGACCTCTGCGCCACCACGCAGGTCCTCCGCGGCCTCCTCGTCTCCGCGACCATCGTGCTCTTCGCGCGCACGACATCACTCCGCATAGCCACGGACTCGCCGCGCGTCGCCGTCTCCACGCGCTCGTCGCGCGCCGCAGCCGCCGCGGACGCCACCGCGCGCCACGGCCGCCCCTGGAACCTTGTGGCTCTGAATACCAATTGTTGGGACAAACCCCGGACCAGCTCTCTCTCTCTCACTCGCACATACGAAGGTGGAAGAAGCAGCACACGATATTCCGGCGCACAAACGCCTCCGCCGCACGAATGGCGCCTCAGCCGCACGAACAGCCAAATCTTTACTGGGTACATACCCGGGCTTGGCACATACCGCCACCCACACACGAAAGACTACTGGAGACTACATCTCTCCTAGCTACTCTCTTTATACACAACACCAATACATGGCTTATATAGCCGGAATCACACCAGGCGTTAGCCTCACGCACGCACTACCAGCATCATAACCGGGCACTAACCCATGCGCCAACTGACTAGCTACATGCACGAACTGACCCACGACGCGGCTAACTAACTAACCTGCTAACTACGTGCGTGCCCTTACACACAAGACCCGGTCGGGCTAGCTAACAACTAACCAACGCACACACCACGCCACTCTCGCCAACAGCCGCTGCGAGCGCACACCTGCACACACACAGATCGCAAGGACACCCTTGTGCCCACCGAGGACCAGACATGGCGCGCTGACGCCGGTCACCACCGCATGGGCACGGGCATGGCATATTGTTGGTATAGCTCCCGTCTTTGTCGTGGTTGTAGCTCTCGTCGTCGTCACCGCCACGGCTGCAGACTCCACCTGGCGCACTGACGCTGGTCGCCATCGACTCCGGGCACTGCCATTACAACGTACACGGGGGTCTTATACCCACGGACGCGCTGGGCACGCACCCACGTCCCAGCCCACGTCGAGCGCCCGTCACGCCCGCTCTGCCCGCGCCCCCTCCGACATGCACGCACACGTCTGGGCGCGGCGAGCCCGTGGTGGACCAGCTCAACGTGCACACCCCCGCTCGCCAACGGCCACCCTACACCACAGCAGCAGGATGAGCATCCAATCAAGGCTATGACCAGGGGTGGAGCTCTGTAGGGGCCGACCTGGGCCATGGCCCGCCCAGGAATTTGATCAAATATTTTTACCTATGTGTCTACCTAACCTAACCCACGTACGCACATGCATAACATCCCCTGCTCTCCTTGTCTCATGCATGCACCGCAGGAAATAGTCATATCGTCCAAGAATCCCATCCTTTCAGCATGTAGCCGCGCCCGACGGCCATGGACAGGGAGCACCGGCCCCGGAGCGCGCCGCCCGCCATCTCGCGGGGTAACCACCGCAGTGCTGCCCGCCGAGATCTCGCCTCACCATGTCATGCTACCTCCCAACCATTCCTGCGGCTGTTCTGCTCCAAGCCTCCAACTCCATTCCAAGGCTCCAACACGGCAACATGTCAAGCAGGGACTGAGAGTAAAAGGCCTAATGTGCTCTACGATTTGATTGACGGGTTACTTCTTTTGTTCATTACCCTTTTAGTTTCTAGACAGCGGGTTGAACGTGTATTTTCTAGTATGAAGGCCATTAAGACAAGATTAGGCAATAAGATGGAAGATGAAAATCTTGCTAATAACCTGTTAGTTTACGTAGAGGGTGGAATCCAAAAGAACTACAACCACAAAGATGTCATCGCATATGTTAGAAGCAAAAAGGACCGGAGAGTTGATTTTAGAAGAAAAAAAGGATAGGAGTAGTAACCGAACAGTTTTCATGGTTGAACTGACTTTTTGGAATAGAAACATTTACATATATACACATATGTGCTCTCTCCATCTTGTAACATGTGCTCATGATATAATTTTTTTTAAAGTTCTACTCTTCTTCAACGTGGCCTGCCCAACTCTTTCTTTCAAGCTCCATCACTCGCTATGACAACATGTTCGGTGCTCCACTGGCCGGCCATGATGGCATCTCCCTAAAACCTGGAGATCAGTGTCATGTGTTTCAGATGAACAAGTTTAGTGGTAGCTCATGGAGCATCATCACCAATCAACAAATTTAGCTAGCAGCAATAATTGGTTATCCCAAGAAATTAGAGCCAGCGGATGCGAGAAGTAGAAGCTCAGCAGAGAGCCTGGGGTAACCCCCCCTTAAAAAAGGCACAGTGGCGCCCAACCAATAGCCTAGTTCTTCGATGCCTACACTTACACGAGAACGGCTCTTATGTCGGACCCAGCTATCTCCTGTGAACTTCGAGTTGGGCTTTGTTGTCACTTGGGATGAATGGGCCAGTCTTAGGCTTCTCGTGAAATGCCTCATGCAGTAGTTCGTGTGACATTCCCTCCCTTTAGATTTGGCTTGACCCCAAGCCAATGCTCGAGGACCATGCCTTCAGAGGAATCACGTCTTCCCAGGATGCAAGTGATGCCAGGATGCCGGACCAGTAGATTAGGCTTGCTCTACTTAGAGATAACCCCTCTACACTGTGCATCGATCAGGGATGGTTGTTGAGAGTTGGAACTTAAGGAGGACAACATCGAGAATCGGCAGCTCCGGCTGCATGGTAGTGGATGGCGGCATACCAGCTTGTAGTTGCGGAGACATGTTTGACTGGGTGAATACGAGATTGTTCAGGCAAGTCCATTTTGTATGCCAACACATCCACGTGATGCAATACCTAAAAGGGACAAAATTATGCGGAAAGCTAACTTGTGGTTAGCGTGCGACGCGACGAGTGACCGTGAAGGAAATATGCCCTAGAGGCAATAATAAAGTTATTATTTATTTCCTTATTTCATGGTAAATGTTTATTATTCATGCTAGAATTGTACTAACCGGAAACATGATACATGTGTGAATACATAGATAAACAGAGTGTCACTAGTATGCCTCTACTTGACTAGCTCGTTGATCAATGATGGTTATGTTTCCTAGCCATAGACATGAGTTGTCATTTGATTAACGGGATCACATCATTAGGAGAATGATGTGATTGACTTGACCCATTCCGTTAGCTTAGCACTTGATCGTTTAGTATGTTGCTTTTGCTTTCTTCATGACTTATACATGTTCCTATGACTATGAGATTATGCAACTCTCATTTACCGGAGCAACACTTTGTGTAATACCAAACGTCACAACATAACTGGGTGATTATAAAGGTGCTCTACAGGTGTCCCCGAAGGTACTTGTTAAGTTGGCGTATTTCGAGATTAGGATTTGTCACTCCGATTGTGGGAGAGATATCTCCTGGCCCACTCGGTAATACACATCACTATAATCCTTGCAAGCATTGTAACTAATGAGTTAGTTGAGGGATGATGTATTACGGAACGAGTAAAGAGACTTGCTGGTAATGAGATTGAACTAGGTATTGAGATACCGACGATCGAACCTCGGGCAAGTAACATACCGATGACAAAGGGAACAACGCATATTGTTTTGAACATTGATCGATAAATATCTTCATAGAATATGTGGGTGCCAATGTGAGCATCCAGGTTCCGCTATTGGTTATTGACCGGAGAGGTGTCTCGGTCATGTCTACATAGTTCTCGAACCCGTAGGGTCCGCACGCTTAAAGTTCGGTGACGATTTGTATTATGAGTTTATGTGTTTTGATGTACCAAAGGTAGTTCGGAGTCCCGTATGAGAACGGGGACATGACGAGGAGTCTCGAAATGGTCGAGACATAAAGATCGATATATTGGACGACTATATTCGTACATTGGAAAGGTTCCGAGTGATTCGGGTATTTTTCGGAGTATCGGGGAGTTACGGGAATTCCCCGGGAAGTATATGGGCCTTATTGGACTTTAGGGGAAAGAGAGAGGGGAGGCTGCCCCCCCCCCCCCAAGGCTTAGTACGAATTGGACTAGGGGGAGGGGCGGCGCCCCCTCCTTCCTTCTCTTCTCTTTTCCCTTTCCTTCTCTCCTACTCCTACTACTTGGAAGGGCTCCTAGTTCTACTAGGAAAAGGGGAATCCTACTCCCGGTGGGAGTAGGACTCACCTAAGGCGCGCCATAGAGAGGGCCGGCCCTCCCCCTCCTCCACTCCTTTATATACAGGGAGGGGAGCACCCCTTGGAAACACAACAATTGATCACTGATCTTTTAGTCGTGTGCGGTGTCCCCCTCCATCATAATCCACCTCGGTCATATCGTAGCGGTGCTTAGGCAAAGCCCTGCGTCGGTAGCATCATCATCACCGTCATCACGCCGTCGTGCTGACGGAACTCTCCCTCGAAGCTCTGCTGGATCGGAGTTCGTGGGACGTCATCGAGCTGAACATGTGCTGAACTCGGAGGTGCCGTGCGTTCGGTACTTGGATCGGTCGGATCGTGAAGACGTACGACTACATCAAACGTGTTGTCATAACGCTTCCGCTTTCGGTCTACGAGGGTACGTGGACACACTCTCCCCTCTCGTTGCTATGCATCACCATGATATTGCGTGTGCGTAGGAAATTCTTGAAATTACTATGTTCCCCAACAGTGGCTTCCGAGCCAGGTTTATGCGTAGATGTTATATGCATTAGTAGAACACAAGTGAGTTGTGGGCGATACAAGTCATACTTCTTCCCAGCATGTCATACTTTGGTTCGGTGGTATTGTTGGATGAAGCGGCCCGGACCGACATTACACGTACGCTTACGCGAGACTGGTTCTACCGACGTGTTTTGCAAATAGGTGGCTGGCGGGTGTCAGTTTCTCCAACTTTAGTAGAACCGAGTGTGGCTACGCCCGGTCCTTGAGAAGGTTAAAATAGCACTAACTTGACAAACTATCATTGTGGTTTTGATGCGTAGGTAAGAACGGTTCTTGCTCAGCCCGTAGCAGCCAAGTAAAACTTGCAACAACAAAGTAGAGGACGTCTAACTTGTTTTTGCAGGGCATGTTGTGATGTGATATGGTCAAGGCATGATTCTATTTTTATTGTATGAGATGATCATGTTTTGTAACCAAGTTATTGGCAACTATCAGGAGCCATATGGTTGTCGCTTTATTGTATGCAATGCAATCGCCCTGTAATTGCTTTAGTTTATCACTAAGCGGTAGTGATAGTCGTAGAAGCAATAGTTGGCGAGACGAGAACGATTCTACGATAGAGATCAAGGTGTCGCGCCGGTGACGATGGTGATCATGACGGTGCTTCGGAGATGGAGATCACAAGCACAAGATGATGATAGCCATATCATATCATTTTGATTGCATGTGATGTTTATGTTTTATGCATCTTATTTTGCTTAGATCGACGGTAGCATTATCAGATGATCTCTCACTAAATTTCAAGGTATAAGTGTTCTCCCGGAGTATGCACCATTGCGAAAGTTCTTCGTGTTGAGACACCACGTGATGATCGGGTGTGATAGGCACTACGTTCAAATACAACGGGTGCAAAACAGTTGCACACGCGGAATACTCAGGTTAAACTTGACGAGCCTAGCATATGCAGATATGGCCTCGGAACACTGAGACCGAAAGGTCGAGCATGAATCATATAGTAGATATGATCAACATAGTGATGTTCACCATTGAAAACTACTCCATCGCATGTGATGATCGGACATGGTTTAGTTGATTTGGATCACGTGATCACTTAGATGATTAGAGAGATGTCTATCTAAGTGGGAGTTCTTTAATAATTTGATTAATTGAACTTTAATTTATCATGAACTTAGTCCTGGTAGTATTAGCATATCTATGTTGTAGATCAATAGCTTGCGTTTAGCTCCCCTGTTTTTTAATTTTGATATGTTCCTAGAGAAAACTAAGTTGAAAGATGTTAGTAGAAATGATGCGGATTAGACCCGTGATCTGAGGTTTATCCTCATTGCTGCCTGTAAGAATTATGTCCTTGATGCAACGCTGGGTGACAGACCTAGCTATTGCAGGAGCAGATGCGACGTTATGAATGTTTGGCTAGCTCAATATGATGACTACTTGATAGTTTAGTGCACCATGCTTAACGGCTTAGAATCGGGACTTCAGAGGCATTTTGAACGTCATGGACCATATGAGATGTTCCAGGAGTTGAAGTTAATATTTCAAGCAAATACCCGAGTTGAGAGATATGAAGTCTTCAACAAATTCTATAGCTAAAAGATGGAGGAGAATAGCTCAAGCAGTGAGCATGTGCTCAGATTATCTGGGTACTACAATCACTTGAATCAAGTGGGAGTTAATCTTCCAGATAAAATAGTGATTCACAGTATTCTCTAGTCACCGTCACCAAGTTAGTAGAACTTCGTGATGAACTATAGTATGCAAGGGATGACGAAAACAATTCCCAAGCTCTTCGCGATGCTAAAATCGGCGAAGGTAGAAATCAAGAAAAACATCAAGTGTTGATGGTTGACAAGACCACTAGTTTCAAGATAAAGGCCAAAGGGAAGAAGGGGAACTTCAAGAAGAACGGCAAGCAAGTTGCTGCTCAAGTGAAGAAGCCCAAGTCTGGACCTAAGCCTGGGACTAAGTGCTTCTACTTCAAAGGGATTGGTCACTGGAAGCGGAACTACCCCAAGTATTTGGCGGATAAGAAGGATGGTAAAGTGAACAAAGGTATATTTGATATACATGCTATTGATGTGTGCTTTACTAGTGTTTATAGCAACCCCTCGATTTGATACTGGTTCGGTTGCTAAAAGTAGTAACTCAAAGCAGGAGTTCTAGAATGAACAAAGACTAGTTAAGGGTGAAGTGACGATGTGTGTTGGAAGGGGTTCCAAGATTGATATGATCATCATCGCACACTCCCTATACTTTCGGGATTAGTGTTGAACCTAAATAAGTGTTATTTGGTGTTTGCGTTGAGCATGAATATGGTTTGATCATGTTTATTGCAATATGGTTATTCATTTAAGTTAGAGAATAATTGTTCTTTTGTTTACATGAATAAAACCTTCTATGGTCATACACCCAATGAAAATGGTTTGTTGGATCTCGATCATAGTGATACACATATTCATAATATTGAAGCCAAAAGATGCAACATTAATAACGATAGTGCAACTTATTTGTGGTACTGCCGTTTAGGTCATATTGGTGTAAAGAGCATGAAGAAACTCCATGCTGATGGGATTTTGGAATCACTTTATTATGAATCACTTGATGCTTGCGAACCATGCCTCATGGGCAAGATGACTAAGACTTTGTTCTGCGGAACAATGGAGCGAGCAACAGACTTGTTGGAAATAATACATACTGATGTATGCAGTCCGATGAGTGTTGAGGCTCGCGGCAGGTATCGTTATTTTCTAACTTCACAGATGATTTGAGCAGATATGAGTATATCTACTTGATGAAACATAAGTCTGAAACATTTGAAAAGTTCAAAGAATTTCAGAGTGAAGTGGAAAATCATCGTAACAAGAAAATAAAGTTTCTACAATCTGATCGTGGAGGCAAATATTTGAGTTACGAGTTTGGCCTTGATTAAATTAATGTGAAATAAGTTTCACTACTCACGCCACAGAACACCACAGTGTAAGGGTGTGTCCGAATGTTGTACTCATACTTTATTAGATACGGTGCGATCTATGATGTCTCTTACCGATTTACCACTATTGTTTTGGGGTTATGCATTAGAGACAACTGCATTCACATTAAATAGGGCACCATCTAAATCCGTTGAGACGACACCATATGAACTGTGGTTTGGCAAGAAATCAATGTTGTCGTTTCTTAAAGTTTGGGGTTGCGATGCTTATGTGAAAAAGTTTCATCCTGATAAGCTCATACCCAAATCGGAGAAATGTGTCTTCATAGGATACCCAAAGGAGACAGTTGGGTACACCTTCTATCACAAATCCGAAGGCAAGACATTTGTTGCTAAGAATGGATCCTTTCTAGAGAAGGAGTTTCTCTCAAAAGAAGTGAGTGGGAGGAAAGTAGAACTTGATGAGGTAATTGTACCCGCTCCCTTATTGGAAAAGTAGTTCATCACAGAAATCTGTTCCTATGACTCCTACACCAATTAGTGAGGAGGCTAATGATGATGATCATGTAACTTCAGATAAAGTTACTACCGAACCTCGTAGGTCAACCAGGGTGAGATCCGCACTGCAGTGGTACAGTAATCCTGTTCGGAGGTCATGTTACTTGACCATGATGAACCTACAAACTATGAGGAAGTGATGATGAGCCCAGATTCCATGAAATGGCTTGAGGCCATGAAATCTGAGATGTGATTCATGTATGAGAACAAAGTGTGGACTTTGGTTGACTTGCCCGATGATCGGCAAGCCATAGAAAAGAAATGGATCTTCAAGAGGAAGACGGACGCTGATAGTAGTGTTACTATCTACAAAGCTAGACTTGTCAAAAAGGGTTTTTGACAAAGTTCAAGGAGTTGACTACGATGAGACCCTCTCACTCATAGCGATGCTTAAGTCTGTCTGAATCATGTTAGCAAATTTCCACATTTTATGAAATCTGGCAAATGGATGTAAAGACTGCATTCCTGAATGGATTTCTGGAAGAAGAGTTGTATATGATGCAACCTGAAGGTTTTATCGATCCAAAGGATGCTAACAAAGTGTGCAAGCTCCCGCGATCCATCTATGGACTGGTGCAAGCATCTCGGAGTTGGAATATACGCTTTGATGAGTTGATCAAAGCATATAATTTTATACAGACTTGTGGTGAAGCCTGTATTTACAAGAAAGTGAGTGGGAGCACTACAACATTTCTGATAAATATATGTGAATGACATATTGTTGATCGGAAATAATGTAGAATTTTCTGGAAAGCATAAAGGAGTATTTGAAAGGAGTTTTTCAAATAAAGACGTCGGTGAAGCTGCTTACATGTTGAGCATCGAGATCTATAGAGATAGATCAAGACGCTTGATAAGTTTTTTCAATGAGTACATACCTTGACAAGATTTTGAAGTGGTTCAAAATGGAACAGTCAAGAAAGAGTTCTTGCCTGTGTTACAAGGTGTGAAATTGAGTAAGACTCAAAGCCCTACCACGGCAGAAGATAGAAAGAATGAAAGTCATTCCCTATGCCCCAGCCATAGGTTCTATAAAGTATGCCATGCTGTGTACCAGATCTATTGTATACCCCACACTAAGTTTATCACGGGAGTATAATAGTGATCTAGGAGTAGATCACTGGACAGCGGTCAAAATTATCCTTAGTGGAATAAGGATATGTTTCTCGATTATGGAGATGACAAAACGTTCGTCGTAAAGGGTTACATTGATGCAAGTTTTGACACTGATCCAGATGATTCTAAGTCTCAATCTGGATACATACTGAAAGTGGGAGCTATTAGCTAGAGTAGCTCCGTGCAAAGCATTGTAGACATAGAAATTTGCAAAATACTTACAGATCTGAATGTGACAGACCTGTTGACTAAAATTATCTCACAAGCAAAACATGATCACACCTTAGTACTCTTTGGGTGTTAATCACATAGCAATGTGAACTAGATTACTGACTCTAGTAAACCATTTGGGTGTTGGTCACATGACGATGTGAACTATGGGTGTTAATCATATGGTGATGTGAACTATTGGTGTTAAATCACATGGCGATGTGACCTACATTATTGACTCTAGTGCAAGTGGGAGACTGAAGGAAATATGCCCTAGACGCAATAATAAAGTTATTATTTATTTCCTTATTTCATGATAAATTTTTATTATTCATGCTAGAATTGTATTAACCGGAAACATGATACATGTGTGAATACATAGACAAACAGAGTGTCACTAGTATGCCTCTACTTGACTAGCTCGTTGATCAAAGATGGTTATGTTTCCTAGCCATAGACATGAGTTGTCATTTGATTAACGGGATCACATCATTAGGAGAAAGATGTGATTGACTTGACCCATTCCGTTAGCTTAGCACTTGATCGTTTAGTATGTTGCTATTGCTTTCTTCATGACTTATACATGTTCCTATGACTATGAGATTATGCAACTCTCATTTACCGGACGAACACTTTGTGTGCTACCAAACATCACAACGTAACTAGGTGATTATAAAGGTGCTCTACAGGTGTCTCCGAAGGTACTTGTTGAGTTGGCTGATGTCTACTACGCAACCTTCTCCTTGTAGACGTTGTTGGGCCTGCAAGTGCACAGGTTTGTAGGACAGTAGCAAATTTCCCTCAAGTGGATGACCTAAGGGGGGCCACGAGGTAGGGGGCGCGCCCCAGGGGGTGGGCGCACCCCCCACCCTCGTGAGCACCTCCCTTCTTTCCTGACGTGCACACCAAGTCCATCGGGTGGCTTTCCTTCAAAAAATAACTTCTCCAGTTGATTTCGTTCCGTTTTGACTCCGTTTGATATTCCTTTTCCTCGAAATACTGAAATAGGCATAAAACAACAAATCTGGGTTGGGCCTCCGGTTAATAGTTTAGTCCCAAAAGTAACATAAAAGTGGAAAATAAAGCCCAATATTGCCCAAAACAGTAGATAATTTAGCATGGAGCAATCAAAAATTATAGATACGTTGGAGACATATCAAGCATCCCCAAGCTTAATTCCTACTCGTCCTCGAGCAGGTAAATGATAAAAAAAGATAATTTTTTATGTGGAGTGCTACTTGGCATAATTTCAATGTAAATCTTCTTACTTGTGATATGAATATTCAGATCCGAAAGATTCAAGACAAAAGTTCATATTGACATAAAAATTATAATACTTCAAGCATACTAGCAAAGTAATCATGTCTTCTCAAAATAGCATGGCAAAGAAAGTTCATCCCTACAAAATCATATAGTTAGGCTATGCTTCATTTTCGTCACACAAAGATGTTCCCAACTTCTATACCCCCGATGACAAGCCAAGCAATTGTTTCATACTTAAATAATCCAAACTTTTTCAACCTTCACGCAATACATGAGCGTGAGCCATGGATATAGCACTATGGGTGGAATAGAATATGATGATGGGGATTGTGTGGAGAAGACAAAGGGAAAGTCTCACGTTGACGAGGATAATCAACGGGCTATGGAGATGCCCATCAATTGATGTCAACATGAGGAGTAGGGATTTCCATGCAACGGATGCACTAGAGCTATGAATGCTCAACAAAAGAAAACTAGTGGGTGTGCATCCAACTTGCTTGCTCATGAAGACCTAGGGCATTTGAGGAAGCCCATCGTAGGAATATACAAGCCAAGTTCTATAATGAAAAATTCCCACTAGTATAAGAAGACAACTTATGAGACTCACTATATGAAGAACACGGTGCTACTTTGAAGCACAACATATGAGACTCACTACATGAAGAACAAGGTGCTACTTTGAAGCACAAGTGTGGAAAAAGAGATAGTAGCATTGCCCTTTTTTGGGCCTTTCTTTTTTTTTGGCCTTTCACTTTTTTTGGGCAATGCTCTAATAATGATGATCATCACACATCTATTGATTACAATATAAGGATTACAACTTGAAATTAGAACAAGATATGACTCTATATGAATGCCTCCGGCGATGTACCGGGATGGTGCAATGAATCAAGAGTGACATGTATGAAAAATAATGCATGGTGCCTTGCTACAAATACGATGTCAACTACATTATCATGCAATGGCAATATGACAAAAGTAAAGTATGTCATGATGATGAACGGAACGGTGGAAAGTTGCATGGCAATATATCTCGGAATGGCTATGGAAATGCCATAATAGGTAGGTATGGTGGCTGTTTTGAGGAAGATATAGGGAGGTTTATGTGTGATAGAGCGTATCGTGTCACGGGATTTGGATGCACCGCGAAGTTTGCACCAACTCTCAAGGTGAGAAAGGGCAATGCACGGCATCAAGAGGCTAGCAAAGGCGGACAGGTAAAAGTGCGTATAATCCATGGACTCAACATTAGTCAAAAGAACTCATATACTTATTGCAAAAATTTAGAAGTCATAGAAAATCAAGTACTACGCGCATGCTCCTAGGGGGATAGATTGCTAGGAAAAGACCATCGCTCGTCCCCGACCGCCATTCATAAGGATGCACAAGCCTGGTACACTTCATGTTTCAAATTTGTTACACAACTTTAACCATACGTGCATGCTACGGGACTTGCTAAATTCAACACAAGCATTCTTTAAATTCATAATCACCCAACTAGCATGACTTTAATATCACTACCTCCATATCTCAAAACAATTATCAAGTATCAAACTTCTCTTAGTATACAACACACTCATAAGAATTCTTACAGATCTTGTATGCTTAGCATACTAGGATTATTTAAGCAAATTACCATGCTATTTAAGACTCTCAAAATGATATAAGTGAAGCATGAGAGTTCATCTATTTCTTCAAAATAAAACCACCACCGTGCTCTAAAAGATATAAGTGAAGCACTAGAGCAAATGACAAACTACTCCGAAAGATATAAGTGAAGATCAATGAGTAGTCGAATAATTATGCAATTATGTGAAGAATCTCCCATTTAATAATTTCAGATCTTGGTATTGTATCCAAACAGCAAGCAAAATAAAATAAAACTACATTGCAAGGATAGCACAACTAAGGTGAAGAAGCAAAACTTAGGTTCAACCGATACTAACCGATAGTTGTTGAAGAAGAAAAGTGGGATGCCTACGGGGCATCCCCAAGCTTAGATGCTTGAGACTTCTTGAAATATTATCTTGGGGTGCCTTGGGCATCCCCAAGCTTGAACTTTTGTGTCTCCTTAATTCCTCTCATATCATGGTTTCTCTTTTATCTAAAGCTTCATTCACAACAAACTCAACAAGAACTCGTGAGATAGGTTAGTATAAACCAATGCAAAACTTATCATTTTCTACTGTAAAAAATCACTAAAATTATTATTCAACATTGCATACTAAATGCCTCTGCATATTTAATACTCCTATCCTCAAATAGAATCATTAAACAAGCAAACATATGCAAACAATGCAAACATAACAGCAATCTGTCAAAACAGTATAGTCTGTAAAGAATGCAAGAGTATCAATACTTCCCTAACTCCAAAAATTATGAACTAAAATTCCCACTGTAATAAATTTATAAGAGCTCAATATGCAAACATATTCAACATTATAGCGCTCTCTGACTTTTCTAGGGAATTTTTGGAACAGCGGTAAACTTTCTGTTTTCAAACAGAAACATGTACACTAGCAAAATAAGCATGGCAAAGGCTATCCTTGACTTTTTTATTGAAAACAAAGATGAAAAACATTATTATAAATAACAGGAAGCAAATACTAACAAAATAAAATGACGCTGCAAGCAAAACACATATCATGTGGTGAATAAAAATATAGCTCCAAGTAAAGTTACCGATGAACGAAGACGAAAGAGGGGATGCCTTCCGGGGCATCCCCAAGCTTAGGCTCTTGGTTGTCCTTTAATATTGCCTTGGGGTGCCTTGGAAATCCCCAATATTAGGCTCTTGCCTCTCCTTATTCCATAGTCCATCGAATCTTTACCCAAAACTTGAAAACATTACAACACAAAACTTAATAGAAAACTCGTAAGCTCCGTTAGCGAAAGAAAATAAAACACCACTTCAAGGTACTGTAGTGAAATCATTATTTATTTATATTGGTGTTAAACCTACTGTATTACAACTTCTCTATGGTTTATAAACTATTTTACTAGCCATAGAGTCATCAAAATAAGCAAACAACACAATGGAAACATAATCTGTGAAAAACAGAACAGTCTGTAGTAATCTGTAACTAACGCAAACTTCTCGAACTCCAAAAATTCTAAAATAAATTGGTGGACCTGAGGAGTTTGTCTAGTAATCACCTGCAAAAATAATTAACTAAATATCGCTCTCCAGTAAAAAGTTAAAGCTAATCTTGTGAGCGCTAAATTTCTGTTTTCTATAGCATGATCATAAAGACTTCACCCAAGTCTTCCCAAAGGTTCTACTTGGCACAAACACACGAAACCACATCTAAACAGAATCTAGATGGATTATTTATTCCTAAACAGAACCAAAAAGCAAGAAACTAAAATAAAATTGGGTTGCCTCCCAACAAGCGCTAACGTTTAATGCCCCTAGCTAGGCATGGTGATTTCAATGATGCTCACATAAAAGATAAGAATTGAAACATAAAGAGAGCATCATGAAGAATATGAATAGCACATTTAAGTCTAACCCACTTCCTATGCATAGGGATTTTGTGAGAAAACAACTGATGGGAACAAGAATCAACTTGTATAGGAAGGCAAAACAAGCATAAGTTCAAAACTTTAAGCACATAGAGAGGAAACTTGGTATTATTGCAATTCCTACAAGCGTATATTCCTCCCTCATAATAATTTTTAGTAGCATCATGAGTGAATTCAAAAATATAACCAGCACCTAAAGCATTCTTTTCATGATCTACTAGCATCGAAATTTTATTACTCTCCACATAAGCGAAATTCTTCTCATTCGTAATAGTGGGAGCAAATTCAACAAAATAACTATCATGTGATTGAAAACTAAGATCAAGATGACAAGTTTCATGGTTATCATTATTCTTTAAAGCATACGTGTCATCACAATAATCATCATAGATAGGAAACATGCTTTCATCATAGTAAATTTGCTCATCAAAGCTTGGGGGACAAAAAATATCATCTTCATCAAACATAGCTTCCCCAAGCTTGTGGCTTTGCATATAATTAGCATCATGGATATTGAAGGAATTCATACTAACAACATTGCAATCATGCTCATCATTCAAAGATTTAGTGCCAAATATTTTAATGCACTCTTCTTCTAACACTTTGGCACAATTTTCCTTTCCAACATACTCATGAAAGATTTTAAAAAGACGGCCGTAAGAGACAAACTTAATTCCATTTTTTGGTAGTTTTCTTTTATAAACTAACTAGTGCTAAAAAAAGAAACAAAAAGATTCGATTACAAGATCTAAAGATATACCTTCAAGCACTCACCTCCCCGGCAACGGCGCCAGAAAAGAGTTTGATGTCTACTACGCAACCTTCTCCTTGTAGACGTTGTTGGGCCTGCAAGTGCACAGGTTTGTAGGACAGTAGCAAATTTCCCTCAAGTGGATGACCTAAGGTTTATCAATCCGTAGGAGGCGTAGGATGAAGATGGTCTCTCTCAAGCAACCCTGCAACCAAATAACAAATAGTCTCTTGTGTCCCCAACACACCCAATACAATGGTAAATTGTATAGGTGCACTAGTTCGGCGAAGAGATGGTGATACAAGTGCAATATGGATGGTAGATATAGGTTTTTGTAATCTGAAATAATAAAAACAGCAAGGTAACAAGTGATAAACGTGAGCGTAAACGGTATTGCAACGATAGGAAACAAGGCCTAAGGTTCATACTTTCACTAGTGCAAGTTCTCTCAACAATAATAACATAATTGGATCACATAACTATTCCTCAACATTCAACAAAGAGTCACTCCAAAGACACTAATAGTGGAGAACAAACGAAGAGATTATGGTAGGGTACGAAACCACCTCAAAGTTATTCTTTCCAATCAATCCGTTGGGCTATTCCTATAAGTGCCACAAACAGCCCTAGTGTTCATACTAGAATAACACCTTAAGATACGAATCAACCAAAACCCTAATGTCACCTAGATACTCCATTGTCACCTCAAGTATCCGTGGGCATGATAATACGATATGCATCACACAATCTCAGATTCATCTATTCAACGAACACATAGAAACTCAAAGAGTGCCCCAAAGTTTCTACCGGAGAATCACGACGAAAACGCGTGCCAACCCCTATTCATAGGTTCATGGGCGGAACCTGCAAGTTGGTCACCAAAACATACATCAAGTGGCACATGATATCTCATTGTCACCACAGATACGCACGGCAAGACATACATCAAGTGTTCTCAAATCTTTAAAGACTCAATCCGATAAGATTACTTCAAGGGGAAAACTCAATTCATTACAAGAGAGTAGAGGAGGAGAAGAAACATAAGATCCAACTATAATAGCAAAGCTCGCGATACATCAAGATCGTGCCAAATCAAGAACACGAGAGAGAGAGAGAGAGAGAGAGAGAGAGATCAAACACATAGCTACTGGTACATACCCTCAGCCCCGAGGGTGAACTACCCCCTCCTCGTCATGGATAGCGCCGGGATGATGAAGATGGCCACCGGTGATGGGTTCCCCCTCCGGCAGGGTGTCGGAACAGGGTCCCGAGAGGTTTTTGGTGGCTACAGAGGCTTGCGGCGGCGGAACTCCTGATCTATCTTCTGTTCTGGAAGTTTTACGATACGTAGGTATATATGGGTGAAAGGAGTACGTCGCTTGACCGAAGGGGGGCCACGAGGCAGGGGGAACGCCCCAGGGGGTGGGCGCGCCCCCACCCTCGTGAGTACCTCCCTTCTTTCTTGACGTGCACTCCAAGTCCATCGGGTGGCTTTCCTTCCAAAAATAACTTCTCCAGTTGATTTCGTTCCGTTTTGACTCCGTTTGATATTCCTTTTCCTCGAAATACTGAAATAGGCATAAAACAACAAATCTGGGTTGGGCCTCCGGTTAATAGTTTAGTCCCAAAAGTAATATAAAAGTGGAAAATAAAGCCCAATATTGCCCAAAACAGTAGATAATTTAGCATGGAGCAATCAAAAATTATAGATACGTTGGAGACATATCAAGCATCCCCAAGCTTAATTCCTACTCGTCCTCGAGCAGGTAAATGATAAAAAAAGATAATTTTTTATGTGGAGTGCTACTTGGCATAATTTCAATGTAAATCTTCTTACTTGTGATATGAATATTCAGATCCGAAGATTCAAGACAAAAGTTCATATTGACATAAAAATTATAATACTTCAAGCATACTAGCAAAGTAATCATGTCTTCTCAAAATAGCATGGCAAAGAAAGTTCATCCCTACAAAATCATATAGTTAGGCTATGCTTCATTTTCGTCACACAAAGATGTTCCCAACTTCTATACCCCGATGACAAGCCAAGCAATTGTTTCATACTTAAATAATCCAAACTTTTTCAACCTTCACGCAATACATGAGCGTGAGCCATGGATATAGCACTATGGGTGGAATAGAATATGATGATGGGGATTGTGTGGAGAAGACAAAAAGGGGAAAGTCTCACGTTGACGAGGATAATCAACGGGCTATGGAGATGCCCATCAATTGATGTCAACATGAGGAGTAGGGATTTCCATGCAACGGATGCACTAGAGCTATGAATGCTCAACAAAAGAAAACTAGTGGGTGTGCATCCAACTTGCTTGCTCATGAAGACCTAGGGCATTTGAGGAAGCCCATCGTAGGAATATACAAGCCAAGTTCTATAATGAAAAATTCCCACTAGTATAAGAAGACAACTTATGAGACTCACTATATGAAGAACACGGTGCTATTTTGAAGCACAACATATGATACTCACTACATGAAGAACAAGGTGCTACTTTGAAGCACAAGTGTGGAAAAAGAGATAGTAGCATTGCCCTTTTTTTGGGCCTTTCTTTTTTTTTCTTTTTGGCCTTTCACTTTTTTTGGGCAATGCTCTAATAATGATGATCATCACACTTCTATTGATTACAATATAAGGATTACAACTTGAAATTAGAACAAGATATGACTCTATATGAATGCCTCCGGCGGTGTACCGGGATGGTGCAATGAATCAAGAGTGACATGTATGAAAAATAATGCATGGTGGCTTTGCTACAAATACGATGTCAACTACATTATCATGCAATGGCAATATGACAAAAGTAAAGTATGTCATGATGATGAACGGAACGGTGGAAAGTTGCATGGCAATATATCTCGGAATGGCTATGGAAATGCCATAATAGGTAGGTATGGTGGCTGTTTTCAGGAAGATATAAGGAGGTTTATGTGTGATAGAGCGTATCGTGTCACGGGATTTGGATGCACCGGCGAAGTTTGCACCAACTCTCAAGGTGAGAAAGGGCAATGCACGGTACCGAAGAGGCTAGCAAAGGCGGACAGGTAAAAGTGCGTATAATCCATGGACTCAACATTAGTCAAAAGAACTCATATACTTATTGCAAAAATTTAGAAGTCATAAAAAATCAAGTACTACGCGCATGCTCCTAGGGGGATAGATTGGTAGGAAAAGACCATCGCCGTCCCGACCGCCACTCATAAGGATGCACAAGCCAGGTACACTTCATGTTTCAAATTTGTTACACAACTTTAACCATACGTGCATGCTACGGGACTTGCTAAATTCAACACAAGCATTCTTTAAATTCATAATCACCCAACTAGCATGACTTTAATATCACTACCTCCATATCTCAAAACAATTATCAAGTATCAAACTTCTCTTAGTATTCAACACACTCATAAGAATTCTTACAGATCTTGTATGCTTAGCATACTAGGATTATTTAAGCAAATTACCATGCTATTTAAGACTCTCAAAATGATATAAGTGAAGCATGAGAGTTCATCTATTTCTTCAAAATAAAACCACCACCGTGCTCTAAAAGATATAAGTGAAGCACTAGAGCAAATGACAAACTACTCCGAAAGATATAAGTGAAGATCAATGAGTAGTCGAATAATTATGCAATTATGTGAAGAATCTCCCATTTAATAATTTCAGATCTTGGTATTGTATCCAAACAGCAAGCAAAAGAAAATAAAACTACATTGCAAGGATAGCACAACTAAGGTGAAGAAGCAAAAACTTAGGTTCAACCGATACTAACCGATAGTTGTTGAAGAAGAAAAGTGGGATGCCTACGGGGCATCCCCAAGCTTAGATGCTTGAGACTTCTTGAAATATTATCTTGGGGTGCCTTGGGCATCCCCAAGCTTGAACTTTTGTGTCTCCTTAATTCCTCTCATATCATGGTTTCTCTTTTTATCTAAAGCTTCATTCACAACAAACTCAACAAGAACTCGTGAGATAGGTTAGTATAAACCAATGCAAAACCTTATCATTTTCTACTGTAAAAAATCACTAAAATTATTATTCAACATTGCATACTAAATGCCTCTGCATATTTAATACTCCTATCCTCAAATAGAATCATTAAACAAGCAAACATATGCAAACAATGCAAACATAACAGCAATCTGTCAAAACAGTATAGTCTGTAAAGAATGCAAGAGTATCAATACTTACCTAACTCCAAAAATTATGAACTAAAATTCCCACTGTAATAAATTTATCAGAGCTCAATATGCAAAAAGATTCAACATTATAGCGCTCTCTGACTTTTCTAGGGAATTTTTGCAACAGCGGTAAACTTTCTGTTTTCAAACAGAAACATGTATACTAGCAAAATAAGCATGGCAAAGGCTATCCTTGACTTTTTTATTGAAAACAAAGATGAAAAACATTATTATAAATAACAGGAAGCAAATACTAACAAAATAAAATGACGCTGCAAGCAAAACACATATCATGTGGTGAATAAAAATATAGCTCCAAGTAAAGTTACCGATGAACGAAGACGAAAGAGGGGATGCCTTCCGGGGCATCCCCAAGCTTAGGCTCTTGGTTGTCCTTTAATATTGCCTTGGGGTGCCTTGGAAATCCCAAAGATTAGGCTCTTGCCTCTCCTTATTCCATAGTCCATCGAATCTTTACCCAAAACTTGAAAACATTACAACACAAAACTTAATAGAAAACTCGTAAGCTCCGTTAGCGAAAGAAAATAAAACACCACTTCAAGGTACTGTAATGAATTCATTATTTATTTATATTGGTGTTAAACCTACTGTATTACAACTTCTCTATGGTTTATAAACTATTTTACTAGCCATAGAGTCATCAGAATAAGCAAACAACACAATGGAAACATAATCTGTCAAAAACAGAACAGTCTGTAGTAATCTGTAACTAACGCAAACTTCTGGAACTCCAAAAATTCTAAAATAAATTGGTGGACCTGAGGAATTTGTCTAGTAATCACCTTCAAAAATAATTAACTAAATATCGGTCTCCAGTAAAAAGTTAAAGCTAATCTCGTGAGCGCTAAAGTTTCTGTTTTCTATAGCATGATCATAAAGACTTCACCCAAGTCTTCCCAAAGGTTCTACTTGGCACAAACACACGAAACCACATCTAAACAGAAGCTAGATGGATTATTTATTCCAAAACAGAACCAAAAAGCAAGAAACTAAAATAAAATTGGGTTGCCTCCCAACAAGCGCTAATGTTTAATGCCCCTAGCTAGGCATGGTGATTTCAATGATGCTCACATAAAAGATAAGAATTGAAACATAAAGAGAGCATCATGAAGAATATGAATAGCACATTTAAGTCTAACCCACTTCCTATGCATAGGGATTTTGTGAGAAAACAACTGATGGGAACAAGAATCAACTTGTATAGGAAGGCAAAACAAGCATAACTTCAAAACTTTAAGCACATAGAGAGGAAACTTGGTATTATTGCAATTCCTACAAGCGTATATTCCTCCCTCATAATAATTTTTAGTAGCATCACGAGTGAATTCAAAAATATAACCAGCACCTAAAGCATTCTTTTCATGATCTACTAGCATAGAAATTTTATTACTCTCCACATAAGAGAAATTGTTCTCATTCGGAATAGTGGGAGCAAATTCAACAAAATAACTATCATGTGATTGAAAATTAAGATCAAGATGACAAGTTTCATGGTTATCATTATTCTTTAAAGCATACGTGTCATCACAATAATCATCATAGATAGGAAACATGCTTTCATCATAGTAAATTTGCTCATCAAAGCTTGGGGGACAAAAAATATCATCTTCATCAAACATAGCTTCCCCAAGCTTGTGGCTTTGCATATAATTAGCATCATGGATATTGAAGGAATTCATACTAACAACATTGCAATCATGCTCATCATTCAAAGATTTAGTGCCAAATATTTTAATGCACTCTTCTTCTAACACTTTGGCACAATTTTCCTTTCCAACATACTCATGAAAGATTTTAAAAAGACGAAGCGTAAGAGACAAACTTAATTCCATTTTTTTGGTAGTTTTCTTTTATAAACTAACTAGTGCTAAAACAAGAAACAAAAAGATTCGATTGCAAGATCTAAAGATATACCTTCAAGCACTCACCTCCCGGCAACGGCGCCAGAAAGAGTTTGATGTCTACTACGCAACCTTCTCCTTGTAGACGTTGTTGGGCCTGCAAGTGCACAGGTTTGTAGGACAGTAGCAAATTTCCCTCAAGTGGATGACCTAAGGTTTATCAATCCGTAGGAGGCGTGAGGATGAAGATGGTCTTTCTCAAGCAACCCTGCAACCAAATAACAAATAGTCTCTTGTGTCCCCAACACACCCAATACAATGGTAAATTGTATAGGTGCACTAGTTCGGGCGAAGAGATGGTGATACAAGTGCAATATGGATGGTAGATATAGGTTTTTGTAATCTGAAATAATAAAAACAGCAAGGTAACAAGTGATAAACGTGAGCGTAAACGGTATTGCAATTATAGGAAACAAGGCCTAGGGTTCATACTTTCACTAGTGCAAGTTCTCTCAACAATAATAACATAATTGGATCACATAACTATTCCTCAACATTCAACAAAGAGTCACTCCAAAGACACTAATAGTGGAGAACAAACGAAGAGATTATGGTAGGGTACGAAACCACCTAAAAGTTATTCTTTCCAATCAATCCGTTGGGCTATTCCTATAAGTGCCACAAACGGCCCTAGTGTTCATACTAGAATAACACCTTAAGATACTGAATCAACCAAAACCCTAATGTCACCTAGATACTCCATTGTCACCTCAAGTATCCGTGGGCATGATAATACGATATGCATCACACAATCTCAGATTCATCTATTCAACCAACACATAGAAACTCAAAGAGTGCCCCAAAGTTTCTACCGAAGAATCACGACGAAAACGCGTGCCAACCCCTATGCATAGGTTCTTGGGCGGAACCTGCAAGTTGGTCACCAAAACATACATCAAGTGGCACATGATATCCCATTGTCACCACAGATACGCACGGCAAGACATACATCAAGTGTTCTCAAATCTTTAAAGACTCAATCCGATAGGATTACTTCAAGGGGAAAACTCAATTCATTACAAGAGAGTAGAGGGGGAGAAGAAACATAAGATCCAACTATAATAGCAAAGCTCGCGATACATCAAGATCGTGCCAAATCAAGAACACGAGAGAGAGAGAGAGAGAGAGAGAGAGAGAGAGATCAAACACATAGCTACTGGTACATACCCTCAGCCCCGAGGGTGAACTACCCCTACTGCGTCATGGATAGCGCCGGGATGATGAAGATGGCCACCGGTGATGGGTTCCCCCTACGGCAGGGTGCTGGAACAGGGTCCCGAGAGGTTTTTGGTGGCTACAGAGGCTTGCGGCGGCGGAACGCCCGATCTATCTTCTGTTCTGGAAGTTTTACGATATGTAGGTATATATGGGTGAAAGGAGTACGTCGGTGGACCGAAGGGGGGCCACGAGGCAGGGGGCACGCCCCAGGGGGGTGGGCGCGCCCCCTACCCTCGTGAGCACCTCCCTTCTTTCTTGACGCGTGCACTCCAAGTCCATCGGGTGGATTTCCTTCCAAAAATAACTTCTCCAGTTGATTTCGTTCCGTTTTGACTCCGTTTGATATTCCTTTTCCTCGAAATAATGAAATAGGCATAAAACAGCAAATCTGGGTTGGGCCTCCGGTTAATAGGTTAGTCCCAAAAGTAATATAAAAGTGGAAAATAAAGCCCAATATTGCCCAAAACAGTAGATAATTTAGCATGGAGCAATCAAAAATTATAGATACGTTGGAGACGTATCATTGGCGTATTTTGAGATTAGGATTTGTCATGCCGATTGTTGGAGAGGTATCTTCAGGCCCACTCGGTAATACACATCACTATAAGCCTTGCGAGCATTGTAACTAATGAGTTAGTTGCAGGATGATGTATTATGGAATGAGTAAAGAGACTTGCCGGTAACGAGATTGAACTACGTATTGAGATACCGACGATCGAACCTCGGTAGAGTAACTTACCGATGACAAAGGGAACAACGTATGTTGTTATGAACATTGATCAATACATATCTTCGTAGAATATGTGGGTGCCAATGTGAGCATCCAGGTTCCGCTATTGGTTATTAACCAGAGAGGTGTCTCAGTCATGTCTACATAGTTCTCGAACCCATAGGATCCGCATGCTTAAAGTTCGGTGACGATTTGTCTTATGAGTTTGTGTTTTGATGTACCGAAGGTAGTTCGGAGTCCCGGATGAGATCGGCAACATGACGATGAGTCTCGAAATGGTCGAGACATAAACATCGATATATTGGACGTCTATATTCGGACATCGGAAAGGTTCCGAGTGATTCGGTATTTTTCGAGTATCGGGAGTTACGGAATTCGCCGAGGAGTATATGGGCCTTATTGGGCTTTAGGGAAAGAGAGAGGAGGCTGCCCCCAAGGCTTAGTCCGAATTGGACTAGGGGAGGCGGCGCCCTCCTTCCTTCTCTTATCTTTTCCGTTTCCTTCTCTCCTACTCCTACTACTTGGAAGGGCTCCTAGTTCTACTAGGGAAAGGGGAATCCTACTCCCGGTGGGAGTAGGACTCCCCTAGGGCGCGCCATAGAGAGGCACGGCCCTCCCCCTCCTCCACTCCTTTATATACGGGGAGGGGGGCACCCCTTGGAGACACAACAATTGATCATTGATCTTTTAGCCGTGTGCGGTGTCCCCCTCCACCATAATCCACCTCGGTCATATCGTAGCGGTGCTTAGGCAAAGCCCTGCGTCGGTAGCATCATCATCACCGTCATCAAGCCGTCGTGCTGACGGAACTCTCCCTCGAAGCTCTGCTGAATCGGAGTTCGTGGGACGTCATCGAGCTGAACATGTGTTGAACTCAGAGGTGCCGTGCGTTCGGTACTTGGATCAGTCGGATCGTGAAGACGTACGACTACATCAACCACGTTGTCATAAAGCTTCCGCTTTCAGTCTAGAGGGTACGTGCACACACTCTCCCCTCTCGTTGCTATGCATCACCATGATCTTGTGTGTGCGTAGGAAATTTTTGAAATTACTACGTTCCCCAACAGACCGGGCATACAACTAAAACTTCAAATAAATCCAGTCTCGAACAACAAAATACTCTACCCGAGCGAAAATAGTCAGCCTTGTTCTTCATTAGTTGTCGACCTTGGTTCAGATGTCGTGCAGCCGCTAGATCAGTCACTGCCTCGTCAACGATGTTGTTAAGTCCGAATAAGCGAGGCTTGTGCCTGTAGATGGCTTCAAATGGTGTTGATTTAAGGGTGGAGTGGTATGAGGTGTTTAACCCAAATTCGGCCATGGTGAGTCAATCATCCCATTTCTTCGGATAATTGTGAACAAAGCAACAAATGCAGAGTTCCAAGCACTAGTTGACTCACTCTATTGTACCATTAGTTCCAAACACATATTTATATCTTCGGATATAATCTTGAACTGAAAATGACATGGTTTTTTTTTGCTGCCCTTTCCTTTTTTAGAGAAGGAAGATGACCCCCGGCCTTTGCATAAGGGCGGCACATATAGTCATTTTATTAATTATTCACAAAGTCCTTACAAAGTAATACAAATAAGAATAAAGTCACCTTGTAGGCAACATCTGTCGCTGCTCCTATAAACTTGATGAAAGGGGCTGCACATGGCTGGGGCCGCTACCTGCACCTCACACCCCATCCTAACATCTAAAACCGAAGCCTCAACAAAGCCGAGAAATAGCACATCGGGCCACAAACCGGTCCAACGGAGTCTCAAGGCACCGCATGCAAGACGCTTACAAAGGCCGCGGACACCGACTCCTGCTAATTCATCTTTAGAGTAGGCACGAACGCATTCACCTTTCCAGGCCTGTCGTCAACAATGCAATGACACAAGATAGGGCCACCTCCCTACGCTCATCCAACCTAAAGCAACTTTCGTTGAGAACCTGCTGCGCCACGCTGTCGAGACTCCACGTCATTGATGTGTCACGTGGAACACACACCACCTCAGAAACTTTCCACTGGTCCCTCGAGTCGATGCACACCTCCAAGAATGATGCCCCCAATGGGGAAATGACACAAACCTTTTCCCGTGATTAAGGAGAGACATCAGCATTCCAAAAGACAGTAAAGAGATCGGAGAGCCAACAACATACAACAAAACCAATTCACCAGTAAAAAACCAACCAGGTAGAGAGCTTAAATATTGTATGGGACACAACCGGTATAGAGTTGACAAAGACATTGACACATGACAAAATGTTTTTTTGAAGACTTGCGAGACTGAAGTTCTTACCCAAGATTCCTAATGTTATTTCATAATCGCTCTCCAAAGTCGACACCTATTGAACATTGTATACATCTGGAGAGATACATACACCCCGTCATAGGAGGGATCACATGGAGCTACGCTCTTTTTCCTTCCATAGCTACTAGTTAGGACCATAGGCTGCGATTTGCTCCTCCAGCTTCATCAAAAGAACAATAGGTTAATTATTACGACATTTCTAAGGTACATATTGGTGGCCAAGTCACAAGGTTTCACAAATCATCCATGTTACAAGGTGGTTGATATCTTATTCCAGTATTTGGCTAAGCTTAATTTACGGTGAGAAACAAAGAAATTATATTGCTTAGAACTACCCCATACAGCTACTGAATCGTGATGACACAAATTAAGACATAAACGTTTTAGATACCTCGGAATCCACACAGTATATCTAGATAAATATCAACAGCAACAAGAATGAGATCAAGTTCTTTATTTTTTCTTAAAGGAACCATGTCCGATCTTTAGATTATGATACTAGTAAGAAGTTGGAAGTCAAAGCAAACATACACACATAGGGGGCTACCTGCATCATAGCCTCGAAATTGCTTCGCACATCACGTAACTCACTCCCGTGAAGAGCCAACGCCATGAGGTACCTGGAATAAATGCATCATACCACGCAGTCAAATTCTAGACAGAGTGATCACGTGAACTGAACTAACAGTGGTTCGGAAATCATAACCCTCTTCTTGGAAAAAGAATTCTAGCCATCTCAGATTTAGTCATGTTATAAACATAAGTCATCGAAAAAGTTATACCATCACAAGTTAAAGCAGACTTTCCATGGTGTTATTTATGTGCAGAAAAAAAGTTCTCGGAATGACCTGAGACGCCACGGACGGTCTTTTTGGAAAATATTAAAAATACTGGAAGAAAAATCCACGTCGGGGGCCCACACTGTCCACGAGGGTGGGGGCGCCTTCCCTCGGGCGCAACCCCCGCCTCAGGCCCCGACGCCTCCACAGAACTCAACTCCAACTCCATATATTCACTTTTGGGGATAAAAATCAGAGAGAAGGATTCATCGCGTTTTACAACACGGAGCCGCCGCCAAGCCCTAAAACCTCTCGGGGCTGATCTCGAGTCCGTTCGGGGCTCAGGAGAGGGGATTCGCCCGTCGTCATCATCAACCATCCTCCATCACCAATTTCATGATGCTCACCGCCGTGCGTGACTAATTCCATCATAGGCTTGCTGGACGGTGATGGGTTGGATGAGATCTATCATGTGATCGAGTTAGTTTATTTAGGGCTTGATCCCTAGTATCCACTATGTTCTGAGATTGATGCTGCAATGAATTTGCTATGCTTAATGCTTGTCACTAGGGCCCGAGTGCCATGATTTCAGATCTGAACCTATTATGTTTTCCTGAATATATGTGAGTTCTTGATCCTATCTTGCAAGTCTATAGTCACCTACTATGTGTTATGATCCGGCAACCACGAAGTGACAATAATCGGGACCACTCCCGGTGATGACCGTAGTTTGAGGAGTTCATGTATTCACTATGTGTTAATGGTTTGGTCCGGTACTCTATTAAATGAGGCCTTAATATCCCTTAGTTTCCGTTAGGACCCCGCTGCCACGGGAGGGTAGGACAAAAGATGTCATGCAAGTTCTTTTCCATAAGCACGTATGACTATATTCGGAATACATGCCTACATTACATTGATGAATTGGAGCTAGTTCTGTGTCACCGTATGATATGCCTGTTACATGATGAACCACATCCGGCATAATTCTCCATCACCAATCCAATGCCTACGAGCTTTTCACATATTGTTCTCCGCTTATTTACTTTTCCGTTGCTATTGTTACAATCACTACAAAACCCAAAAATATTACTTTTGCTATCGTTACCTTACTTCCATATTACTTTGCTACTAAATACTTTCTGTAGATACTAAGTTATCCAGGTGTGGTTGAATTTACAACTTAACTGCTATTACTTGAGAATATTCATTGGCTCCCCTTGTGTCGAATCAATAAATTTGGGTTGAATACTCTACCCTCGAAAACTTTTGCGATCCCCTATACTTGTGGGTTATTACATAGCGACAAAGCAAACTAACGAGCAAGCAAACATATTTTTGTTTTTTTGTAATTTTTATGAGAAGTGGGGTAGATGAAAACGAGAGGCAAAGGAAAATAAAAAGTAGAGAAAGTAAATGATAGTTTGTCTAATGGTACTTGATAGGTTTTGATGTTGTCTCCCCGCAACGGCACCAGAAATTCTTCGTGCTACTTGTGAGCTGCGTTTGGATTTTCCCCTAAGAGGAGGGGAGACGTAGTACAATAGAGATAAGTATTTCCCTCGGTGGGAACCAAGATTTATCAAAACAATAGGAGAATCACGCAAAGCCTCGTGAACAGCACCTGCACACAAAAAAGCAAATACTTGCACCCAACGCTGGCAAGAGGGTTATTAATCCGCTTGAACTCAAGCATTTGCAAGGTTCAAATCTTGTAGTGGTAGATAGAAAAATTGCATAATAAAATAAAAGAAATAAAATTGCAGCAAAGGAATTTAATTTCTTTATATATGATTAAAGTAGACAAGGAGGCCATAGTTTTCTCTAGAGGCTTGTCTCTCGAACACATAACATATGGTGGGTGAACAAATTACTATTAGGCAATTGATAGAAAAAGGCATAGTTATGACGATATTCAAGGCAATGATCATGTATATAGGTATCATGTCTGAGACAAGTAGACCGACTCCTGCCTGCATCTACTAATATTACCCCACCCATCGACCGCTATCCAACATGCATCTAGGGTATTAAGTTAACAAAAACAGAGTAACACCATAAGCAAGATGGCATGATGTAGAGAAGGTAAACTCAATCAATATGAATAAACCCCATCGTTTTATCCTTAATGGCAACGATACAAATGCGTGTCATGTCCCTTCCTGTCACTTGGATAGAGCACCGCAAGATTGAACCCATCACAAAGCACTCTCCCACTGAAGATAAATTAATCTAGTTGGCCAAACCGCATAGATAGATCGGAGAGAAATACAAAGTCATATAAATCATGCATAATAAAGTTCAGAAAAGACTCAATTACTTCTCATGAATATTCAAATCATAAACCCACAATTCATCGGATCCCAACAAACACACCGCAAAAGAATATTACATCGAATAGAACTGCAAGAACATCAAGGAGAACATGGTACTAAAGATCAAAGAGAGAGAAGAAGCCATCTAGCTACTAGCTATGGACATGTAGGTATGTGGTAAACTACTCACGCATCATTGGAGGGCAGCACGGATGATCTATAAGCACTTTGTGATCGCTTCCCCCTCCGGCAGAGTACCGTAAAAGGCCTTGAGATGGGATCGCAGAAGAACAGAAAGTTTTCAAGAATGGAAAAAGAGTTTCGGTGGCTCTCTGTTTGTTTGGGAATATTTATGAATTTCTAGAGGCGAATTATGTCAAGAGGTGCTATGGGGGCCAACAAGCTCAAGGGTGCGCCCTACGAGATTGTCACACCCGCATGTGTCCATCTCACCACATTCGGGACCGGCTCAATGTCCACCACATCGACAAGCATCCGAGCTACACCGTGTGCTTTCCGAGTGAAAGGCATGTCAACACGCTCAGTCTTGCCAATGAGTGACCCAAGACTCCAAGTAACCAGAAAATCATTCAGAGGCTTCAGCGGTGCCCCTGAAAAATGAACCCAGATCTTGGAAAGAGGTGTTCCCTATGGTTCCTTCAGCTTCCAAGCATCATATTCCATAATAAAATTGCTGCTAGGCACCCTGCACATACCGAACTTAAGCCGTCAATTTGAATCCTCTCTAGACGGGAAATCAACCTTATAGACCTGATCCTCAAGTTTGACAAGAGCACACTAGAAATTGCCCGGGGCTAGCTCTCGAAGCTGCGGCACAACTTGCGCCTCCATCATCGGTCCATGTGTCACTTTGACCACACCCATAATCAAACTCTTCGCCGTAAGTGCAAGCAAAATAACGCCCGGTGACTCAAAAGACATAATTTCAGGGCAAGAAAGCCCATAGATCGTGACCATCAGCTTTGGTCCTAGAAGAAGGGGGCACTCGCCTGAACCATGCTTTGTTCTAAGGCATAAATCTCATAGCTCCGTCGTGCAATCAGCCAGAAAATGTCCCGGCTCTCCGCAATAGTTACAATTCAATTTATCTTTCTTCCGTGCCCATGTCGTAGCTCTTTCACCATCAGACTTGTCAAATGCTCTTTCATTGCTAGAGTCCTAAACCTTCACTGCATCTGGCTTGGTAACAAAGAACCTTCACCTCAGCGAGAGATCGCACAATGTCCATGGCAGCACCTGAAAAGGCCGGTGTGGGTATTGCAAGAGCCGCTTCAAGAAGCCTCCGGATCCACCGGGTTGCGGCCTCGAGAGGTTTATGCCGGTGGTGGAGGTGTACGAGTCGAAGACGGCCGCCTCCACCCCTACCTCCGTGGTGACGGTAATTGGGACAGGAAGCCCTCCACGGTTGCCCGGGGACCATAGAAGCCTCGGCCAGCCCGTCGTCATTCTCGCCAAGCATACCCGCTCTCCACCCGCGGAGGACGAGCCGCGGTGCTGACCCCCCCCCCCCCACGTAGGCATTATAACCATCGTCACCCCAGTGTCCACGGGGAGGATTGCGGCCGCTGTCCGAGGGACCATATCACTACAAGAAATCAGTTAATCCATGACGGATTTCTGGTGACGTTCTTGAAAACCATCACAGATACAGCGCCGGTCCCTTCGAGTCGTCATAGAAATCGTCACAGATCAACAAGATGCGTATGGCCACTGAAATGATGCCCCATTATGACGGACAATGAAAGACCGTCATGGAAACTGTCATGGACAGACCATGTGGACCTAGGACGGACCGTCACCGATGGCTCATGCTGATGTGGCATTGTATCCGGTGTGATGCGTATGCTGAATCCTGATTGGTCAATCTGCCCTTCTCATGGATCGCGCATCACAACCGTCCACTCCCTCGTGATCGCACGGTAGGCACATGGCCCAACGGTAGTTGACCGCCTCCACCACCGCTGCTCCCCATCTTCTTCTCCATCCTCCATCCCCAATTCAATCCTATCCATCTCCCTCCCCTCGTCTGGCCAAGACCGGCAACCTCGGTGCCCTCTCCCTAACCACCACCGCCCACCCTCTTCCCCATCCCCGCTCTTACCTTCTCTCCTTAAACTAGGCGGCCTCAAGAACAAGCAGGGCGAGGCGCTTCCCGATTCTTGGCGCTGCTTCTCGATCTGCCGAGCGCCAGAGGTCGGCTCCTTCTCCGCGTTGTTCTGCCCCAAGGTTGGCCTCCTTCCTTTTCCGCGTGGTCCATGGCGCTAACCCCCGACGGTACCGCCTCTCCGGTTCCCAATCCCACCCCTAAATCGATGGATGGATCTCCATGGCTGATGTGTTTTCTTCGCTTTGGTTGGTCGCAGTGAGGCACTCAATACCGTGGCTGGATGGAGGTTGGGTGATTTCCTTCCGACCTCGCCGCCTAGCCACTCCACCACGTGCTTCTCGCCCCAGTGTTGTTCTTCCCTGCTCGCTCCCTCCCTCTTCCTCTCTATGGATTTGTTGTTGATGCATGCTTGCTGCCCAAGTACCAGTCATCTCTTGCGTTGGTGCTTCCGCTGTGTGGATTTGTTGATATTGCGTAGCTAGTGTGGATGACTGGATATGGGTGCGTGACTGTGCTCAACATATTAGAATATTTTCAAATAAAAATAACAATTAGTGCTCAAGTAATAATTTATGGGTTGAGTTCTCATGATAGTTAAATGTAGCAGCAGCATACAGTTTTCACAAAGGCACACTGCCGAGCATGCATTTTTGTATGTAGAAATCTCAAATGTTTGTAACACAACACTTGCTGGCATTGGGTAAATGACTTGCCTTCCATTAACTACAGTCTTGCATTTCTATAAAAAGAGAAAAGATTATCTCTTGCGTCAAATGTACTCTGTGAGATAATAATACATCCACGTGTATTTGTAGTTCATTGGGCCTGTAACTCACTAGTTTGCGTTTCCCCTGTAATGTTTACCTCTGCTGTCATGATGAATTTGGCTTTGTAGTCCTTTCCTTGAGATATACTTCTCGTTCGAAGAATTAGTATTTAAAATTTTAATGTCCACGTAACATCAGTACCTTGGAATATACTGCCTGTTGGAAGGATTAACATTTTATATCCTGAACATTTTTTATTGCAGCTGCATGTATATTTCTGTAGAAACGACTTCTTCCATTAACTACAGTCTTGCATTTTTCCAAAAAAATAATCTAATCTCTTGGGTGCAAATGTTCTCTGCGATACTAATACATATGTGTATGGGTACTACTGGGGCCTGTAGCTCACTAGTTTGTGGTTCCCTGAAATTATTTACCTCTGCTATCATGCTGGTTTCATCTTTGTAGTAAGGTCCTCGACATATACTTCTCGTTCAAAGAATTAGCACTTCAAAATTTTAGTTTACCTACATAACATCAGTACCTTGGAATATACTTCATGTTGGAAGGATTAACATTTTGTATTCTGGACATTTGTTATTGCAGCTGCTCTTTAGCTATATAACATCAAATCTGGACTTGAACTTTAAATGTTTAGATTATATGACAAGTTAATTGTGCTACTTTTTATTCGCCGGTGTTAGTTACTATGAAGTAGCTGACTGGAGCCAACAATGGATGCTTACCCTCTAGTTATAAGGATTACCTGCTGCTGCTTTTGCTACCTCTTCTGTTCCCTGAATGAATGGTCATGCTGCTTTCTCGCATGCGGTTTCTGTTTCTCTTTTTCTTGGAGAGTGTTTTTCTCTAAGAATCATATTCTGGTCAGGCTGCTTGTGCTGTCAAATTTGAACTATTTATTATGGTTGATTTCTATGCCACTAATGCCTACTACCTTCTCCACCCATCCAGCGGCGCATAAGACGCCTCCTCCTCCTCGATGCAGCCGTTCCCAACGAGCTCTCTTTGCCGAAAGAGGTGCAGAAGCAAGTACAGCACCCCCTTGGCCCCTACATCCTGTCCTACATCGCCTGCACGAGCTCACTGATGGCTGCGTCCTCCTTACCTCCTAGCGTGGCGAGCCTCTCCCCACTTTACCCCAAATATAGATGATATTTGCAATCTGAATACATATCATATTTTGGTTCAGTTTAGAGGCGGATTCAGTTGCTGAGATGAATATGTGAGCTTGATTAGTTGCTGACAGTTTTGTGGATCTGATTCTCTTGCACTATTACACATAATTTAATTAGGGCAAGCTAATGCTGATCCACACAATATGATATAGCTATTTTTTTCTAACATGCACCGTTCTTCATGTTGATTGATATTTTGGGAGTTAATTTGGAAGTTCCAGCTTGTTAGATATAAATTAAGCTGCGACTGTGTATCTTGCTAGAATGGACTTGTTTTACAGATGCGTATATGTAGTAGTACTTGAGAGAAAACCTAAAAACTGTACTTTTATCATAAGCATCTTAGAACTGTAAGTGTTTTTCTTGTTTATATTGCTATATGCTTTTATTGTTACTTGGATTTTATTTCGTGTCAAGGAACTATATTTTTGCTTGAACAGATGTGGCCTTTAATTATGCTCCTGTTGTTTTCTTGTTAATACAAAAGCAACAAGTTCCCTATTCTATAATAGTGTTTAGGATTCAGATTGTGTTGGACATCAATAATTCTGTACATGGTAGATGAACTCCCTTCTGTTCAATATCCTATCCCACACTACATATATGATACATCAATTATCACTTATTTTCATACCAATGGTAACCCCTTTTGATGGTTGAAATGGACATTTTCACCGTGGCAGCCTGCTTTCTCTATCATAGATTGGAACTGTGGATGCATTACGGTAATGATTGATTGTTGTACGAGAAGCTATTATCCTTTTCGTTGTTGTTGGAAGGTAGGACTACCTGTGATATTATTATTCTCCTGTAGCATAATAATCTTATTAAGATGAAAAAAGTTTTGTTCCTTTTCGTTTTGATGTTTGCCTTGGTTACCAGAATAAAAGTATTGCTTATGTTATTTATTTTCAGCAATGGGTACGGAAGTGCCTCCCCTTAACTTACTTTTCTTAGTTTCACATACTTCATATTTCACGGCACATGAGAGACTGCATCGTAGGAAATTCAGAAGGTTTTCATAGCATGATTCGATTTTAGTGTAGTGATAGCTTAGGACTTGTAGTCAAATAAGCACAGTGGAGTTTACTACCAACTATTGATCTATGTATGCTCCTAATGCCTTTTTGTTGCCATCAGTTGTTTCTTTTCACACGAATGATTTTGTTTCACTACTTTGCATCATGGCAGAGAAAAAATATAGAACTTGATAACGTGTAGTAAGCTACTTCCAGTTTCTACTTCTATTTTAACCTACTAACTATAATATTTTATAGTGTGACATATTTTTCATCATGTGGCAGATATTCGTTTATGGGAGCATTTCAACAACAAAGACATGATGAGCGGATCCACGGCCAGGAATGCGGGGTCCCTTGGTTGTCCAATGATCATTGTCCTTTGCTTGATGGGTGTGGTGCTGGCTATAGAGTGGCACCGTTTTCTCCGAGACATGCTTGTAGAATTAAAATCTTTTTTGGGTTCATTTTTTGCTCCCGTACAGGTGTTGTATTTTGGGTGTGTTTATGTAATTTTTTGTTTTAAGGACCTGAACATATATTTTCTGTTAAATTATTATTGGCTTCAAATTTCCATGGACCAAGAGAAATGCGTGATGGACTAATGTCCTGGACTGAGAAATTAGTGGGCCTTTCTTGAAATTAATGGACCTAAATTCAAATTGGCTTGATTACTATATGAGCCACCACTCTTGGAGAGTTGAAATTTAGTGGGCCAAAATTTTAGATGGGCTGATTACAACATGGGCTGCCACGTCAGATCCATGTCAGATGATGACGTGGTAGACAAGCTAACGCCGTTATGAGCATGCCAGTTAACCGCCATCGATGACGGTTAAAAACCGTCATGGTCCGTGACGTTTTCCAATGATCCGTCATGGAGCGTGCTGTGGTTAAATAATGACGCGATATACATGACGGAATTTAAATCCGTCACGTATGCCCCTCGATGACGGACTTGCGCAAGTCCATGACAGACAGAAACCGTCACGTATTAACAGATTTCTTGTAGTGCTAGAACTCCTGGACCGAGCAGAAGTCGCGACTTCGGCCACCTCCTTGAGCAACGGCGCTCATGGCCGACGCCCGCCTGTCCCTAGCAGGTGGTGTGGGCCGCTGTGAACTTTCGATTTTAGGCGGCGGTGGCTGCCCGTTCCTCGCTGACTGGCCATGGTTACCGCCGCAACCGCAGGTGCCGACGAGATCCTAGTAGCGTGCCACTACCTTAGCGAAGGAAAACCAGGGCGAGCAATATGTCGAACCCTAGAGACCGGATGTGCATGAGAATGCACATGATCCAATGCATTCGCATGCAACGTCACTGGGACAGCGCCCACTAGGCCGACGGCCTGGGCTGCATACTAGGCCATTTACCCAGTATCAGTCGAGCCCAAGACTGTGATTGCTGCTTCTGACCCACATTGGCCCAGCAGCAGATTCAAATGAGCCACCCCTGCTGCTTGGATCTCCTCGGTCCAGACAACCACTAGCGCTGGCGGCTGCACCGCCGCGCGGCCCTTCTTCTTTTTTCTAGTAACCATCGTCCAAGAATCCAACAATACACAATCTGTGAACATAATTTGTGGGAGACTTACCTTGGGAATCGGCCCTTTCCAAGGCTTGATCATCGATGCCGACGACCTTCCAAGTGTGCCACGGTGAGGTCCCGTCACCTTGCCGTCCTCCCTGTGGCCACTGCAACACACCTCCGGCATCGAAGACGACACGGACAGCTGCGAAACGATCTGCAGCGTCACGGCGGCCTTGATATCACGCACTAAGTCTTTGTCCTCGTCCGCCTCCGCGAAAACCCAGAAATGGCCCCCGATCTGCCGGAGATCGGGCTCGGTATTTGGATCCACCGCCTCCAACCGAGAAACCATTCCCTTCAATTCCGCTGCCAGAGACGTCATACTAAGATCCACCATGTCTATCGGATCGGACTCACGCTACCGCTCCTACGCGATCGGACAACCAATAAAGATCACGAAAACGTCGATCACTATGTGTCCGCTCTCCACCACACCCTCATCGCCCCGCAGGTACTGCCCCATGAGAATGACCTCCTCTAGATCTCTCACCGTAATCCACCGCGACGGAGTGTGAAGATTGAGGATTCCCCCATGGCGATCTCCCGTTCCCCCGACGAAGGAGAACAAGGCCATTGACCGCATCGGCTAACCAGCTCCGGTACTATAGTCACATAATGAGTGGTGCCGGGGAGCCGACACCCTTCGGCGGGGGAGGCGTAATCGCCCCGTTCACCCTGTTTGTCATCAACAAACCGTCTGTGATGGCCACGTGGCAGGGAACTGTAACGAGTCTTGTTTCCAAGAGGTTCTGATGGTTGTGGAGGCCAACCAGCGCCACTCACATTGTACTAGCCAACATAGGACTTCTAATCTCAAGACATGCACTCACTCTAGTGTAGTTTTAGAGAACCAACAAATATATCCCCTTGCTCAAGGAGAGACACCAGCATCCCGAAAGACAGTAAACATACGAGAGAGACAACAATGAAGACACCATTAACCAACCAACCAGGTAAAGAGTTCACAAATTGCATGGGCCGGGGAAGCCCAGCGGGCACAACCTGATATAGACTTGAAAGAGACATAGACACATGACAACGATATATTTTTAAGATTTGCCAAACTAGAGTTCCTACACAAGATTCATCATCTTATTTTATTACCGCCTGAAAGCCAGACACATGTTGAACATTGTTTGCGCCTTCAGAGATAAATACACCCCATCATGGGTGGGATCACACGGGCTATGCTCTTTTTGCTTTGATTGCTACTACTTAGGACCACATGCATGATCTGCTGCTCCAGCTGCATCAAAAGAAGAACAGAGAAATGATTACAACATGCCTAAGGCACTGCGCATAATGTTTGTCAAGTCACAAGGATTCACAAATCAGCAATGTTACAACATGGTCGGTATCTTATTCCGCCCTTTGCCAAGCATATTTTACGTTGAGAAACAAATAAATTATATGGCTTAAAACAACCCAATATAGCTACAGAAATGTGTTGATTTAAAATTGATGCAAAAGCATTTCAGATACTTAAGAAACCAAACAGTATAACAAGATAAATATCAATAGCAAGAAGAATGAGATCCCATTTTTCCTTTTTATCTTCAAATTAAACATTACATGACCGATTTGTAGAGCATGACACTGGTCAGAAGTTGGAAGTCAAAAGCCAACATAGGCACATAAGGGGCTACCTGCATCATGGTCTAGAACTTGTCGCGCACATCGCAGAACTCATTCGTAAGAAGAGCCAACGCCATGAGGCACCTTGAATAATGCAAAAATACCACATTATCAAATTGTGGAGAGAATAATTAAGCAAACTGAACTGACATGGTTCGAAAATCGTAAGCCTGTGCATGGAAAAAATACCTCAAGCCATCTCAGACTTAGTCATAATATAAACGTAAGTCTAGAACTAACAAGTACCAAGAGAATAATCAAAGAGGCATATTCACATAATGAACCGAGTTCTATACCATCACATGGTTGCAAATAAAGTGAACGCTAGTCCTTATAAAAATAATAAGATTGATATGGACATAGTATAGTGGTATAAAAGAGGAAATTAGCCCATAAGTTTACATACAGAATGTGAAGAATGCAGAGTGTGGAGAATAATTATTGTGCAACATATATAGTAAGCTACCAAGTGAATAATTATTGTGCAACGTATATAATAAAGTACTTAGTATATTGACCCTTCTTTGTTCTTGCCTCAATGAACTGATGGAAGTGCATGCAGGAGAGGTTCACTTTCTTAGCACCAACACTGATACATGCCAAAAAGAGCAAGATCAGAACACTAGAATTTTCTGAAACTTGTTAAACGCTACGGCTGTAAAAATAATGTTCTCAAAGAGCCATTTGTCTAATGTTTGTCAGCACAATAAATTGTTTGATCAACCAGAAAAATAAATAACAGTAGCCTTAAATGCAATTGTACATGTAGTACCTGATATATTTAGAACACGTTAAAGTTTCACTTGTCGAACAATAACATTTGCGTGACTATCGATGATTTAATTACCAAAAAAGGACAACCAAATTCGTCTTTTCTAATTACAGCTATGCGATAGTCACGAGCGACTCGAGGCGCATGCCCATAAAGTACGCACCCCGTGCCAACTCATCCGAATAAAAACATCATCAATAAAGTGGACAAGCTAGAAAAATGACCATTGGCATTACGTAGAATAGCCGCTCATTGATACAATAATAAATGTTTGCAGAACAATAAGTCTTTATTGCCAGTCTAGAAAATTGCCATTAGCTAAATAATAAAAAAATTAGCACTAGAAATGTCCTCAAGACAACAAAGTATTCCTTGAAGAGCTATAGCATCGCTATTGCACGAATAGTGATAATTCCATGTGTGACACAACTGAACTCAGATCTTATACTTTTGTGTATCCGACAGCCGCGAACGATACCACGCCGACACATCCGAACATAAATGTGGACACACCAGAAAACTACCATGCGCGTGACGCATGGATATCTGTACTTTCATTACATGATACACAAGCAAACTCGACACTTCTACCTATGACTACGTGACAACTTAAATGACAACATAAACTGCTTGCCCAAGACAAACACATCTAAATCAAACTGACATCGATGCTACCGGAGAACAAACATACAGTAGTTATAAATGGGCGGGAGAAAGACAAGGGCTTATCATCATCACCTGCAGCTGCAGCCCTTGAGCTGATGCACCAGGTCGTCGACCTTGTTGAAATCTACAATGGTCTGGTTCCTGCGGATCACAAAGCAGACCGGATGAAATCAATACCCAAGATGGAGAGAGAGGAGGGATTGGGGGCGGACAGCAGGCCGGCGATCCTGTTGAGGATGTTGTTGGCGTCGCCGATGAAGAGGTTGATGACCTCGGTGACCAAGCCTGGGGCGCCTGAGCTGCCGTCCTCGTCCACCGATTGCAGGTACTGGAAATACTCGTCCACCGTATCCTACATGAATCACATCACATCACGAGAAGGCACAACCAGACCGTCAGCCCACAAGCACACATGATCTAGATGGGGATGGACTCACCGTGGCGAACATTGAAGTGACATGGGTGTTCAGTCGGGCCCTGAGCGCGGTGGCCGACATGGCGAGAGATCTGGTGGGGGTGGGGAGAGCAGGTGGCGAAGGGATCCGATGGAAGCTGTTGTGCCGGTGGCGGAGTGGTCGAGGGAGAGTTGGAGGGGGTTTGGGGTCGACGGAGCCCCTTATATATCTGGAAGCACGAGGCTCTGCCCACGGAGACGTTTGGCTAGGACCTGGGAGTGCCACTATTAACACTACAGGCACGGCTGGGAGCCATTAACTAGCTACAAGGTGGACGACGCCGGATGCAGCCAGAAACTTTTGGCGGCGAGTGCTACGTTACCTCTGTTTGCTTGGCCATGCATGAACGAGCGGCATGCGTGCGGTGCATGAATGGAGCTACAGGTTGAGGAGGCCAGCTGCATCCAGATGATAATAGCGATGTGCAGATGGAGTAGGCTTCTTCTTTCGATGGTTCTGTCCCGATGGTCTTGTTTTAACGTACTTTTGTGTGTGAACTGGTGTCTAGTTCCCTGCGTGGGCACGTTTTGTTAGGTTTAAGATTAATCATATGAGCGGCCTTGCATCTGTGGGTGACGGGAGGATTTCTCAACAAAAAAAAAGGTCACGAGAGGCATGGATTGATCAGGCATCCCGAAGGATCACGGTCCATGGAATGGCACGGCAGAGGCTCATTCTCCACCTCCTGCTCTACTATTTGATTGACGAGTTACTTCTTTTGTTCATTACCCTTTTAGTTTCTAGACAGAGGGTTGAACGTGTATTTTCTAGTATGAAGGCCATTAAGACAAGATTAGGCAATAAGATGGAAGATGAAAATCTTACAAATAACATGTTAGTTTACGTAGAGGGTGGAATCCAGAAGAACTACAACCATGAAGATGTCATCGCATATTTTAGAAGCAAAAAGGATCGGAGAGTTGATTTTAGAAGCAAAAAGGATCGGAGTAGTAACTTCACAGTTTTCATGGTTGAACTGACTTTTTGGAATAGAAACATTTACATATATACACATATGTGCTCTCTCCATCTTGTAACATGTGCTCATGATATAATTTTTTTAAGAGTTCTACTCTTCTTCAATGTGGCCTGCCCAACTCTTTCTTTCAAGCTCCGTCACTCGCTATGACCACATGTTCGGTGCTCCACTGGCCGGCCATGATGGCATCTCCCTAAAACATGGAGATCAGTGTCATGTGTTTCAGATGAACAAGTTTAGTGGTGGCTCATGGAGCATCATCACCAATCAACAAATTTAGCTAGCAGAAATAATTGGTTATCCCAAGAAATTGGAGCCAGCGGATGGGAGAAGTAGAAGCTCAGCGGAGAGGCTGGGGTAATCCCCCTTTTGAAAAAGGCTCAGCGGCGCCCAGCCAATAGCCTAGTTCTTCGATGCCTACACTTACACGAGAACGGCGCTTATGTTGGACCCAGCTGTCTCATGTGAACTTCAAGTTGGGCTTCGTTGTCGCTTGGGATGAATGGGAGAGGCTTAGGCTTCTCGTGAAATGCCTCATGCAGTAGTTCGTGTGACATTCCCCTCCCCTTTAAATTTGGCCTGACCCCAAGCCAATGCTTGAGGGGGCGCCTTCATAGGAATCATGTCTTCCCAGGATGCAAGTGATGCCAGAATGTCGGACCAGTAGATTAGGCTTGCTCTACTTAGTGATGACCCCTCTGCACCGTGCATCGATCAGGGATGGTTGTTGATAGCTGGAACCTAAGGAGAACAACATCGAGAATCGGCAGCTCCGGCTGCATGGTAGTGGATGGCGGCATACCAGCTTGTAGTTGCGGAGACATGTTTGATTGGGTGAATACGAGATTGTTCAGGCAAGTCCATTTTATATGCCAACACGTCCACATGATGCAATACCTAAAAGGGACAAAATAGCGAAAAGCTAACTTGTTGTTAGCGGCGTGTGCGACGGATGACCGGGCATACAACTGAAACTTCAAATAAACCCAGTCTCGAACAACAAAATACTCTACCCGGCGAAAATAGTCAGCCTTGTCCTTCATTAGTTGTCGACCTTGGTTCAGATGTTGTGCAGCCGCTAGATCAGTCACTGCCTCGTCAACGATGTTATTAAGTCCGAATAAGCGAGGCTTGTGCCCGTAGATGGCTTCAAATGATGTTGATTTAAGGGTGGAGTGGTATGAGGTGTTTTACCCAAATTCGGCCATGGCAAGTCAATCATCCCATTTCTTCGGATAATTATGAACAAAGCAACAAATGCAGAGTTCCAAGCACTAGTTGACTCACTCTATTGTACCATTAGTTCCAAACACATATTTATATCTTCGGATATAATCTTGAACTGAAAATGACATGGTTCTTTTTTTCTGCCCTTTCCTTTTTTCGAAAAGGAAGATGACCCCCGGCCTTTGCATAAGGGCGGCACATATAGTCATTTTATTAATTATTCAAAAAGTCCTTACAAAGTAATACAAATAAGACTAAAGTCACCTTGTTGGCCACATCTGTCGCTGCTCATATAAACTTGATGAAAGGGGCTGCACATGGCTGGGGCCGCTACCCAGACCTCACACCCCATCCTAACATCTAAAACCGGAGCCTCAACAAAGCCGAGAAACAGCACATCGGGGCTAAACCGTCCAACGGAGTCTCAGCGGGCACCGCATGCGCATGCTGCAAAGGCCGCCGCCACCGACTCCTGCCGATTCATCTTTAGAGTAGGCACGAACGCATTCACCATTCCAGGTCTGACGTCAACAATGAAATGACGCAAGACAGGGCCACCTCCACTAGTAGAAAAAGGGGCTATCGTTGAGGCCTGTTTTGCCCATTAGTCCCGGTTCAATCCAGAACCGGGACTAATGCGAGCATTTATCCCGGTTGGTGAGCCCACGGGGCCGGCCGGGCCTCGTGGGCCATTGGTCCCGGTTGGTGGGACGAACCGGGACCAATGGTCCTGGCTCCTGGCCCACCACTATTGGTCCCGGTTGGTGGCATGAACCGGGACCAAAGGCTTCCCTTTAGTCCCGGCTCATGCCACCAACCGGGGCTAATGGTGCTGCCTATATATAGCCCCTCGCGCAAGAGCAGAGCACACTGCTCTGTTTTTCTGGCCGAGGGGGAGGGGGCTTGGTGGTGCTCTAGCTCACCTCCTATGCACACAAGGTGTTCGATGGAATGCCCGAGCCACACTACTTAAGCTTTCTCCTCTCCAAGCTCGACCTCTAACCTCCATTTTCCTCAATATTTGTCTAGGTTTAGCGGTCCGTCACGCCCGTCCCGTCTTCACCGCCCGTCGATCACCCTTGGCGATCTCATCGCCAACACCACCGTGGTGAGCCTCTTGTTCTTATCTTCTTTACGAAAGGAAAAATATTCTTACTTGTATTATTTTCTTACTTTTATTATTGCATCTTATATAGTGCGATGGTTTTGGTATCCGCCCGTCGGCCCTCGTCCTGTCTATGATTCGGATGTGGTATATATTATCTTTTCATAACTATTGGTTCATTTATTGTTTATGAAAATTAAGCCGATAACGTGACATAGATTTTATTTATCTAGGAGGTTGTTGAACCGAAATTCCAACCGACCCTATTGTCGAGAGGTTAAATTTAGTTGAAGAACAAAACAATTTCTTGAAGGAAAAAATAAAAAACTTGAGGAGGAGAAGATGATATTGGAGTTGCATGTTGCGGATGTAAATGCGATGATCACAAGATCAAGATGGATGCAATGCGCTTGAAGATGAGAAAGATTAGAAAATATGCCATTCATACCGAGGCTTGGTATCATTATGCCGTTGGATCAGTTGTTACCTTGGTTGCGATTATGATCGTATTTGTTTTCACACTGAAATGTTTTACATAGTTTCAATGTATGGTTTAATTAATTTAGATGTTCTGCAGAGCTTTATGTTGTTAGATGAGAACTATGTATGTACTTTGGTTTTTATGTGATGATGAACTTCTATTAATTTGGTCATTTAATTATCTATTCATGATGTTCTGTAATGATTTTTGACACACTTAATTATATATAATGCACGCAGATGAACGGGCAATGGATGTAGGGTGAACACACCTCCGAGTACATTAAGGGCGTGCATGCTTTTCTCAAGTGGCTAAGGCAAACAAGCAGAATGGTTTTATGTGTTGTCCATGCCCTATATGTGGGAATCTGAAGTCTTACTCGACAGGAAAATCCTTCACACCCACCTGCTTTACAAGGGTTTCATGCCACACTATAATGTTTGGACGAGGCATGGAGAAATAGGGGTTATGATGGAAGGCGGCGAGGAAGAAGAGTACGATGACAACTATGTGCCCCTGAATACGGTGATGCTACTGAACATCAAGTTGCACCGCAGACGATGTGCGATGGTGCTGCAACGGGCGAAGCTGCTGAAGATCAAGATGAACAGACGATGTGCCCCATGATGATGATCTCCGCCGGGTCATTGTGGATGCAAGGACACAATGCGAAAGTCAAAAGGAGAAGCTGAAGTTCGATCGCATGTTAGAGGATCACAAAAAGGTTGTACCCCAATTGCGAAGATGGCAACACAAAGCTCGGTACCGTGCTCGAATTGCTGCGGTGGAAGGCGAGAGAATGCTGTGCTGATAAAGGATTTGAGAAGCTACTGAAAATAATGAAGAAGAAGCTTCCAAAGGATAACGAATTGCCCGACAGTACATACGCAGCAAAGAAGGTGGTATGCCCTCTAGGATTGGAGGTGGAGAAGATACATGCATGCCCTAATGACTGCATCCTCTACCGTGGTGCCTACAAGGATCTGAACGCAAGCACGGTATGCGGTGCATTGCGGTATAAGATCAGGCAGAGATGACCACAGTGATGTTGACGGCCGAGCCTCCCAGAAGAGGGTTCCTGCGAAGGTGATGTGGTATGCTCCAATAATACCACGGTTGAAACGTCTGTTCGTAAGCGGAGAGCATGCCAAGTTGATGCGATGGCACAGTGAGGACCGTAAGAAAGGCGGGCAGTTGAGAGCACCCACGGACGGGTCATGATGGAGAAAAATCAAGAGAAAGTACTGGGATGAGTTTGCAAAGGACCCAAGGAACGTATGGTTTGCTTTAAGCGCGGATGGCATTAATCCTTTCGGGGAGCAGAGCAGCAATCACAGCACCTGGCCCGTGACTCTATGTATGTATAACCTTCCTCCTTGGATGTGCATGAAGCGGAAGTTCATTATGATGCCAGTTCTCATCCAAGGCCCTAAGGCCATTAGTTGAGGAACTTTTACAGCTGTGGAATGGAAACGGTGTAAGTACGTGGGATGAGCACAAAAAGGAGGAATTTGACCTGCAGGCGTTACTGTTCGTGACAATCAACGATTGGCCCGCTCTCAGTAACCTTTCAGGACAGACAAACAAGGGATACCACGCATGCACGCACTGTTTACTTGACACCGATAGTATATACAGGAAGCTGCGGGAAGAATGTGTACCAGGCCGCCGTCGATTTCTTCCGACCAACCATCAATGTCGAAAGAAAGGCAAGCATTTCAAAGGCGAGGCAGTTCACCGGAAGAAGCCCGCCATGCGTACCGATGATCACGTACTTGCTATGGTCAATGATTTAGACGTAATCTTTGGAAAGGGTCCCGGCGGACTAGCTGTTCCGAATGACGCTGAGAATCACGCACCCATGTGGACGAAGAAATCTATATTTTGGGACCTACCCTCTTGGAAAGACCTAGAGGTCCGCTCTTGATCGGCGTGATGCACGTAACGAAGAACCTTTGCGTGAACCTGCTAGGCTTCTTGGGCGTGTATGGAAAGACAAAAGATACACACGAGGCACGAGAGGACCTGCAACGCTTGCGAAAAAAGAGGGCATGCCTCCGAAGCGGTATGAAGGTCCTGCCAGCTACGCTCTTACGAAAGAAGAGAAAGAAATATTCTTTCAATGCCTGCTCGATATGAAGGTCCCGACTGGCTAAATCGAATATAAAGGGAATAATAAATATGTCGGAGAAAAGTTCCAGAACCTAAAGTCTCATGACTGCCACGTGATTATGACGCAACTGCTTCCGGTTGCATTGAGAGGGCTTCTACGGAAAGCGTCCGATTAGCCATTGTGAAGCTATGTGCATTCCTCAATGCAATATCTCGAAGGTGATCGATCCAGAAATCGTAGCAACGCTAAGGAGTGATGTGGCGCAATGTCTTGTCAGTTTGAGCTGGTGTTCCCACCATCCTTCTTCAATATCATGGCCTTACGTCCTAGTTCATCTAGTCGACGAGATTGTCATTCTGGGGCCCGTATTTCTACACAATATGTACCCCTTTGAGAGCTTCATGGGAGTCCTAAAGAAATATGTTCGTAACCGTGCTAGGCCAGAAGGAAGCATCTCCATGGGCCATCCGGTTTATAAGCCCGTCCCTCTACGCCTTGTTGAGCTCACAAACTTGTGATTCACACAAATTTCAAAGAATTCAAATTTTATAAAACTAATGGCACAAACAGAAAGTTTATAATTGTTCTAAAACAAATGGCACTAACAGAAAGTTTATAATTTTGCTGACCTAAAAGCAAAAAGAATTAAAAAATAAAGCAAAAAACCAAAAGAAAATAAATAATGCAGGAAACAAAACAAAAAAACTTGAAAAAAATAATAATAATAGCAACAATAAGCATTTTGTTGTAAGTAGAAACAAAATAAAATAAATAAAGCAACAAAGAAAACAAAAAAAGTGTTTTTGAATTTTAAAACTAATGGCACAAACAGAAAGTTTATATTTTTCTAAAACTAAAAGCACTAACAGAAAGTTTATAATTTTGCTGACCTAAAAGCAAAAAGAATTAAAAAATAAAGCAAAAACCAAAAGAAAATAAATAATGCAGAAAACAAAACAAAAAACTTGAAAAAATAAAAATAGCAACAATAAGTATTTTTTGTAAGTAGAAACAAAATAAAATAAATAAAGCAACAAAGAAAACAAAAAAGTGTTTTCAAATTTTAAAACTAATGGCACTAATAGAAAGTTTATATTTTTCTAAAACTAAAAGCAAAAAGAAATAAAATAAAAGCAAAAAACTACCAACTACTAGGCCCCACGGCTGAATACGACTAGAAACCCTACATGGGCCAGGATTCAGGCCCGCAGAGGCCCAATAGGCCCACAGGCAGTAGCATGATTAGGCCCGAAAGCCTGCATTTGAGAGGAGCTCGAAAGGGGACGCACACCAGCGCTTATAAACTAGTGCCGACGCCCTTCAACTAGCGAGGTGGGACTAAACATTTGGCGCGGGGCAGCACAGGCCTTTGGTCCCGGTTGGTGGCACCAACCGAGACTAAAGGTGGGTTTAGTCCCGGTTCGTGGCACGACCGGGACTAATGCCCCTTTAGTCTGGTTGGTGCCACCACCCGGGACCAATGGCCGCCGTTCCCCGCCCTTTGGGCTGCTGAATTTTGGCCTTTGGTCCCGGTTGGTGGCACCAACCGAGACTAAAGGTGGGTTTAGTCCCGGTTGGAGCCACGAACCGGGACTAATGCCCTTGCTATATAAGAAAACACTTGGGATATTTCAGATTCATCGCCCATTTGCCCCCAACCTCCCGGCGCCGCCCAGGCTGCCCAGCGCCGCCCACGCCCGTCGCCGTCGCCACGCCCGTCGTCACCATCGCCGTCGCCCGCGCCCGTTATCGCCGCCGTCGCCCGCGCCCGTCGTCGCCGCACCGCATCTGCCCCCCTTGCCGTCGCCTGCCTCGTCGTCGCCGTCCCGCCCCTTCGGGCGCCCTGCCGTCGCCGCCCCTGCCTCCGCGACCTCGCCGACCTCGCAGACCTCGCCGTCGCCGCCCCTGCCTCCCGACCTCGCCCGTCGCCTCCGCCTCCCGACCTCGCCGTCGCCTCCGCCTCCCCGCCGCCTCCGTCGCGCGACCTCGCCGTCGCCTCCGCCCTAATGAGCCCCAGCAGCACCTGCCTCCCCTGCCGCCGCCATGATTTTTTTTAAGATACAAAATAGAATTGTCATTAGAAATGTTCATGATACATAGCTTGGAGAAGAAGTGATTTCAGATAAGTATGTAGCTAGTGTTATACCACCATTACGCAAGGAGAGCCAATGCATCCATTTCTTTGGATGTAAGAAAGCCATGCACCTGAGGTAGTTTTCCAAGCATTGATTAACTCTTTCAGTTTGGCCATCAAATTGAGGATGATAAGAAGTGCTCATATGCAACTTAATGCCCAGCTTCTTAAATAGTTCATGCGAAAGGTGGCTTCTGAAGATCCGATCTCTGTCAGCTACAATAACTAAAGGCAATCCATGTAATCTCAAGATGTTGTCAGTAAATGCTTTGGCCATAGAGTTGACAGTAATTGGGTGCTTCATTAGGATGAAATGGCCATACTTTGTGAATCTGTCTACCACCACTAATATCAAGTCCTTATTGCATAATGTGGCGAGGCCTTCCACGAAGTCCATGCTTATGTGACACCAGGCAAAGTCAAGGATGGGCAAGGGCTGTAGCAGATCATGGTATTTGCAATGTTTAGGTTTATTAATCTGGCATGTGGGACATTTCTTAATGAAGTCTACAATGAGTTGTTTCATGGCTAGCCAATGGAAGAGAAGCTTCACTCTTTGATAAGTAGCTCTATGTCCATAATGTCCTCCAATTTCAGAATTGTGCAATGCAAGCACTAGTTTAGTTCTGAGATCATTGTATCTTAAGATTTTTTTTTCATAAATGTTCATGATTTTTTCATAAATGTATATATATTGATGTATGGATATATGTATGATGCTTTTTTGCAGTGTTGATCTAATGTTTTTTTTCCTGCATATATATGTGATTTTTGCAGTGTTGATCTAATGTTTTTTTTTCTGCATATATATATGTGATTTTTTCTGCATATATAGATATGATCATATATATGATGTATGCATGGATCGATGTGGATGGAATATGATGTTTTTTGTTCATAGAATATGATGTTTTTTTATTCATAGATTTTATTTTGTTCATTAGAGAGAGGCGGGGGCGTCCGAGGAAGTTGTACTGTTTAGAGTTAGGGTTAAATGAGGAAGAAGGAAAATAAGGAAAAGAATAAAGAGGAAGAAGGAAGAAGGAGAAGAAGAGGAGAAAAATAAGAAGAGGAAGTAGAAGAAAAGGAGAAGAAGAAGGAATAGAGGAGAAGAAGAAAAAATTCTATTTTTCTTCTTCTCCTCTTTCCTTCTTCTTCTCCTCTCTTTTTTCTTCTATTTTTCTTCTTCTTTCTTCTTCTTCTTCTTTTTTCTTCTTCTCATTTCTTCTTCTTCTTCTTCTTCTTCTTCTTCTTCTTCTTCTTTCTATCGGGAACGAGGGTGTCGAGGATCGCTGAGGGTCGGCGGTCGGGAACTAGGCTAGAGGGTCGAGAGGGTCACAGAGGGGTCGAGGGTCGCCGAGGCGGTCGAGGGTCAATGTTTTGAGGGTCGAGGGTCGTCGAGGCGGTCGAGGTTTCGAGGCACAAGGGTTTGAGGGTTTGAGGGTTCTAGGGTCGAGGTTCGAGGGTTCTAGGGTTCGAGGGTTCTAGGGTCGAGGGTTCGAGGGTTCTAGGATCCGAAGGAAGAAGGAAGAAGAAGAAGAAAAGAATGAGAGGAAAAGAAGAAAAGAGGAGAAGAAGAAAGGAATAGAGGAGAAGAAGAAAAATAGAATTTTTTCATTTTTCTTCTTCTCCTCTATTCTTTCTTCTTCTCCTTTTTTTTTCTTTTTTTCTTCTTCTTCTTCCTTCTTCCTTCTTCCTCTTTTCTTCCTTTTCCGATAGGGGGTACCGATAGTGTCAAAGTATTGAAGAAATCCATGGCTTCATCATTGGCGGAAGTAACCATGGCATGATGGTGCAGAAGTCCTCCAAAGTTGTTACGGAATGGAGTCCCGGATAGGATAATTTGCCTTTTGCTGAACTTTGTACCAAAAGCGAATTATCCTATCTGGGACTCCGTTCCAAAACAACTTTGGAGAGCTTCGTACCATCATGCACCTGTTACTTTTGCCTAATGATGAAGACATGGTTTTGTTGAATCCTTTGACACTAGGCAACCTCCCGACCCCTCGGCGATCTTCGACCCCTTGACCCTCGATCGCTCGGCGATCCACGACCCTCTACCCTACTTGTGGGACATAGATGTACTGTTCAACGCCGACCCCTCCCGATAGCTTCAACACGTGGGGGGTCGATGTCGTACCCCCTCCTAGCTTGAAGCGTTCTCGAGGCCACCCCTAACCCTTGAAGCGTTGTCGAGGCCACCCCAAACCCTAGAGAAGCAGCGTCGAGGCCACTAATATGATTCCTTATTGTGATTAGCTAGCTAGTTCTACGTTGGCACTAATCTATCCATATCTGTCATGTTTGAATAATAATTGCCATGTTGTAAATATTTGTAGAAACTATGGACACCCCCCGAGACGAAGCACAAGAAGCGTTGTTGAGGGACATAATCGCACACGGAAGTGATGTCGTCTCCTCGATGATGTTTCTCAGCGTCGATAACGATGGTCTGGAAGGAGAGGGTGAAGAAGCAGCTGGCTATGATTTACATGGCTCCGATGACCCAATGCCGGTGCAAGAAGTAGACCGTGAGGGGCGGCTCCGGTGATCACCAAACCAAGACCGCCAGGTATATATATTAGTTAAGCCTGTGCTGACTAGCTCTCTCGTCTTTGTTTTGGTATATATATATGTACACATATTAATTAACTCTCGTCTTTGTTCTTTTTCTAGCCCTCCGGATCGAGCACAACCCGGTAAAGAGGCGAGGCCGAAGAAAAAGTTGAGCTCGGATGAAAAGTTTGAGATCATAGAAATCATGTGACGGCCAACCGATTGAACCCTACCGGACAAAGAAGGCATTTGTTGCTCGGTCTTGGGTTACGGTTAGGGACAAGATCCCGATCAGCATCCACCAATGGTATAAGCCTAAGAACGAAGACCCTAAGGTGTCTTATGTCAATGATATGCGTAAAAATGATCTTTGGACTGAGCTGAAGTCAAATTTTACCCTACCGCCAGAGGATGATCCGGAGAAGCCAGTAATAGAGCCATTAATCAAGTCTTTTGCTCTTAAGGCGATGGCAGAACTATTCAGGAATTGGAAGAAAGACCTCAATACGTATGTCGAAAAAATGAGACACCAGAATTCACGGGCAAATATGAGAAGATCAGAGATGAGTGGCCCGCATTTGTGGCCTACAAGACATCGGAAAAGAGTAAAAGATGTCAGCGACAAACAAGAGAAATGCTGCGAAGAAGAAGCTTCATCATCGCACGGGTCGTGGCTACCTCATAGCCCGGCCTAAGTGGTCCAAGGCTGAGAATGATCTGCTTGATAAAGGGATCGAACCGAGACAATGAACTGGCCAGACCGTTGCGGACTTGGTTCTTCGGGCGGCGGATCCTTGGACCCTATAACGGGAAGTGCATTTGGACGGACGAACAATTGGACATACCAGTCAAGAGGCTTAAGCATTATATCGAAGCAGCGCAGCAAGGGAAGTTCGTTCTGCAGGGGAGAAGGTCGAGCTCACAATGGCCCTCGGGAATCCTGAGCACCCTGGACGGACACGAGGCACGCCAGGCTCCCTTTCGTGGAAGGCTGGATTTTCGGACGCAGGGGGTTACAAAACCCATGAGAGGAGGAAGAAACTGGAGCAGAGCCTAATGCAGGCGCTGCACGAAAGGGTAATGGGGCTAGAGGAACGAGAAGAGGAGCGAAGCAGCCGATCACAACAAACGACCTGCGAAGCTTCCCCGGTTACCCCGCCATCTCGGCGGAGAAGCAGCGTGGCTTCCACCGAGCTGCTTCAGCAGAAGAGCAACATGCCTTGACGGCTCCTGCCAGCTATCCCGTGGATGCTATCACGGATGCTGAAAGTTGCCACCTTATGGCGCAATGGTGCTATTTAAAGGTCAAGGCGGCTGTTGGCTCTGTTTATCCCACTAAACCCGACTCAACTTTTCACCGCCGCCGATTCCAAGGATATGCTAAGGTGATGGTCGATGAAATAACGGAGGGATTTGAGGAGCTCGGCTTGACCACCCTACCGGTGAAGGGGAGTATCGGCTGGGTTCTCGCTCAAGACTCCATGCCTATGGCGGAAGGATCTCATCAACCTTCCGAACTGGGCGCCTCCGCCTCCTCCTCCTCCTCCGTGAGTCGGGCACTCTGCCTCCTCCACCGCCTCCTCCTCCTCCTCCGTGAGTCAGGCACTCCGCCTCCTCCACCGCCTCCTCTTAGGAGAGTGACGATCAGGGCACTCGGCCGGCTCCTTCTCCGGCGTGGAGGCACTCCGTCTCCTTCTCCGCCTGCACCGGCGTCCGGCAGCCAGCCTCCTCCTTCTCCGCCTCGTCAGCAAGGGCGGAAGAGACCCGCCGCCGCTCCGGCTGCTCCGGCGCGTCGTAGTCCTTCTCCTCCGCCTCGTAAGCAAGGAAATAAGACATCCGCTCCGTCTGCTCTGCCGGCGTCTAGCAGTACTGCCAAAGGCGGGAGGAGATAAAGATTCGGTCCTTCTCTGAAGACTCCAGAGAAGTTACCGTACGAGAGGACCGAGGAGGAAAACGCGAAGATCGCGCAGACCGAAGTGGATGACTGGTTTCAAGGGTTGAAAGCAAAGAGACATCCACCTCCGGAGGAGAAGGTAGATCCGGTCAAAGCGAAGCGCACTCAGCTGCCACGACAAAACCACCCAAGTCTCCGCCAAAGGCAACTATGAGCGCATTATTGGAAAGGCATTTGCCGAGGCGGAGAGATCGGGAAGTACTGTCAGTGATCAAAGGATGAAAGAACGACGAGCTAGGAAACAAATTGCCCAGCTCGGCGAACAAGCGAAGGAATCGTGCCCCCCGCTCAAGGTGCCTGCTAGCGACATCGTCGATCCGAGGATAGTGCCCGGTTATGGCAATCCTGAAGATTACTTGCCCGACGATGTACAATTTGATTTCTTGGAGGTGCAGATACAAAGATACGAGTGCGGAAGCCTCTAGTCAAAGATGAAAGCTCTCTATCAACGATGATGCGAAGATTGCATGATTGGTACATGAAAACCTGCAAAGAGTCCGAGGAGGAGTACTTTGTATTTGAGAGTTAAAAGGAGCATGACCTCCTTGGAATTGAACTGTTGCCTATTCCATTTGAGGAGTTCTATCAGTTTTTCAATCAATTGGCCCTCGATAAAACAACGGTCACCTGCCATCGTCTGTAAGTAGTACTACTTCATCATTAAGTATCTCTATATAACTCAGCCCTTTCATTGCATGTATTTATAAATATCCTCACTATATTATGCAGATTGAAGATCGCCGAATTGAAGAACAGACAAGTGGGTGATATTGGGTTCATTAACACATATCTCATAGATCCAAATGAGGTTGAATTTCGTGCCAAAGATACCGAGGCCAACTTGCTACAATCGTTGGTAATAAATGAACACAAAGATATAATACTCTTTCCTTACAACTTCAAGTGAGTGTTACTGTCTTGTGGCATATTCGGTTTCCTTATTAGTCCAGTTTATAGTAATGTAATATTGATGAGTTATGCATGTGTGCGCAGCTACCACTATATTCTCCTAGAGATTAAGCTTGAGAAGGGAGTAGTAACTGTCTTTGACTCGAGACGAAAAGATCCCAAGGAGTATGTGGACATGACTGAAATGCTCGAGAAGTAAGTTAAATCGATCATTATCCACCATATCAACAACTTTGTTCATTTCTGATATCAAGTAATTGTTTTCTTTGTATGGCAGGGCTTGGAAAAATTCACCAAAAAAGCTCCGGACTACCGAAGAAGCTGCAATTTAGACACCGAAAGTAAGTACTATATAGTAGCAGATTCCACGCGCATCTCCTAGTGATTCAAGCACTAGTTTCATCAATACCATTTAGCATGCTTGCTAATTATCAGTTTGATTGACCTATGTTTCTTGTAAAGTGGTTGTGGCAGGAACAAGGGAATGATTTCTGTGGATACTACGTTTGCGAGTCCATCCGCCACACGACCTGTGAGAGGGGCTACTCCGACAAACAATACGAAGTGCGTAAACAAAAATATTAACAATTTTATTTTATTATCATCATTTGTGTTGAGTTTCATTCATTCATATATATATATATATATATATATATATATATATATATATATATATATATACATGTATGTATTGACCCCTTTATTAAAATTAGATGTTTCGGCAGCGGGATGAACTCCTAGCACCAGATCGCATGCGAGCAATTCAAGAGGAATTGGCGGCATTCTTTCTTGACTATGTGATCGCTGAAGGCAGGGAATACCATGTGGACCACGCGTCCGTATTGTAAAAGATAATTATTGTATATATGTAGCGGTAGCGTCGGATAGATATACGAGAACTTGTTGTTCGACCAATCTCGGAGAAGGAGAGGTGGTCGATATCACTTCTCTCTGTATGCATATATATGTTCATGACGATCTTCTGTTTGCTTAATTACTAGCTAGCTAGCATGTCTAGTTAGTCCTCTCTATACGAATGTATAGTACGTAGTGTCGACCAAGCACGGATAAAAGAAAGGACACTTTTCTCTATTAATTAGCTAGCTATAGCACAATATATGAAACACCTAAATTAACCCCCAAAACCCCCAACCCCCCTCTTTTGAAAAAAACAAAAACCAGAGCCAAAGAAATCTTGTGGCGTGGATGCCTATTGGTCCCGGTTGGTGCCACCAACCGCACCAAAAACCCTCTGCCTGAGCTCGTGGACAGGCCACGTGGAGGCCCATCTGTCCCGGTTCTGGATAGAACCGGGACTAAAGGGTGAGGGTATTAGTACCGACCCTTTAGTCCCGTTTCACGAACCGGGACTAAAGGCCCTTATGAACCGGGACTATAGGCCCTTTTTCTACTAGTGGTGACTCCAATAACATATTTCACTCATATCATTTTGGCAATAACTAGTGCAATCAACTTCCACATCTTGCACTAGTTCAAGGAGTCACAAACCTTCTTGTTGTTAAGACAAGGGACAAGGTAACCCAATGCTCTCATAGACATCATCTTGTGTGTGCATGACTCTATGTCTATGGATATCCTTGTTTGTTCCTTGTGGGACTAACCCGTGTAGGTATTGAAAGTGCAACTCACTCCAAAGGATTGCTCCAAATGATCTACATCAACGTTGAGCATCCACATCTTCAACACCTACATGAAGTCATCATCGACAAAACCCAAGGTTAGTTCATCCCTCTAAGGGGGGATCTCACATCTAGGGGGATCTTTACTCTAAGAATTGAGCTAAAGAAACTCTAATGGTGTGAACACATCAATGCATTATGTAAAAGTGGTAACCCCACTTGAGCTTAAACGATGAGTATGACCTATGATCAAATGTTCTCATTTGACTCCTAAGTCAATATACTCATAGATAGATGACCTAGTCATCGCCAATTGCTTGCTAGATGCTAGAATTGGTTGTGCATGCTTTGCCACATATTTCATGTGCCATTTTATTGTGCGAGCATGTTGGTTGCATATTTTACTCATTCGAGGACATCCACTTGTTGTTTTGATTGATTGGCTTCTTTTTCCTTTACCAAGTGGATAGAAAAGCATGCCTAAGAACCTTCTCTAGCTATCTATGCTCTTCTCGTCTCAAACTCTATTCATGTTGCATCACAAAATTTGATCAAGTCAGATTCAAACCACTCTGTGTGAGGAGCACTCGGAGTCCCCGATTTGTCATAGACTTAAACTTCCAAAACTTCTTTGTGCGTTTCGGTCTGACTGATTCTTCCATTTCGGTCATACCGAGATCACTAAGTCGATCTAGGTTTTCAATCTCGGTGCAACCAATTTGAACTTTTCGGTCACACCGAGTTGCTGTAACTGCTTGCAGTTATGCATCTCGGTGCCACCGAGTTGTTCCACTCGGTCACACCGACAGGGTCGGGCTATTTATACCCACGGGCAAAACTTTGGAAATTTTCTCCGAACTCTTTCGCCCGCGCTCAGCCCGCTCTGCCTCCAGGGTCTCCGGATCGTCCTCCTCGTCGCCAGCTGCCTCCTGCCGCTGGTCTCCGCCGCCGTCAACGGGAATCATCCCCACCGTTGCCGCCGTAGCGAGTTCATCGCCGAACTAGGGTATGAACTCGATCACTGTGCTATCCCTATCTGATTCCTAGCACATTGTGTTCGCCATGAATCTTGCCACGATTGAAACTATCTTATCTAGTCAAAACACTCCGTAGTTTAGAGATGAATTGAAAATTCAGGGTTAGGTTTCTGCCGAAACCATCTCAGACCAACCGAGTTGTAGAACTTGGTACCACCGATTCGGATAAGTCCATTGCACATGTAATTCTCGATCCGACCGAGAATTGCAAATCGGTGTGACCGAGTTCAGGACTTTGTGAAACCCTAGCAGTCTCGGTGCCACCGAACTGTGACTCGGTCTGACCGAGTTCACTAGTTTAGGTTCCAAAAGCTGCTTCGGTATCACCGAGTTTACAAATTGGTAGATCCGAAATGCTTTCTGTGGAAAACTAAAACTAAGTTTTTGACTCATTCTTTTGCAAAAGCCTCTGTATTTTGTGATGCTCATCCACTCTATCTCATCTATATCTACTCACGAGTGCATTTGTCAGTGTTTGCAATATGTCTGATCAAAGTGACAGTCAGAACAAGTCAGAGGAGCAGGTTCACATGAGTGAGGGCACTAGTCCCTCTAGCAGCTATGATGAGGGTAGCAGGAGCACACCCAGCAACTTACCCAAGGCAGCCACCAGGACCAGAAAGAAGAGAACTTCAGATTCTGAGGATGAAGACTATGTGGCTGTTGAGGATGAGGCCATTTCCAAGAAGAAGGTGCTCAAGAAGGAGTATGTCACAGCTGCTTCCACTAAGCCTGGTATGAAGACCAAAGCACCTGCCAAAAGGATTCCCGTGTCTAAAGCCAGAACCTCCAATCAAGCATCTTTGGAAGCTGAACCCAAAGAGGTCTGCTGCAAAAGGAAGAAGAGGAAGGAAAGGGTCAAGAAGACCATGGCCAGGGTTGTTGGAAAGCCTTCCATGATGGAAGAGGAAGAGGAAGAGGTTGTTGCACCAGCACCTAAAGCTCAGAAGCTTATGGGTGATGCCATCAGGTCAGGGGCTGCTTCATCAAAGCCCAAAGAAGCACCCAAGGCTGCCTCCAAGCCCAAGACTGCACCCAAGAGGAGTCCCAGGAACATCCCAGCTGCTGAGAAGAACAAGGCCCCAGTGCCTGAAACTGTTGCTGAAGAATAAGATGATGAGTCACATGTCTTGAGAAAACTGAAGCCTAAAATTCCAGATCATAATGATGCCCATCCTGTAGCTGAGAACATGAAGATCAGAAAGGATTCAGGATTGAGTCTATGGAGAGAGTCGGATCCATATGCCACCAGGAGGAGAACTGCTGTAGACTACAGGTTCCACACAAAGGAACAGCAGGATTTCTATGAGACAGTGCTGCTGGACAAGAAGCCAATAGTGTGTGACATGAGATGGGTGAATTGGGAATACATTAAGGAGAATGAAGAACACTATCCTGGTTTGTATGATAGCTTCAGTGCTTGTGGAGTGGCAGACTTTGTTGGGCAGAAGCTCACAAAGTGGAATGATGAGCTAATAATGCAATTCTACTCCACAGCACACTTCTATCCAGATGGCAGGATAGTATGGATGTCTGAAGGTACTAGGTACCAATCATCAATTGAAGAATGGGCTAATCTGATCAATACACCTAAGGAGGAAGAGGATGACTTGGATGTCTATGCCAAGAAGAAGATGGATCACAACTCTATGGCACATATGTACAAGGAGATCCCAGATGTTGCTATCGAAACACACAAGCTTGGATCAGTACATTACCTTCTGTCAGGACTGCCAACCATCAACTGGATCCTCAGGCACACTCTTTTGCCCAAGTCAGGTGATCACAACATGATCAGAGGCCATGCAATAAATTTGCTACACTTATTTGATGTGCCACAAAAGTTCAAGGTCATGAGTCTTATAGTTGAAACTATCAAGAGGACAGTTGCTGACCAAAAGAGAAGTTGTGGGTATGCCTCACAGATCCAGTAGCTGATTAACTCCAAGATGGGCACTGGCACAAACTTGTTGGACAAGGATCATATGCCTATCTATCCAGATTTTCAGGACAACCAAGTGGTTATGAATGAAGATGAATCATCTTCTATGCAAGCTCAAGCAAAGAAGGAGAAGGCAAGGACTGAGAAGGTTGCCAAGATGCCAACTATGGAAGAGGCATCTCAAGATTTCTGAAGAGCAAACAGGATCAGCTTGGCTACTTTATTGCATCCACTCTTAGGATTGAGAAGGAATGGCCACCACGACTCGAAACCAGGAGAGCACAGAGAGTATCATGGAGCAGTAAGTCCTATGAGATCCATTACATTATTGAGCAACTCCAGGATGATATGCAGGAGAGGAAGGGCAAGACAACCATCGAGGAATTTGCCAGAGTGCCTAGAGCTCAGAGGTCACTGCGGTGCCGATTCTGACACGGAAGCAACTACATCTGCACCAGCTACAGCCTTCAAGTGCCACCAGCTCCAGCACCCACTCCACCAGCTCCAGCTACTTCAATTGATGCCTTTGTCCTTGGAGTTCTATCTACACCACCACCTGAAGATCAAGCCTGAGAGATGATTTAGTGCTATGCATTTTCTATGAACTTTTTGGTAACTTGTTGCCAAAGGGGGACAAAAATGTATAGATCATAGGCTTCGAGAGAGAGTGTTGCTTTTTATTCTCTCTTGCTTTGGTGGTTGAACTTTATTTGCTTGATTGAGATACCTTCATCTATGTGATACTTGGATGATCATGTGTTTGATCATATGCTACATTAATGCTTGTTGGATGACATTATCCTTTTATCTCTATATGATCATTCACTTTGCTTGGTGATGAGTGCATGTATTCTATTGCTATCATTTTGAGCGCTCCACCAAGATGTATGTGACATGGAAGAGTAACCCATGAGCCTAACTCTTTGTGCATTTGCAGTCCAAAGCAAATCTTAAACTATGGACAAATTTAGGGGGAGCTCTTGCTTATCACATACTTCTCAAAGCGACAATGTTTTTCACTCTTATTATCATTTGTCGAAGCTTTGATCTATATGTTGTCATCAATTACCAAAAAGGGGGAGATTGAAAGTGCAACTATCCCTAGGTCGTTTTGGTAATTCCTAACAACATATAGCTCATTGAGCTAACATTATTCCAAGATAAATATTTCAGGAAAAGCTCAATGAATGGCATGGCATGGATGAGAAAAGTGGACCCCTCAAAATACTAAGGAGAGAAGGATTGGCTCAAGCTCAAAGCTGAAGACTCTACATTTTATATTTTAGTGATCCAAGATCACATTCAGTCTATAGGAAAAGCCAATACTATCAAGGAGGGATGAGGTGTTGCTTAATGAGGTTCTTGCTTCATAGTGCTTAGTGATATGCTCCAAACCCTCAACCACTTTCCCACATCCACATATGACCTAAACCAAAAGTCAAACTCGGCCCCACCGATTCTTTCTATCCGGCGCCACCGAGTTCAGATGTCATAGCCACTACCACAAACCCTAGGCAATTCGGTCTCACCTATAGGTATCTCGGTCTCACTGAGATGGGATTGTAATCTCTCTGTTTCCCTTCGTAACGTTTCGGTCCTATCGAGATGAGCGATCGGTCCCACCGAGATTGCAATGTAAACTCTCTGTTTCCTTTTCATAACATTTCGGTCCCACCGAAATGAGTGAATCGGTCCCACCGAGTTTACCAGACCAACTCTCTGGTTAGCTTATTACCAAAATCGGTCCCACCGAGTTTGTGTAATCGGTCTCACCGAGATTACGTTATGCCCTAACCCTAACCATATCGGTCCTACCGAGTTGCATGTCGGTCCCACTAAAAATCCTAACGGTCACTAGATTTGCTGAATCGGTCCGACCGAGTTTAACAATTCGGTCCCATCGAGTTTGGAAGGTTGTGTGTAACGGTTAGATTTTGTGTGGAGGCTATATATACCCCTCCACCTCCTCTTCATTCATGGAGAGAGCCATCAAAACGAACCTACACTTCCATTACACATTTTCTGAGAGAGAACCACCTACCCTTGTGTTGAGACAAAGATATTCCATTCCTACCATATGAATCTTGATCTCTAGCCTTCCCCAAGTTGCTTTCCACTCAAATCTTCTTTCCACCAAATCCAAATCCTGTGAGAGAGAGTTGAGTGTTGGGGAGACTATCATTTGAGGCACAAGAGCAAGGAGTTCATCATCAACACACCATTTGTTACTTCTTGGAGAGTGGTGTCTCCTAGATTGGCTAGGTGTCACTTGGGAGCCTCCGACAAGATTGTGGAGTTGAACCAAGGAGTTTGTAAGGGCAAGGAGATCGCCTACTTCGTGAAGATCTACCTCTAGTGAGGCAAGTCCTTCGTGGGCTACGGCAATGGTGGGATAGAGAAGGTTGCTTCTTCGTGGACCCTTCATGGGTGGAGCCCTCCGTGGACAACCGTTACTCTTCGTGGGTTGAAGTCTCCATCAACGTGGATGTACGATAGCACCACCTATCGGAACAACGACAAAAACATCCGTGTCTCCAATTGCGTTTAAATTCTCCAAACCCTTCCCTTTACATTCTTGCAAGTTGCATGCTTTACATTCCACTGCTCATATACTCTTTGCATGCTTGCTTGAATTGTGTTAAGATTGCTTGACTTGTGCTAAGATAGCTAAAATCTGCCAAAGACTAAAACCACTTTTCCACACTCGCTATACTAACTTTATTGCTTCTTTACCTAAACATCCCCTAGCTTTTACTTACGTGCTCTTTATATTCTGGCAAAACTATCCAAAAACACCTACAAAGTACTTCTAGTTTTATAATTATTGTAGGCAAAGCGAACGTCAAGCGTGCTTAGAGTTGTATCGGTGGTCGATAGAACTTGAGGGAATATTTGTTCTACCTTTAGCTCCTCGTTGGGTTCGACACTCTTACTTATCGAAAGAGGCTACAATTGATCTCCTATACTTGTGGGTTATCAAGACCTTTTTAAAGCCGTCGTGAGTTATAAGCGTGGGGTGAATATTCTCGTGTGTGCTTGTTTGCTTTAGCACTAAGTAATTTTTATTTGCTGTCCTAAGTTGTTTTCTATCTTTAGTAATGGGTAGGAAAGCATAAAATACCAAAAAATTAGTGGTACCTACTGAACCAATGGTTGAATAACCACTCAAAATCTATCACACTCTGAAGCTTTTTAGTTGGATCATCTTGATCCCTATGTGCTCGTCTTTGAAACCCCAACTAGCTTAGTTGAGGGCAAATCTTTAGATGAGCATGCTTGTTATGTGCGACACCGCTTATCTCAAAAAGGGAAACTTCTATTGGATCAAATTCATCGTTTGGAATGCTATGTTTGGAATTTATGTGAAATTTGTGATTTTACTTGTTGTTCTGAAGACCCTAAGAAACACCTTCCCAACCAATGTTTGTTTAGTGATAATGGAATCGTATCTTCATATGCTAAGGGTGTTTATAATTACTATGATGTTCAACAAATTGGAGAATTTGTTGCTTTTAAGGGTTCTTATGAAATTACTTCTTTGATTGGAAAGTATGATGCTACTCTTTACAAATCTGAAAATTTTTCCATACTTAAATATTGTTATGATAATTATGCTTCTAATGCCTATGTTAAACCATATATTGAGGACTCCTCCGCTGTCCAAGAAGAGATTAATATTTTGCAGGAGACTATGGAAGAAGAAATTGATGAAACTGTGAGCTCATTGGATGAAAAAGATGAGGAGGAGAGTGAAGAACAAAAGGAGGAAGAAGCGGATTGATCACCCGTGCCCACCTTCTAATGAGAGTAACTCTTCAACTCATACATTGTTTAACTTCCCTTCGTGCTTACGAAGGATGATTGCTATGATGATTGTTATGATCCCGTTGATTCTCTTGAAATATCCCTTTTGATGATGCTTGCTATGCTTGTGGCCAAGATGCCAATATGAATTATGCTTATGGAGATGAACTTGCTATAGTTCCTTATGTTAAACATGAAATTGTTGCTATTGCACCCATGCATGATAGTCCTATTATCTTTTTGAATTCTCCCGACTACACTATATCGGAGAAGTTTGCCCTTATTAAGGATTATATTGATGGGTTGCCTTTTACCGCTACACATGATGATTTTGATAGATATAATATGCATGTGGTTGCTGCTCATACTTGCAATTATTATGAGAGAGGAACTGTATCTCCACTATGTTTCCTACGATAAAATTGCAAGAAACTGCTTATGCTATGTATTGGCCTTTACTTGATGTGCATGAATTGTTCTTTTATGACATGCTGATGCATAGGAAGAGAGTTAGACTTCGTCATTGATTGATATATGTTACTTTGTGCTCACTACTAAATCACAAATCATTGTTGATTCAAATTGGCTTTGATATACCTTGGGATCCAGGTGGATTCATTACTTGAGCACTATATACCTAGCTTAATGGGTTTAAAGAAAGCGCTGCCAGGGAGACAACCCGGAAGTTTTAGAGAGTCATTTATTTCTGTTGAGTGCTTTTATAAAGTTTAAAAACAAAAAAAATAAATAGGGGAACCCAAAACTTTTCAAAAAGAAAAGCGAAAGTGAGAAAGATGAGCATTGTTAAAGTGGGAGCTAGCCTTGAACTTTGTTCATGCTCACGGAAACTTTGTGAATCTTGATTACAGAAACTTTTCAACAAAAATAATTATCCCCTTGTACAATTCCATTGTATTATAAAAATAATGTGCCAAGGTTTGCCTTAAGGATGTTTACAATGCTTGTTGGTTTGTGCGGTGCAGGACAGAAACTTTGGCTGTAGTGCGAGATTCTACATTTTTTACTGGAATTTCAAACGGTTCTGATTCTTTTTGCACTGTCTGTCTAATTTTGGTAGAATTTTTGGAGTACAAGAGGTATGGTGAATGTTCAGATTATTACAGACTGTTCTGTTTTAGACAGATTCTGTTTTTGATGCATAGTTTGCTTGTTTTGATGAAACTATCAATTCCTATCAGTGAATTAAGCCATGGAAAAGTTATATTACAGTAGCTACAATGCAAAAAAAATATTAATTGGTTTGCAACAGTACTTAGAGTAGTGATTTGCTTTATTATACTAACGGATCTTACCGAGTTTCCTGTTGAAGTTTTGTGTGGATGGAGTGTTCGAAGATCGAGGAGGTCTCGATGTGAGGAGAAGGAGGAGAGACAAGAGCTCAAGCTTGGGGATGCCCAAGGCACCCCAAGTAAATATTCAAGGAGACTCAAGCGTCTAAGCTTGGGGATGCCCCGGAAGGCATTCCTTATTTCTTCAACAAGTATCGGTACGTTTTCGGATTCGTTTTATTCATGTGATATGTGCAAATCTTGGAGCATCTTTTGCATTTAGTTTTCACTTTTATTTTATGCACCATGCTGGTATGAGATAGTCCTTGGTTTATTTATAGAGTGCTCATTGCAGTTCACTTATATTTTTTGAGTATGGCTTTATAAAATGCTTCATGTGCTTCACTTATATCATTTGAAGTTTGGATTGCCTATTTTTCTTCACATAGAAAACCGCCATTTGTAGAATGCTCTTTTGCTTCACTTATATTTGTTAGAGCGTGGGCATATATTTTGTAGAAAGAATTAAACTCTCTTGCTTCACTTATATCTATTTAGAGAGATGACATGAATTGGTCATTCACATGGTTAGTCATAAAATCCTAAATAAAACTTGTAGATCACTGAATATGATATGTTTGAGTGCTTGCAATAGTTTTGCGATATGAAGGTGGTGATATTAGAGTCGTGCTAGTTGAGTAATTGTGAAATTGAGAAATACTTGTGTTGAGGTTTGCAAGTCCCGTAGCATGCACGTATGGTAAACGTTGTGTGACAAATTTGAAGCATGGGGTGTTCTTTGAGTGCTTTCCTTATGAGTGGCGGTCGGGGACGAGCGATGGTCATTTCCTACCAATCTATCCCCCTATGGGCATGCGTAGTAGTACTTTGCTTCGAGGGCTAATAAACTTTCGCAATAAGTATATGAGTTCTTTATGACTAATGTGAGTCCATGGATTATCGCCTCTCACCCTTCCATCATTGCTAGCCTCTTGATGCCGTGCATTGCCCTTTCTCACCTCGAGAGTTGGTGCAAATTTAGCGGTGCATCCAAACCCGTGATACGATACGCTCTATCACACATAATCCTCATTATATCTTCCTCAAAATAGCCACCATACCTACCTATCATGGCATTTCCATAGCCATTCCGAGATATATTGTCATGCAACTTCCATCATCATCATATACATGACCTGAGCATTTATTGTCATATTGCTTTGCATGATCGTAAGATAGCTAGCATGATGTTTTCATGGCTTGTCCATTTTTATGTCATTGCTATGCTAGATCATTGCACATCCGGTACACCACCGGAGGCATTCATATAGAGTCATACTTTGTTCTAGAAATTGATTTGTAATATTGAGTTGTAAGTAAATAAAAGTGTGATGATCATCATTATTAGAACATTGTCCCATGTGAGGTTATCAAAATAAAAGAGGCCAAAGAAGCCTAAATAAAAAAGAGGCCAAAGAAGCCCACAAAAAAAGAAAAGAAATAAAAATAAAAACAAAAAACAAAAAATGAGAGAAAAGAGAGAAGGGACAATGTTACTATCCTTTTACCACACTTGTGCTCCAGAGTAGCACCATGTTACGCATATAGAGAGTCTCTTGAGTTATCACTTTCATATACTAGTGGGAATTTTCATTATAGAACTTGGCTTGTATATTCCGATGATGAGCTTCCTCAAATGCCCGAGGTCTTCATGAGCAAGCAAGTTGGATGCACACCCACTTAGTTTTCAGTTTGAGCTTTCATACACTTATAGCTCTTAGTGCATCCGTTGCATGGCAATCCCTGCTCCTTGCATTGACATCAATTGATGGGCATCTCCATAGCCCGTTGATTAGCCGCGTCGATGTGAGACTTTCTCCCTTTTTTGTCTTCTCACACAACATCCATCATCATATTCTATTTCACCCATAGTGCTATATCCATGGCTTGCGCTCATGTATTACATGAGGGTTGAAAAGGCTGAAGCGCATTAAAAAGTATGAACCAATTGCTCGGCTTGTCATCGAGGTTGTGCATGATGGGAGCATTTTGTGTGTGAAAAGAAGCATGGCCAAACTGTATGATTTTGTAGGGATAAGCTTTCTTTGGCTATGTTATTTTGATAAGACATAATTGCTTGGTTAGTATGCTTGAAGTATTATTGTCTTAATGTCAAATGATAGACTATTGCTTAGAATCACTCGTGTCTTAACATTCATTCCATGATTAGATTACATGATCAAGATTATGCTAGGTAGCATTCCGCATCAAAAAATTATCTTTTTTATCATTTACCTACTCACGGACGAGCAGGAATTAAGCTTGGGGATGCTGATACGTATCCGTCGTATCAATAATTTTTTATTGTTCCATGCTAATATTCTACAACTTTTACATACTTTTGGCAACTTTTAATACTATTTTTGGGACTAACATATATATCTAGTGCCCGATGCAGTTCTTGTTTGTTGCATGTTTTTTGTTTCGCGGAAAATCCATATCAAACGGAGTCCAAGCGGAATAAAAACTGACAGAGTTTTGTTTTGGAATATTTGTGAATTTTGGGAAGTGGAATCAACGAGGCGATGCGAGGGGCCACGAGGCAGAAGCGCGCCCTGACCCTCGTGGGCACCCGGTAAGGCATTCTTGCTCTTCTCGCCGCAAGAAAGCTAATTTTAGGAGAAAAATCTGGGCTAACGTTTCAATCCAATCGGAGTTAGGGATCTCCTGTTATAAAAGAAAGCGGTGAAAGGGCAAAATCCAGAGCCTTGAAAGCAGAGAGACAGAGAGGCAGATCCAATCTCGGAGGGGCTCTCGCCCCTCCCATGCCATGGAAGCCAAGGACCAGAGGGGAAACCCTTCTCCCATCTAGGGAGAAGGTCAAGGAAGAAGAAGAAGAAGGGGGGCCCTCTCCCCTCTATCTACAGCGGTCTACTCTCCCGCAGCCCGTTGTATCCTCTACCTGAACATGGTGCTTTATGCTTCATATTATTATCCAATGATGTGTTTCCATCCTATGATGTCTGAGTAGATTTTTGTTGTCCTATCGGTGATTGGTGAATTGCTATGATTAGTTTAATTTTCTTGTGGTTATGTTACTGTCCTTTCGTGCCCATCATATGAGCGCGCGCGTGGATCACACCATAGGGTTAGTTGTATGTTGATAGGACTATATATTGGAGGGCAAGAGTGACAGAAGCTTCAACCTAGCATAGAAATTGATGCATACGGGATTGAAGGGGGACCAATATATCTTAATGCTATGGTTGGGTTTAAACTTAATGAGCGTTAGTAGTTGCAGGTGCTTGCTAATAGTTCCAATCATAAGTGCATAGAATTCCAAGTCAGGGATGACATGCTAGCAGTGGCCTCTCCCACATAAAAACTTGCTATCGGTCTAGTAAAGTAGTCAATTGCTTAGGGACAATTTCGCAACTCCTACCACCACTTTTCCACACTCTCTATACTAACTTTATTGCTTCTTTACCTAAACAACCCCTAGCTTTTACTTACGTGCTCTTTATATTCTGGCAAACCTATCCAAAAACACCTACAAAGTACTTCTAGTTTTATACTTGTTCTAGGTAAAGCGAACGTCAAGCATGTGTAGATTTGTATCGGTGGTCGATAGAACTTGAGGGAATATTAGTTATAGCTTTAGCTCCTCGTTGGGTTCGGCACTCTTACTTATCGAAAGAGGCTACAATTGATCCCCTATACTTGTGGGTTATCATGCACCAACTGACAGCTCCACCGTTCAATATAAATATGTATCTGGTTTGTGACTTAGAGTCATCCGGATATGTGTCAAAGCTTGCATCGATGTAACCATTTACGACGAGCTCTTTGTCACCTCCATAAACGAGAAACATATCCTTAGTCCTTTTCAGGTATTTCAGGATGTTCTTGACCGCTGTCCAGTGATCCACTCCTGGATTACTTTGGTACCTCCCTGCTAAACTAATAGCAAGGCACACATCAGGTCTGGTACATAGCATTGCATACATGATAGAACCTATGGCTGAAGCATAGGGAATGACCTTCATTTTCTCTCTATCTTCTGCAGTGGTCGGGCATTGAGTCTGACTCAACTTCACACCTTGTAACACAGGCAAGAACCCTTTCTTTGCTTGATCCATTTTAACTTCTTCAAAACTTTATCAAGGTATGTGCTTTGTGAAAGTCCAATTAAGCGTCTTGATCTATCTCTATAGATCTTGATGCCTAATATATAAGCAGCTTCACCAAGGTCTTTCATTGAAAAGCTCTTATTCAAGTATCTTTTATGCTATCCAGTAATTCTATATCATTTCCAATCAACAATATGTCATCCACATATAATATTAAAAATGCTATAGAGCTCCCACTCACTTTCTTGTAAATACAGGCTTCTCCAAAAGTCTATATAAAACCATATGCTTTTATCATACTATCAAAACGTTTATTCTAACTCCAAGATGCTTGCACCAGTCCATAAATGGATCGCTGGAGCTTGCACACTTTGTTAGCATCCTTTGGATCGATAAAACCTTCAGGTTGCATCATATACAACTCTTCTTCCAGAAATCCATTCAGATATGCAGTCTTTACATCCATTTGCCAAATTTCATAATCATAAAATGCAGTAATTGCTAACATGATTTGGAAGGACTTAAGCATCGCTACGGGTGAGAGTGTCTCATCGTAGTCAACTCCTTGAACTTGTCGAAAACCTTTCGCAACAAGTCGTGCTTTGTAGACAATAAAATTACCGTTAACGTCAGTCTTCTTCTTGAAGATCCATTTATTCTCGATGGCTTGCCAATCATCGGGCAAGTCAACCAAAGCCCACACTTTGTTCTCATACATGGATCCCATCTCAGATTTCATGGCCTCGAGCCATTTTGCGGAATCTGGGCTCATCATCGCTTCCTCATTATTCGTAGGTTCGTCATGGTCAAGTAACATGACCTCCAGAACAGGATTACCGTACCACTCTGGTGCGGATCTTACTCTGGTTGACCTATGAGGTCCGATAGTAACTTGATCTTCAGTTACATGATCATCATCATTAGCTTCCTCACTAATTGGTGTAGGTGTCACAGGAACAGATTTCTGTGATGACCTACTTTCCAATAAGGGAGCAGGTACAGTTACCTCATCAAGTTTTACTTTACTCCCACTCACTTCTTTCGAGAGAAACTCCTTCTCTAGAAAGGATCCATTCTTAGCAACGAATGTCTTGCCTTCGGATCTGTGATAGAAGGTGTACCCAACAGTCTCCTTTGGGTATCCTATGAAGACACATTTCTTCGATTTGGGTTCGAGCTTATCAAGTTGAAGCTTTTTCACATAAGCATCGCAGCCCAAACTTTAAGAAATGACAACTTGGGTTTCTTGCCAAACCACAGTTCATAAGGTGTCGTCTCAACGTATTTACATGGTGCCCTATTTAACGTGAATGCAGCCATCTCTAAAGCATAACCCCAAAACGATAGCGATAATCAGTAAGAGACATCATAGATCGCACCATATCTAATAAAGTGTGGGTACGACGTTCAGACACGACATTACATTGTGGTGTTCCGGGTGGCGTGATAATTAAAGAGATGGCAGCTAGCTAGCTAGTACTACTTAATTACTTACCTTGGGTCGAAACCATTTAAGCTTTTGTTTCCATTCTCCTGGGGTCACGCTGATGAACCTTGCCCAAGCCCTGCCCGCCGACAAAGAAAATGAATAAAGGGGTTATTAAATAGTTCATATCATGAAAAATGACGAACTAAATAGGCCGAGAGATATAGTTAATAATGATTGAAATTACCTGTTGACTATCCCAAACAAGATGTTATAGTCAGTTTTTTCTTTGAGTAGTGAGTCTAGTATTTCAACTGTTCCGGCGTCAACTTTAATGATACACAAGACCCAGTGAAATCTGCATGCACACACGTTTGCATGTCTTAATTAAGCGGGCATATGTAAAGCAAAAACATGTAGCTAGCTAGTAGGCAAAAACAGAGAATTTGTAGTACAAGACAGTGTGACTCCTTTGGAAGTTGTAAGGAAGTAGTATATTTTCATTGTATTTGAGACGCTTCAAGAACTCTAGCATGTTGTCCTCTACGTCCTTTTGATAACGTGGATTTAGTTTCCATGTGTATTCATTAACGGTGTTTGGGCCAATGAACCCAATGCCAAAGCGTCCACCTTTTCTCATTTCATATATCTTCATCCTGCATATAATACCACAGAAAAGAATATAGTGAGGATAATTACAGGTAATGATTGATCGAAAGGATCAGTACAGCTAGCTTGAGACTTAAATTACAGAAAGAAATCACTTACGCAGACAAAAGCAAGCGGCGATAGATTTGTCGAGTGCGTCTTGATTGTATAACTGAAACAGTTCGAGAATACTCAACGGACACAGCTTTCTCATGGAAGTAATGCTCCTCCTTGACATTCACCATGAGGGGCAATCGATCGGAAATCTTGGTAATGTTCATGTACCATTGATGCAATTCATACATTCTCGTTGGGAGGTTCTTGACCTTGTCCTGGATGGACCAAAGGTTGGCCTCGGACATATTTCCGTTTTATTTCATCCTCTCTAAGCACAGGCATGGGCTCGATCTCGAGGAGTTGTCCAATAGTGATTTTGAGAACTTCAGCCTGCATTATATGGTCCTCCGTTATTACCACATTGCCCACCTCAGGAACGTAAACTGTTTGCCCACAATAATATTGGGCGCGCGTACTGTCACGAGTTGTTGGCACAACAAGCGAGGGATCGATTCGCCTTTGTTCTCCCAGCTGGGGAATGGTTTTCCGCATTTTTTTACAGTTGCTTCTTGTTTTCTAGATCCGAGCTTACCTCCTTACGTGAAGCGTGCTCGATTTAACTTCCTGATGTGGCGCTCATAGTCTGTGTCAACAGGCTTGGGAGCTGATGGTTGAGCCATCTGAATGAAGTGGTCAATCGTTTCCTCAGGCACTTTCTCCCTTGGCGGCGGTGGCGGTTTCGGTGCAAAATGGGCTTCCACCTCGAACTTCGATATGGCTGTGATTTCCTCCTCGGACCTGTCATAAGACCTCTGCGGAAGAGGCGTGAGGCTTGGACCATATTTATATCGCTTGCCTCCTTTGTACTTCCTGTACTACCTCGACTCGTGCCGCTTCGCACCATAGCTGCGGGTGTCTCTTCTGCGATTCTTGGCGGCGGAGACGCCTTGGTGTGGCTGAGTTGGACGAGGAGGAGTGGCCGCTGGCTGTGCGGACTTGGAGGAGGAGTCGCTGAGGTTGTGCGGACTTGGAGGAGGAGTGGACGTCGACGCTGTGGCGGACTTGGAGGAGGAGGTGGCTGACACTTTGCCGGACTTGGAGGAGGAGTGGCTGACACTTTGCGGACTTGGTGGACTTGCAGGAGCGGGAGACTGCTGACTCGGTGGCGGACTTCGACGAGGAGTCGGATGACGCGGTGTCGGTGGCCTTCGAAAGATGATGCAATCCTTTTTCCATAGGATGATACGATGGTTGGCGTCTCTGAGAAAGCGCTCGTCCTCACCTCCAGGAATGTCAAGCTCTAGCCCCGAATATGGCTGCACCACCTCGTCAACGATGACACGAGCATAGCCCTCTGGAAACGGGATGCAATGGTAGGTTGCTTTGGGGGTAACTGGAAAAGCAACGCCGTCCGCCACCTTCATGGATATGTTCTTCATTTTGACGTGTAGCTCGCAGCTAGCATTCTCCGTGATGTCATCCACGGGATATCTACCCAGCATTGCGTCATCCGGGGCGGAACCCACGCTGCTTCTCTGCATGGATGGGGCGGTACTATCCAATGCTGGATCATCCGCTAGCTGCTGCAGCTGCTGAGACCCCCTTTGCTGGCTAAGTGAGTCGATCTGCTCCTGCTGCCGCTGGAATTTTACTGCCAATTCCGCTTGACTTGCTTCTAGGCCTTGAAGGCGTTCATAGTCCCGCTTCCTCTGGTCCTCCTCCATCTTCCTCTTCTTCTCCTCCATAATCTTCTTTCTCGCACGGGTTCTGTAGTCGGTGTTCCGGTCTGAAAACCCCTCATACCACGGAATAAGCGCCCTTGCCTCGTGTTCTTCCGGGTGTTCAGGATTTCCCGGAGACGCGTAAGCTCGTCGTTCTCTCTGTTGGGCTGGAACACCCCCGATCGTGCCTCTTCTATTGCAACAAGTATCGCATCGTCGGCTCCCTTCAGACTTGCCCTCGTCGAAACATTGTCTGTCTTCGGGTCCAACTCCCCCCCATGCGCATAGAACCAAGTCCTGACCCTGGGGGGCCAGCTCTTAGTAACCGGAGTGGCACCTGCATCCTCCATCTCTTTCTCAGACTTATCCCACTTAGGCATTGCCACCACATAGCCACCTGGCCCCAGCTTATGGAACTTATCCTTTTTTTCGGCATTCTTCTTGTTTATTCTCGACCGTTCCTTAGCTAATTCCGAATCCTTGAATTTCTGAAATCGTCCCAATGAGCACGTTGGTTCTCTAGTGTTCCCTCGAATACTAGAGTCTTCCTTCCTCCCTTGACGTACTTGTCCCATTCACGATTCTTGTGGTTCTTGAATGCAACCGCCATCTTCCTAAGAGCAGCGTCCTTGACTTTCTGCACATCTGCTTCTGTGAAATGATCTGGTAGGGTGAAATGTTCCATGAGAGTATCCCAAAGCAGATCTTTTGATTCTTGTCGACAAAAGTAACATCTGGACGTGGAGCAGCGTCCTCTTTGCCTTTTTGTCCTTTGTCTTTTGCTAGCTCTCTCCATTCTTGAAGGGAGATCGGGAGTTGGTCCTTCACAAGAACTCCGCACTGACGAATGAACTTGTCCGCAATCTTCTTAGGCGCTAATGGTTCACCATTAGGTCTGACTGCCTCGATATTGTACTTTACGCCCTCCTTCAACTTTTTGTTCGGGCCTCGTTTCGTCCTTTTGCCTGAAGATTTGCTCGATCCGGATGGCTGAAAGAACAAAGATCGATTCGTTAATATATCTTCAAGTCATTTAAAACATGTGATGATCACGAAACCTGCTTATATAAATATATATACCTCGCGGTCTTTGTTGTTTCAGGATCAACATGTTCTTCGTCATCGTCATAATCATAGTTCATGACTTCATCAATTCGGTCGCGATCGAATATCATATCACCCTCTCCGGTGTTGTTTAGAAATTCGAGCCGTCATAATCTTCTTCATTCGATTATCATCGGCCCGCGTATCATATCAAACATGGTCTGTTCTCCCTCTCTGTCGGTATTATGCGCCATAGCTTTTATTTAACTAATTCAAAAGAAATATAAAACAATTTAGTATTCAAATTACATCGTCTCGAATAATAGATATAATCTCGAATACTTCGTCTAGAATAATAGATACAATCTCGAATACATCGTCTCGAATAATATATAATATTGAATAGTACATTACTGGCTAGCTAATTAAAGATCGAATACTACTGAAGAATCTAGGACACTCGCGGTTCTGCATCATGGGCGGTGGACACCCAAAGAGAAGGAACCCTCACAGGATCATAGCTGAAGTGAGATCCACTGAAGATCTTGCCAGTATTGGAGAACCTGCCGCCCTCTAAGCGCAACCATGTAGCGATGGGCGTGCTCATCCTCCTCCACGACACGGCGACGTACCTCCTCCGGCGGGCAGGTCCCTCCGCACCGAAACTGGCCCACGCTAACGCCACCAAACGAGATCAGGGTCGACGACGGGACCCGGGGCGGGTTCCTCATCAAGCGGCGCGCCCTCGAGCAGCACCTCCCAGTACCAGCCCGGCGGAGCCCAGTCCGGACATGGGCGGTGGACGTCGTCATGACGGGTCGACGGCGAGGATGCGGGCGAACATCGTCGAGAACAAATACTAGCTATATGCCCGCAAAAAATAATATTATTTCAATGATTGGATTTTGATAACTAAAATTTCTAACATTTCTACTATTTCAAAAATCTATATACTATTTCATACTAATTAAGCATCTAACACTAAAAACAGAAAAAACAATTTCTATACATCCATTAAAAAACAGAAAAATAACATTATATAAAAAAATTCCATACTAATTAAACACTAATTATATCCATCTAACATGCATTCATATATATATACTAGTGAAAAAACAATAATCTAAAAAATCTAAACTAATTAAACATACAAAATACGTACTCCCTCCGTTCCTTGATATAAGGTGTATAGATTTTTGAGAAAAAGTCCGAAATATAAGGTGTATTGCATTGCACCACTCGTTTGGATAATTTTTTTAGGGATTTGATTACATTTCCTTATATCGGGCACGCTCCTCTATTTCCTCATGTCAATTAGTCAGGTGTAATCTCGCCCAAAACTTGTGAATTTTTCCCTCCATGTGCGTTCTTTAATTTCCGTGCCAAAAACTATACACCCTATATCTAGGAACGGAGGGAGTATATACTAATATATACATGCATTCATACATATATACGTGTATGTGTGTGTGTGTTCATCAGTCTTATGTGTGTGTGTATGGGCTCGGGGAGGGGCGGCGCCCATGGTGGCCGCTGAGGCGAGGGAGAGGGTTAGAGGGGGAGAGCTCACAGCGGGGCAACGGCGACGGCGAGGCGACGGCTGGGGGCAGCGACGGGCCGGGGCATGACGCTGGGCGGCGCGACGCAGGGACGGCTCGGACGGGACGGGCCCAGGCGGCGACGGAGACGAGGGCGGCGACGGGACGGGCGGCGACGGCGACGGGGAAGGGGCGGCGACGGCGACGGGCGGCGACGGGGACGGGCGGCGACGGTGGACGGGCGGCGGGGGACGGGCGGCGGCGACGACGGGGTCGGTGACGGCGTCAATCGATCGGGGCGGGCGGTTCAATGGGGAAATAGAGGAAGAAACAGAGGAGAATCAAATTTTTCGAAGTGTTGTATATATAGAAGGCACCTTTAGTATCGGTTGGAGCCACCACCCGGTACTAAAGGTCTGTTTTGGCCAGCCCAAGCAGCGAAGCGACCCCTTTAGTACCGGGTGGTGGCACAAACCGGTACTAAAGGCCCCCTTTAGTACCGGTTTGTGCCACCACCCGGTACTAAAGGGGTCTTATTGGGCAGTCTTGGTGCGGCAAGTTTAGTCCCACCTCGCTAGCCGAGGCGTCAGACTGGTTTATAAACCCCGTGCGGTCGCTCTTTCGAGCTCCTCTCCAAAGCAGGCCCTCACTGGCCTACGTGTTATTTGTTGCCTGTGGGCCCACTTGCCTTCTTGGGCCTGCATCCTGGCCCAAGAACAGGTTGGGTTTCTAGTCGTATGCAGGCCGCTACGGCCTAGTAGGCGGGCTTTTTTTTGCTTTATTTATTTTTGTGTTGTTTTTTTTGTGTATTTAGAGTTTCTTTGTGAATATATTTGCTTTAGGTACAAAAAATTACAAACTTTACATTAGTGCCCGTAGTTTTCAAATTTGAATAGTTTAAATTTTGAATTATTTGAAATTAGTGTGAATCACTAGTTTGTGAATAATTTAACTTTAAAAATCATTAAAGGCATGAAAGAATTTGTTTGCACATAAAATTTCTTCGCGTTTCAAATGCCAAAACACATAACTACCCTAACTATTACAGAGATTCCCCTCTGGGTGTGAAACACAGAAGAAAGTGATGACAGTGAAGCCGATCACATCCCAGATCTTTGGGTGTGAAACTTTTTCTTCGCGTGTGTCCCTTTGCGCCGTAACCATGGAAAATCTTCATCATTTAACGGGATGCTCGGGTCAATATTCACTGTGAATGGAGAAATTTCCTCAAACTTTTCATAATCTTCTGACTTGTCTGTCTTGTCATCCACTCCCACGATGTTTCTCTTCCCAGAAAGAACTATGTGCCGCTTTGGCTCATCGTACGATGCATTCGCTTCCTTATCTTTTCATTTTCTTGGCTTGGTAGACATGTCCTTCACATAGAAAACCTGTGCCACATCATTGTCTAGGACGAATGGTTCGTCTGCATACGCAAGATTGTTGAGATCCACTGTTGTCATTCCGTATTGCGGGTCTTTCGTTACCCGCCTCGTGTCATATTGACCCATTTGCACGAAACAAAGGGACCTTTAAACCACGTCGATAGTCAAGTTCCCATATGTCCTGTATATAACCATAATATGTTTCCTTTCCGTCTTGGTTTACGCATCAAACGGACACCACTGTTTTGGTTGGTGCTCTTCTTATCTTGGGCGATCGTGTAAAATGTATTACCATTTATCTCGTACCCTTTGAAAGTCATTATATTCAAGATGGTAACTGGGACAGCAAGTACGGGTCATCTTCAATAGAGGTGTCATGCATGGTACGTGTACGCAACCAGTGGCGAAACTCCTGGTTTGTTCACGTGTAATCCAGTCATCAGACCGCTCCGGGTGTTTGGAGCGTAGCAAATTCTTGTGTTCATCCATACACGGAGCCACCAAGGCGGAATTCTGTAGAACTGTGTAGTGTGCTTCAGTGAGATAATCACTAGTAGAAAAAGCGGCTATCGTCCACCCCGGTTTAGCCCATTAGTCCCGGTTCAATCCAGAACCGGGACTAATGTGAGCATTTATCCCGGTTCGTGCGGCTAAGGCATTAGTCCCGGTTCACTTGTGCCCTTTAGTCCCGGTTTGTGCCTCAAACCGGGACTAAAATCGCGATACCATTAGTCGGTTCATGCCTCAAACCGGGACTAAAGAGTAGACCTTTAGTCTCGGTTTGAGGCACGAACCGGGACTAATGGTTGAGACCTTTAGTCCCGGTTCGTGCCACGAACCCGGTACTAAAGGTCCCATTTTCAAACTCTCCACCCTCCCCCCGGTACTAAAGACCTTTTCAATTTAAAAAAAAAATAAAAGAAAATGATGGAAATGTCAAAAAAATAAAAGAAAATAAGTTTCCCATGTGATATGTGGTCTATTTGTTGGGAAAATTTGCAAATGTGAATTTCGACTTTATTTGCAAAATCTCTCTGAACGTTGTAAATATGGGCATAACTTTTGCATACTAACTCGGATGAAAAAGTTTTTTATATGAAAAATCATCTACTCGAAAAGTTACATCCAAATTTAACAGGGGGAACCCCGTTAAACATTTTCAAAATCCTCAAAAACCGGACAGAAAAAAGTTACGGGGCTTTTAATATCTAGAGTGGAAAAAATCGAAAAAATTTCAAACTGTGGTCAAACAATGGTCAAACCATGGTCAAACTGATTATTCTAGAATATTAGTGTTACTAAATAATTTATTCAGTTATTTTGAATTTGGTCAAATCTGGTCAACCTATGGCCAAACTATGGTCAAAACATGGTCAAACCATGGTCAAACTAATTATTCTAGAATATTAGTGTTACTAAATAATTTGTTCAGTTATTTTGAATTTTGGTCAAATCTGGTCAAACTGTGGTCAAACTATGGTCAAACTGTGGTCAAACTATGGTCAAACCATGGTCAAACTAATTATTTAAAATAACTATTGTTTTCTAAATAATTATTGTTTTTGAAAACAATAGTTTGAAAGTCAAACAGTGAAATGTGTCAATTCATGCTCAAGCAAAATTCACGAGGGTTAATAGGATTGACATCTTACTATTGTCAAATCACCAAGTGCGCACTTGGAAAGGAGGGAGAATAGAACCCGGAAGTTAAGCGTGCTCAGGCTGGGGAAGTGGAAGGATGGGTGACCGTTCGGGAAGTTAGGTGATTTGGAATGATGAGGGTGATTAGAGAAGAGGATAAATTGAGCGGTGATGAGGGGTCTTTGATTAGAGATTAGGGATTAAAATAATTCAGAAATTTTAAAATAAAAATTATTAAAAAAAAATTAAAAAAAAATTTCAATAAAAAATTTCAAAAAAAGAATCATAAAATTTCAAAAAAGGTGGAGCCCCACGTGGCCGCGGCCTTTAGTCCCGGTTCTGGATTGAACCGGGACTAAAGGGGGGAGGTATTAGTACCGACCCTTTAGTCCCGGTTCACCAACCGGGACTAAAGGCCCTTACCAACCGGGACAACAGGCCCTTTTTCTACTAGTGAATGTCCGTCCATACATATTATTTGTTCCCCTCCTAGCGTGCCTTTTCCATCCAGTCTGCCCTTATGCCGCGATTCAGGAACACCAATCGGCTTAAGGTCGGAATAAAGTCAATACAAAACTCAATGACCTCCTCATTTTGATGGCCCTTGGAGATGCTTCCTTCTGGCCTAGCACGGTTATGAACATATTTCTTTGTGACTCCCATGAACCTCTTAAAGGGGAACATATTGTGTAGAAATACAGGACCCAAAACATTAATCTCTTCGCATAGGTGAACTAGGACGTGCGTCATGATGTTGAAGAAGGATGGTGGGAACACCAACTCAAAACTGACAAGACATTGCACCAAATCATTATGTAACCTTGGTATGATTTCTGGAGCGATTACCTTCTGAGAGATTGCATTGAGAAATGCACATAGCTTCACAATGGCTAATCGAACGTTTTCCGGTAGAAGCCCCCTCAATGCAACCGGAAGCAGTTGCGTCATAATCACGTGGCAGTCATGAGACTTTAGGTTCTGGAACTTTTTCTCTGCCATGTTTATTATTCCCTTTATATTCGACGAGAAGCCAGACGGTACCTTAATACCGAGCAGGCATTCAAAGAAGATTTCCTTCTCTTCTTTGGTAAGAGCGTAGCTTGCATGACCCTGATATATGTCGTCTTCTCCGTGCATACGTTGCTGGTCCTCCCGTGCCTCAGGTGTATCTTTTGTCTTCCCATACACGCCCAAGAAACCAAGCAGGGTCACGCAAAGATTCTTCGTCACGTGCATCACGTCGATTGCGGAGCGGACCTCTAGGTCTTTCCAATATGCCAGGTCCCAAAATATAGATTTCTCCTTCCACATGGGTGCGCGTCTGTCAGCGTCCTTTGGAACAGGTTGTCCGCCAGGACCCTTTCCAAATATCACCTTCAAATCCTTGACCATATCATGTACATTAGCACCAGTACAGTGGCGAGGCTTCGTCCGGTGATCCGCGGTATCCCTTGTTTGTCTGTCCTGAAAGGTAACTGAGAGCAGGCCAATCATTGATGGTCACGAACAGCAATGCCTTTAGGTCAAATTCTTCCCCCATGTGCTCATCCCACGCACGTACACCTGTTCCATTCCACAGTTGTAAGAGTTCTTCAACTAATGGCCTTAGGTACACATCAATGTCGTTGCCGGGTTGCTTAGGGCCTTGGATGAGCACTGGCATCATACTGAACTTCCGCTTCATGCACAACCAAGGAGGAAGGTTATACAAACAAAGAGTCACAGGCCAGGTGCTATGGTTGCTGCTCTGCTCCCCAAAAGGATTAATGCCATCTGCGCTTAGACCAAACCATACGCTCCTTGCGTCATCTGCAAACTCCTTCCCGTACTTTCTTTCGATTTTTCTCCACTGCGACCCGTCAGCTGGCACTCTCAACTTTCTGTCTTTCTTACGGTCTTCTTCGTGCCATCGCGCCGCCTTGGCATGCTCTTTGTTTTGGAACAAACATTTCAACCGTGGTATTATAGGATAATACCACATCACCTTGGCAGGAATCTTCTTCTGGGCGCTGCCTCGACATCACCATGCTCATCGTGGCTGATCTTATAGCGCAATGCACCACATACCGCAAGCGTTCAAATCCTCGTACTCACCGCGGTAGAGGATGCAATCATTAGGGCATGCATGTATCTTCTGCACCTCTAACCCTAGAGGGCAGACAGCCTTCTTTGCTTCAGTCGTACTCTCGGGCAATTCGTTGTCCTTTGGAAGCATATCCTTTATCATTACCAGCAACTTTCCAAATCCCTTGTCGACATACACCATTCTCTGCCTTCCATTGCAGCAATTCCAGGTGTGGTGCCCAACTTTTTCTTGTCACCCTCGCAATTCAGGTACAACAATTTTTGTGATCCTCTAACATGCGCTGCAACTTCTTCTTCTCCAAATCACTTGCGCAGTTTCTCTTTGCATCGGCAATGGCCCGACCTAGATCATCAACGGGCTCATCTGATGCCTCTTCTTCAGTTTCTTCCCGCATTGCTGGCCCAGCTTCTTCCTGCATTACCGGCTCAGCTTCTTCCCCCATTGTTGTATCATCGTATTCAGGGAACCCATGGCCAGGATAGCTGTCGTCGTCCTCTTCTTCTTCATTGTCTTCCATCATAACCCCTCTTTCTCCGTGCTTGGTCCAAACATTATAGTGGGGCATGAAACCCGGACTCAAACAGGTGGGCGTGAATGGTTCTTGGCGTAGAGTAACTGCGACCATTCTTACAGCCAGCACATGGACAAGGCATAAAACCATCCGCCCGCTTGTTTGCCTCAGCCGCAAGCAGAAAAGTATGCACGCCCTCAACGAACTGGGGAGAGCATCGGTCATCATACATCCATTGCCGGCTCATCTTCATTACACAACACCGAATAGACCAAATTAATACAAGTTCATACATAAAGTTCATATGACACTTAAATGCAACAAACAAATAACTCTCTAGCTAAAGCATTTAAATGCAACAACAAATGCGATCAAGATCGCAACTAAGGTAACAATTGATCCAACAGCATAATGATACCAAGCCTCACTATCGATGACATATTTTCTAATCTTTCTAATCTTCAAGCGCATTTTCTCCATCTTGATCTTGTGATCATCGACGACATCGGCAACATGCAACTCCAATTCCATCTTCTCCCCCTCAATTCTTTTCAATTTTTCTTTCAAGTACTCGTTTTCTCTTTCAACTAAATTTAACCTCTCGACAATAGGGTCGGTTGGAATTTCCGGTTCACATAACTCCTAGATAAAAATATCTATGTCAACTTGATAGGCATAATTTGTCATAAACACGAAATGCAACAAAATAGTTTTAAAAGAGAATATACCACATCCGAATCATAACAAGGACGAAATGACGGGGACGGATATCAAAACCATGGCACTATATATAACAAACAACGTCGGGTAAGATAATTATTATACGAGTAACTATATATCCAAATCACACAAACATCAATTTTTATATAAAATTTCATGAACAAGAGGCTCACCACAAGGTGGTGCCATGACAGAGACGGTGCAGGCGATCGACGGTGGTTACGACAGAGATTTAGAAGGCACTAAGTAAACCACACCTACATATGCAAACTAAGTGTTATTTTGACCTCAGATTGCATATAAATCAAATACTAGCACATATATATATTTCCTCCCAAATTACTAAACTCACAAATTAATAACTATATAAACCAATGCAAGAGCTAATCTAGCAATGAGAGATGAAAGGACAAAGTTGCTAACCTTTGTGATCACTTGAATGGATGGGGCCTTCAAATCTTGACAAATTTTGAGCAAAATGTGTGATGAGCTCGAGGGGAGAAGAGGAAGAACAGAGAGGAGAGGAGAGGGAAAGGGGAAGAACAGAGCGAGCTGGACGAAGGGTTTATATGCAGGAGGACCTATAGTACCGGTTCGTGGCACGAACCGGTACTAAATATGCTGGAGGGGGCCCAGACTGACAACATCCTGCCACCACCCTCATTAGTACCGGTTCGTGGCATGAACCGGTGCTAAAGGTTAGCCACGAACCGGTGCTAAAGGCTAGCCGTTGGAACCGGCACTAATGTATACATTTGTGCCGGCTCTAATACAAACCGGCACTAATGTGCTTCACGTTTGACCCTTTTTCTACTAGTGCATGTGCTGGTTGTAAGAATGATCGGAATTACTATAAGTCTGATCAACAACAGTCACGTCGTCACTAGTGTCCACGACATTCCTGGTGTGATTGCGGGAGGGAACTAAGGAGAGACAAGAAAGACACCAGAAGGTGACGCGGTCACCCATCAAAGGCGCAGGTAATGATGGTGAAGAGGAAATGCGACAGAAGCACGAAACATCAAATTTAGCCGCAATCATCTGCTTCACTCCAACTACAGTTGAGGGGGCGATGATAGAATACATATATGTGTATGTCTTGAGATAGAATAGTATTCTAGAGACCATTTTCTATTCCAAGTCGTAGGCTTCTTGCCCTCCAGGTTTTGTACCATAAAAGAGCTCTCATATACACCCCACGAATTCTTGAGTGCTAAGATGAATGTAAGAACATTTCTATATTATTTACGTCCAACCAATGAAAGTATATACTCCCTATGTCCCATAATATAATATCGTTTTGCAAGAACTGAAGGGGTATTGGAACCCTAGCCGCAGCCAGGGGAGGCCAATCTTCCAATGTTGTCCTCGGTCGACGGTAGTGAGGGGGGTCTGTCGGATCCATGTATGTCGGATCCATGATGATGACGGAGCTGAATAAAGATTCTATGGATCCTTCCCTGACAAGGTCATCGGTCCTACGGTTGGGGATGGATTTGGAAACCACATGTGTCCTTGATCTCCGCCGCTTCGACGATGTTTGCTCCAGTGTCAGCATGGAGGTTGGGAGGTAGTCCAGGAGTTGATGCAGATTGTGGTGTGCATCGATGACATCTGGAAGACTGAACATGTGCTGGGGTTTGTGGTTTGTGGATCACAGGTATGGTTTCCTCCTCCGGCGTCCTAGACAAGGTGGGATGCCAGATCTGGTGTTCGATAGCTTGTACGAGGTGTTGCCACGGTCTGATTTGTTCAATGAAAGGGCTTCACTTTTAGTCAGCCATTTTGGAGGTCCACAAAGCTGCATATCAGCGATGGAGCCGCGTCGAACTCGTGTGAGAAGGTGATCCGTCATTCTTTTCTTCAGTAGCTGCTGTGGTGATGCCGGAGGTAGATGACGGACGTTGGTGTCAATATCAGGGATGTTCTGCTATCTTTTTAGTTTTGTCATGTCGGTCTGTACATAACTTGTAATTTGATCTTTATGTTATGAATGAGACATGTTTCGCGAAAAAGAAATGTTCACGCGCAGGGGTATTTCCTAGTGCAAAGAACTAAAGCGGAGGCGATGGGCGGCGATGGGCCGAAGGCCGGCGAGGAGCCGGTCATAGCTCCGGGATAGCACCACGACGTTCTCACGCACGTCTTCTGCGGTAGCGCCACACTGCAGAGCAACAAGCGTTAGAGCCGTCGTATCCTCGGATGGCACCTCAGGGGAGTCGGCCTGCCTAGCTGCATCAATGACGTCAGTGAGACCACTGGAGGTAGCGGACAGGACGAACTTGCTCGCACGCGCACGAATCACCTTGGTTGTCATGTCCAGGAAGGCATGCTCAGGAAAAGAATTGGCGGAGGGTTTTCCTGCGAGACGAATGCTACGACGGAGGCCCAGGGTTGAATTGGCGGCGCGCTTGTCATGGGCCCAGTCGTGACGCGCCACCACCTCGTGAGTGTCCTCATGCTCAGCAAGTTCCTCCGAAGGAGGAGCCGGGGCGTTAGTCAGAGGGGTGGAACAGTGCAGAGGAATTTGTCAGATAGGGGGGTTGTGGCATGTCCATAGCAGCAAGGGGGTCGACCTCGGGCTCGTCAACGTCCAGTGCAACAAAGGAGTTGGAGACGAAGAACTCTACAGTGACGTCTACCACATAGCCTGAGTCGTCATCGCTGCTGATGTCGACGATCTCGTCATCCAGGCCATGGAACGGCATGTGCTCCTTGGGGAACTGTAGTGGCGAGGGAGAAGGAAGCGACATGAAGTCATTGTGGTGGCACTCCATTGCAGGGCCAGAGTTGGGTCGTGTTGTTTTCCCACACCTCATGGATGTGCTGGGCGAGCTTGCGTCGCGTATCGCTGTCGTCTTGATCGCCATCAAGCGGGATGGTGAAACCATCAATGAGGGCCATGTCTTGATCATGTTCAGGCGCATCGTCGACGACTTGGTTGAGGGGGAGACGCAGGATGCAACGGTCTGGGAGGTTAACGCCGGAGTTCACTTGGAGAAAGGCTTCCATTGTGGAGAAGTCTCTGGCAAGGAGGGGGCGGCGATTGATGAAGCAGATAAGCCCAAGGCGGTCGAAGACGAAGTTAGCACCTTGGTGGTGCCATAGCTCCAGTGGGTAGCCGGACGCATCGACCTAAATGAGGCTAGTAGTCGATCAGTTATCCGCGTCCTACGGGCGTGAAGCTCGCCGTGGACCCCCAAGGTAGTAGATGGGTAAGAGGTTGAGCGCCTTCGCACCGCGAGGTGGTTGTCGAAGAGCAGGCGGCGTGTCCAGCATGGCGGTGTTGACGTGGCGGCGCAAAGAGGCTGACATCATGGACGAGGCCGTGGGGGACGAAATGTCCGGGACGGGCACGGGCTGGTTGCCTGCTTATGCCCCACCAGGGAAGCGTCGCCACATGGGCCACTGCGGCCGGCACTCCGTTATTGCACCACCGCACAACAATCTTAAATAACTGGCTTGCAGTATCTTATATCTTATATCTTATATTTACTAATTGGAGGCACCATACGAGACATCGTGTTAATTCTGAAAATTAAGTAATTTTAACCGTTCGATATATATATGATTCATCTATAGCCATTGGATGAACTATGAAACCAGCTCTCCAATCCCCACGTACATGAGTCCTCCATCCCTTGGCTTCTCTCCGTTTCCCAACAAAAAATAACTGAGCACCTAGATCTGATCTATACACAAGAGTCATCCCCACGTAAGAGTCCTTCTCTTGCTTTCTATCTGTTTCCCCCACAACAAAAACTAAGCGCCTAGATCTGATGTATACACAAGAGGAGTCATCCCCACGTAAGAGTCTCCTCTTGGTTTCTATCTGTTTCCCAAAAAAAAACTGAGTCGCTAGATCTGATGTATACACAAGACGAGTCCTCCCCAGGTACGAGAGTCCTCCTCCTCCCCTTGGTTTCTCTCTGCTTCCCCAAAAAACTGAGCGCATAAATCTCATCTCCTCCCGTTCATCTCTATTTGTTTCTCTGGAGAAAGAACTGGGAGTCATCTCCAAATTTGAGGTACGTAAGAGGGGTCTTACCCTTCATCTCTCTCTATTTCCCTCAAATAAAAAATTTGAGCATCGTCCTCATTGATATGACTACTAAACCAGCGAGCTACATCCGACTGAATCAACCAGTGCGCGATGATAAAGCTGCATCTGCCTCCACAAGGCCTCTCTGATGCATCATACAGACTTTACGGCTCTAGGGCTCCATAGCAAGCAGCAGCAATGGCCGAAGTTCCCACCATCCAGGTCAAATTTAGCATCATGTTGTTGGCCGGATCCCTGTACTCCGCACCACAATAACTTTCACTGATCTCATGTAAGCAACACTATTTTGTTTTATGTCTGATACATGGGCTGATTCGATCCAGAAAAGTTGAGATCTCTAATTCTTCTAGGGTCGATGGAATTTAGCTGTAAGAGCATTGGTTGTGCAGAAATACTGTATAGACCTCTAGGATTTCGGTTGATGTAAAAGCAATATTTTTTCTATCTGGTACATGTCATTGCTAGCATAGTTTATTTTGAGCTCTTATCAGTGATGCATCACAGTTCAAAGTATTATTAGATATTGAGTGATATGGTACACTTATTCTTCTCAAAAAAAATATTGTCCAGTTGTTGGATATTTTGTAAGTTCCTAACTACTTCAGATCTTTTTAGATAATTTTTTGGGGCTTGCTCTGGAGATCACTGCTGATGAATTAGTTTATCTCATCATGGTGGCATGTAGGCTGTACTATGCTAGCATGAGGCCTCAATTATTGATGTACGAAAGCATTGGTTTAAGAATAATCAGCATCGTCATAGTATGAACCACTCCCAATTTCTCATATTCACCAAGTTCATAACCAGTACATTGATATAATTAAAATGTCTATGTCGACATCTCACGTAAATCATGTTCACAGTTTCCATAACAATAACATGGAATACCAAGGTAGCTCATGGTGTAAGAAATTTTGGGTGTCTTGATCTGCCGTTGAACATGGCTTTGCGTGATTGTAATGAATCTGTTTATCTATCTATGAAGTTCTTCGCATTCATAAAAATAAATAACAACTAATTACCAGTACATATCGAGGAAATCGTATTTGCACCACTCTGAGTGTTTTGTTTCTTTCCATTTGAAAAAATATGGATGTCTATTTGAGGTTATTCTTAAGATTAGGTATTTGACATGCAACCCAGCATTGATCGATGAACCGTTTTTAGTTCTACATAGTCACATTCAGGGTTAAAAAATTGGATTGTTTATATACCTTCCAGTTCATGAAGGTACCATCTGCTCTCTTATTTTGCTTGAAGAAGGTAACGACACCTTTGTAAATGAACATGTAATCTAATTTAGATCTTCTTTTGCATGCGCCACTATTGGCTTCTAATGGCATGTCATGAACGAGACATGCCTGAGTACCTGTCGCAAACTACAGGTGCCAACCCAAGGTTAGTTTATCGATGGCTTTTGAATATATGCAGAGGTGATTCACTTTTTAGACCACCTTAATTGGGTGCTTAAAGCATGAGATATTTCATATAACCATATGATGGCACTTCATGTACATACCTTTACTGGCTCCAAGAAAAATATAATTATTTAGCAAAATAATGTAGTTTGTTAGAATATTCTTACTAATTTGTATTACAATGATGGGTCCATCTTATAATATATTTGGGTGGACGGACATTACATCTTGCCTATTGCTTACATATTGCCACTAGCTTCAATGCAAACTACCTGTTAGATACGTGCACATTTGAAGTGATTATTTTATTATATTTGCACATGATTGGTCAATGTTGGAAAACAGTCTCTATATTCTCTAACTGGTCTCGGCCATGCATGTCATTGTAGCTGACTTATATATGCTTCCACATAATTCATCTACCAGATACAGCTGAAGCAAATCTATGAAAGTTAACCTTCATATTAACTTTTCTGCAGTATATGTTCTTTAGAGAAGTTCACAAGCAATTCTCATTATTTAATACAAAATAATAATATTTACATGTATAAAATTGAGTAATAGCATGTTGGAGTTTGAGAGAATAGGTCATGTTTTAAGTTCCCTAAATGTCTTCACGTCAATTTTTTGTACTTCGTTATTCCTTAAGCTGCTGGTGCTTGACATGAACTTATGCAACAACTCTTATAGTTGTGCGTTTAGTCGCTATCACGGCCACACATGTGCGTTCTTTGGAAAATTCCTATGGTATGATCTACAATATTTAATTTAAACATTCATCCATACAATATGCATTGGGACAGTGTCGCAGTCCTAAAGAACCCTAGCCCGTGCAAGTGCACGGGTTATCGACTAGTTTAAAATAATATTTCAGGACAAGATAAATACAGTGGTTAACATGAGAATGTGTACAAGGCTAGGTATCTTCCGCCTCTTGCTTCATATACATGATGGTTTATGCTTTGCTGGCCTTATTATTAGTTTTGCACTAATAGTTCTGATAGGTTAGAAAACACTACAACGGACTGCGATGTCCGTGGACTATACGAATCATCTAAAGGAAAAAAGACACTATGTCACATCTAGATGTGAGATAATATCTCACATCTAACTATAATGACATGTGTTTTTTAATCATGTTCCACCTCCCGCCTTTGTCGTTGTTTGTTGTCTTGGGCTGGCAAGACCAACTAAAAAGATAAGAGAAAAACTAGTCCATTTACTTGTCCCGTCGGGGTTGAAGCCTACGCTGGCTGCCCGGCCGCTGGCAAAGCTAGCCACCAAAAGTAAACTAGGTTCTCATGTTGTTCTTAATTTGACTTATACAAGGACGTCTCGTGGTGCATGCATGCACCTTGAAAAGGTAAGAAGAAGCAAAGCCAACACGTATCCTTCAGTTTTTTTCTTTTTGTTAGTATCTTCCAACTTTACACAAGGTCAATCCTCTTAACCCATTCGCGGACATGAAAAATGTTTGTGTATTTATTTATTTTCACAAGTTTGAAAACTGTTTGAGAATTAAAATAATATATTTGAAAAATATTCATTAATTTAGGAAAAATGTTTGTGAATCTAAAAAGTGTTCATGCATTCTAAGAATGGTCATGAAATTGGAAAAAATATTAAAGATATAAAAAATATTTGACAACTGAAAAAATGTGCGTAGATGCAATAATAATCTTGAATTTTAAATGTTTTTCTGATTTTGTAAATTTTCATGAATTTCAAAAAATGGTCATGATTTTTTTTGTCAATTTAGAAAAAATACATTGGGCAAAAAAGCATGTCTGGGTGTAGTTGGACTTGGAACTGAACAAAAATTGGTTGGACCCAGTTGCGTGTCTACGGCAGACTTGCAGCTGGGATAAAGAAAGGCGACCCCCCAGTTGCATCTTGGGGATGGAGTTGCAACTGTGACAAAAAGGGTCGGAGCCCGTAGTTGCGTGTCGAGGATGGACTTGCAACTGGGATAAAAATGGGTTGGCCCCCAGTCGCGCATCAAGGATGGGCTTGCATCTGGGGGAAAAGCAAGTCCCCCAATTGCATGTCGGAGGTGCAGGTGCAACTACGGTAAAATTGGTCGTCGACATCCCCCTCTCGGCTGCGTGTCGAGGGTGGACTTCCAACTGGGACAAAAATGCATAGAGCCTAGTTGTGTATCGAGGATGGACTTGCAACTAGGACAAAAAAGGGTCGGCCCTCAAAGTTGCATGTAGAGGCTGCACTTGCAATTCTGACGAAAAAAATGGGTCGGGCCCAGATGCATGTCGGTGGTGGACTTGCAACTGGGACAAAGGGTCAGGCTCCCCATCCCTAATTTGCAAATCGAGGATGGACTTGCAACTAGGAAAAAATGGGGGCCGGTTGTATGTCGGGGGTGGAGGTGCAACTAAGGCAACAATGAGTAGACCTCTAGATACGTATCAAGTGTGCAACTAGGATAGAAAAAGCATGCCCCAATTTCATGTTGGGGATGTTGTTGCAATTGCGACAATGTTAAGGATCGGGCGGGACCTAGTTTCACATCAAGGGTGGACTTGCAACCCGGACAACAACACAAAATTATGATATCATTTGCGAGTCAAGGGTGGACTTGCAACTGGGACAATAACAAATTTTAAAGCCCAGTAGCAAGTTGAGAGTGGACATGCAACTGGGATGAAAAACAAAAACACATGCCCAGTTGCAATTCGAGGGTGGACTTGCAACTAGGACAACTACGAGACCAATTGCGAGTCGAAGGTGGACATGCAACTGGGATAACTATGAAACTACGAGCCCAGTTGCAAGTCAAGGGCCGACTTGCAACTGGGATGAAACAAACTACCGACCTAGTTGCGATTAAAGGGTGGACCTACAACCAGGATGGAAAACAAAACACATGCCGAGTTGCGAGGGAGTCAAGGGTGGACCTACAACCGGCATGCAAAACTAAACACATGCTGAGTTGCGAGTAAATGATGGGCTTGAAACTGAGATGAAACAAACTATGGGCCTAGTTGCCACGGGGACAACTACACAAAACTATGATACGAGTTGCACGCCGATGGTGGACTAGCAACTAGGACAACTACACAAAACTATTTTATATGTTACAAGTCGCGAGGGTGGACTTGCAACTAAGACAACTACGAAACTATGAGCCTAATTGCAAGTCAAGTATCGACTTGCAATTGGAATGAAACAAACTATGGGCCCACTTGTGAGTCAAAAGGGTGGACTTGGAACCGGGATGAAGAACAAAACACAACCTCTAGTTGTGAGCCGAGGGTGGACATGCAACTCGAACAACTATGAGCCCAGTTACGAATCGATGGCGGACTTGCAACTAGGACAACTACGAACTATGAGCCCAGTTATGAGTCAAGTGTCAAATTGAAACTAGGATAAAAAACTATAGGTCGAGCTATAGTCAGGTCTGGTATCTGCAAACGGGATTAAATAATAAAACATAGATGCCGAGTTGCGAGTCAAGGGTGGGCTTGGAACTGGGATGAAACAAACTACGGGCCTAATTGCGATTCGAGGGTGTACTTGCAACTAGGATAACTTCACAAAACTACGATACAGGATGCGAGTCGAGGGTGTGCTTGCAATTGCGACAAGTACACAAGACTAAGATATGAGTTACGAGTCGACGTTGTAATTGCAACTAGGACAACTACAAACTACAGCGCCCGATTCTTGAGTTGAAGGTGAACTTGAGATTGGGATGGAAAATAAACTACATGCCAAGTTGCGAGTCAAGGATGGACTTGCAACTGGAATGAAACAAATTATGGACCTAAATGCGAGTCAAGTGTGAACTTGTAACTGGGACAACTACACAAAACTAAAAAGGGAAAAAATAAAATAGAAAAACAAAACAAATGAAATATAAAAAATCAAAATAGAAAATTGAACCATAGCTCAACGACTTGACTGCTCTGCATTACACCCCTGCTCTGCTCCGCCGTGTTTCTCCATTGTCACCCCAACTTCCTCTGCCACCATGGCCACCTAGCCATGCGACCCCCTCCCACTCCTCCCTCCGGGTACTGCCATCATGGAAGCTCACGGAAACCGTCGCCGTCGATCCTACCACTACCTTGGCGGCGAAACTCTTGTACAACCGGGGGATTGGGCCATCATCTCCCTCGCTCCGCCTCTAGATCCTAACCAGTTCGACACGGACGCCATGCTCATTCGTCACTATCTTGACCATGAGCGTGGCTTCCGCATTGCTGATATCTCAAGGTGCGGCATGGGAGCTGCTCTCGTCCGCTTCCAGCACGCCTGAGACATCGACACTGCTATCGCCAACAGTCCCTACTTCGTAGGTGACACGACACTACGTGTTATCCGCCAGGACAGAGGTATAAACTACCGTGACTGCACCTTCTCCCATGATGTTTGGATTATGATGGTCAATTACCCTCTTGAGGCATGGAGACCAGACAAAGTTCGAGAATCTGTCAGTGGGTTTGCTAAGTTCTTAGTTTGGAATAGAGATTTATCCAATAGGGCTCGTATCTTGGTCAAGATTAGGGTGCCAGATCTTTTGGAAATCCCAATCAGTCATGTCATATGTGAAAGCTTAGATTATTATGGTCATGGTAAGTCTTGGACTAGTGCAGTTTATATTTTGCAATCTGAACTCCTTGGTGCTATGGATGGTGATGAAGACCCGATCCCTCCTGATGGTGTTTTGCACCCTATGCCTCATGCTCCATTTAGTGGTATTTGGCACGACGCAGACTTTGTTAACAATGAAAACCCGCATGCTGCTCCAGCCCACCATGCTCCTGCTGATGATCAAGAGGACAATCTTATGGTCTACACGCCACCCCAAGACCCAGAGATTGCCCATCAGGATCAACCACTCCAACCTGCAATTGAAGATGCTGATGCTTTTTTTTTCTCTCCATGACATGATGTCAAAATTTATCACCTCTGCACCTGTTGTTCTTGAAATGCTCGATGGCGCTACTGGGTCAGTACCCGATTCCAGATGATCAATGTAGATGATGCCCATGGACCTGTGAAGAAATGTCTGCAACAGTTGTTACGGAAACCCCACCTGAACCTGTTATCTCCACTGTCACGATAACTGAAGAGCTGGACTTCTGGAGGTTCTATTGTTCCTCTGTCTTGTAGCACCGGACCTGACTTGTCACCGCTATGCTAGATTTCATTGCCAGCAACCCAAACTCTCCGATTGCTGAACCGCCCCTTGAGCTATCTAAGGATCCACCTGCTGCTCCTGCTATCTCCTCCATCCATGCGGTCAACAAAAGGAAGAAAGCCAATGTGCCTCTTGATGTAAATGATCATGCGCGCAACGCCGCCTTGCTGGTCTAAGTGTTGGTTACAAGAACGAAGCTGTTGCAAACAAGGCCAAATACATCAACAACTGCAAGAAGAATCTGAACACTGAATTTGATCATGAGGTCAGAGACCCAACTGCTCCACCACCACCTAAACTTCCACTTGGAACAATTCAAGCTCTCGCAACCAAGCAATGCCTGATCCCTCCTGAGGAGGTTTCTAAAGAGAAGCTGATGGCCAATGTGGAGATCTTAGATGCTCTTTTTGGTCTTGTTATAACAAGATCAGTGCTGGTTTCTGGCCATGTGTTTACTTCTAGACTATGTTATCTGTTTTTATTATGAACCTGGGTTGTAAGGAGTTAGACTCCATATTATGTGTTTGGAGGGGAACATCATACTCTATTTATATTATGCTTCAAGTGGTCTGAATGGTAAGTGGAGTTTGTACCTGCTGTTTCTTAGCATTATGATTTGTCAGTTCACCTGGTTGTCACATTTCAACACTTCCTATGATTTATGCAATGTTTTTTTGGATTTGATTAAGTCTATCCAATATAAGCAATATCTTACTACTTTGATCAATGAGTAAAAACTGGAATATACTGAATTGGAATGTCAGAGGGATAAACTCCCAAACTAGATGGGATGATATTAGAGCCAAAATTGATGAAAGCAACCCTGGCATCATTTGCTTACAAGAAACTAAGAGAGATTATTTCGGTCAAGCATACCTCAGAAACTTTTCATCTAGAAGATACAACCAATTTGCCTATACAGCCTCTGTTGGCCTCTCTCGAGGAATTATCACTATTTGAAATGGTAGTCTTTTTTCAGGCTCTGTTATCAGCCAAACATCCTACCAAATTACTGTGAAGTTATCATGCAATCTATCTGGTAACATTTTTTACATCAGCAACATATATGGACCCTTCCACAATGATGACAGAACTGAATTCTTTGGTGGCTGATCAATATAGATGCCTCTGAGATGGATCACTGGATATTAGTTGGTGATTTCAACTTAGTAAGAAGCCCACATGACAGAAACATACCTGGAGGGGACACCAATAATATGCTTATGTTTAATAGCTTACTACAGCAACAGGATCTTGTGGAAATCCCAATCAAGGGTAGGAACTTCACCTGGTCTAAAATGCAGGACTCACCACTATTGGAAAAGCTAGACTGGATTTTTACTTACGCAACCTGGACCACGACATTTCCAAATACTTTGGCACACCCACTTGCAAGAGTCACATCAGATCATATTCCTATTCACATTCAGATTGGCAGTGATATTCCAAAGTCCTCTATATTCAGATTTGAAAATTATTGGTTTGAATTTGATGGGTTCTATGAGACTGTTATTCAATGTTGGAACAGAAATCAACAGTTGACAAACTCTGCCAAGGATACTTCTGCCAGGTTCAAATGTCTCGGAATGGGTTTAAAAAAATGGAGCAAAAACCTAACCAAGCTCAACAGCAACATATATGCATGTAACTATGTTCTATCTATAATTGATGGCATTGAGGATCAAAGAAATCTGAGCACTATTGAAGCAAACTTTAGAAATATTCTTAAGGGTCACATAGCCAAGCTTTTGGAAGTCAAAAGAATATATCGGAAATCCAGGTTTAAGATGAGGAGTATACAGCTTGATGATGAAAATACTGAATTTTTTCATGCCATGGCTACCCAAAGTTACAGGAAGAATTACATGACTACTTTACAGGATGAAGATGGGAATCCTTTCCAAAATCATGATCACAAGGCTGCTATTGTTTGGAAATCATACAAAGATAGGTTGGGAAAAGCTATAACCCTCCTATGCTATTCAATCTTGAGGAAATTATTCAGCCTAAACATCTATCTGAGCTTGATGCTCCTTTTTCCATGGATGAAATCGACCAGGTTATTAAAGATATCCACTCTGACAGAGCACCAGGGCCTGATGGTTTCAATGGCTTATTCCTAAAGAAATGTTGGAATATCATCAAACAAGATATTTACACTATGATCTGGGATTCTTTTGGAAGGATCATTGACATACAGAGTATTAACACTGCTTTCATTACTCTCATTCCAAAGATTGAAAACCCTATTGACATGAATGATTTCAGGCCCATTTCCCTGGTCAGCCTTCCTCTCAAAATTATCACAAAGATTATGGCCAATAGAGCTCAAAAAATCGTTACCTCTATCATTCATCAAAATCAATATGGTTTCATAAAAGGAAGAAATATCCAAGACTGTTTGGGATTTGCCTTTGAATATATTCATCTATGTCATCAATCTAGAAATCCTATCATTATCCTCAAACTTGACTTTGAGAAAGCATTTGATAAGATTGAATACAATGCAATTATTGCCATGTTGAAAGCTAAGGGATTTGGTCCAAGATGGATAAATTGGGTAAACAATATACTCAAAACTGCATCAACATCTGTCCTTTTAAATGGTGTTGCTGGGAAACAAATTATATGTAAAAGAGGAGTCAGGCAAGGAGATCCTCACTCTCCACTTCTATATATTATTGTTGCTGATCTACTTCAGTCTATTATTAATGCTGCCTGGGAAAATTGTGAACTCACTCTCCCCACTAATCAGGCATATGGTCTTGATTACCCTATTATTCAATATGCTGATGATACACTATTGATCATGCCTGCTGATGAAGATCAACTCAGCCATCTCAAATACCTTCTTAATCTCTTCAGTATGTCCACTGGGCTATTTGTTAATTACAGCAAATCATCCATGATCCCAATTAATATGGACCAGCAATCAATCAACAACCTTGCTAACTCTTTTGGATGTAGAGTTGAAAACCTCCCCTTCACCTATCTTGGGCTTCCTATGGGCACCACCAAGCCCTCTGTTCATGACCTCATCCCAGTTATATCTAGGATTGATAGGAGACTATCAGGTGTTGCCAGGTTCATGAACCATTCTGGTAGGCTCACTTATGTCAACTCTGTTGTTGCTTCCATGCCAATATTTTCCATGTGCTCCCATAAAGTCCATGTTACCATTCTGGATCATGTGGATAAATCAAGCAGGAATTTTCATTGGTATGGAAATGAAATCAATAAAGGTGGCAAATGTCTGGCCAGCTGGGAAATGATATGCAAACCCAAACAGCAAGGAGGACTTGGGGTTTTGAATCTAAGAGAACAAAATAAATCTCTCCTTATAAAGCACCTATTCAAGTTCTATAACAAAGTTGATGTCCCATGGGTAAAATTAATTTGGGAAGCTCACTATCACAATAATGATGTCCCTCATTACAACAGAAGCAAAGGATCTTTTTGGTGTAAAGATTGCATGAAAATGTTTGAACTTTTCAGAGAAATGACTACTTGTGACATCAAATCTGGTTGCACTAATTTGCTATGGGATGACAACTGGAATGGTGATATTAGGAAAATTAAGTACCCTGAGCTTCACTCCTTTACCCAAAAGGAAAGCATATCAGTCAAAGAAGCCAAGGATCTGGATAATCTTTACAGCCTGTTTCAACTTCCACTATCCATACAAGCACACCAGCAATTCCATTTATTATCAGGAGAACTAAACAATATCAGAAACACAGATGATAAGGACACATGGATTTTCAAATGGGGTAACAATAAGAACATTATAAAGAAGATCTATGGATACCTTATGAATGGTGAGGATGCTGCTGCCACTTTTAAATGCATTTGGAAATCATGTTGTCTTCCAAGACACAAGTTTTTCTGTTGGTTAATGCTAAATGACAGAATAAATACATGTGATCTTTTGATCAGAAAAAGCATGCATCTGGATTCCACTGTATGTGTTCAATGCAACAATGAAGACCTTGAGGACATGACTCATCTTCTATTCACATGTCCATTTAGTCAGGGATTTTGGTGGAACATTGGTTTTGAATGGAATTCGGATCTGGAGATCAACAATATGATTATTGATGCTAAACACATATATAAAATTGACCACTTCATGGAAATCATGATTCTTGGATGCTGGAGCATATGGAACCAAAGAAATGGGATAATTTTTGAAGGGATACCTTGCTCGATAAATGATTGCAAGAATGATTTTGTCAGATATTTCAAAATGACCATGCTAAGGGCTAAGCCCACTCTAAAAGAGGGCATGTCCTCTTGGATAGACAATATTTAATTTTCCAATAATTTCCTTGCTACTTTCCCTCTAGATAGTACCTACTTGGTTGTCCCCCCAACAACCGTTTATTCATGTAATTTGATATTCTTAAATATAAATGAAAAATGACTCACAGTAGGGGATTTACCCTACTGTTCTTTGGTAAAAAAACAAGAAATGATTGGGAAAAAATGCTTGCCCCTGATTCTTCCAATGGATACTCTCCACACGGATACAGACATAAAGGACCAGCCCATTCCAGGCTCAGGCGCGAACAAAAAGACTAATTCACACGCAGACGTAATGCAACCAACAGGCCACACGCTCACACAAACATCAAAAGGAAATCACGCATGGCCGATCAATCATAAAATTTGCATGAAAATTACAACTCTAGATCATGTGGTGAGAAATGTAGACATGAACTATATCAGGTCTAGATGTGACTTAAGAAGTCTAAAAGAAATAATTCCATGAATTTAAAACAAAAATGAAAAAGAGAAAATAAAATCAAAAAAGAAAAAGAAAACAAAAAAGCAAAAACATAAAAAAAATAGAGAAAAGAAGGCAAGTGACGGGCGCTAGACCCTTATTTTATGGGTAGAGCTCGCCAACACCAAATAAATGAAAAGTCAAAATTGGAGTGAGAAGATAGAGATGAAGCGAGTGAATTAAGAATAAAAAAGGACAAAAGCATTCTGCCTCTCACTAGTAGAGAACGCAAAAAAAAAGAACATCCCAAAAAGACACAGGGACAACCGGCCAAAGGACAATCGATGAAAGCGGCACGCATACAAGGCCGGACAAAACAAAACGGTTACGACACGGGAAGCAACGACTGATGCTAATCAAGCTTGGCACGAAAAAACAAGCAACAATAGATCAGATGGTACTAGACTTAGATGTGAGATAATATATCACATCTAGATGTGAAATAACAAATCTGAAAAGACAAACCTTGTTGGATCATCCATGAGCACAGGAAATATGGGAGGCTGGCAAGATGGCTCCAACGGCTCCTCTATGGAGCAGCGACAAAGGAGGTGATGGCGTGGGCATTGCGGGCGCGGTGGTTTCCGACCAGCAGTGCTGCGTCGGAGCGGAAGCTGGTCCAGGGGCGCGGCGTCGGCGTGCCCTCACGTCAAGGAGGGCAGCGGCTTGCGCCTCGGGCGCCCGGCTGGTCCGGCAGCCACTTTTGGGCTCTGGCGGGAGGACTCGGAAGGCGAGGCTGATGGTGCTGTGGCGGCAGGCGGTCGGTCCGTGCTCGGTGGCTGATTTCATGGCCACGGCGGAGGAGCTCGGGGGCTCGCTCCAGGCTGGCCGGCGGCGGGCGTTCGCGCCAAGAGGTCGTGGCCCTCGCCGGCGCGGATCTCAGGCCGGGGCCCTACTCCGCGCTGCTCAGGCGATGACCTCACGGAAGGGGCTAGCTGTCCTTGCGGTCCCGGATTAGGAGGTGGGCCTCCTGCTTCGTGCCGCCTCGCAGTGCCCTAGGAGGGGGCTGCGCCCGCGGTGGCGGTGCTGGTGGAGGATCCGGAGGAGGTTGGTCAGGTTGGCCTTGGGGCCTCCAAGGGTGCGCGACCCATTTCCGGCTTGAGTCAGGCCCACGTGGTGGAGACCATCCCGGGTTCGGCGGTGCCAGGGACGACCCGTGTCGTTTCGCAGGAAATCTGGCCCGCCTGGCCCAAGCCCAGTGGAGCGGGTACTTATGTGGCTCTGGATGCGCAAAGGAACCCTAGATCCGTCGCTAGGGTTTCCAGCCACCATTTCGGAGGTGCGTTGTTTCGGCCATTCCGCTCGCGGCGGAGCGTAGCCATAGCCTTGAGCCTCGTCTTGTGAGCCAAAGGCGCATGGCGCGGAGCGTGACAGCGAGCTGGTGTGCAGGCGCCGCCGCCGGCGTGGTGCCTGAAGGAGCAGGAGCGCCAGAAGCGGAAGAAGGAAGAGTACAAGAGGAAGGGGCTCGAGCTCAAGCATCTAGAGGAGATGCCACAGTTCCAGGGCTACCGGATTAGCGACCCCTACGCTGCGGAGAAGAAGAAGAAGTTCAAGCCGGTGGGGACGTCTGGATCCAAGCCGTCGCCCTTGCTGCCTGCGGGGTCATCCAAGGGCACGGCGACCGAGCCCATTCCGGTAGAGGAGGCGAACGACATGGAGTGTTTCAAGTGCGGTCGTGCAGGGCACTTTGAGAGCACCTACAAGTTCAAGCCAATCTGCATCCTCTGCTCCTAGGAGGGCCATGTCTCGGCCAACTGCCCTTCCCGTGGCAAGTGTTGGGGAACGTTGCAGAAAATAAATAATTTCTACGGTTTCACCATTATCCATCTATGAGTTCATCTAAGCAACGAGTAATAGGAGAGAGATGCATCTACATACCACTTGTAGATCGCGTGCGGAAGCGTTCAAGAGAACGGGGATGATGGAGTCGTACTCGCCGTGATTCAAATCACCGATGACCAAGTGCCGAACGAACAGCACCTCCGCGTTCAACACACGTACGGAACGGACGACGTCTCCTCCTTCTTGATCCAGCAAGGGGGAAGGAGAGGTTGAGGAAGAAGGCTCCAGCAGCAGCACAACGGCGTGATGATGGTGGAGAGGCAGTACTCCGACAGGGCTTCGCCAAGCACTCAACGGAGGAGGAGAGGTGTTGGGGAGGGGAGGGGCTGCGCCTTGGATCAGGTATTCAGCCCTCCCCTCGCCCCTCTATTTATAGGGGAAGGGGGCCGGTACCCTCTAGATGAGATCTAGAGGAGGGGGGGGGGGGGGGGGCGGCGGCCCGGGGGGGGGGCTTGCCCCCCAAGCAAAGGGGGGCGCCCCCGCTAGGGTTCCCCCAAACCATAGGCGCATGGGCCCAAGGGGGGGCGCCCAGCCTCCAGGGGCTGGTTCCCTGCCCCTTGCGGCCCATGAGGCCCTCCGAGAGGGGTGGCCCCTCCCGGTGGACCGCCGGAACCACTATAAGAAATATGCTATCTTGTGACCTCCACTATTGGTCACTGAAAGGTCATAGTTTTTCATTTGTGACCTTTTTGTGACCAAAAACATAAGGTCAAAAGCTGACGGTCGTAAACTGACTATAGCGACCTTCTCTGTGAGAAGGTCGTGGACGTTTACGACCAAAACAGAAGGTCGTTGAAGCTATGACCTTTTGTTTTGGTCACTGGCTGTGTGCCCAGGCCACGTCGCATCCGACGTGGCAAGCTGGCATGGCAAAATTGCGACCAATTCAAAAGGTCACAGGTAAGATTCAGCCCGGTCTGATTCATTGTTTTACGTGGGCCGAGCCCAATAATTCGGCCTTGTTGTTCCATAAGCTTCGTTCAGTGTTTGTGGGCCTTAGCCTTTCTAACGTCCATTTCTTTTTTGGGTCTCATCTATTTTTCTTTTGGGCCTCGGCCTTTTTTCAGTCAATTTCCTTAATTTTCAGCCTTTCCTGTGAATATTATTTGGTAAATGGCCTTTCTGATGCCAAATACTACTAGGTCCCACTTCTCAGGTTCTAATTAACAACGGCCCAGGTTTCAACTTCCACAATTTGAAACAATTATTTCAATGAGAACAGTAAACAAGTGAAAATTATCAAAACACATGCCAATTAGCCAAAATACTACAAATATACTTCTGAGGTTGTCCCAGGTTAGAGCTCTTGTAATAGCACAATCTTTACAACATACATTTCACCAAGATACTATGATACTACAAATATACTTCTCACTTCTTCTTCCAGGCTAGAGCTCTTGTAAATGTTCGTAGAGGCTGAACGAAGCAGCATCACCTTGTTGAGTAGCAGATCATGAGCATCATCCCAGGTTGGATCAGCTCAGCAGAGCATCCCTGGTCGTCGCCATGACTTGAGCAGCAACATCTCAGGTTGATAACCAGATCCTGTAGTGAGCAGCAGTAGCTGATCCAGCATTACTGCAATAGCAACAGCAGATCCGATTAGCAACAGTACAACATATAATATCAGCAACATTAACTACTCCAAATCAACATATTCAACGTGTGCATGCCAGTATAAAGCTGCATCTTATGCTTTTCATTGCTGATCAAGAGATTGTAATATTTTAGTAATCCACTGCATGCGCCACATAGCTACTCCTACCTAGCTAGCTATACGTAGGTGTACTAGCAGCCAGCCCAATGGCGAGTTGATCAGTAATTCAACATACACTAGCTAGCCAGCAAGCTACTGCTATGTCCTATCCTAGCAGCAACAACGACTTTTGTTTGTCATGTGTGTAAAGAAATGCATGCATTTCCAGTAAATATAAATGTATGCATGCTGCCATTGGCCTGGACCACACTAGAAGAAAAATGCTCGCAGAGACCAGCAGATAGATCGACCTAGGTGTGCGCTTCTTTCCGATCGCCAATTCTAACTAACATCGACTTGCAAGCTTTACCTACGTGGTCACCATGCAGTAATGGCATGCGCACCAAAGGAAGAGAAGAAACCGAGCATATAGTTTCATGTCAAAGGATCGACATGCCAGAAGAGGTCAGGCCACCGAGGTACAGGTACTCCCTGCGCTTGGTGATGATGGCGGCGTCGGAGAAGCACCCTAAAGCGATGGCGGTTCCGACAAACCCTGTCACGCGGATGCTGGTCGCACAAGAGCAACAGGCAAGTTATGTCAGCCAACGTAAATAGCAAGGATGAGAAACGAATGTCAGCATTGAGCAGCAACAAACTAGAACTGTAGGTACATAAATAGCAAGTTATTATCCAAGTAACAAAACAATCAGTCATATCAATTTTGTAGAACTGTAGGTACACAAATTCAGAACCACCAACAAAAATGAAGGCCCAAAAAGTCCATGCTCAAGCCCAAAGTTCAATAACAATAACCCAGACATAGGTAGCATCAGTTAAAAGACTATAATTGATAGCGGCCCATCCAAATAGCAGACAATGTTGGAAAAAGGAGGGTCTCAGGAGAACAATAGACTAATCCAGAAGCAGAATTTGGCACCTACACAACCTAACTAATAGTGCTTGCAAGAACAACAGAATGATGGATAAGGACATATATTCAGCAGATATCCAATAATCCAATCACAGGCATTCACAAACAGTACATGTCACACTCCCATGACATATGGTTTTGTTACTCTCTACAAGACAGGGACATTTACAGCAACAACAAAAGCAAATTCGTGTTTACCTTGGGTCAAAGTCTATGGGGAGCTCAATCAGAGGTCCAACCGAAGCCCCATCCAGGAGGGCTCACATAGCTCTTTACGCTGTATCAGAATTAACACATATTTTAGATGACGAAAATAGAATCCTGAACACACCAGTAATAATTGACATCGACTAGCAACGGAAAAAGATTCAGGCACAAGCAATTTTATAGCAGGATGAAAAATCTATGTGCAAAATTCATGAATGAAATTATAGTAGTAGCACAAAGGACCCTCACAGACATTTGTAATAGTACGCAAAGGTAAATAGAGTTCCCAGCAGACAATGTATTCCAGTTATTAAACAAATCCTCACCAAGATAATCAGTACAGTGGTGAACCAAACACAGTAATAATCCAAATATGATACTAATAAGCAGCAGGAACCTCCCTACTTTTGTGATATAAAACTAATATCGGACCAATTTTGTACCAAGTTGTACATAATCAGTGATGTACAGCATGGGAATGGCCAACAGTTAGTTGTTAAAAACGTTCAACAACCTTTTAGTTAACTATAAGAGGGCTTGTAGGCTTTCCAAACTATTAATTGACAGAACCCAAAATTGTATAACAAGATCATGTTTTTATTATATGACAAAAAGTTAACTAAAGCCAACAAAACAGTAAGAATCAGTGCAATATTAACATTGACACGTTTACATATTGTGGTTGTGGAGATCGACATCATCAAGGAGCAGGGGTTAATAATGGACAGGTTTAATCTAGACATCTACTAGTTAAATCAGCTTGATTAGCGTCCAAGCTCTATACTGCTTACCACTCACTCAGACTCAGCGGCACCTACTTACCAGTCCTAAATTGACAAGAGAATGCAGTGATGCTCATATTTCCGGCTTTGGCATAGCAGAACACAAACTGAATAAAAATGACTTAGTTAAGCCCACTTGAATAAGAATAGCAAGTCATGAAACAACTAGCGCCAACACACAGATAATGTGTATAGAAATGGTAGCTAGAAACTGACCCAGTACCACGTGAATGATATTTATAGATGATTCATGAAACAAATATTGCCCCCTAAATAGTTATTAACAAGACTTAAAAGTGTATAAGAATTCACCTTCTTATTACTCCCTCCGTCCCATAATGTAAGACATTTTTGCAAGCAATGTTAGCTTGCACAAACGTCTTATATTGTGGGATGGAGGGAGTATGTGACAAGAAGGTAACTAACGCATGTGAGCAACAAGGACCAGTGCAATATTAACAATGACACATTTTATATCCCGTGGAGATAGACACCATCAAGAAACAGGGGTTAGTTAATAATGGACAGGTTTCAACTAGTTAAATCAGCGTCCGAACTCTATACTAGGTTCCACTTGGACGGTGTTGGCGCCAGCCGGCGGTGCTTGGTCCAGCAGGGGCACCAGCCGCTGGCGTAGGCGGCGATGATGACCTGGTTGATGAACACCAAGAACACCCCCTGGATGCCGAGACCCGTCGCCGGCGGGCTCCGGTACACGCAGTTCGTCCCGTTGTACTGCACGGACTAACATAGACTCAGTTAGCACAGATCTATCGAATTGATGAAAAGAAAATTGTGATGTTCGGTCTTGGATCCATGCCTTGGAGCTGTAGTTTTTGGCGACGAAGCCGACGGTGACATGACGGAGCCCGAAGCCGATGACCATGCACACCAGCACCGCGTCTTTCTCCATGTTGCCCCTTCTCCTTTTTCTTCTGGATGAACTATCAGCAGTTAGAATCGCATTGGACTGTTTACACAGATGTATAAAAACAGGGTCTTATAAATGTGCAAAAGGACTTAAAAACAGAGTCACATTGGCTATTTAGAGTCTTGTAAAGCATTTGTTACCTTGAAGAACTAGGCAGCTGGTTACTTGGTCCATTAATTTAGTTGGGATGTTGCCAATGCCATGGGCCTACACTAGAGGAAATCATGGATACGAAGTTAGTATTAGTATGGTGGTGCTTGACCCCCCAGAAAAAATGGAATTGTTAATTAACACAACCAGGTGGCGTGCTTGAGGACGGATGTTCAGGCATTTACCTCCGTGGGCGTGGAGCTCCTGCTGAAGCCTGTAGCAGTCGAGCTAGTCGACCGTGTCGTCGGCGTGGTAGAGCAGCTGCTTGAGGGCTGCGAGGATCCGCCACCGACCTGTTTGGGCATACATCGTTCCACGGCAGAGGCGACCCGTTGAGTTGCTCGATCTCGTCCCTCAGCCCCTCCACCTCGCCGGAGGGCCCTGCTTGGCGAATCCACCCGTCCAGCTTGCCGAGGCTCGGAAGAATGGTCTGAAGCAGCCATTGAATCTCCGCCTGCACAGAACTGGTGTTGTCTACCGCCTCCATTCCGTCGGCAGATCCCGATGGCAGCGGACGGCTAGGGAAGAAAACGAAAGCGAGAGGGGAGCACTAGCCGCTTATATGGTCGGAGGAGCCTGGCGGGCGCCTCATACTCCTCCACGGCATGTGGTGGTGGTGGTGGCGGCCTTGAGAGGAAGGGAGAGAGGAGGCGTGGGGGAGGCCATGGACGGCGGGGAGCTCCGCGGGAGGGAGGTGGCGGCCTTGATCTGGAAGGGAGGAGGTGGCGGCTGCGATGTGGAGGGGACGAGCGTGAATCCGACCCGCGCCGTGGGGAGAGAAGGGAAGGGAGGGTTGTGGGTGACCGGGGTTGGGGGAGAGGACGGAGGACGGCGGTGGCGGCTGGGTGGTTGGGATTGAGAGAAGGTGCGAGAGGGTTGGGGGTGGCGGCTGTGGGATGAGAGGGGGAGAGTGGATTGGGGGAGAGGAGTGGATCGGGGAAGTTAGGGTTTGGGTGAGAGGGTGAGGGGGTGAGGGCTGCCGTTGGATCCAGAAGCATCCGACGGTGGTTGATGCATGATCCGCGTGATAAGCCTATGGACCAATCAGAGCGCGCAAATGATTTGAAGATGTTTGACCATATAAATTGGTCATGATTGATTACATACAAATTTTTCATTTCATTTTTTAATGCTCAAAATGAGTTTTTTGTGTAAGACCTATCAAATATTTGTTCAAATGATGTCATATTTTTTACAAGTTTACATCTTAAATTGGCAAACAACATTGACAAAGGGAGTTTTTATTTCTTTTGCATGAAAAAGCAATTTTCCATTTTTCGAGTGCCCGAAATGAGGTTTTTCTGTGAAGAACCTACCAAATAATTATTGCAAAATTGCACCAAATAATTTTTTTAAAATACTAGCCCATATTTAATGCACAATTGACCAAATGGTTGGGTGTAAAAAGTTTTGATCCACCTCTGGTGAAAAAGACAATTTTTTGCCGATTCAGCTGAAAGCGGGTCAAATTTGAACTGCAGCTACCTCATAGTTTGCTCTTTATTTTTTCAAAAAATCATTTATGGTACATAAGTATCTATTTAATCAGAGAAACACCAAAAAAATTCCAAGATTCAACCACTAGATAGGAACGGTCATTCCCACCGTTTTGACCGCATTTTGAAACAGGCATAAAAAATTCAAAAAAAATCAAAAAATTGGAAAACCTTCGCACTGTGTCATTATATGTGACAAAGTTTCCAGGAAAACTAATCAACTTGTAATACGGTAATTATTTAAAAAAGTGTTCTAAAAAATGAGCTATCATGCGTGAAGATTCATGGCTTTCAAGCCAAATGATCAATCTTATGGCCACATTCATGGCATAGTTTGTTTAAATGATCTCATATTTTGCACAAGGGTGCATCTTGGAATTCCAAGCAATGTTTCCTAAGGAAGTTTTCATTTTCTTTGCACGGAAAATTCATTTTTCATTTTCCGAGTGCCCAAAAGGAGGTTTTTTTGTGAAGGAACTACCAAATAATTGTTGAAAAATTGGACCAAATCATTTTTATAAAATACTAGGCCCTATATAATGCACAATTGACAAAATGGTTGGCTGAAAAAAGTTTTGATCTACCTCTGGTGAAAAAGACAAATTGCCGTCGATTCAGTTGGAAACGGGTCAAATTTGAACTGTAGCTGCCTCATAGTTTGCTCTTTATTTTTTCCAAAAATCATTTCTAGGTACAGAAGTATCTATTTAATCATATAAACACCAAAAAAATTCCAAGATTCAACCACTAGCTAAGAACAGTCAAGCCCGTCGTTTTGAAAGCATTTTGAAACGGGCATAAAAATTCAAAAAATCAAAAATTGGAAAACCTTCGCATTGTGTCATTATATGTGACCAAGTTTCCAGGAAAAATAATAAACTTGTAATATGGTAATTATTTTTAAAAAGTGTTCTTAGAAATGAGCTATCATGCGTGAAGATTCATGGCTTTCAAGCCAAATGATCAATCTTATGGCCACATTCATGGCATAGTTTGTTCAAATGATCTCATATTGTGCACGAGGGTGCATCTTGGAATTCCAAACAATGTTGCCTAAGGAAGTTTTCATTTTCTTTGCACGGAAAACTCATTTTTCATTTTCCGAGTGCTCAAAAGGAGGGTTTTTTGTGAAGGAACTACCAAATAATTGTTGCAAAATTGGACCTAATCAATTTTATAAAATACTAGGCCATATATAATGCACAATTGACAAAATTGTTGGGTGTCAAAATTTTTGATCCACCTCTGGTGAAAGAGACAAATTCTCGTCGATTCAGGTGGAAGCGGGTCAAATTTGAACTACAGCTGCCTCATAGTTTGCTCTTTATTTTTTCCAAAAATCATTTCTAGGTAAATAAGTATCTATTTAATCAGAAATACATGGTTTTATGGCGAGACATGGAGGTTTGGATGGTGGCCGAGGGCCCCAACTCTAGAGCGCGTAAGCTCGCATGCCCGCCTCGTGGTCACCACGTGACCGTGGCGTTGCCATGTCTTCTGGGCGGCCTAGGCATGTCTAGTGGGTTGGGCACTCCCCGGGTAGGTGCTAGGAAGAAAATCACAACATAAGATTCTCACGAGGAGACCGATCGATGCTCAAACATGAATAAGCAGCCAAGTGTTTGATTTGCAGTGCAGAAATGCACATGGCTAATGGGAGTGAGTTTTGGTGAGGATGATCAGTTACTAAGAAGACCGTCTTCACAAATTTTCACCTCAAAGGAGGAGCCTAGGTGGTACTTGCTTTACAAACTACCACACTGGACATAAATACGAATGTTGAAGTTGGGCTCAAAATAATGAATGGATTGAGCTGGCATTTGGTAGAGGATGGTTATTTGGGCATAGGAAAGCACTGTAGAAAATGGATACCATTTGGACATGCCAAAGTGGTACTTCCTTCACAAAGTGCTGCTCTGAACATAATAGGAAAATGAATATTTTCTAATTATTTTTGAACTAGGCAAGGAATGTTTTTACATATTTGACGAAGATATGACCCAAAGAATTTATGAGATTTTTTTGGGAATTTTGGGAATGACAGAAATATAGGTTGCTTCACAACCTAGGGCAAAACTACCACATGGACATGACACATAGGCAAAAGCCCATGAGGTGGCGCCTAGTCATAGCAACCCACCACAATTTACAAGGCTATGACCATCTATATTGGTTGTTAACAACTAGAAATAAAGGCGGCGGACTAAGCGCTGTTTGCTTTATGACCTTTTAAGTGTAAGGAAATTACGACCTTCGACCAAAATGGTCGCAATGGTTTAGGGTTTGGAGCCCCTCGAACAGCTTTTGACCAATTGGTCTGAAATGGTCATAGATCTATGACCAATTCTTCGTGGTCACTGGACGAAGGTCACTAGTTGACATATTTCTTGTAGTGAACCTCTCCGGTGTCCGGTACAATACCGATATGCCCCGAAACTTTTTGGTGTCCGTATGACAACTTCCCATATATAAATCTTCACCTTCGGACCATTAAGAACTCTGGTGACGTCAAGAGATCTCATCCGGGACTCGGAAAAACATTCGGTAATCACATACAAGTCTTCCTAATAACCCTAGCGTCACCGAACCTTAAGTGTGTAGACCCTACGGGTTCGGGAGACATGCAGACATGACCGAGATGGCTCTCTGGTCAATAACCAACAACGGGATCTGGATACCCATGTTAGCTCCCACATACTCCTCGATGATTTCATCGGATGAACCACGATGTCGAGGATTCAAGCAACCCGTATACTATTCCCTTTGTCAGACGGTATGTTACTTGCCCGAGATTCGATCGTCGGTATCCCAATACCTCGTTAAATCTCGTTACCAGCAAGTCACTATACTCGTACAGTAATGCATGATCCCGTGAACCGACACTTCGACACATAGAGCTAATTATGATGATGCACTACCGAGTGCGCCCAGTGATACCTCTCCGTGTCACGGAGTGACAAATCCCAGTCTCGATCCGTGTCAACCCACCAAACACTTTCGGAGACACCTGTAGTGCAACTTTATAGTCACCCGGTTACGTTGTGACGTTTGGTACACCCAAAGCACTCCTACGGTATCCGAGAGTTACACGATCTCATGGTCTAAGGAAGAGATACTTGACATTGGAAAAGCTCTAGCAAAACGAACTACGATCTTGTGCTATGCTTAGGATTGGGTCTTGTCCATCACATAATTCTCCTAATGATGTGATCCCGTTATCAATGACATCCAATGTCCATAGTCAGGAAACCATGACTATCTATTGATCAACGAGCTAGTCAACTAGAGGCTCACTAGGGACATATTGTGGTCTATGTATTCACAGGTGTATTACGATTTCCGAATAATACAATTATAGCATGAATAAAAGACAATTATCACGAACAAGGAAATATAATAATAATCCTTTTATTATTGCCTCTAGGGCATATTTCCAACAGCAAGCCCTTCCCGCTTCAGACCATGGGGCTGCCATCCCAGGCGGGTGTTTCTTCTACCTGCAGTTCCTGGAAATGATGTTGATCAGCGGTCTTGGGTTGAGGTCAACGCTGCCATCCTCCACGGTGGCCCGGGCTTGCTCTCGAAGAGCTCCTGGAGGTGGAGCTGCCTCACCTTTTGAAGGCGCGTGGGATTGGCAGGTGGATCAGATCGACGCCGATCGCTTCTCGGTGGTCTTCCCAGATCCGCCCATGTTGCGCATGGCGACTCAAAACGGCAAGTTGTTCGTCTCGATCAACTACATCACAGCGCTCATCCGTGATGCCGTGGCCGATGTGCCCAAAGGGGACACCATGCCAGAAGTGGGTTAAGCTGTGGGGCATTCCTCCCAAGCACCGCATGTTGGACAGACTGATGGCGGGGATGACGATGTTGGGAAGACCAGTGGTGGTGGATGAACTGTCCCTGATCCGCTCTGGCCCAGTTCGGATGCGCTTCACTTGCCGCAAGCCAGAGAAAATGTGGGGTTTAGTCCAGATCTGGTTCAACTGGAAGGGTTTCCTCATCAAGCTTGAGTCGGAGCTCGATCCACCCTGTCGAGGGCTCGGCTCTGCCCGTCCCCTCCAAGCAATGACAAGGGCCCGGACAACGGCGACAAGGATAAGACCCATGACAAGGGGCACGACAAGGACCACGAGGAGAGCATGGACGACGACTCCATCGACACTTCAGCATGGAAGAAGCTCGGCATCCGGGGCGAGGGCTCTCCGACTGCTCTAACTCGTCAAGCTTTCATCTTGGTTTCGGCGGCAGCGATGGAAGTGGAGGTGGCGAATCAGTATGGCTCTAACTTGGGATGGTGACCCCCCTCTCGGCGGCCCTGCTCGACAAAGGGAATAGCGGCGTCATGCGACATTAGGCGTGCCTGCTTGAAGTGCAAGCCGATGGTGCTGTCTGCAAGCACCCTCCTCCCCTCCCGGCGAATTCGCCCGGCCTCGGGAGGCAGTGTCAGCAAGAGCGGCTCCTCGTGGCAAGCCAAGAATCTTGCGGGGCGCAAAGTCATCACGTATGGCATTAGGCCCATGGAGCAGCTTGGCGCGCCGCCAACTCCCCGTCAGATGGTGATGGCGCTCGCCTCCCCCCTCGCGTAGCCCATTGGAGACGTTCTGCTCCAGGAGGCCACCCAGGCGGCGCCGATCTCGCAGGCCTAATAAAACTTACGCAAAGTGTCTCTGCTTTGGGTGTGTGTGCAAAACAGCGATTATAACAAGTGTCTCAGCTGCGGGTGTTTGTTGGGTGAGCGAGAATGCCAGAGGGAGAAGTGCAGACCATCAACAGCGACCACCATATTGTATTGATGACTACCTTGAAATAATGTCATGCATGTTAATTGTGTGTAGAAAATTCTTATTTTCTTTGGCGTGGGAAGTGTTGTAACATTCTTGAATGTCCTATGATGCTCCCCCTTCTGCCTTGCTGTTTGCTTTGCCAGTTTTGCTCCAGTACTTTGGCACATGCATCTTTCTATTGAGTTGTTATCTAATAAATTGTGAACGAAAATAGATAACTTGATTATTTTTTATAGGAAAGAAGGTCAAGCTCCTAATAAGATAAAAAAGCCACATGATAGGTTGTTTGATGACTCTTGAATTACCAGTTTCACACCATTTGGAATGTTTAGATAACAAATGTGGCAATCGGTATATTTAAATAGCTGGTTTAATTTATGATATTACACCTTTTAATTTGTAATACAGATAAAAACTTAAAATGGTTGTGTGCAATGTGTTTTTTCTACTGGTTTCTTATTCGGTCTTTTTTTATAGAAGGAAACAAAAGAAGTGTTTTTTTTGTCTATTTGAGATTGCTTTTACCACTCTTGCCGGGTGGTAAGAAGGAGAGCGATTTAACATTTGAGCATGGGCACGCTTGGACAAGTGGCGAGAAAGCAACGAACATGGGAATGAACTCAAAAGTACTATCGAGTGGGCTTAGCACTTGACGCCACCGCTGTATGCGTGGGCGTGCTTCTTGTACGCAACGTTGTAGAAGTGCAGCCGAATTTAGTGTTTTGACCCTTTTGCAAACAATATCAAGATCTAACCCCGTTCGAAAAAATTTGAGATTTGACCCTTTTGTTACCGCCATGAGCCTGGCGGTAGGGTTAAACAGGCTACCGCCAGATTCCCAGGCGGTAGGGTGTGTGAGAGGAGGCAGGGGCCATCACTGCTGGCGCAGCGTGGATAAGTACCTTAACGCCAGACAACCTGGCGGTAAGCTGTCTAATCCTACCGCCAAAGGCTCTGGCGGTAAGGTGTGGCAGGGTTTTGCCGTGCATGCTTTCCGTAACGAGATATGCAAGCGCCCTGGCGGTAGGTTCACCCTACCGCCAGGGCTCACGGCGGTAGGATGTCTGACCCTACCGCCAGGGAGTCTGGCGGTAGGGTCATGTGTTTCGTGTAAAGTTTTGTAGACATAAGAAGTTTGATCACATCCAAATAGTGTGATCACAATTTCATAGACATCCAAATAGTTTGATCACAATTCAATAGAAATATGCAAGGGCCCTGAACACAAGAACCAATAATAAGCACAATTTCATAGACAAAAGCATAATTAGTTTTGCCATTACGGATTAAGAAACAAGTACCAAATAACATAGTTTGATCACAATTTCATAGACATAAACATAACATAGTTTGATCACAATTTCATAGACATAAACATAACATAGTTTGATCACATCCAAATAGTTTCACGAAGCCAACATAGGTAGCAATCAAACATGACGATCATCAGCAGCCACACACATTTATAGTTTAGATGATATCGATGACGATCATCATCTTCAAGCCTTGACGGTTGGTCTTCCTGATAGTAATAAGGATGGCCTGTCCAACATGAAGATTCTTGTCAATGAGGAAGCTCTTCCACCCATCTGTGCTTAAATTTGTGCGACCGTCCGTGTCCACGCCGTACGCACAAGTAGTGACGGGGCCCCTTGCGGTAAGGCGTATTCCAGCATAGCCTTCTTCATCAGCCTCGATGCCACAACTCTCAGATAGTCTCTTTGGTAATTTCTGAATAAGAAAAACATATCAATTAATAAGTATGAATTATCTAAATATTAAAAATTCCTTGGATTCTACACTAATAACATACCATGTCATGTCGATCGATCATGGTAGTTGTCAGACGGGTCACGAATGGCGCCCCGATCAACTCAGCACGTGGCAGAAAGTTGTCCCATAGGTTGCACACCTCCTGTTCGCTCAGCCTCACTCTTTGAGCACAGATAGTTTCCTCAAGTGGGTCTTCATAGTCATCATCCTCATCAAGTGGTGGTGGTGGCGCCATGTTCATATATAAGCATTGATTGGATAAAGTTAATTAAGCAAATATCACATATGGAGATATATAGCAAAACAAATATCTACAATATTCACACAAGAAATCATCACATATGGCTATAAGAAAGACAAAACCTAGGGTTCATCTAGGTTCTAAGGTTCATCATATCAACTATAGAGGGTACCTCGTATGGCTATAAGAAAGACTAAACCTAGGGTTCATACATTTGCAACTATATGAAATAGAAATACACACATTTTCACACTATGCATTAACCACCTACCAATTTTGCAATACATTAACCATCTACGAATTTTGGTATGCCTTTGTCCTCACAATCTTGCATTCAACATACAGAAAGATTTCTTATAAAATTCATATATACATAACAAAACAAAATGGACCAACATATATGCATTCACCAACATATCCTCACATATCTTGCAATTGTTTCACCCACACATCCTCACCTAGGTCTACTACTAAATCATATACTCCTAAACAACTAAAACATCATAAAAAATCAACACCAAAACCTAGGTTGCACCTAGTGCCAAAAATAACTTCAAAAATAAAAAACCATTGCGAAAACTGATTGGAGGGAATGGAGGAGCTTACCGGCCTCTTCGATTTGCCCCAAAGATCCGCGAAAATGGTGGAGGGAAGAGGGAGATCGAGGGAGGGGGTCGAGAGGAGGAGAGAGGCGGCGCTCGACTATGTTCAAGTCGAGGGGAGGAGGAAGAACGGGCTGGTGGGTGGGGTAGGGCCCGCCCGCAGTATCACTTGCCTCTTCGTTACCTACCGCCACCAGCTCGGGCGGTAGGCCACCGAACCCTACCGCCTCAGACTGTGGCGGTAGGCCCTTTTCCCCGTCAGTATCTTGACGGCAATCGATCGCCGATTAGAGGCCTACGCCAGTGATGATGGCGGTGGGGCGTCCTAAACTTACCGCCCGGCCCTCCTGGCGGTAGTCAAAAGGGTCGAGATCGAAATAGTTTTGAGACAGGGGTCAGATCTCGAATTTCTTTGCAAAAAGGGTCAAAACACGAAATTTTGCCTAGAGGTGCAACACGTGCACAGCCATGCACGTGGGCGCCAAGTATAAGGAGGGCATGTGCATCTCCGGCGCCTTGTCATCGGTGACAAGGTGCTCCAGCGTGACAGTGAACACCAACTCGGCGATGATAAGCGCTCATCTTGCTCCCCACTAAACATGGCAGCGGAAGTGGGCGGTGACATGGCAGTCAAACCCGAACAATGTGTCAAGTTTTTAGTCAAAATTGTATCCACGTCAGGCCGAAAACCACTTAAAGTGGTAGAGGACCAAACTTATCTGGTTTGAGAAGTTGAAGGATTGAAGTTATTTGGTTTGAGAAACTTAGGGACTAACTTTTGCTGGTTTTGAAGTCGAAGGACAATTTCTATACTTAGAAGAGAGTTGAGAAGCGAAAAATATATTTTTTGTATTTTAAAAGATAACTAAGAATCTAGTTAGCTATGGACTCTTAGTGAGGTTCTACATAAAAAAACTAGGTGCAAAAAGGAACTGAAATGACCAAATGAGAATAGCCATAGAGTTATCGCATTTATGGTTGCTGTAACTAGTGAAGACTGTCCACACAAGATATTTAATATAGTTAATTGGATATAAATGTTCATGTGGCCACATACTTGGCAGTTTGCAGTTGGCACATAATTTATACACCATTGCCTATATATTGTGTGTTTTCTCCTCATTGTCTAATAGTAATTTTGATCGGCTTCTGTCAATACCTGTTCAACTCCTACACCAGTTGCCGGCACAAAGAATGCAAGAAAATGATCAAGAAATTAGTTTAAGAATAGGAGACATCAGAAAAGAAATACTTCGTAATTAGTTAACACACTGTAATGCACAGTGTATTGCAAGGGTATGACTGCATGAGGTAATAACCATGGCTAACATTTTAGGTTATGTTGTGTAGTGTCCTGGGTGATCTTAGAGGGTATAAACTTTGACTTGACAAGGCCTTTGACATCTTCGGCTTCCACAGCAGCAGTCTACAGATGATGCACACGGTGCAGCATTGCTTCAGGCTGTCGAACGGGACCGGCATGTAATGGCATCATGCATGACACTTGGCTGGTGGGGACGAACAAGTAAGAGCTGGCATACATCCTAACTGTATCTCTCATTCTGATAGTAAATAGAATGCAAAAAATAAATAAATGGTGTGATAGCAAATAGAATGCACAT